>CM024760.1:70292941-70892941 GCA_014218235.1 Colocasia esculenta | reverse complement strand
ACGGAGTAGGCACTGGCTCGCCCCTCCCTCATAGCACGCTCCCGGCCGCGGCTGTACCAGTCCTCCGCCTCGCGCAACAGGCTCTCAGAGACGCCCAGACTGGTACGCACGTCCACCACCTACTGGGAGAGACGCTCCCACTCCTCCGACCTCCGGTTCCACTCCTGCTCTCACCAGCTGCGCACCTCAGCCCACCGGCCGCGCTCGTGCTCACGCTCCGCTGACCAACAGTCACGCTCGCGCTCACGCTCCGCTGACCAACGGTCACACTCCCGCTCGCGCTCCCTCCGCTCCACGGAGAGTGTCACCCGCAGCTCCGCGGCCTCACGAGGGAGGTCCGCGTCATGGTGGGAGACCTGGGTACGCAGCTCGGACAGCTGTGATGATCAGTCCATCTCCAAGTAATTTATTATTAATTATATGTATTTTTGGTGATTGACAAAACCTTGAAAAGTACTTTCTAACAATATTTCTCTGAAGTTTATCACATGCAGTAATTCAAGCAATATCTGTAAGTTGTCTACGCACACTGCTATCTGAAGTTCAATGTATATGTTTTGTCTAAGTACACATCGACTTCTTTGATAGAACAACAATTTCTTTAGAAGAACATCAATTTCATCCTAACATCAATTTCATCCCTACATCGGTTTCACTTAAACAACAACTTCCTGAGTACACATCGATTTCATAAGTAAAACAATGATTTTGGTCTTACAACGACTTCAAAGCTAGAACATCGATTTTGGTTCTACATCGATTTCGTCTTACTTAAACATCGACTTCGTTGTTACAACGATTTTCATAGAAACATCGATTTCATTTTACTTGAACATCGACTTCGTCGCTACAACGATTTCATAGAAACATTGATTTCGTCTTACTTGAACATTGACTTCATCGCTACAACGACTTCATAGAAATATCGATTTCGTTTCACTTAAACATTGACTTGGTTGCTACAACGACTTCATAGCTTCAACATCGATTTCATCACAACAACGAATTCGCTTCACTTAAACAACGATTTGGTTGCTACAACGATTTCGTCTCACTTAAACAACGATTTGGTTGCTTCATCGACTTCGTTTTACTTAAACATCGATTTCGGTAAAACAATGACTTCATGTCTTCAACAACTTCACTCAAACATCGACTTCATATGAAACAACGATTTCATCTCTACAATGACTTCACTTAAACAACAATTTTAGTAGAATAACGACTTCATATGAAACAACGACTTCATGTTTATATCGACTTCATTTCAAACAACGATTTCATCAGCACATCGACTTCAGTTAAACAACGACTTTGTACAGAACATCGATTTCATTAATACATGGATTATGTTCACATCGACTTGATTTCAACATGGATTACATTCTCACTTGACTTATGATTATATCATTAATCTAATATCAAGATCGACTCTCTCTAGGTACAGCCTGTCTAAATACATCAACCCTCTATTAATGATTACATTTAAGACAGCTGTCAAAAATTCTCGTTTAAAATCATTTTTAAACATTCTTTAGTTTCATTCCACATGATACTCAAATGTATTTCAAATCTTTGTGGATTTCAAGTTTTTCCGTGAAAGCATGTTGTATCCCATGATCTCTAACATTTATTGTAACAGTACAAACCTCTGCACGATATATCCTTTACCTATGACACACAAAGTCACATTTTTCATAATGACAGAATGGCATTTTCCTTCTGGTGTGTCTTCATACAGCATGACTACTAATGTTGACTGACAGTTTAGATAAAGATAAGTTGTCTATGTGTCAGCATTTATTGTGTGTAGGGTTTCCGGTAGAAACGCAAGTTGCAAAGATGGACCTGTCAACCTGACAAGAGGATAGAAGATTCAGACAATCTTTCCATATGAGTGTATGTATCAATTCAGGCATTAATGGCTGTAAGCTCACCGGCTCCATACTTCGGACCAGATACTCCAACGTGCATGAAGATATGAGACAACGGATACTTCAACGGTCAAATTATTTCAAAGAAGATAAAAGAAGACTGGTGACTCCAAGCACACACACTCTTTCAACCTTTGAGTAGCTTGAACATCTTAGTCACTTAAAGAACAACAAGAGCTAGCTCGTCCATTCCAACCTTCTGTAGCTCTTAGCTCTCCATAGAATATTGCATTGCCTTTGAGAGCTTGCGTTGATCTGAGAGAGTCCATTTGTGATAATCTTGTGTCTCTCAGACTTCGCCTCAGATCAAGCAATGATTATAAGCTTGGTCTTGGGGCCTTTCTCTTTCAACTCATTTTTTCTGTGGGCATTTCTCTTCGGGTGTGAAGAGAAAACCTGTTGCATCAGGTGGAGCGATCCCTCTTCTGGTAGAGAAGAGAAGGTCAGTTGTTGCTGGATGTGTAAGTATCCTTAAGGGAGATTGTACCCTTATTTAGTGGAATCCCAAGTGGCTACTTGGGGACTGGACGTAGGACTCCTTGGGATAGGAGATCCGAACCGAGATAAAATTTCATGTTGCCTGTGTGATTGTTCTCTTTGCTTTGATTAACACTAACTCTAACTATCCATCTTAGTGTTGTCTGTCAAGTGTGTTTATTTACAGGAATTATTGTAAAAAGAATTTTCAGCAATCCATTCACCCCCCCCCCTCTGGGCTTGCTATCTGGACAACAAGCTGCTGCATCAACCCTGTCACCTTAGCACTCGTGAGTGCCGCCTAGATGATGGCGCTCTAGAGCTCGGCAGACTGCACACAAATAAGCAAGTAAGTATAAGAAAATGCATTTCTTATATGTATCTAATTAATAGACTTACCCGTGCCGTGAGGTCGTGCTCTGCTGACTCCGCCCAGGTAACCGCCACTGAAAGCTGCTCCCGGAGCGAGGCTACCTCCGGGTCGGGCACGCTCCTGCTCGTAGAGGCACCCTCCGCATCGGTGCACTCCACGGTCATCTACGCCACACGCTGCACATATTGAAAATTAGGTCAGCGCATGGTAAGGTAAATAAGGCAAAGGTATGATGTTCTAAACTTACCAAAGTCACCAGGGCCTCACGTACCTCTGCCAGTTGGGCCTCTGTACCCGCCAACTGGGCCCGCAGGGTGTCGATCAGGCTATCATGAGCATCCTGCACATGCACACATTTATTAGACTATCATGAATATCACAATGAACAAGTCAAGGTTTAGAAGTGCATACCCTGGCAAGCCTCATGAAGTCCCGGTCCTCGTAGACCTCCTGGTAGCACTGGAGGTAAGCAAAATTGTCTGCTGCATCGAACTCTACTGGGTACCCTCCACGTTGCCAGTCGGCGAACTGGTCAGGGAAGCGCAGACGCCAGTCCACCCGTTTCGCCTTCCCCCTCGTCCTCCTCCCGATCCCCCTGGGCTCGACCTCATCGAACCATACCTAGTGCAGTCCGAGAGTACGCATGGCGAGCCGGAGGCGGAGTGGCTCGATCTCGTTTTGGCAATGGACCCACAGGTCCGGCCCAAAATGAGGTCGGCCGCTCTCCACCCACAGTTGGCCATCATCAAGCATACCCGCGTAGGGTTTCCACACAACCTGCGCACATGCATATGTCAGTCACATGTCATGAATCATATTAAATGCATGAAATGAGGTAGGCACATACCAGGAGAGCCGGAAAGTCCCGGATGTCGTGGCGGAGGGTGTCAAGTTGTAGTGAGAAGGATGCCGCCGTCACCACGGGCAGCCACCTCCGCACCAGGGGAAGCGCGTCCGGCCGTACCTCTGTGGCCCTCCTCAAGGGAATATAGTAGTAACTCCAAACTTGCATGCATGAACATGTGAATTAGTTTGACTAACAATTTCAATGCAGGAAAATTAAGCAACCAAAAGAAAAGTGTACCTGGAGAAAAGGGGCGAACCTACCCACAGTGCTCTCGTGACCCGTGCCGCTGGAGAGGTCTGCAAAGGTGTGCGTTAGGAAGGCCGCACCCCATGCATACTGCCTGACCCTCTCCAAATCCTCAAGTATCTCTAAGAATCGACAGTGAATCCCATATCCCTTCGTACCCAGCAACATCTTCCCCAGAAATAGGACCAAGAACCTCCTCAGGTCACGATCCGCCCTCTCCATGTCCTAGGGGTCCTGGCAGTACACTTCCGTCGCCAGCCCCGTTGCCCGCTGCACAAACTCGTGCAGCGACTCCTCGCCTGTCTGCTGCACACCACGCAGACCCAGGCTCTTCAACAGCACCACTCGGTCAACCATCCTCCGGTCGCCAAGATCATCCTCCCCCATGGGCTCCATCCCCAACAGATCCTGAGTATGTGCTATGTAGTCACTATAGGTGACCCTTGTCACTGCCTCCCCGTCTACCCAGAGTCCCATAATTCTCGTCACCCGGTCCCATCTCTCCCTCAAAGCCTATACCAGGGGGATATCTACGTAAAATGGCTCGATCTCCAGGAACGGCCCGAACCCCATTCCCCGGACTCTCTCCCTCTGGAAGTCCGGGAGCCCCTGGTACGCTGATATCACCAGCGGCCACTGAAGTCTCGGCCTCATAACTCCCTGCACATCCAAAAGGAGCACACATAACTCAGAGCACATTTAAGATATTTAAAATCAATTAAACTGCATGGAAAACAGGCTTAAAATGAACCCTTGGACAACCCTTTGAATCGTGACCGACATAGTGGTCTCAGTTCAACCCTTTGAATCAAGACGACTGGTGTCGTCGCGATTCATCTCTATCCCCTTTCGTGTCCGAAGGCCCTCCTCCCCGGAGCAAAACACAAGGATAGAGTTCAGGGGTACTTACCATATCTCCCCGAGGTGGTGCTTCCCGCCCACGTCGCCCTTGTCGGAGTCTCACCGCCGACGTGTCCTCCTTCGAATCCGCCGCCGTTCCACCTTCCTCCATGACAGCCAGAGCCTCCTCCTCTTCCATGATGACCGTCAGTTCTTCGCCGGCTTCTAACAATTCTTGCACCATCAGCCGATTCTCTGTCCCCGGCGTCTCCACCGCCGCCGGCGACGCTTCCTCCTCCGCTGGTGTCCCCTCACCCCGTCGGCGCTTAGACGCCGACATCTTTGTCATAGAAAGAAGGAGATAAAGCTTAGAGAGAGTGAGGGAGCAAGAGAGAAGAGAGAGAGAGTGTCGGAGATGAGAGAGGGGTTCGAAGGGAGAGAGGCGAAAAAAGTGAGCAATCGGCGCCCTTAGGCATTTTGTAGCCCTCAGGACAGGTTTAAATCACGTCAGATACAGGCGTCGCGAATTTGAAGCATTCAATTAAAACGCGACGGAGTCCGTCGCCAAGATTCAGAGAGTCATCATTGCCCCGGTGCTGAGTTTAAGGTGCGCGATTTTTTGAATTTTGAGGTACAATTGAAATGCGTCGGGGCAGGTGGACGCGATTATGGTTTAACGTGGTGGTTTTGTCGGACGCGTTATACGTGACGCCTGTGTCCGTCGCGATTCAAAAGGTTCACCCGAGGATCAATTTTGAGGAAAATTCTAAGCTGTTTGGATGATACAATCACATATAACAGTGCAATTTGGCTGTATAAAGGAGGCAATATAATTCTTATTCATGATTCAATTGTAGCGTTTACAAACGGCCACTTTGGGCCAGATTTTCACGAGTTCTCTTACATAAGCCATCCACTCATCTTTTATCTCCTCCACGTGTGGGACCGGCCGCCTAAAAGAGCAAACCTTCCACAGCGCCTTGATGGTGTCCACCTCTTCTCCGTCGTTGTTGGTACCGATCTCACATTTTTTGATTGGCGGAAGATGAGACGGCCCCTCGAAGTTGTGCCATGGGAGTCCGAGTTGAGAGAGGCAGCGGTGTGGGTTGTAGAGTACAAACTCAGTTGCTCCAATTAATCGTAGCTCCACACCAGGTGCTAGCCGCATCCATAGGTCCCTGGCTAGAAGAGGCACCGGAGTACAGGTGAACGCGTTCTTGGGCATGCTTCGGAGGTGATCACGCCAATCTGCCCGCGTTTTGAGTTGTGGCACACAGTTAGCAACACGCCCTTCTAAGCCAACCAAGTTGTCCATATGACGGAGTGGACTTTTGGAGAAGATGCGGGATGAGCTAGGGACTTCATTGTTCACATCAAACTTGAAGTGCAGGTCAGTCCAACAAGTGAATAAAAGCATGGAACCGTAAGAAGGCCTACCCAAGCTCGCCGCCGTGAGTCCGCTGTAGAGGAAGGCTAGCATCGCGGGTCCCAATCTCTCTCCCTCCCATATGCCGCACACCACGCTTAGTTGGTCCTCCTCAAGAATGTTGTCTATTGATGGAAAGAGGAGTGCACCCACCAGGCATATGGTGAATCCCCTCATCACTTTCTCCAGTTTCTCGTCATGTACTGCCTTTGGTTTCTCTCTTGTTGTCCAAGCTGCCAATTTTTGCAAGTTGATTCCTTTCCTGGCCTGGATATGTGAGACCCAGAATTTTTGTTCATTTTATATTGTGCAAATGGTATTTACTTGTTACGTATATAGTGTATGTATTGAATTGTTTATATTATAGTTATTTAGTTACTCATGTGCGTAGTTGTATTTAAATAATGTTGTGTATATAGTATCTAACTATTGATGTGTATATTATATTTATTTATTCCATTGCATATTGTATGTAACTATGTTGTGTACACATGTATATATGTATGTGTTTATCTTGTGCATATGATAGCTATCTATCCCTGTACATATTAAATTGTTTATAGTGTATATTGTACTTAAATAATACTGTGCATGGTGTATGTATCTATATAGTGTATGCATGTGTAATTATTTCTGGGTTCTGGCCGAAATGTCAGTTAACGTCAACACAAATTGATGTTGATTGCATGTTGACGGCAACATGAATGTCGTTGACTGCATGGCCAGGATGAGTTGACGTCCAAATCGATGGACGCTGACTCCTTGTTGGCGGCAGCAGATATGGACACCTATTTCCCAATTTTTCTGCGATTTCAGATCTGGAAATGGCTACGTTTCCTCCAGTTCCAGTTTAGGAAACCTAGCCCTAATGGTAGGAGACCTACCCTAATGCGTACCCAACCCACCTAGCTCTATAAAATCACCTTGGTTCGGCCGGATTATGTCTTTTGGCCTTTGTGAAACCCTAGAACTTCTGTGGAGAAAAGCTGACCTTTGGCGAGCTGAATCCTGCAACTGGAAGGGTTTTCTGGAGATCTACACCGACTAGAGGATAGTCCAATCATCAAGGAAGCTTCTCCAACTCCGAGGATCGACCTACATCGACAGGAATGACCGGATCTGAAGTAGTTTGAGCACCCTCTTGGCCTGGCCGAGGAGGGCTTCACCAACAAAGTTTGATCTACTTGGATTTATTTTGGAGGCAAGTAACCTATGGATATCAACCCTACCCATGTCAGTTAGGTCATAGGAATTTTACAGAATTTATCTCGTGTCCTGGAACCCCCATTCACCATGATTCTGTGTGTTCTGTCTGTATTCTGCAGACAGGAACTTAACGGCAACATATTGTGCTGTTAAGATCCAGGGTCAGCGGCAGCATCTTGTGCCGTTAACCCAGGTTGGCCGCAACACCTGTGCCGCCAATTTCATCAGTTTGACAAATATGATGTTCTGATCTCTGTAGTATATTTTCCAGATTTCTGAGTATAAGTGCATGCTGTGAGAATTATTTTGGGTCAAGTATATTCATTAGATCATGCCATGTGGATGGGTCAAAATTTTGTAAACTGTATTAATTATTAGAATTTCTGTAATAGGATATTAAGCATGATTTAGCCTTGTTAATTCCTGATTAATTAGATTCATGTTAAATTAGGGTTTCAGAAATTTCCTATGACTATATGATAACTATGTTCAGGTATTAGTACCGTGGTGTATATATGTGTTACTGTGAAACCTGTTTAAAGGAATTTAGTGATAATTATGCCTGAATCATGTTTTAATTGCTAAACTTATTTTACAGATCTAAAAAATATGGAAAATTGAACATGTGATATGTCTACTGTTTGAAACATGTTATAAAATTTCATATTGTTTTAATAACAGTAGGTACTGTTATGGATTTAAATGAGAAAATGACCATGTTAAGCATGTTAAGTTAAATTGTATGTGATTTAGTTAATAACAACATAATTAGGACTGTATTAGAAGTTGATTATTATTATGAAACAATAATAGCATGCTCTGTAAACTGATCCATGTATATTAGTTAAAAATGCATGTGTGTGTATGTTTAAATACATGTGAATAATGTGATAAAGTGTAAATGTAATTGTAGCAACCCTAAATTTATGGGAATTTTTTTTAATATTTATATTATTTAATTAGAAAATCAAATAAAAGGAAGATGTATTAAATCAACTAGGAAATCAAATAAGAGAGAATTAAATAAAACCCATTAAAAGAAAAGGAATAATGGGCTTTGCTATATTGACCCATTAGAAATTAGTGGGCTAAAATAGAGATTTTAAAAGGGGGAATAATAGAGAAATACCCCAAATTCATAACTAAAATAGAAAAGAGATATTTAATGTATTAAATAGCTAGTTTGAATTAGGATTGGATTCCTAAACCTACCCCAATTGATTGGCCACGAAATTCCCTCTCTCCCAACCCAAATAGGAGATCTCTTGCTTAAAAAGGGGAGAGGAAAATAGGAAATTCAGAATTTAATAGGAGTTAGACTTAAACTAGGAAAGGGAATAGGGAGAAGCTTAAATACTTCTCTTAAACCCTCATGGCCGGCCCTAGCTCGAGGTTCCTAGACTAGGAGGAGAATTCGTGGAGATGAGGGATCTCTCAAGTTCTTCCCTGAGTTCTTCAAGCTCTTAACCCTAGAGGAGGAAAACAATCAAAGGTAGGCATTCTCACGAGCATAAACCATGAAAATTTATCTGTAGGGTGTTGTGTCCATTAGGAACAAAAGCCCTTTGCTTTCATAATCTTTCATCGAGCATATCTTTCGTTCTTGATTTTTCATGTTCTGCAACTTACATGACCCCGAACCCTCTTCTTAATTCTTGATCTCCTTATATACTCAACTCCATGCCACGAGATTTTTATTGTAGGAATTGATGCATATTAGGCATCTTTTGCCCCTAAAAGCCCTCAATTTGATTCATCCTATCTTGCAAATTTAATCGTTGATCTCAACTATGTACTATTTCATGTTCATCATGAATACCTGTGTTTAAAACATGTCCAAACCCTGATTTTTTCTAATTCCTATTTATTGTAAGTACCCTTACATGTCTAGGTCGTTTTGCATCTGCCTCGCGTTCCAATATTCTATGTCGGGGCGTGACAGTAATAATGTGTTTAATTGGCCGATATTGACACTGCTACTATAGAGGTCTGAGAGTTGTACCATAGAAAAATCCCTATGGGAGGCTCAACGTTGTGTGATATCCTAAGGGCATTAGGATGAAATTCTGGAGGTTGACAAGTACCATTAGATAGGGTGGAGAGGGCTTCTCTCGGTCTGCACAGTAACCAAGATCAGTCACTAGTTGGCCTAGGTGGCAGTTGTGTGTCAAAATAAAAGTTATGTGCTATGTGCTATGAGATATGGGTGTGTGCGTCCTCTAAATGGTAGTTAGGACTATGTGTCACGGCAACTTAAAGTATAAAAATGTGAATAAAGAGTAAAGTGACATGTGAATGTGACACGTGGTAAGTGCAAGTGATGTGACATGTGATAAGTGAAAGTGCAAGTGAAAACTATGTGAAAAATATGTGAGATGATGTGTATATGAGAGTATAAATACATGTGAAAACCAAAGTAAAAATACATATATTCATATCAATCATGTGTTAATATGTTAAATGTAATATCATGTTTAGTATCATGTTATATAGGTTAATAACATCAATGTAGTAGTGTATGTGAATATGTGTATGTAAACATGTGAATTTTGCAATGTGAAAGATTAGCATGTTGAGTTGTTAAATGAATAAGATAGTAAGTGAATAAATATAAATCCATGTAATTGTGTTTAATTCATGTAGCAACCTGGATTTTTTTAAATATAAAAATTTTATAATAAAAGCAATTAGAAATTAAATAAAAGAGAGTTTACTAAAACCCATTAAAAGAAAAGAAGTGATGGGCTTTATTAAATTGACCCAATAGAAGTTAGTGGGCCAAAATAGAAATTTTTAAAAGGGGAATAATGGAAAAATACCTTAAATTCGTAACTAAAATAATACTTAATTATAAAAGAGGTATTTAATGCATTAAATTAGCAATTTGAGTTAGATTTGGATTCCTAAACCTATCCAAATAGTTTCCCACGAAATTAGCTCACATCCTAACCCAATTAGGAGATCTCATGTCTAAAAAGGGGAGAGGGAAATAGGAAATTCGGAATAAATATGAATTAGAGTCATAATAGGAAATAGAATGGGGAGATGCTTAAATACTCCTCTAAAACCCTCATGGCCGGCCCTAGCTCATGCCAAGGGTTTGCTGGACGTGAGAAGGAGCCAAAGGGAAGGAGAATTCGTGGAGAAGAAGGATCCCTCAAGTTCTTCCCTGAGTTCTTCAAGTTCAAACCCTAGAAGAAAAAAACCATTAAAGGTAGGCATTCTCAAGAGCAAAACTAATGAGATTTTGACTGTAGATCGTTCCATGTACGAGGAACAATACCCTCAAGTTTCATGATTTATCATCGAGTCAATAATTACTTCTTACTTTTTGAAGTTCTGCACTTATCCTGACCCCGAACCCCCTTGTTAAATCTTGTTCTCCTTGTACACTTGATCTCATGCCACGAAATTTTTGTTGGAGATTCTGATGGTCGTTAGGCTTCTTTTGTCCCTGAAAGCCCTAATTTCCATCCATCCTATAATGCGAATTAATTCGTTGATCTCATCTGTGTATGGTTCTAAGTCCTTCATGAATAACATAACCAAAGCATGTCGAAACCCTGTTTGTTTTCAAATTCCTATTTACTGTAAGTACCCATGCATGTCTAGAACAATTCGCAATTGGTTTCATGATTTTTCATCTCCTGTACAATTAGATATGTTTTTCTGAATCACCCTATGTCAAAATAGGGTAAGTCAGGTCCGCAATCCAATGCACTGTGCTCTCCCTGTCGGACTCGGGCACAGACTCTGTGAACGCGACGGCCCGATAGGTCGCATTCACAAGGGCTGTTGCGACAGTGCCCTCTGTCGTGATCTGATCGCGACAGGGCCTGTCGTCGCGATCAGCTACCCGGTCTGCCTGAGCCCGTCGCGACCCTCACATGACCCCGTCGCGACCTGCTTGCCCGAAACGACAAGCCCGTCGCGACCTGTACAAGACCCCGTCGCAATCTCAGTGGACCCTATCGCGACCCTCATTCGGGTGTGTCGCGATCTGACTTTTTACAGGGAAACCCATCTTCTTGCAAGTCTTGTTGTTCTTCAGCTATTCCCATATCTTGTTAACTATTTTAAACACTGAAAAATGAAGTTGTAAATATGGAATATATTTTAATTAATTTAAGTCAATCACATGATCTATCTTGTCCATGATTTTCTTATTCACATGCACACACACTTTGAACCATCCAAATATGGCTTAATTGGCATGAACATGTTACATAATTTATCTGGTAATTTATGTCATTAAATTGCCTCATTCTTAAACATACTTGTGTACGTTTTCTCGCGATGTTTTGGAACACCGATACCGACGATCCACTGTTCTAGAACTCCTCTAGAACGTCGAGCACCTGTTCTATATACACACTCTCTTGACTTGGACAAACTCTCCGTCGGATACTCCTTCTTCCGGACTAGTGAGTCTATGTTCAAGGCCTCCGTAAGTCTCTTCTGTCCATGGATTCCCACATGGTCGACGAGCCAGTTGTACCCTAACACCTATGATACCCTTTAGGGATCAACATGATCCAAACGGCTATTAGAAGTTTGCTCTTATCTTGAATCACGCCGGACCTCTGGACCTGTGCTTAACATGGCCAGTGGAAGGGTAGTGAGTTCCACCTGACTGCCAACACCACGTACACGTGTTGTGCAACTGTTACTATCACTTGTTTACTCGACGTGTTACGTGCAATGACCACTAGCTCTCATCTATACTCTACTCGCTCGTCTATTCACGTTCACTCTACTATCTCATCTATTCATCTAGTGCTCTCATCTATTTCTTGGTACTCTTTATTGGCCATTGACTGATTGTCTGAAGATAAACAATATAACCAATGCCTGGCAATATATAAAGGGCCCGATCTGGTCCTAGGATGTGCGCCCGAAAGTGCTAGTGCCCATGGGAGTTAAATGTTCAAAGTGTTTGGCATTACACTCGAGTGCTATCTATCTCGACTATCTAAATGACAATAAATAAGTGTTATATTCTCTCGTTGTCTATTGACAAAAAGTGCTATGCTATACTCGTTGTGCTATTGCTATACTTTGTGCTATTTGTGTTATACTCGATTCTCGTGCTATATTTGGAAAGTTGTGCTATTTCGTTCACGTGCTATTATGCTATCTTTTACTTGACTCTCTCGCTCTATCATTAGCTACTCTGCCTTTTAATACATTAATCATTTAAAGCCTGCTTGACTATTGAGATTTAAGTCCTACTGGGCGTTATCGCTCACCCTGCGTTATTTGTCGTTGTGTTCTCAGGTGAGACCGAGGATGAACTATACACTCAAGAGGATGGGAACGACCAGGAGTGATGTTATGAGCACCCTAGCATCCTAGCGTTATGTTCGAGTCTTAGTTTAGTCTTTTACTTTTATTTCAATGTAATTGGGCCTTATAGAATGGCTCTGATATTAGTGGTTGTAACTAGACATTTGAAAGTTATTAATGAGAAGGATTATCTTTAGTATTATTCATTGTGCAATGGTTTGATGTCTAGTACTTTCTCTGTACCTGTTTACTTGAAACTACCTCACGTTTCGATATTCCACGTCGGGGCGTGACAATTTTGTGGTATCAGATCCTAGGTTATTCTTAAGTATAGGATGATCTAGGTTAACCTGCCTCGACTAGAGTCAATTATCCTACCTATGTGAGCTGTGGTTAGAGCCAAGGGTAACTAGCTAAAATAAACTCACACACGCACGAATTAAATTTCACATCAATATCATGACAATAAGTTATTTTGTAGGAACTAAGCAATCAAGATGACTGTCGAACGTGCTCAAATGAGGGGCATGCAACAAACCATCCAAGAACTGACGCGTGCAATCGTGCAAGCTACCCAATGAGGTGGCAATCGTGGTGCAGGCGACCTGCATCATAACTTCCGGAGTCTGAACCCACCCAGGTTCAGTGGATCCACGGATCCGGATGAGGCTGAGCATTGGCTCAAAGAGACGGAAAGAATTTTCCACGTCATGCAATGTGCAGCAGGGGATAAGCGGCTACTAGCGACATTCCAACTGGAGAAGGAAGCCCGCGCCTGGTGGGAGTCTGTTGAAGCGACCAGAGCCAATGGTCAGTTCACCTGGACTGAGTTCAAAGAAGCTTTTAACTCCAAGTATTTCTCTGAGCGCGTCCAAGAAAGGAAGGCTGCGGAATTCGTTGCTCTGAAACAGCGGAGCTCGACTGTGGCTAAATATGAAGCTCAGTTCTCTAGACTGGCAAGGTATGCTGAACACCTGGTGAACACAGAGAGAATGAAGGCTAAGCACTTCCTCAACGGCATTAAGCCTCAATACATTACCCAACTGGCACCTCTTGACATCCAGACCTACGCCGAGATGGTGAAGAAAGCTCACCTGCTAGAAGATGCTACAGACTTCACCGACCGTATCAAAGGGAAGTTCATGAAAAAGGAAATGACCTCGGGACAATCATCTGCTAAGCCGAACAATGGCAAGAAACATCCCTTCAACATCACGGAGGGACCCAGCCAAGAAAGGAAACCTAAAGTTATTATCCCCAACACTCAAACAAAGAGTAACTGCAAGCACTGTGACAAGCCAGGTCACACCGCTGACGAGTGCTGGAGGAAGGCTGGTGCATGTTTGCGCTGCGGAAGTTACAAGCACCGCATCCCTGAGTGCCCACTGCTGAAAGAACATGAGAGGGGCCCTAATGTGCCTAAGAAACAGGGCCGACTGCAAGCCCTGCACAATGAAGAGCCCGCTGAGGAAGGTGGTGTGGTAGAAGGTATTTTACAAGTTTTCTCCTTATCAGCATTTGTTTTATTTGATACTGGAGCAACTCATTCTTTTATATCTCAACACTTTGCTGATACCCTAACTGCAAAACCTATATCCATGGGTTGTGAGTTCTCTGTCACAACGCCACAAGGAGAGAAGGAGAAATTAAACAAATACTTTCCCTCTGCCGATGTAATGATTGGAGACCATAACTTAAAGGCCGACCTGGTGTGTATGCCCATGGAAGGCTATGATGTAATTTTGGGAGCCGACTTGTTGTCCACTTATGGGGCAAGTGTGGATTATAAGAAAGGAAGGGTGACCTTTAGTGACTTTCCTAAATTGGCATTCTCTGGGATCAGACATAAGAGATGGATGTCTCTAATCTCCGCCATAAAAGCCTATAACATGATAAGGAAAGGTTGTATTGCTTTCCTAGTAGCTGTAGTTGTGGAAAAGAAGGGTTCTAATATAGAAGACATCCACATAGTCCAGGATTTTCCCGATATGTTCCCTGAAGATTTGCTAGGGATTCCCCCGGAACGAGATGTCAACTTCGCCATAGAGTTGATCCCTGGAGCTGCCCCGGTATCGCGTCAACCGTACCGGATGTCACCTGCCGAGCTCAAGGAGTTGAAGACGCAGCTGATGGAGCTATTAGAGAAGGGGTTCATTAGACCAAGTACTTCCCCATGGGGAGCACCCGTGCTATTCGTCAAGAAGAAAAATGGATCGATGAGACTATGTATCGACTATCGTCAACTCAATCAGCTTACCATCAAGAACAAGTACCCATTTCCTAGGGTCGATGAACTATTCGACCAAATATCTGGAGCTCAATATTTCTCCAAGATCGATCTTCGATCTGGCTATCATCAAATGAGGATCAAGGATGACAATATCTTCAAAACGGCTTTCAGGAGCAGGTATGGACACTATGAATTCATTGTTATGCCTTTTGGTCTAACCAATGCTCCTGCAGCCTTTATGCAACTCATGAACAGCATATATCGGCCATACCTTGACAAGTTCGTGGTCGTCTTCATCGACGACATCCTCATTTATTCAAAGACCAAAGAAGAGCATGAAGAACACCTGAAGATTGCATTGCAAGTCTTGCGAGACAACAAACTATATGCAAAGCTTAGCAAGTGTGAATTTTGGCTCGAAGAAGTGTCCTTCTTGGGCCATGTCATCTCAAAATACGGCATCTCCGTTGATCCCTCCAAAGTCGAAGTTGTACTCAATTGGGAGAGACCAACCAATGTCACAGAAATCAGAAGCTTCTTAGGACTGGCTGGCTACTACAGGCGGTTCATCAAGGACTTCTCAAAGATTGCCGTTCCTCTCACGCGTCTGACATGGAAGGAGAATCCCTACTCCTGGAGTAAAGAGTGTGAGAAAAGTTTCCAAACTCTTAAGGACCGTCATACCTTAGCACCTGTTCTCGCTCTGCCAATAGAGGGAGAAGGTTTCTCTGTCTACACCGACGCCTCGGGAATTGGGCTAGGGTGTGTATTGATGCAAAAGGAGAAAGTCATCGCCTTGAAGATCTAGAGACACTATTTGTATGGTGAGAAATTCACTGTCTACTCAGATCATAAAAGTCTGAAGTACTTATTCTCCTAGAAGGAACTCAACATGAGACAGAGAAGATGGCTAGAATATCTGAAGGATTTCGACTTTAACATCCAATACCATCCAGGCAAGGGTAACGCCGTGGCTGATGCTCTTAGTGGGAAGCCAATGGCATCTGTTTCAAGTCTAGTCCTTGGCAAGATGCAACTACTGGAACAATTTGCATGGTTAGACTTAACTATTGAACATAGGGATGATCGAGTCTTGGTTGCCAATATCAAGATTCAATCCGACTTGCTGGAAGAGATTAAAGCTCAACAAGATAATGATCCATTCTTAGTTCGCATCAAGGAAACCTTAGCCGAAAGACCGGACTTTGCTATGACTGAGGATGGAAGACTGGTGTTCCAAGGGAGGACATGCGTTCCCGATAATGAAGAACTGAAGAGGAAGCTAATGGATGAAGCTCACAAGACAAAGTACACTATTCATCCTGGAGGTACCAAAATGTATCAAGACATGAAAAGAACATTTTGGTGGCCAAACATGAAAAGAGAGGTAGCGGAACATGCCGCACACTACCTTACTTGCCAACAAGTAAAAGCGGAACACCTGTGCCCTGCTGGTGTACTCAGACCACTAGATATTCTAAAATGGAAATGGGAAAGCATTGGCATGGACTTCATCATGGGTTTACCCGAGACTCGTGGTGTACTCGATGCCATATGGGTCATAGTCGACCGACTAACCAAATCTGCCCACTTCCTAGCCATAAAGAGTAAGTGGTCGGTAGAGGTACTAGCTGCCCTATATGTCAAGGAGATTGTAAGACTACACGGAGTTCCATCATCTATTGTCTCGGATCGAGATCCGAGATTCACATCTCATTTTTGGAAAAGACTGCAAGGTGCACTGGGTACTAAACTCAACTTTAGTACCGCATTCCATCCACAAACCGATGGGCAAACTGAAAGAACCAACCAAATAGTGGAAGACATGTTGAGAGCTTGCACTATAGACTTCCAAGGATATTGGAACGAACACCTAACTCTTATTGAGTTCGCCTATAACAACAGTTACCAGGCGAGCATCAAGATGGCACTGTTCGAAGCACTCTACGGAAGGAATTGTAGATCTCCTGCATGCTGGAATGAGGTTGGAGAACAGCAATGGCTAGGCCCAGACATGGTGCAACGTACCACAAAGGACATACAAGTGATTAGAGACCGGCTTAAGACTGTTCAGTCCAAACAAAAGAGCTATGCCGACAAAAGAAGGCGAGACTTAAAATTCCAAGTCGGTGATCATGTGTTCTTAAAGGTGTCACCTACACGTGGCATCCAAAGATTTGGAGTGAAAGGAAAGATCAGTCCTAGATTCATTGGTCCTTTTGAAGTACTCGAAAAGATTGGTGAGGTTGCATACCGACTGGCATTGCCACTGGATCTGGCATGTGTACACAATGTGTTCCATGTCTCCATGCTCAGGAAATATGTCTATGACCCTACCCACATCATTCGCCACGAGAAGTTGGTATTGAACAAGGATGTGACATACGAAGAGAAGCCAGTTAAGATACTGGAATGGAAGGTACAACAGCTCAGGAACCGTCTCATCCACATGGTTAAGGTCTTACGGAATAACCGCGGAGTGGAAGAAGCCACATGGGAACCGGAAGGAATCATCAGACGGAACTACCCCGATCTTTTCGGTAAGACATTCCCTCCCTTATGATCATATGGATTTGGGGACCAAATTCTTTTTAAGAGGGGGATGATGTAGCAACCTAGATTTTTCGAAAAATAAAAATTTTATAATAAAAGCAATTAGAAATCAAATGAAAGAGAATTTACCAAAACCCATTAAAAGAAAAGAAGTGATGGGCTTTATTAAATTGACCTAGTAGAAGTTAGTGGACCAAAATAGGAATTTTTAAAAGGGGAATAATGGAAAATTACCCTAAATTCGTAACTAAAATAATACTTAATTATAAAAGAGGTATTTAATACATTAAATTAGTAATTTGAGTTAGATTTGGATTCCTAAACCTACCCAAATAGGTTCCCACGAAATTAGCTCCCATCCTAACCCAATTAGGAGATCTCATGCCTAAAAAGTGGAGAGGGAAATAGGAAATTCGGAATAAATATGAATTAGAGTCATAATAGGACATAGAATGGGGAGATGCTTAAATACTCCTCTAAAACCCTCATGGCCGGCCCTAGCTCATGCCAAGGGTTTGATGGACATGGGAAGGATCCAAAGGGAATAAGAATTCGTGGAGAAGAAGGATCCCTCAAGTTCTTCCCCGAGTTCTTCAAGTTCAAACCCTAGAAGAGAAAAACCGTTAAATGTAGGCATTCTCACAAGCAAAACTAATGAGATTTGACTGTAGATCGTTCCATGTACGAGGAACAATACCCTCAAGTTTCATGATTTATCATCGAGTCAATAATACTTCTTACTTTTCGAAGTTCTGCACTTATCCTGACCCCGAACCCCCTTATTAAATCTTGTTCTCCTTGTACACTTGATCTCATGCCACGAAATTTTGTTGGAGATTCTGATGGTCGTTAGGCTTCTTTGTCCCTGAAAGCCCTAATTTCAATCCATCCTATAATGCGAATTAATTCGTTGATCTCATCTGTGTATGGTTCTAAGTCCTTTATGAATACCATAACTAAAGCATGTCGAAACCCTGTTTGTTTTCAAATTCCTATTTACTATAAGTACCCATGCATGTCTAGAACAATTCGCAATTGGCTTCATGATTTTTCATCACCTGTACAATTAGATATATTTTTTTGAATCACTCTGTGTCAAAATAGGGTAAGTCAAGTCCGTAATCCAATGCACTATACTCTCCCTGTCGGACTCGGGCACAGACCCTGTGAACGCGACGGCTCGATAGGCCGCATTCACAAGGGCCATCGCGACAGTGCCCTCTATCGTGATCTGATCACGATAGGGCCTGTCGTCGCAATCTGCTGCCCGGTCTGCCTGAGCCCGTCGCGACCCTCACATGACCCCCTCGCGACCTGTCTGTCCAAACCAACAAGCCCGTCGCGACCTGTACAAGACCCCATTGCAATCTCAGTGGACCCTGTCGCGACCCTCATTAGGGTGTGTCGCGATCTGACTGTTTGCAGGGAAACCCATCTTCTTGCAAGTCTTGTTGTTCTACAGCTATTCCCATATCTTGTTAACTATTTTAAACACTGAAAATTGAAGTTGTAAATATGGAATGTATTTTAATTAATTTAAGTCAATCACATGATCTATTTGTCTTTTTCACTGACATTATACACATTTGAACACATCCAAATATGGCTTAATTGGCATGAACGTGTACAAATGTTTATGGTAATTAATGTTCTATCTGTAATTTTGTCCTCATGTCTCTAAACATACTTGTGTACGTTTTCTCGCGATGTTGGAACACCGATACCGACGCTCCACTATTCTAGAACTCCTCTAGAACATCTAGCACATGTTCTATATACACACTCTCTGACTGGACAAACTCTCCGTCGGATACTCCTTCTTCCGGACTAGTGAGTCTATGTTCAAGGCCTCCGTAAGTCTCTTCTGTCCATGGATTCTCACATGGTCGACGAGCCAGTTGTACCCTAACACCTATGATACCCTTTAGGGATCAACATGATCCAAACGGCTATTAGAAGTTTGCTCTTATCTTGAATCACGCGGACCTCTGGACTGTGCTTAACATGGCCAGTGGAAGGGTAGTGAGTTCCACCTGACTGCCAACACCACGTACACGTGTTGTGAAACTGTTACTATCACTGTTTACTCGACGTGTTACGTGCAATGACCACTAGCTCTCATCTATACTCTACTCGCTCGTCTATTCACGTTCACTCTACTATCTCATTCATCTAGTGCTCTCATCTATTTCTTGGTACTCTTTATTGGCCATTGACTGATGTCTAAAGATAAACAATATAACCAATACCTGGCAATATATAAAGAGCCCAATCTGGTCCTGGGATATGCGCCCGAAAGTGCTAGTGCCCATGGGAGTTAAATGATCAAAGTGATTGGCATTACACTTGAGTGCTATCTATCTCGACTATCTAAATGACAATCAAGAAGTGCTATATTCTCTCGTTGTCTATTGACAAAAAGTGCTATGCTATACTCGTTGTGCTATTGCTATACTTTGTGCTATTTGTGCTATGGGCATTATGCTATTTGTGCTATACTCGACTCTCGTGCTATATTTGGAAAGTTGTGATATTTCATTCACGTGCTATCCTGCTATCTTTTACTTGACTCTCTCGCTCTATCATTAGCTACTCTGCCTTTTAATACATTAATCATTTAAAGCCTGCTTGACTATTGAGATTTAAGTCCTACTGGGCGTTATCGCTCACCTGCGTTATTTGTTGTGTGTTCTCAGGTGAGACGAGGATGAACTATACACTCAAGAGGACGGGAACGACCAGGAGTGATGTATGAGCACCCTAGTGTTCTAGTGTTATGTTCGAGTCTTAGTTTAGTCTTTTACTTTATTTCAATGTAATTGGGCTCTATAGAATGGCTCTAATATTAGTGGTTGTAACTAGATATTTAAAAGTTATTAATGAGAAGGATTATCTTTAGTATTATTCATTGTGTAATAGTTTGATGTCTAGTACTTGCTCTGTACCTGTTTACTTGCAACTGCCTCGCGTTCCGATATTCTGCGTCGGGGCGTGACAATTCATGTCAAAACAGCAAGCTAAATGTGTGAAAAAGTGATATAATTGCATATGAAAGTGGTTAGATATCATGCTTGGAGTGTTCATTATCTTGTACATAATTTCATGTTCTAAATTGGTTAAAATTGTGTAATGATATGATTAGTGCTTGAATCATGAATCATATGATATGTTATTTGTAGAAAACATGTGTAGGTGTATGTTTATTATCCATGATTTAAAGTGAGCAAGTGTTAGTTTAAAACATGTTTAGGTGGTTTATGCATGTAAGTTAAATGTATAAAGCATGTGCCATGTAAATTGTTTATGGTTTAAAAGATAGCATGTGTTTCCCTATTGTTTAATAGTTTAGTATGTGTGTGATATGTGTAAGGTTGTGTCTTTAGATTGCTTGCTGGGTCTTTTAGACTCATACTTGCTTCGGTGTACAGGTGAGACAGGTGTTTTCGTACCTGGAGAGGGTGAAGTGAGGAGCAACATCTAGCACGAGGAGTAGTTACTTGGAGAGAGACTGTTTATTAGTTGCTTATTTCATAGTATGAATAATGTCATTCATATGGACAATGTAATAGACAATGTATTTCTTTTGGAATTGTAATAATGTGGACTTTGTCATTTACTTTTGCTATATAGATCGTGGAATGATGTGATGATGATGGAATGAGAATGAGTTATTTCTTTTATTCCCGCTGCACTCATTTGTTATTCATGTACATATCAACCTATCGTTTAGTGTTGGGTTATTATCCCACTGTAATGGCGCCCTTTGTACCGATGGGGATTGGTATAATCGTATCGGTATAAAGTGGGTCGTTACAGGATATCTTGGGCCGCCCTTGCATCCATGAAGCTCTCCAGCACCTCCTTGCTTGAAATGCTCCTCGGCATGATCGCCATATCGTCCTCATCACCTCTTTTCATCCGCTTCAAGCCTAACAACAATTCAACATCTTCCAACAAGATGGTGGCTTCGAAGGTTTTGAAGAGAAAGGTGTGGGTTTGAGGATGCCATAGCTCAACCAAAGCCCCCATGGCCGCCCAATCTAGGTGAATTTCGTGGTATCTCTTGGCATGGACAGCTAGATTTTGAATTCCCCACCTAGAGAAGATGGTGGTCATGTCAATATTGATGGTGGCAGTTAGTTTTTGGAGCCATGGAAGGCGCATGTACCTCCTGTTGCCCGGGAAAAGGGGATAATCCTATAGGAGGTATGTATGGATAGGTATGTGCATGGGTGATATGGCCATGATAGAAGTGGCACAAGGGTGGTTTGGCCATGGTGATTTGGCGCATGGGAGTTTGATTCATGGCATGATCATGAAGGTTTAATCATGGGGTATGGATGATGATCATAGGTTGGTTGTACATGGAGTATGGTTGACATGGGTAGGAGATAAGCCATGGGATGGGTTCGGTCATGTTGGATTTGGAAGAAGAGGGAAAAAATAGAGAGAAGGGAGAGAACAACAAGAACACATTAAAAACAGTGAAGAACATACTAAGAACAAGCCAAAATCAATGCAATAATCACATGTACTTACCAACTTGGCTTGAATCAGCTTGCAAATATGTCCCTTCACCTTGCTTAATCTCTGAAATCCCTCAATTCTTTGCTTCTTGGATGAGGGGGCTCCATCATGCTCCATGGCTTCCTCTCCTTCTCTTCTTCTTCTCCCTTGCCAATTGCTTGATTCTTACACTTTGGAGAGGGTGAAAGCATGAGAGCAGGTTTGGGGTGTTTTTTAAACCGCCATGGCTGCACAAGCCCAGAGGCAAACCCAAAAGAGGGTAAGAAATGCAAAACAGGCAAGAAAATCCAGCCTCGGGGGAAGGTCAAAATCACGTCCGACACATACATCGCGATTCAAGCGCCTAACTCCGACTTCCATTGTGACTAGTAAAAATAAATCGCAACCACTTGAGTCGTCGCGATTCAGGTAAGTGAAACTCGTCCATATACCCTGTCGCGATTTACAAGCAGCATTATTTTGATATTTTGCTTTGTTATTTGTTGCTTGTCAATGCTGATGAGTCTTTGAGCGCAAGTTTTAGAATGCGTCTCTCGTCGGACAATTCATGATCATCTTCGGCGATCTTTTCCGGTATTGTAGAATTACATTTTACTATATGTTATACTCTATTAGAGCATATCAAGGACCTTGAGGCTTTGATGAATCTGAAATTTGAGTTCCCCTCCACCGCCAAAAATAGTGATAATTTCAGAGGATTCCTATGACTTGAGGATAGGCCGTTACGCTTTACAAGAAGGATGACGGATTCCACCTGGTATCTTGACTTTGGCATCGTAGCAATATTATCCTTGATTATGTTATATTTTCTTTTGTTTTAATCTTTTTCTTTTAGCCCAACATGCATCATGTAGGATTTTGAGCACATTTCCGGAAAATCACTCTCGTGCTTAACTGAAGAGAACCACCTATTTTAAATTCCAATTAGCATGAAATATTGCATTCCAAGTCAAGTATTCAGTTCACTTTGTTGATGTTTGAAGATCATCTTTTGAGAAACTCTCTATTTTGGATTCCTTTGTCAATTCATCTATTTTCCTTATAGATCCACCTTAGCTGCAGCACGTCCACAAGTTGGTAAACGCTCCCCAATGGTGAAACCTGCCGGATTGTATCCGTAGGTACTTCCCCGACGCTGGAAGTTAATCTTTCTCCCTTTCATGCCCACGTGCACACCCTTTCCCCTCGTCCAAACGTTGAGTTATCTCTTGAGATTTTCTATAAGCCGCTTCATTTCGAGTTGAAGAACACCTCCAGTCATATGTTGTTGAGGCGTGTCCCATCACACCTTGGCGTCTACTTTTCAGTCACTTCACTTCATTCCACTCAATTCACTTCATTTCGTTGCTTTCATCTCGTGTCATTTTGCTCAATTTCCTTGCAAAGTAGACGCCAAGGTGAGGCAGCTGTAGACACGCCACTTTGGCAGCATATCGAGTAAATTTCATGTTATACCACAATGCCTCAAAGTGGCTCTCTTCAATTAACCTCTTGAGTGATTTTTCTATTTTTATGGATTTTTCTAGGATTTTTAGGACTTTTTCTAGGGGCTTTGAAGGGGTCTGTTGTACACATGTAATTCATGTCGAACACAGTGGACGCATTTTAGGATGTTTGATCCGCAATGGGTAGAATCGACGCGTATCACACTTCCTTTTCTGGCGCTTACTCCGTTTTGAATTGCGTCCATCATAGTCGTCGCGTTTAAGGGTTTCCAATTTCGAATTATGGCAAATTCCAAAATTGTTTTTGGAAAGATTTTCTTGCTAATTCGAATCGCATCCACATAGTCCGTCGTGTTTCTGACCTTTCATCATATGAAGATCGACTCTCTTCAGAAGATCGATTCTGTTCAAATACGTGACCACCAAGGTCGTCGCGATTCAATATTTCCACTTATGATATTTGGAAATAATCAATCGAAATCGGAAGTGTTTGAAACGCGGCAGTCTATGTCGTCGCGATTCTAAAACTGCTATAATCGATGTTTGGAAAGGCTTAATCGGAGCAAGTCGATCTTAGTAAACGCAGTGTTTTGGTCGGTCGCGATTCACCTCAATAAGCGTCCTCTGTATCCGATGTGATTCTTGAATTTTTCGTCTATAAAAAGACCCCCGAGGCCACTATTTTGAGGAGAACCGAGCACTACGGCGAAGCCCTGCCGCATTGGAGACTCAACTTCCAAGCTAAAGGAGAACCCCCCCCCCCCCATTTCCAAGCTACTTCAAACGTTCGTACTTCAGAGCTTGATTCCTCTTCGTTCCATTCCATCGGAGCGAGGCGGGGGCTTCTTCCATTTCGTCCATCACTAGCAGCGGGTTCACTTCGCCACTTTTCCTTCCTCCCTTCATCCTTTTTTTTGCTTCATATCTTAGTTCATTCATCACATCACACTCACACACACCCCATTTTCTCCACACCTATTTTTAGGGGTTTAACACCACTCCCACGAGGTGTGTTCAAACCCATGCAATTGTCTTTTTCATCTACTTCTTTGATTTTGATTCTTCACCTCATAGTCTAATCCATTCTTCACTTGTTTGTGTGTTTTCTCCTCTCTTTTGCAAGGTAACCATCAAGGCGAAGTCTTCTTCGTTGGCCAACTGGTTGGAGAGGTGGAAGTCAACCCACAATCACGACTCCCACGATCTTGGGTGAAAGTAAGTATTCGTCTACGCTTTTACCCATCTCCTTCGACACCCACGTGTGTCTGGCGATCACACTCTATCTTCATGCACACACGCACCCTTTTTTCTCTTCTTCTTCTTTCATCCACGCTTTATTTTTTATAAATTTTCTTTTTTTTAATTAAATCTTTGTGAAGTGTTGAGACGAAAAGCACATTCACAACTACCAACCCAGAAACGCACATAACTCTCATCTATTTTTGCAAGCAAGAGTCTTCACAAGTCTTCTATTAAAGTAAAAGAAAGAGAGCTGCTTCTTTAGTCTACGACTTCCAAGTTCTCTAGTTCTTTTGAAGTCTTTTTCTGTTGGGTTGCATTTTGTAACTATAGATCCTTCTCAGTCCACCCATTTAGAGTCAGAAAGAGTTAGAGCTTCATTCTTATTGTATTTCTTTCTGATTCCTTGTGTTTGCTCATCCTTTTGAAGCAGACACACAAGTGTTCTTTATTTTTGTATTAGATAACCCACAAGAGGTTTGTTTTCTGCTGTACCCCTCTTGTGAAGGGAAGACCTATGGTTGTAGGTAGTCTTTGTACCCCTTGGTAAAGGGAAGACTTGCTTGGGAGCAAGTGGGTTTGTAATACCTCTCAGGTTGAGAGAAGGCCAAGTGTTCTTAGAGGTTTAGTGAAATCCCAAGAGGTTGGCTTCTTGACCTGTAAGAGAAGTGGGCTGCCTTCTTGCCCGGGAAAGAGAAGAAGACCAGCTGGGGTGCTGGGTGTTGTACTGTCCGTGAGGGGGACTGTACCCTTGGTTAGTAAAATCCTAAGAGATTGCTTGGGGACTGGACGTAGGACTTCCATGTGGGAAGGTCCGAACCAGGATAAATTCCTTGTGTCCTTTGTGTGATTGTTTATTTGCTTCCGCACTGCTACTCTCTATAACACTCAACTAACCAAACTTTCAAGTGATAATTTTCTGTGTTTAAGTTTCTATTTCAGATTTCAGAAAAACCTATTCACCCCCCTCTAGGTTAGCTTGCTGCCGCACTAAAAGGGCCAACAAGTGGTATCAGAGAGAGGTTCTCTGATCAATCAAGAAGATCCATGGAAACTCAAGGATTTGTTGAAGGTCAATTAGTCACCAGACCTCTATTCTTCGATGGAGAGGATTACCAATATTGGAAGATGAGAATGGAATGCTTCATTCGAGGCACAGACTTTGATCTGTGGTAGGTAATAGAGGTAGGTGATTATGTTATTGTTCCTGCTGAAGGTACTACTGCTATTACAGCAGCAGATAAAAGTATATTATCTTTAACTTTAAAGCAAAGAACTATTATGTTGTTCTTTATCCAAAAAGGAATTAGTAGAGTATCTGCATGTAAATCTGCAAAGTAAATGTGGGATAAACTGCAGGTAACTTATGAAGGAACAGATAAAGTAAAACAAACTAGGATAGATATTCTTGTCCTCAATATGAGCAATTTAAAATGCTTCCACACGAAAATATCACTTAGATGTATAATAGATTTTCAAGCATAGTAGTTGGTTTAAGCTCTCTTGGTAAAAATCTATCTGATGAGGAAAATGTCAGAAAGATATTTAGGTCTTTAACTATTTCATGGACCCCTAAGGTCACCGCTATTGAAGAAGCCCATGATCTAACCAAGTTTTCTATTGATAAGTTAATTGGTTCCCTCATGGCACATGAAATTAATATGGAGCAACTATCTGAAAGCTCATCCAAGAAAAAATTTACTAATGCTCTTAAAGTTGCAGCTGCTCCTTCCACCGAAGTACTGTCCAAGCTTCAGAAGATTCTAAAGAAGAAGAAAAATAGATCAAGAAGGATTCAAAAGAAAGAGAAAAAGGAAAAAGAGCCAGTCTGCTACGAATCCAGAAAACCTGGACATCTGAGACCAGATTGTCCAAGACTCAAAAGGACTGGTCAGCCAGAAAAATCCAAAAAGAAGCACAAGAAATTCAAAAGAAAAGCCATGGCGGCTGCTTGGGAAAATGAAGAGGCCACAACTTCAGAATCATCAAGCTCAGAATCCGAAAAAGAGCAGGTAAGTCTAGCCCTCATGGTAGGACTAAATGAGGTATATTCTGACTCATCTCTTCATTCTTCAAATGATTCAGGGTCAGAATCAGAAGACTTAGAAGAAGTCTTTAATGAACTATATGAAAAATATAAAGGTGTTGTAAAAGAATTAAAAAATATGAAAAACAACATCACTTGTTTAGATAACACCAATTCTGATCTTAAATCCGAAATGGAATAATTAGAAAAATAATTAAAGGAAAGTAAAGATAACAATCATCTTTTGAATGAAAATTTAAAAAACAAAAATAACGAAAAATCAGAGTTAGAAGAAAAGTTAAAAACTCCAACTGAAGAAAATCTATATTTAAAAGAATCAGTTAGAAAATTAACTAAAGGGAAAACATTTCTAGCCCTATGCTTAAAAGGATCAAAATCTGGAAACAACAAACAAGGGCTTGGATACACACCTCCGGAAAAAGGAAAACAAGCCATATTTCCAGGAAAATATCATTTGCCAAAATTTGTAAAAGAAACCAAAATGCCTCAGAAAGAGGCACCAGAAATAAACAAGTTTCATCAAAAGAACAAGGTTTATAAAAATTGTGTTCTAAACAGGCATCATAAAGATAATAAGAACTGCAGAACAAACTATATTCATTGTTGTTCTCATTGCAATAAATTAGGACACACAGTAAACACCTGCAGAACAAGACACTTAGTATGTATTCCGAAAGGGTACTTTTATGCATCTAACCATCAAGGACCCAAAAAGATTTGGGTACCTACTTCTGAGTAGTTTATTTGAAGGGTGGCCTTGGAGCATCAGGAACAAAGGATGCTTAAGGCATTGATGGCTGCCAGCTCTTCATCCATCTCATATCTGAAGAGGGAGTAGTCACTAATTTATTTTTAAATTTTAGTATTACTAACAACTATTTGCAAGTCTCATTCAGGTGGAGTTTTTCATTCAGGGGGCGCACAGACTAAGGGGGAGTTATTCATTAATGTCAATCATTGTTGAACCCCTCAATGGTAAGAAATTTTTCACAAAGTGGAGATAATGCACTGGTAAGATCCTTCCTTTTTGGTTAGTGACAAAAAGGGGAAGAGTATGTATTATCTATGAATTTTCTGTATTTTCTATGCTATAAGTATTTTTGTTAGAAAATTCTCATAAATTTTGTCCACCAAAAATGGGGAGATTGTTGAACCACTCTTATATTTTACTCTTATATTTTGGTGATAACAAAACTTATGATTAATTAAATATTAATATATTTAATATCATCTTTTTCTAATAAATTAAATATCATATTTTTTAATAAATATAAATTTATGGCACTATCGTTGTATGATTTGCATTGAAAAGTCAAATCGATGTCTATTCAATATACATCGATTTCAGTTCACAAAGTGCCACATCGATTCTATTGAAAACATGAATTCTGTTGAACATACCGATTTGCACTGAAAAGTCAAATCGATGTCTATTCAATATATATTGATTTCAGTTCACAAAGTGCCACATCGATTCTATTGAAAACATGAATTCTGTTGAACATATCGATTTGCACTGAAAAGCAAAATTGATGTCTATTCAATATACATCGATTTCAGTTCACAAAGTGCCACATCAATTTCATAAGTGAAACATCGATTTCAGTCTCACATCGATTTCATAAGTGAAACATCGATTTCAGTCTCACAACGATTTCATAAGTTAAACAACTATTTGGTCGTTGTACCGATTTGTTAAGTGAAACAACAATTTGGTCATTGTAACGATTTGGTAAGTGAAATAACGATTTGATCGCTACAACTATTCGTTACAACTTCAACATCGATTTGCTCAAACAACGATTTGTTAGCAAACAACGATTTGCCCTTACTTAAAGAACGATTTAATCAAAACAATGATTTCCTTTCACTTAAACATCGATTCTATTAAACAACCTTGGGGCGCCTTTTCTACTCTTAGAAAGGCGAGGTGTTTTAAGGCACTTTCCTCTTTGCTTGCAGACCTCGTAAACCACAAAAATATCAGAAGAAAGAGAAGATGAGCAACGGCTAGAATTCCAACGGATTTGTTCAAAGCTGCTCATATAAAAGATGAAGCAAGGTTGAAGAAGAAGATAGAGCTTTCTTGAAGATCTGTAAAGATGTACATCCTGTGAGGAACCTCAACTCCACATACACTCAAAGAAAGAGAGGAGCTCGAGCCAAATCAAGAGAAGCTTTTCATAGCAGGAGTTTCAAAGCGTTCAAGCCTTCCTCTCTTCTCTTTCTCTCTATGGTCATTGTAAATCTGAGGGGAGAGTCTGTGGCTGAGAGCTAGAGTTCTTAATGTTCATCTTGTAATAGCTCTTGGTCTGTTCTTTCTTTTCTAAGAAAGATTTTTGTCCAGCTGTAGGACTGTATATAGTGCGTCTCTTCCTGCGTAAAGAGTTGGCCAGTGTAGTTGCTGGCATTTTTTTGTTCAGCTGAGGGACTGTATTCAGTGTAGAACCTAGCTGGGGGTTTAAGTCTAGCAGAACTGCACTGGGGTTTGTACCAGGAGGTTGGCTTCTTGACCTGTAAGAGAAGTGGGCTGCCTTCTTGCCTGGGAAAGAGAAGAAGACCAACTGGGGTACTGGGTGTTGTACTGTCCGTGAGGGGGACTGTACCCTTGGTTAGTAAAATCCCAAGAGATTGCTTGGAGACTGGACGTAGGACTTCCATGTGGGAAGGTCTGAACCAGGATAAATTCTTTGTGTCCTTTGTGTGATTGTTTATTTACTTCCGCACTACTACTCTCTATCACACTCAATTAACCGAACTTTCAAGTGATAATTTTCTGTGTTTAAGTTTCTATTTCAGATTTCAAAAAAACCTATTCACCCCCCCCCCCCCTTAGGTTAGCTTGCTGCCGTACCAAAAGGGCCGACAGATACTTAGGAATTAGCGGATGAGATTTATAGAACGTATCCATACTTGTTTAAGTAAGCATTTCATTCTTTTAGGTAATAGTATTGAATGTGATAAATTGTTGATTGAGCTTACTTCTTTAATTTCGAGGATGAAATTTCTTTTAGGTGATAGTAATGTAAAATCTTGTATGTTCAAATCATAGTTTACTGGGTTTAGGGGCCAGTGTGTGGCCCATTGGTTGAGTATGTATGTGTTTATATGGGTTTACAACTTTGTGTAGCAGGGTGTGAGGCAGGAGGGTTGGAAATCCTAGCCTAAACAGACCTCTGGCGCTTCATGCAAGAACGCGACCAACACAGACATCGGAATTCTTCATGAACGCGACCACCTGCTAAGTCATGATTCAGTCGTCGCCTTCCAAGTGCACGTTCGCATGCGCGCCGCATGTCGCATGCAGGGGCATTGGGGGTTTAATTGCGACGGTGGGGTACGTCGCCTTTTAAACGCGATGGCCCGATACGTCGCAATTTGGCCTCTATGTGTTTTGGGCTTCTACTGCTAGCCGAACAGTGCAGTTGCATTGTTCAGCTGAAGGGGAGGTTTGCTGAGGGTCTTGCTGGAGATTTTGGAGTTTTTGTTGTCCGTTCAGCGTGGCTTAAGCGCGAGGAGGTGCTTCAGAGCACGGAGAATGCCTGGGCAGCATTGGTTTTGCATTTCTCTGTTGGTAGGAGAACTTTCTCCTGTTTCCACCTGTGTCGGTTGTGTAGGTTAGGGTTTGTGGATTTTGGTTGAGAAATCACATATACTTGATAGAAAGCATGCCTAGGATATCATGTGTATGGTTATTTTATGTTTAATCAACTTGTATAGCCGTTTGGTGTGATTTTCGGAATGAAAGAATTGGATAGGTTTCTTCTGTTTGAAAGGCGACAGAACTAGTCGTCGCGTTTCTGAATGCGACGACTTGTCCGGTCGCGATTCAGACTTTAAAGGAGATGGGTTGGTCCGTCGCGATTCATGCATTGATTGGTGTCCACTGTGTTGGTCACGATTTAGAATGTGGCCACCCGAGCTCTGGGGTTCTGTGGCTTGTCTGTTTGTTTTTTGTTGTACACTGCTTGGGCAGTGTTGGTTAAGCAATGTAGGGTATGTAAGGGGGTGTGTTGGTTTAGAATGTGATTGGAAACGATGGGTTTTTCTTGGAAATGTGTGCATAGCTAGTTGGGTTGTTAACGCCTTCCGTGGTTACCTCTCAAGTTGGATACCCTAGGTTCATTGTGAGCCAGGCACAGGGTGCTCGAGGTTTGTCCTGGTACGGTGTGTACCATTAAGGTTTGTGTCGTCTTCCTGGACACCCTTACTCTTGAGTTTGAGTTGTACGTTCGGCTGAGGGAAAGACGGCAGATGGTAGCGACTTGTGTTTGTGGGTGTGCGGTCGCTTTTAGCGCGTTCATGGTTGGAGGACGGACACCGATAGATGTACTGGTCCCCAGCTAGTCCTATTTTCCAGTGCCTCACTTTAGGGCTCTCAGGCCGGAGTCCCTAAAGGTGTCAGGCTTGGGCCTGTAGCGGTGTAGTCTGCAGGAGTGGTGTTGGTTGGTCTCCACAATTTCTTGACCTTGTTGAGGTGGAGCGACAGCTGGACCTTTCATCCGTGGCTATGAGGCTGACAGGTAGTCTTGTGTTATTTGTCCGGGTCTGTGGGTGGTGTCACGAACCAGTTCTCGTGACTCGTGTGTGGCGTGTCCTACTTTAGCTTGTACACGTGTACGTGATTTTCCATTTACTTAATTTATAGCTATAGTATCATGTGAAGCAGTGTTATATTTCAAATGCTTATCAGCCATATTTACATTATTTGTTGTACATTGTTCTCTCGACTTTTGGGGAGTTGCCCTACTGAGCCAGTGACTTGTGAGGCTCACCCCTTCTTCTTCCAGGTGAAGGAGAGAAGGAGGGTTCCCGTCCCTCTTCTAGTTCGGGACTGCACTGTAGCGGAGTTGGTCCTACGTCACCAGCAGAGTAATTTTCTACTTGTTGTGCCTTGGGGGTTTTGTCCCAGGCTTTTGTACTCTGTACTTTGACTTTGGTTCAGAACTGAATATGTACATTTCATGTGGATATGTGTAATATATGGAAACTTATATGTATTCAGCGAGTTCTTTTATATTTTCACGGACATGTGTGTGTTGATATCCCTTGCGAGGCTTCGGCCTGTTCACGAGAGGCGGAGTCGTGTCGGAAACGTTATTGGGTTAACAGGTCTGAACGGCGAGGACTGTCACTTCATGAGCCATGCATTCCATTTCTTTCTAATACAATTCAAGATTACTTTGCATGATCTTATTTTCATCTTGAAAATCATTGCATTGTAAATTTAACAAATCACATGATTCACATGGATGCTCATTATGTAGAATATTAGCGATTTTATTTTTCAGGAACTTGTTTTCCTTTTTAGCTTTCTTATATTTCTCACGCAAGGTATTGTATCCTAACTCCCACTGTTCAGGTGTAAAGGTTTCACCATCTAAACTTACCTCAGGGGAGTTTTCTTCAATTACCACAAGAGCTAGCTCAATGTACTCTTGTTCTTCGACATCCTCCAGTGCTGAAGTGAACTCATCTGACTCGCTACGAATAGCCTCCATCATCTTAGACTTCTGAGTTATTCTCTTTTTCGGCTTGTCCACATAGATAGGGCAACCTGCATGCATGTGCCCAATTTTCTTGCATTCGTAACAGATGGGTTCGTCCTTTCTCTCTCTGGAGTTGGCTGTTGGCCTTTTACTTATTGTCCATAGCCTTATTTTTACTCAAGAGCTCTTCACCTTTTGGACAGCCTGATCAGATCCTCATCATCTCCACTGAGTGGTTATCTTCCAAATTTTGAGTCTCATGAATTTAATAATACTCATGTGGATCTTTTCAATCTCATCCCAGACTTCCTTGACGGATTCACACTTGAAAATATTAGAAAACAAGTAGGGATGAATTGCACATAGTAATGTATTCAAAGCATTAAAATTGATACTTGAATTCTTGATATCATAATCTGACCACTTTCTTTCATCCTTAGGCAATCTATACGGGCCATCCTTGATGACTTTCCAAACCTCATAATTTTATGCTCATAGGAACACAGTCATTCTATATTTCCATTAAGTGTGATTGAAACCATCAAGGAAAGGTGGCATGTGGATATATTGTCCCTTGAGCATAAAAACTTTATTGGCCATTGCACACAAGATCACTCTTTAAAATCTAGAGCCCTACTCTGATACCAATTGATGTGAAAAATGTGCGATGGTCTACCAAGAGGGGAGGGGTGAATTGGTTATTGCCAAAATAAAAATTCTTTATAGAATAGAATAAACTCAATTAAGCTAATCTATTAAGCAGGATGCATAGCGGAAAATGACAATAGAAAAACGAAATCAACTATCCTAACGTACGTAGAATAGAGGTAGAAGAGATGGATCAAACCATAAATTGTACGTAGGATTTTAGAGTGGTTCGGCCAACACACCACGTGTGCGCCTACGTCCACTACCTCGCACCTCCGTGAGGATTTTTCTTCACTTGTTTCAAGGTACAAGTAGATAAACCCCTCCACATACACACCGTTATTTTCGGGGACAGCAATAACCCCACCTCATTTCCTGGGACGAGATAACCCAATATGTAGCGCGCGCACGCACCACACCCAAACCACACAATTTGTTTCTAGTTCAGATAAGAACAAATAGAAAAACTTGGATAGGAGAATAACAACTAAACATAGAAGTAAAGATTCACCCTGTTACAGAAAGTTGGCCCTTGTAATCATCTTTGTCCGACAATGTCACAATGCAGAACTAGCTGATGTAGAATGCTTCAGAATGAAGTCTTGCAACACGCAACACAAAGTCCATGCCTTTCAGATCAACAACTTCTTGGACTGTCTAGAAGACTTCTGGACAATAAAGACTTGTTTTCCAGGCTTCTACAGGTTTGGAGCATATGTTGGCTCTCTCTAGGGCAGCACAACCTCTCTTGAACTCTAGGGCACAAGAACAAACTCTTGGAAGTGTGTAGAACTCTTCCAAATCATGAAAAATGTTATATTTATAATCCCAAGAGGTCTCTCGAAGTTTGTAAGGAGTCCAACCCTCGTAGAACTCCTTTTAGGAAAGTCGCGTCAGAATCTCCAGAATCGATCGTCCTAAATTCACAAATCAGTCATCTGATTTGATCACTGTCCCAGTACTAATGTTTCTGGGAAAATCGGTCATCCTAAAAACCAAAATCGGTCAATCGATTTTACCTTGTGTGTCGAGACCACTGCAACATGTGTCGAGACCACTGCAACATGTGTCGACACCACTGCAACATTAAACTCCAGAAACTTGACATGTGTTGATGAACCTATGGACACCACTGAAACATGCATTGATGCACTCTTCAACAAATCTTGACTTGCCTTCTTTTTCTATTTTAACTTGCCCTTGGCCATGAAAAGTCCACTTCAACTTGACTTTTGAACTATTTTGCTGCACTCTTAACACACAAATCAGACCCTCAAATTAAATATAAATAAATCAAATACTGGGTCATTAAGATGAATACCAATTAGTGCTTTGTGATCTTTTCAACATAAATGAGAATTAGTGTTTTTGTGATCATCAAAATCTATAGAGTACAACACATTTAACATTCACCATAACAAAATCTTGCTACACAACAGTTACTGGAAGCTTGTCGCGTTAGGCAGATGGGTCCACCCGACTGAACGCATTATCAGACTGAGTGCCATGCTCTGCCAAGGCACAACCATAGCTCCAATAATAGCTCCATAGAGCTCACACACAACCTGCAACGTCGATTTATCATATAGTAACCACTGAATAAGTTGAACTACACCAAACTTACCTCTTCTTAGTATCACATGCTTCACATGGAGAAATTTACCCAAAGTACACAATATAGTAAATTCAAAGAAAGAACCACATTGTAACGACCCGACCTCCCAGACCCCCGCTTGGGACTCCCGAAGGTCGCGCCACCACCCACGGATCCGAAGACCCAGAAGGGTTAGAATTTAGTCTAGAGAGATAAGCAATGAATTCAAATAACTATAACAAGAAAGTTCATACATTAACAAGGAAATTATGTACAACATGTTCCAATAAAAGTACAGGTACAAAAAGAAAGGTGCAATCTTAAGGGGCATACCCAAGGACTTGCAAAAGGCCACTCTCAACTCACGGTACAAAGAGCACTCACACTCACAACTCACACTGTTGGCAACGCATGGAGAACAAGACGCCACCACGACCGTCCGACAACGAACTCCTACGAGCGAACCTGAAGAGAGTAGGGGGGTGAGCCTCCCTCACCAACCAGAGCAGTAGGAACTCCAACAAAAGTGGAAGCAAAACTACTCTACAAAGCAGTAAAGCGGGAAACACCTATTGCATAGTACTACAAAGCAGCGGAAACAGAGAAACGCCTCGACCACAACCCGGTCAGGCCAAACACAACTCCCGCAGAACCAGCGGAGTCAACACATGCGGAAGCGACTAAAGTAACACCACGACCAGCAACCAGGGTTGGGCCAGAGCAAATACAACGTGGAAGCAAACCCTCGGCACACACCCACCGAGACAAAGGAGCTCATGGAACATCGAAGCGACCAAGCGAGACCAGAGTCTCACGACACAAGCAACAACATCCCGGACCTCCACAAGGTCGGGAAGGAACAACCAAGTGTCACCACGAGAGACACCGAGCAACCATGTGAGAACGAACGTCTCACCACAGGCACAGCCACCTCAGACATCTACAAGGTCGAGGGCCCATAAGCAGAACCCCCCTGCACCCCGAACACTCAACGAGGTCAGGGAACTACACCTACCGGTGCCACCACGAACGGCACCAAGGAACGGGTTACAAAAACAGCAGTTGGGTGCCTGCACAAGGCACCTCAAGAGAACTCGCAGAGCGGAAACCACTAAACACATCCTAAGAGGCCAAACCAATCAAGCTTATGAAACTAGACACGGCTAGGCTACAACCACCGTACAGGCTAGGCCGTAATCTCGGAAACAGCGTGAGAACACCAACGTCACACGTGAGCCACAGCCACTGGCAGCTAAGAAACACACATCGTCCACACCTCCGACATGTCGGCCGCCGACTCCCGCCTACAACCTCCCTGGTAGAGTGAGGCTAGCGAGCCACAGCCAAGAACACAACCACAAACACCGCAGTTCGGCCGAACTGCGGCCCCACGCCTGACCTCCTTACACAGCTCCAAAACCAACGCAGAGAGAGGCAGTGAGAAGGACTAGATGGTCCGCACTGGATGAGCGCCTGAACCACCTCGGAGAACCAGACCAGCTAAGAGAGCTCTACAAACGGCTCACGCCACTGCCCCCACTAATATGTTCAGAAACTTATTTCTAGATGAAATGAATACATATAGTTGATTTAGACATCTTTTGTCTATAAATAATGTGTATTTTAATTTTAATTTTCATTTCATCTAGAAATAAGTTTCTAAACATATTAGTGGGGGTAGCGGCATAAGCCATTTGTAGAGCTCTCTTAGCTGGTCTGGTTCTCCGAGTTGGTTCAGGCGCTTATCCAGTGCAGACTAGCTAGTCCTTCTCACTGCCTCGCTCTACGTTGGTTCTGGAGCCGCGTAGGGAGGTCAGGCGTGGGGCCGCAGTTCGGCCGGACTACGGTGTTTGTTGTTGTGTTCTTGGCTGTGGGTCGCTAGCCTCACTCTACCAGGGAGGTTGTAGGCGGGAGTCGGCGGCCGGCATGCCGGAGGTGTGGACGATGTGTCCTCCTCTTAGCTGTCTGTGGCGGTGGCTTGTGTGCTCTTGCGTGACAGTGTTTCTCACGCTATTTCTGAGATTGGGTTTCTCGTCGCCCTAGCCTGTACGGTGGTTGTAGCCTAGCCGTGTCTAGTTCTGTGGGCTTGATTGGTTTGGCCTCTTAGGCTATGTTTAGTGGTTTCCGCTCTGCGAGTTCTCTCGAGGTGCCTTGTGCAGGCACCCAACTTCTGTTTCTGTAACCCATTCCTTGGTGCCGTTCGTGGTGGCACCGGTAGGTGTAGTTCCCTGACCTCGTTGAGTGTCCAGGGTGCAGGGGGGTTCTGCTTGTGGGCCCTTGACCTTGTGGATGTCTGAGGTGGTCGTGCCTGTGGTGAGACGTTCGTTCTCACATGGTTGCTCAGTGTCTCTCGTGGTGACACCTGGTTGTTCCTTTCCGACCTTATGGTGGTCCGAGATGTTGTTTCATGTGTCGTGAGACTCTGGTCTCACTTGGTCGCTCCGATGTTCCATGAGCTCCTTTGTCTCAGCGGGTGTGTGCCGAGAGTTTGCTTCCGCGTTGTATTGCTCTGGCCCAACCCTGGTTGCGGGTCGTGGCGTTACTTTAGTCGCTTCCACATGTGTTGACTCTGCTGGTTCTGCGGGAGTCGTGTTTGGCCTGACCTGGGTTGTGGTCGAGGCGTTTCTTTGTTTCCGCTACTTTGTAGTACTCTGCAATAGGTGTTTCCCGCTTTACTGCTTTGTAGAGTAGTTTTGCTTCCGCTTTTGTTGGAGTTCTTACTGCTCTGGCTGGTAAGGGACTGGTAATCCCTATTGAGCCTTCTTCACGTGGCTCACCCCCCTACTCTCTTCAGGTAGGGACTCGCTGTCACAGGAGTTCATTGTCGGACGGTCGTGGTGGCGTCTTGTTCACCATGCATTGCCAGCAGTGTGAGTTGTGAGCGTGAGTGCTCTTTGTACCGTGAGTTGAGAGTGGCCTTTTTGCAAGTCCTTGGGGTATGCCCCTTAAGGACTGCACCTTTCTTTTTGTACCTGTACTTTTATTTGGAACATGTTGTACATGATTTCCTTGTTAATGTATGAACTTTCTTGTTATAGTTATTTGAATTCATTGCTTATCTCTCTAGACTAAATTCTAACCCTTCTGGGTCTTCGGATCCGTGGGTGGCGGCGCGACCTTCGGGAGTCCCTGGCGGGGGTCTGGGAGGTCGGGTCGTTACAATGTGGTTCTTTCTTTGAATTTACTATATTGTGTACTTTGGGTAAATTGCTCCATGTGAAGCATGTGATACTAAGAAGAGGTAAGTTTGGTGTAGTTCAACTTGTTCAGTGGTTACTATATGATAAATCGACGTTGCAGGTTGTGTGTGAGCTCTATGGAGCTATGGTTGTGCCTTGGCAGAGCATGGCACTCAGTCTGATAATGCGTTTAGTCGGGTGGACCCGCTGGTAAGGCATCCCACCAAGCCGATGCTTTTGCTTTTATTCAATGTAATTGGGCTCTATAGAATGGCTCTGATATTAGTGGTTGTAACTAGACATTGGAAATTATTAATGAGAAGAATTTGCTTTAGTATTTATTCTTGTCCAATGGTTTGATGTCTAGTACTCGCTCTGTACCCGTTTTACTTGCAACTGCCTCGCGTTCCGATATTCCGCGTCGGGGCGACGTATAACCTAGATTCTTAGTATGGGTAACTAGCTAGACAAGTTACTTTTGTAGGAACTAAGCAACAAATGACTACTGAACGTGCTCAAATGAGGGGCATGCAACAAACCATCCAAGAACTTACACGTGCCATCATGCAAGCTACCCAGGAGGTGGAAACCGTGGCAGTGCAGGTGAGCTGCATCGTAACTTTAGGAGTCTGAACCCACCTAGGTTCAGTGGATCCACGGATCCGGATGAGGCCGAGCACTGTCTAAAAGAGACGGAAAGAATTTTCCGTGTTATGCAATGTGCAGCGGGGGATAAGCTGCTACTAGCTACTTTCCAATTAGAAAAGGACGCCCGCGCTTGGTGGGAGTCAGTAGAAGCGACCAGAGCTAATGGTCAATTTACTTGGGCCGAATTCAAGGAAGCCTTTAACTCAAAGTATTTCTCGGAGCATGTCCAAGAGAAGAAGGCTGCGGAGTTTGCTACTCTTAAACAGAGGAGCTTGACTGTGGCCGAGTATGAAGCCCAGTTTTCAAGACTGGCACGTTATGCTGAACATCTGGTAAACACTGAAAGGATGAAGGCTAAGCGCTTTCTCAACGGCCTTAGGCCACAATACATCACTCAACTGGCCCCTCTCGACATCCAGACCTATGCCGAGATGGTAAAGAAAGCTCAACTGCTAGATGATGCTACGAACTTCACTGACCATATCAAAGGGAAGTTTATGAAGAAGGAAATGACGTCTGGTCCATCATCTGCTAAGCCGACCAATGGCAAGAAGCGTCCCTTCAACATCACGGAGGGACCCAGCCAAGAAAGTAAACTCAAAGCTATTGTCCCCAGCACTCCAGTGAAAAGCAACTGCAAGCACTGTGACAAGCCAGGTCACACAGCAGATGAATGCTGGAGGAAAGTCGGCGCATGTCTGCGCTGTGGAAGCCACGAGCACCGCATCCCCGAGTGCCCGCTACTGAAGGAAAACGAAAGGCGCCCTAATGTGCCTAAGAAACAGGGCAGACTGCAAGCCCTGCATGATGAAGAGCCCACTGAGGAAGGTGGCGTGGTAGAAGGTACCCTACAAGTTTACTCCTTATCAGCATTTGTTTTATTTGATACTGAAGCAACTCATTCATTCATATCTCAAAACTTTGCTGATACTCTGAATGCTAAACCTATATCTATGGGATATGAGTTCTCTGTCACAACACCACTAGGAGAAAAGGAGAAATTGAACAAATACTTCCCATCTTCCGATGTAATGATCGGAGACCATAACCTAAAGGCCGACCTGGTGTGTATGCCCATGGAAGGCTATGATGTCATTTTGTGAGCCGACTGGTTGTCCACTTATGGGGCAAGTGTCGATTGTAAGAAAGGGAAAGTTACCTTTAGTGATTTCCCTAAGTTGTCCTTCACTGATATTAGACATAAGAGACGGATGTCTCTAATCTCTGCCATAAAGGCCCACAACATGATAAGGAAAGGTTGCTTTGCTTTCCTTGCGGTCGTAATAGTTGAAAAGAAGGGTCCTAAGATAGAAGACATCCACATAGTCCAGGATTACCCAGATGTATTTCCTGAAGATCTGCTAGGGATTCTCCCGAAACATGATGTCAACTTCGCCATTGAGTTGATCCGTGGAGCTGCCCCGGTATCACGTCAACCGTACCGGATGTCACCTACCGAGCTAAAGGAATTGAAGGTGCAACTGATGGAGCTATTAGAGAAGGGGTTCATCAGACCAAGTACTTCCCCATGGGGAGCACCTGTGCTATTCGTTAAAAAGAAAGATGGATCGATGAGACTATGCATCGACTATCGTCAACTTAATCAGCTAACCATCAAGAATAAGTATCCATTGCCTCGTGTCGATGAACTGTTCGACCAAATATCTAGAGCTCAATATTTCTCCAAGATCGATCTTCGATCTGGCTATCACAAAATGAGGATCAAGGATGACGATATCTTCAAAATGGCTTTCAGGAGGAGGTATGGACACTATGAATTCGTCATTATGCCTTTTGGTCTATCCAATGCTCCTACAGCCTTTATGCAACTCATGAACAGCATATATCGTCCATACCTTGACAAGTTTGTGGTCGTCTTCATCGACGATATCCTTATATATTTAAAGACCAAAGAAGAACATGAAGAATATCTGAAGGTAGCCCTACAAGTCTTGCGAGACAACAAACTGTACGCAAAGTTGAGCAAGTGTGAATTCTGGCTCGAAGAAGTGTCCTTCTTGGGCCATGTCATCTCAAAAGACGGCATCTCCGTTGATCCCTTCAAAGTCGAAGCTGTACTCAATTGGGAGAGACCAACCAATGTCACAGAAATCAAAAGTTTCTTAGGATTGGCTGGCTACTACAGGCGGTTCATAAAGGACTTCTCAAAGATCGTCGTTCCTCTCACGCGTCTGACACGAAAGGAGAATCCCTACTCCTGGAGTAAAGAGTGTGAGAAGAGTTTTCAGACTCTAAAAGATTGTCTTACCTCAGCACCTATTCTCGCTCTTCCAATAGAGGGAGAAGGTTTCTCTGTCTATACCGATGCCTCAGGAATTGGGCTAGGTTGTGTATTGATGCAAAAGGAGAAGGTCATTGCCTATTCTTCAAGACAACTGAAGACGCATGAGGTCAACTACCCTGTGCATGATTTAGAGTTGGCTGCCGTGGTCTTCGCCTTAAAAATCTGGAGACATTATCTGTATGGAGAGCAATTCACTGTCTACTCAGACCACAAGAGTTTGAAGTATTTATTTTCTCAGAAGGAACTTAACATGAGGCAGAGAAGATGGCTTGAATACTTAAAAGATTTTGATTTCAACATCCAATACCATCCAGGCAAGGGAAATGTGGTAGCTAATGCTCTTAGTAGGAAGCTGATAGCATCTGTTTCGAGTCTAGTCCTGGGTGAGATGCAACTACTAGAACAATTCGCAAGGTTGGACTTGAATATTGAACATAGGGATGATCGAGTCTTGGTTGCCAATATCAAGATTCAATCTGACATGCTGGAAGAGATTAAAACTCAACAAGACAGCGATTCATTCTTGGTGCGTATCAAGGAAACCCTAGCCGAAAGACCAGACTTTGCTATGACCGAAGATGGAAGGCTTGTATTCCAAGGGAGGACATGCGTCCCCGACAATGAAGAATTGAAGAGGAAATTAATGGATGAAGCTCACAAGACGAAGTACACTATTCATCCTGGAGGTACCAAAAGGTATCAAGACATGAAAAGAACGTTTTGGTGGCCAAACATGAAGAGAGAGGTAGCCGAACATGTTGCTCATTGCCTTACTTGTCAATAAGTAAAGGTGGAACACATGCGCCCTGCTGGCGTGCTTAGACCACTGGATATCCCGGAGTGGAAATGGGAAAGCATTGGCATGGACTTCATCATGGGTTTACCCAAGACTCGTGGTGGACTCGACGCCATATGGGTCATTGTCGACCGATTAACCAAATCCTCTCACTTCCTCCCTATAAAGAGTAAGTGGTCGGTAGAGGTACTAGCTGCCTTATATGTCAAGGAGATAGTGAGACTGCACGGAGTTCCCTCATCTATTGTCTCGGATTGGGATCCGAGATTTACGTCCCACTTCTGGAAAGGACTGCAAAGTGCACTTGGTACTAAACTCAACTTTAGTACCGCATTCCACCCACAAACTGATGGGCAGAACGAGAGAACCAACCAAATTGTTGAAGACATGTTGAGAGCCTGCACCATAGACTTCCAAGGTTATTGGAATGAGCACCTATCCCTAATTGAGTTCACCTATAACAATATTTACCAGGCGAGTATTAAGATGGCACCGTTCGAAGCACTATATGGCAGAAATTGTAGATCTCTTGCATGCTAGAATGAGGTTGGAGAACAGCAATGGCTAGGCCCAGACATGGTGCAAAATACAACAAAGGACATTCAGGTGATTAGAGACCAACTCAAGATTGCTCAGTCCAGACAGAAGAGCTATGCTGACAAGTGAAGGTGAGATTTAGAATTTCAAGTTGGTGATCATGTACTCTTAAAGGTGTCACCTACTCGGGGCATCCAAAGATTTGGTGTAAAAGGGAAGCTCAGTCCTAGATTCATCGGTCCTTTTGAAGTGCTCGAAAGGGTTGGTGAGCTTGCTTACCGGCTGGCATTGCCACCAAACTTGGCATGTGTACACAATGTGTTCCATGTCTCCATGCTTAGGAAATATGTATATGACCCTACGCATATCATTCACCATGAGAAGTTGGTGTTGAACAATGACATGACATACGAAGAGAAGCCAGTCAAGATACTGGAACGGAAGGTGCAACAACTCAGAAATCGTCCCATCCACGTGGTTAAAGTCCTATGGAATAATCGTGGAGTGGAAGAAGCCACATGGGAACCTGAAGGAATCATCAGACGGAACTACCCCAATCTTTTCGGTAAGGCATTCTCTCCATTATGATCATATGAATTTGGGGACCAAATTCTTTTAAGAGGGGGAGGATGTAGCAACCTGAATTTTTTCAAAAAATTTAATAATATTAAAAATTTAATCAATTGGAAAATCAAAGAAAAGAGAATTAATTAAAACCCATTAAAGAAAAGAAGCAATGGGCTTTGTTAAATGGACCCTCAAAAATTTATTGGGCAAAATAGGAATTTTTAAAAGAGGAATAATAGGAAAATACCTTAAATTCGTAACTTAAATATTACCTAAATAGAAAAAGGGGTATTAAAAATATTAAAATAAGTAATTTGAGTTGGAATTGGACTCCTAACCCTACCCTAATAGGTTGGCCACGAAATTGCATCACAACCTAACCCAAATAGGAAGTGGAAAGCTTAGAAGGAGGGTAGGAACAGGAAATCTCGAAATTTAATAGGAATTAGAGTTCTATTAGGAATAGAAACCCAACAAGCATAAATACTCTCTAAACTCTCCATGGCTGGCTCTAACACGTTGCTGGGGTTTGCTGGACGAGGAGAGGAGGCCAAGGAGCAGAGGAATTCATGGGGAGAAGGCTAGACCAAGCTTCAACCCGAGTTCTTCAAGTTCTAACCCTAAAAGATCAAACGAGTCAAAGGTAGGCATTCTCACGAGCAAAAGTTATAAAATTTTGTCTGTATATTGTTCCAACCATCAGGAATAAAAACCCTCTAGTTTCATAATTTTCTATTGAGCCAATATTTTCTTCTTGATTTTTGAAGTTCTGCACTCATCATGACCCCGACCTTTCATCTAAAATCTAGAACTTTATGAATACTCGACCCCATGCTATGAAATTTTAACTAGAGATACTGATGGATGTTAGGCATCGTTTACCCCTGAAAGCCCTAAATTTCATCCATCCTACTGCTCGAATTAATTCTTGCATCTCAACTATACACTATTCCAAGTTCTTCGTGAATAAATATGTTTGAAGCATGCCGAAGCCATGTATGTTTTCAAATTCCTATTTACTGTAAGTACCCTCGCATGTCTAGATCAATTTGCAAGTGATTTCGTGATTTTTTATCCACTGTGCAATTAGTTATGAATTTCTGAACGAACCTGGGTCAAAATAGGGCAACCTGGACCGTAATCCAAGGTGCTGCCCTTTTCCCGCTCGGACTCAGGCGCAGGACCTGAGAATGTGATGGCCCGATAAGCCGTGTTCTCAGGGCCGTCACGACACAGTACTTGTCACGTACTGAACGTGATAGGCCACCAGGTCGCATTCTGGCAGCCTACTCTGGCCGACCTGTCGCGACCTGTGCATGACCCTGTCGCGTTCTGATCTGACCCTGTCGCGACCCTTACAGGGGTACGTCGCGATATGGGGTTTTTGCATGAAACCCACTCTTTCTACAAGTCTTGATTTTCTACAGTAATATCATGCCATGTTAACTTTTTAAACACAGAAAACAAAGCTGTTAATCTTGGATATATTTTAATTAATTAAAATCTTTCACATGACCTTTCATGTCAATGATTTTACATGACACATGCACACACTTTGAACCATCCAACATGGCTTAACTTGGTATGAAAATATCTCATAGTACATCTGGTAATTTAATTCAAATTACCATATTTTTAAATGAACTTGACGTCGTTTTTCTTGCGAGGTTTGGAAATACCGTTACCGACGCTCCACTGTTCTAAAATTCCTTTAGAACGTCGAGCACTTGTTTCTATATATACATTTTCTCTTGACTTGGACGAACTCTCCGTCGGATATTCCTTCTACCGGACTAGTGAATCCTTATTCAAGGCCTCCGTAAGTCTCCTCTGTCCATGGATTCCCACACGGTCGACGAGCTGGTTGTACCCTAACACCTATGATACCCTTTAGGGATCAATATGATCCAAACGGCTATTAGAAGTTCACTCTTATCTAGAATCAACCAGACCTCTAGACCTGTGCATAACGTGGCCAGTGGAAGGGTAGTGAATTCCACCTGACTGCCAACACTAAGTGCGCGTGTTGTGCAACTGCTACTATCGCCCATTACTCGACGTTTTATGTGCATTGAACTATAGTTCTCATCTATACTCTACTCGCTCGTCTATTCACGTTCTCTCTACTATCTCGTCTATTCATCTAGTACTCTCATCTATTTATTGGTAGTCTCTATTGGCCATTGACTGATTGTCTAAAGATAAACAACATAACCAATGCCTGGCAATATATAAAGGGCCCGATCTGGTCCTGGGATGTGCGCCCAAAATTGCTATTTGCCCGCGGGAGTTAAATGACTAGAGTGTTTGGCATTACACTCGAGTGCTATCTATCTCGACTATCTAAATGGCAATCAAAAGTGCTATATTCTCTCGTTGTCTAATGACAACAAAGTGTTATACTATACACGTTGTGCTATTGATATACCTTGTGCTATTTGTGCTATGGCCATCCTGCTATTTGTGCTATACTCAATGCTTGTACTATATTTGGAAACTTGTGCTATATCAATCACATGCTATCGTGTTATCTCTTACATTACTTGTCTCTCTCTCGTTCTATCTTTAGTTGCTCCACCTTTCTAATACATTAATTATTTAAAGCATACTTGATCCTGAGATTTAAGTCCTACTAGGCGTTATCGCTCACCCTGCGTTTTTGGTTATGTGTTCTCAGGTGAGACCGAGGAAGAGACTTACACTCAAGAGGATGGGAACGACCAAGAGTGAAGTCAAGCATACCCTAGCGTCTTAGTAGTTGTTAGAGTTTGAGTTTAGCCTTTTGCTTTTATTCAATGTAATTGGGCCCTATAGAATGGCTCTAATATTAGTGATTGTAACTAGACATTAGAAATTATTAATGAGAAGAATTTTCTTTAGTATTTATTCTTGTCCAATGGTTTGATGTCTAGTACTCGCTCTGTACCCATTTTACTAGCAACTGCCTTGCGTTTTGATATTCCGCGTCGGGGCATGACATCAACGATTAAAATCTTTCAAAGAAGATATATAGAAGACTGGTGACTCCATGCAACACATCCTTTTGGAGAACTTTTCAAACTTGCATTCTGAAGTTCTTAGTCTCCCAGAAGAAAGAAGAAGAGCTAGCTCGTCCATTCAAACCTTCTTTTAGCTCTTAGCTCTCCATAGCAAATTATTTAGCCTTTGAGAGCTTGTGTAGATCTGAGAGAGCTCATTGTGCGATAATCCTTGTCTCTCAGACTTTGTCTCAGATCAAGCAGTTTGTATAAGCTTGGTCTAGGGGCCATCCATTTTCTACTCATTTGTTCTTAAGTGTTCCTCTTCAGTTGTGAAGAGAAGACCTACTATTGAGTGGGTGATTATTCTCTTTGGTAAGAAGGAAGACATGTTGCATCAGGTGGGTTAGTACCTCTTCGGGTAAAGAAGAGAAGGTCAGCTGCGGCTGGATGTGTAAGTGTCCTTAAGGGGGACTGTACTCTTGCTTAGTGGAATCCCAAGGTGTTGCTTGGGGACTGGACGTAGGACTCCTTGTGATAGGAGATCCGAACCAGGATAAAATTTATGTTGTCTGTGTGATTGATCTTTTTGTGTTTGCTTTACACTAACTCTAACCATCGAACTTAGTGTCTCCTGTTAAGTGTTTTTATTTACAGGAATATTCTAAAAGAAAACTTTAGCAATCTGGGATTTCTATCTGGGAAACAAGTGATATCAGAGCAAAGTCTCTTCGAGTAAATAGATCTCACGATCTGATGAGCAAAGATAAATGGCAGCCCAAGGTCATATAGAAGGACAATCTGTCAACAGACCTCCTCTATTTGATGGTGAGACTACAACTACTGGAAGACGAGGATGGATTAATTTCTTCCTTCAAGGACTTGATTTCCAGCTATAGACAATAATCGAAGAAGGAGATCTCGAGGTAACCAACACCAAAGACAAATGGACAGATGAAGATAAGAAGAAGCTGTCCCAAAATAGCAAAGCAAAGAGTATACTGTGCTGCTCTCTAAGCAAGAAAGAGTTCAACAGAATATCAGCATGTAAATCAGCCAAGGAGATGTGGGACAAGCTGAGGCTCACACATGAAGGAACTGATAAGGTAAAGGAAACAAGGAATTATATATTGGTAGTTCAATATGAGAGGTTTTAAATGCAGTCTGGAGAGTCCATCTCCCAAATGTACAGTCATTTCACAGACATTACAAATGGACTTGCTGGGCTAGGAAAGACTTATGAAACTGGAGACATGGTAAGAAAGATATTAAGATCTCTACAAACCTCATGGACTCCAAAAGTAACAGCAATAGAAGAAGCCAATGATCTCAGAAGATTGTCCCTCAAAAAACTCATTGGGTCCTTAATGGCTCATGAGATAACTATGGAAAGGCTAGGAGAATCCTCCATCAAGAAGAAGCATAGCAATGCTCTCAAGGAAATAGAAGACAACTCTAAAGGTTAATCAGAAAGTGATAAGAGTAAAGAAAGTAGTGAAGATGAAGAAGCATTTCTCTCCAGACGACTGCAACGCATTTTAGCTAAGAAGAAATACCATTCAGGAAGAAGGTACTTCAAGAAAGGTAGAGAATTCAAAAGATCTGAAGGCAAGGAAGTCAAAAGATCTAAACCCTTATGGTATGAGTGTAAGAAGCCTGGACACCTCAAGGCTGAGTGTCCAAAACTGAAGAAGATTGAGTTCAAGAAAAAGGACAACATGAATAAATTCAAGAAGTAAAAGAAGAAAGTCATGGCCACTGCTTGGAACAATGAAAGTGACTCAGACAATGAGTCAAGCTCCAGCGAAGAAGAAGTAGAAAAGGCTAACTTGGCCTTCATGGCAAATATTGATGATAAGGTAACTTCTGACTCATCTTTTACATCTTACAATGAATCTGATTCTGATAGCTTAGAAGATGCTTTCAATGAACTATACAGCAAATATAAAGACGTCTGTAAGCTATTAAAAACAACCAAGAAAAATTATGCATGTCTTGAAATAATCAACTCAGACTTAAAATCTGAAACTAAACAACTAGAAAAATAAATTTCTGAACTAAAAAGGAGAAATGAACTACTATGTGAAGATGTAAAAATGAAAAATAAAAAGATATTAAGTTTAGAAAGTCAGGAAACCATTAGTAAACTTAAAAATGAAATTAATATACTAACAAAAGATAATGATTACTTGACTGCAACAATTGAAAATTTTACAAATGGAAAATCCTCCTTAATATTAAAAGGAGCAAGAAGATCAGAAAAGAAAAAATATGGTTTAGGATATACTCCACCTGATAATGAAGAAACAATTATTCATCCTAAAATTTATCCAATGCCAAAATTCATAGTTGAACAAAATTCTAACTATAAATCAAATAGTAATAAAAATAATAAGCCAAACAGGATAATAAACAATATCCCTTGCTGCACTCATTGCAATAAACTAGGTCATACTAAAATAACATGTACAACCAAAAACCTAAAATGGATTCCGAAAAGAAACTGTGAAGAAGCTAACCAACCAGGACCCAAAAGAACTTGGGTACCTAAATCACATTGATTTATTACAGGGAAGCCTTAGAGCATCAAAGTGGTACCTAGACAGCAGGTGCTCAAGGCATATGACAGGCAATAAAAGACTGTTCTCGTATATCAAAGATGAAGAAGGCACAGTAACCTATGGTGATAATGGCAAAAGGTTAGTAATTGGTTGTGGATCAATTGGAAGCCAAGATAGAATCCTGATAGAAGATGTTCTATGCGTCAAAGGACATAAGCACAACCTAATCAGCATCAGTCAACTATGCGACAAGGGTCATTAGATCAAATTTTAGGAATCTAAGTGTCTGATCATCAAGGATGGTACAACTATTTTTGAAGCCAACAGAGAGAAAAATCTATATGTACTACATCTAGAACAGTAGAAGGATCAAGACATCTGTCTAGCAGCAAGTAAAGAACAGAATGCTGAACTGTGGCACAGAAGATTAGGACATTGCAGCTTGGACGGAATCAGAAAACTGATCAAACATGGTCTAGTGGAAGGTCTACCGAAGATAAATTCAAGACTAGACAACATCTGTGAACCATGTGCAAAAGGAAAGCATGCAAGATCCTCCTTCAAATCCAAAACAGTAGTCACTACCTCCAAACCACTAGAACTACTTCATATGGATCAGTTTGGACCAATGAGAACAACTAGTTTGGGAGGAAATAATTTCATATTATAGTTGATGATTATAGCAGATTTACTTGGGTATCATTTCTTGAGCATAAAGATGACACATTTGATAGTTTTGTGAAGTTCAGTAAGCTTGTTCAGAAAGATAAGAAGTTCAATATCATAAGTATCCGATCAGATCATGGAGGAGAGTTTCAGAATGACAAGTTTGTAGAATTTTGTGATAATCTCGGGATTGAACACAATTTCTCAGCACCAAGAACCCCACAGCAAAATGAAGTAGCTGAGAGGAAGAATAGAACACTCTTGGATATGGCTCGAACAATGCTATCTGAGAACAATCTTCCAAGATATTTCTGGGCAGAAGCCATAAATACAGCTTGCTACATTATCAACAGAGTTATGATCAGACCAATTCTAAAGAAGACTGCATACGAGTTTTACAAGTAAAGGAAGCCTAAGATCAGCCATCTCAGAACATTTGGATGCCCTTGTTTCATTCACAACAATGGAAAGAGAGACATTGGTAAGTTGGATCCCAAGTCAGATGAAGGTATTTTCATGGGGTATACTTCTAAACCTAAAGGTTATAGAGTTTTTAATAAAATAAGTTTATTAATTAAACAAACTGTGCATGTTATTTTTGATGAGTCTAACCCTTCCTTGAGAAAGGAAATTGATAGTGATGATGAAGATGTAGAAATCATTTCCAAGAAGCTGAAAGAAACAACCATTAAAGATGATAAAGATCCACCTTTGGAAGAACTGCAACAAAAGGATATCATTCATGATGATCTTCCAAAGGAATGCAGGTACAAAAAGGATCACCCAATAGACAACATCATTGGAGATCCATCAGTCGGGGTAAGAACAAGAGGTAATATTATTCCTTGTGATTATTTAGCATTTGTATCTCAAATAGAGCCTAAAACAGTCAATGAAGCACTGTCTGATGAATCTTGGATTTTAGCCATGCAAGATGAACTTAATTAGTTCAGGAGAAATCAAGTTTGGTCTCTTGTTCCGAGACCATCAGATCATCCTGTGATTGGCACCAAATGGGTGTTCAGGAACAAGTTGGATGAAGCTAGTATTATCACTAGAAACAAGACTAGACTGGTTGCTCAAGGCTATTCCCAAGAGGAAGGCATAGATTTCGATGAAACCTATGCACCAGTAGCTAGACTAGAGGCTATTTGAATATTGCTTGCTTATGCATCTGCTTTAGATCTAAAACTTTTTCAAATGGATGTGAAATCAACATTTTTAAATGGTTTTATAAAGGAGGAAGTTTATGTGGAACAGCCTCCTGGTTTTGATGATTCAGATTTTCCAAATCATGTTTTCAAATTGCATAAAGCATTATATGATTTGAAACAAGCACCTAGAGCATGGTATGAAAGACTCAGTGCATTTTTATTAAATCATGGCTTTATTAGAGGTCAAGTAGACAACACACTTTTCATTAAATCAAATGCCAATAATATATTACTTGTACAAATCTATGTAGATGATATTATTTTCGGATCTACTGATGAATCTCTGTGCAAGTATTTTGAAAAGCTCATGCAGGGAGAATTTGAAATGAGCATGATGGGAGAGCTCAACTACTTCCTTGGACTGCAAATCAAGCAAAGCAATGAGGGAACTCATATCGGTCATGCAAAATACATCAAGGAACTGTTAAAGAAATTTGGATTTGAGAATGCCAAACCATTATCCACTCCCATGAGCACATCAACCAGGTTAGACAGTGATCCGGAAGGTAAGAAAGTTGATCAGAAACTTTATAGAGGTATGATTGGTTCATTGCATTATCTAACAGCTAGTAGACCTGATATTTTATTTAGTGTATGCATGTGTGCAAGATATCAATCTAATCCTAAGGAATCTCATTTAATATCTGAAAAGGATCTTTAGATATTTAGCTAAGACTCATAACTTAGGTTTATGGTATCCTAAAACTTGAGAAACTAGTTTAAATGGATATTCGGATGCTGACTATGCTGGATGCAAAGTAGATAGAAAAAGTACCAGTGGTGGTTGTCAATTTCTTGCAGGATGCTTGATCTCCTGGTCTTCAAAGAAACAAAATTCAGTAGCTCTATCAACAGCTGAAGCTGAGTATGTAGCCGCTGGGAGCTATTGCACTCAACTCTTATGGATCAAACAATAGCTTGAAGACTATAGACTGCACATCAAGACCATCTCGTTGCTGTGTGACAACACAAGTGCTATAAATCTCACGAAAAATCCAGTGCAGCACTCAAGGACGAAACATATAAAGGTTAGATATCATTTTATTAGAGATCATGTAGCTAATGGTAATATTAGTATTTCATTTGTAGATACACAAAATCAGTTAGCAGACATCTTTACAAAAGCATTACCTGAAGAGAGATTTATGTCTCTTAGAAGGGAACTAGGCATGTGCAATTTATAACATATATATATGTACATAACTGAAATAAAATAATAAATTTTAGAATAAGAGTTATCCTTCCCTGCTAGATTTAAGTAAATCCATTACTTTTTGCATTATCATCTCCTATTTTGTCGTTATCCACATTAAATGCTCTGCCATTTCAAAAAGTGACTTTATGTCCTTCCGTTACGACGTGAATCCTTCCCTCACCGATTCACCTTCTCTCTCTCTCTCTTATCTCTTTCGACTTGAAAGCCTGTAAAACCCTCATCGACTCCAACATTCCTCTTCATGATTTCGAAGAATCTCCCTCTTCCCGCTCAAATTTCTTGAGGGGTCCTATTCCTCCTTTTCCCACGATCCTCCAGAACCCTTCTGTGCTAGATTCCATGGCCGCTTCTAGGAGTTCTGGTAGTGTGGGTGGCTATAGCACTGCCTTCCTCACGACAGATCAACTGGAGAGATATCAAGCAGTGAAGATCAAGCTCTGTGGCAACAAGGCAGTGGACCTAGATGATCTAGAGAAGCATGGTATGCACAGTGTGGTCGAAGCTCTTCAAAGGCTGAAGTGGATGGGGATTTGTACTGTTCCTGAACCAAGCTACCCTCACCTGGCCAAGGCGTTTTACACTTGTTTGAAGTTAGAAGAAGATGGTTCTCTTACTTCCCTGGTCAAAGGTAAATCCATTCATATCACTCATGCCTATTGGAGAGGTTGTTTGGAGTATCTATTGTAGGGCACAATTTGGCAAATTCCGTAGATATCCATGCTAAGGGCTAGGGATTATTGGAATAGAGTATAAGTTGAAGGATGGTAAGATTGACATCAACCAATTCAATGCATTCAACAAAATTTTACACTTCATAGTTTGTCAGATTTTGGTACCCAGGAGTGCTACCTTTTCTTCATGCACTAAAGGAGATGTTGATATGATGTTCTGGGCCGTTCAGAAGCAAGCTATCAACATTGCTCAGATTATAATAGAAAGGATGAAGTTTGCGACTGAAGTTATTTGGGACAAAAAGAACAAATTAGCAGTATCCCTTCCCTATGCCCATTTACTTACAAGAATTTTCAGTCATTTTGAGATTGATTGGAAGGGAGAGTTGTTGGAGAAGATGGATCATCCCATTCGGACCAGAAGTTTGAAGAAGAGTGGTTTTTCAATGGTAGGAAATTTGTGGACAAAGACCTCGGTGGCAGAAGGAGAAGCCATCATTGGAGAAGCATCTGAAGCTCCACCAGTTCAAGAAGAAGAAGTTGTAGTAAGAGAGGATGAGGCTCCAGCATCTGAAAGGAGGATTGAAGATATTGCACCAGAACTTATTGAGCCCTTTGGGCAACCTTCTGAAGGTGTGATTCCTCCTCAAGCTCCTGAACCTGATGTTATTCCAGACTCAGTTGTTGATCAGTTGTCCAATGTTGCTCACACTGAGGGGGAGCATGAAGGTACTCTTATGGAGGAAACCCCTAGTGTTCAGGTTGCTGAAGTTCTTGTTGAAGGAAGTCAAGATGAAGCTATTCCAGAGGATGTGGCACCAGGCCACTCTGAAGATGCTTTCATGGAGAATGCTTCTGCTCAGAGGGAGCCTGCTACTCAGGGAGAGCCAATTGCTAGTGCTCCTGTAGATCAGTTTCAAGAAGGTCTAGTTGAAGACACTTCGGATGAGGATGTTGAGCCAGCTGTCGGCTCTGGAGAAAAAGGTAAGGGTGTTGCCACAGGAATTCCCATGCTCACTAGGAAGGCACACCACAGATCTAGGAAGAAGAAGATTCATGTGCATTTGAATCCAGTCATTGCTAGACTGAATGCTCAAGGAGAGATCCTGTGCTCTGTGCAATCTGATGTAACTTCGATTTTCACAGTCAAAGAACTGAAGCCAAAGAACTTGGAGCAGTAAAATCTGAGCTCCAGGAAATGAGAAGATAATTGGGGAGCTTGAAGAAATTGGTCACAGACCTAGGAGATTTTGTGAGGGTGCACTTCTCCACTCCAGCCCCTCATGTTCCATCTGAATTAGCTCCAGTAGATCATGTTAGGCCATCAGGGCCTCCTGAACCAGACCTGCCAGCAAAGAAAGGTGCAGGGCCATCTTTTGAGGAATCAGGGCCACCAGGGCCATCTGTAGAGAAATTAGTGCCACCATGGCCATCTGTAGAGGAATCCGGGCCACCAGGGCCATCAGTGGAAGAATCATGGCCATCAGGGCCATCTGTGGTTGAAGATGTTGCAGCTGGGCCATCAGGGCCATCAAGCAAGTGGAGTCAGTGGCAGGGCCATCCGGGCCTCAAATTCTTGTAAAGGAAGCTGCTGTGCCCCCAGGGCCTTCTGATCATCCCAGTCTTCATACTCCAGCCCCTTCCTCTCCACCTACCTCCTTCACTGCACCACCTGCTTCTAAACCCTCCAAGAAACCCCTTCCAAAATACATTTCTTCTCCTACTTCTTTCCCTGTTGCCTCCTCTTCCTCACATATTCCTTCCTCTTCCATTCCTCCTCCACCTTCTGAGGCACCTCCTGCCTCCTCCTCTTCTGCTAGTCCCTCTTCTACTGGTCCCTCCTCTGCTGGACCATCTACACAACCTCCTCCTACTTCATCTTTTGCCTCTCTTCATCCACCTACTCCACCCTCCTTCATCACTATCATTTCTGAGGGTGCCAGTATCGTTCACCATACTGTGCAAGACATCAAGGATGAGTTTGAAGAAGCCATCCTCTGCACAATTTTTTCTGTTTCTGTCCATATCCACAGGACTAAATCTCAGCCTTCTTCCAGTCCTACCTCCAAGAAAAGGAAGACCTCTACTGGGCTTGTTTTCCCTTATTCTCAAACTCTCTTTCCTCCTCTGTGGTACTCTCTTTCTGTTGTTCACAGAAGAAAAACTCTATATTCTGAATATCTCCAAAAGTGTACTTTTGTTGCCACTTTTGGTCTATCCTACCTCAATCTATCTAAACATCTCAATATCATTCTTCCTATTTCTCTTATCCCTAAGCCTGACCAAGCAAAAATCATTTCTTCTACCGAGTCCAAGACTGAGGATCAGTGGGCTAGGGCTAATAAATCTATCTACATAAAATTTGAGGTTGTCAGGGCCAACATCTTTCCACCCTCAGACCATCCTCTCACCCTGTCTGAGTGGTTTGTCTGCCAGCACAGATCAACCTGGGGCCCTGTCATTCAGAAAGAAATCAAAATGGTTAGGCATTTCCAGATGTATTAAGACTATTGTTTTGTAAATCGCCTTCCAGAAGGTCAGCTTGGCCAGTTCAGGGCAGCCATTGCTCAGCTCCACACAGAAAATCCAGTCAATATCCCTCTTCAGGTTGACTTTGCAACTTTAAAGATGCCTGAGGTTGTTTTTCTCCCTAAGTTACACTTTTTGCTTATGGACTCTGATGTGGGTCCTATCATCTTTGAGAGATTTTCCAGAGTTATGGCAAGGATTTTTGTTCAGAGGGGAGCTTCTCTTGCTTTTCACCGATTCTTGTTCAGAGAATACCAAAGAGGCTTCATCAAGTCCTCTGTTTTAGCTCCACTGCTAGCCGAATCTGAAAGATTTGTCAACTCTGACTAGTGTAGAGTCTATCATGAGTCAGCTCTTCAGCTTGAGAAGCTGAATTCCTCCTTATCCCAATCAAATCAGTTGACTCTCTCTCCCGAGTAGTTCATGGATCTCAACTCCATAAACTTGGTCTCAGATCCTTATTCAGTTTGGATTGAAAGATACAAGGTTTTTGTAGCTTTGCAGAAGGATTTTTTTGCTCACAAGCTTCACTATCCTAAGTCCATTGACAAATTCCTTCAGCATGCCAGTTTTGGAACTGCTGGACTCTACAAATCAACACTCAGTAATTAGGAGTATACTAAATTCATTGAAGAACAGAGGCTACTCCACATCAAGAGACTCAGTCCAGAGATGGGGCCATCATATGATATTAGTTAGGGTGTCTTTAGAGATCTTTTTGAAGAGCAGGAAGTCAAAGCTTGGAAGCTTATTACTCGCCATGCTTCCCGTCTGTCTCCTGCCATCTACATGTCTGCCCCCACTAATGAATAAAATTTCCCTCCTTGGCACCCATTTATCTTTGTCTTTCTCTATTTCATCCTCTGTTTATCTATTTCTTTTTGCTTAATGACAAAAGGGGGGGGGATGATCTGAAATACATACTTTAAAATTTTCCGCAAATTTATTTTAGCTTTTTATATGTATGCAATTCTTCATGTTTTGTCATCACTAAAAAGGGGGAGATTGATGATCAGTCCATCTCCATATAATCTATTATTTATTATATATATTTTTGGTGATTAACAAAACCCTGAATATTATTTTCTAACATCATTTTCTGAAGTTTATCAACAGGCAGTAATTCAAGCAAAATCAGCAAGTTGTCTACACTCACTGTTCTGTGAAGTTCATTACATATGTTTTTTTTGTCTAAGTATACATGGACTTCCATATGATAGCTCACAATGATTAAGGTTTCAGTTAAACAACGATTTCATAGAAAACATAGATTTCACTTTATCGACTTCATGTCTAGAATATCGATTTCGATTCTACATCGACTTCATACTTAAACAACCATTTCCTCAGTAGAACATCGATTTCATTTCTACATCAACTTCATACTTAAACAACGATTTCCTCAGGAGAACATCGATTTCGTTTCTACATCAACTTCATACTTAAACAATGATTTCCTCAGTAGAACATCGATTTCGGTTCTACATCGACTTCATACTTAAACAATGATTTCCTCAGCAGAACATTGATTTCGTTTCTACATCGACTTCATACTTAAACATTGATTTCGTTGCTGCATCGACTTCATATGAAACGAGGACTTCGTTCTACAACGATTTCACTTAAACATTGATTTCGGTATAACATCGACTTCATATGAAACAATAACTTTGTTTCTACAATGATTTCACTTAAACATCGACTTCATATGAAACAACGACTTCATTCTACAATGATTTCACTTAAACATCGATTTTGGTAGAACATCGACTTCATGTGAAACAATAAATTTACTAGAACAACGACTTCGTTTCAAACAACGATTTTATCTGAACATCGATTTCAGTTAAACAACAATTTCATCTGTACACCGACTTCAGTTAAACAACGACTTTGTGCAGAATATCGATTTCATAACATGGATTATATTCACATCAACTTTGTTTCAACATGGATTACTATCTCACATGGATTATAGTTATAACATCGATTTCATATCCACATCGACTCTCTCTGATCACAAACTGTCTCCAAACATCAACTCTCTTTTAGATAACGATTATGTTTTAGATAGCTGTTAAATATTTCTATTTAAATTCTTCTTAGACATTCTTAAAAGACATTCCACATGATATTCAAATATATTTTCAAATCTCTGTGGATTTCAAGTCTTCCCGTGGATCATGTTGTATCCGGTGCTCTCTAACATTTATTCTGATGGTACAATATCTCTGCACGATATATCTCTTACTTACTCACAAAGTAACGCTTTATTGAATGACATAATGGAGTTTCCTTTTTGGTGTATCCTCCTATAACATGACCACTAATGTTGACTGACAGTTTAGACCAAGATAAGTTGTCTATGCTTCAGCATTTATTGTGTGCAGGGTTCCAGTAGAAACGCACGTTACATAGTTGGAATTGTCAACCTTTCAGAAGAAATAAGAGATTCAGACAATCTTCCTCTGAGTAAGTGTCTATTTCAACATTTAATGGCTACAGGTTCTCTTGCTCCATACTTTGGACCAGACACTCTAATGTTCATGAAGATGTGAGACAACGGATACTTCAACGGTCAAAATCTTTCAAAGAATATATATAGAAGACTGGTGACTCCATGCAACACATCCTTTTTGGAGAACTTTTCGAGCTTGCATTCTGAAGTTCTTAGTCTCCCAGAAGAAAGAAGAAGAGCTAGCTCGTCCATTCAAACCTTCTTTTAGCTCTTAGCTCTCCATAGCAAATTATGTAGCACCTCGGAAAAAAAAATCAATATTTAAAATTTTGAAATAACGAAATAATAGAAACATACGTACCATTATTGTATGGGCAAGAACACATCGAAAAATTTCGTAAAAATTATAATTCAACCCCAAACATTATTCCTAAGTGTTCCACGAAGAAATTCGTGCAACGAAAATCCGATTAGCCAAGTATACGTCACAACGTGACTAAATATCCAAATTAGGAAACTAAGTCGGAAAATCGTTAACACGGAAATATAACATGATCACAAATTAAATGAACATGTCTAAGAGACTTCCAACATCATGTGTTGATGACCCATTATCGGACCTGGACCAATAGACCTCTCATAGCCCATGAATAAATTCAAGAAAAATATAATAAATTCCGTAACTCTATTATTCCCTAATTAAAAGGGAAATTTTCCATTAAGTGATGGGTTTTGCTAAATGGACCATATAAAATTATTGGGCCAAAAATAGGGATTTTTAAAAGGAAAATAATAGGAAAATACCCTAAATTCGTAGCTATATTATTTCTTAAAAAGAAAAGTGGTTAATAAATCATTATAATAGCTATTTGGGTTGGAATTGGACTCCTAACCCTACCCTAATTGGTTGGCCACGAATTTGGATCCCAACCTAATCCAAATAGGTGGTGGAAAGCTTGGAAGGAGGATAGAAATAGGAAATCTCAGAATTTAATAGGAATTAGAGTTCTATTAGGAAATAGAAACTCAATAAGCATAAATACTCTCTAAACTCTCCATGGCCGGCCCTAACACGTTGCTGGGGCTTGCTGGATGAGGAGAGGAGATCAAGGAGAAGGGGAATTCGTGAAGAAAAGGCTGGACCAAGCTCCAACCTGTGTTCTTCAAGTTCTAACCCTAGAAGATCAAACGAGTCAAAGGTAGGCATTCTCACGAGCAAAACCTAATTAATTTCGTCTGTAGATTGTTCCAACCACCAGGAACAAAAGCCCTCATGTTTCACTATTTTTCATCGAGCCAATCTTTTGTTCTATATTTTTGAAGTTCTGCAATCACCATGACCCCGGCCCATCATGTTTAATTTATATCTCCATGTGTACTTGATACCATGCTACGAAACTTTTACTGGAAATACTGATAGTTGTCATGAATCTTTTGCCCCTGAAAGCCCTAATTTTCATCCATCCTACTTCTCGAATTAATTCTTTGATCTCTACTGTACATTGTACCATGTTCTTCGTGAATAAACTTGTTTGAAGCATGCCGAGATCATGTCCACTTTCAAATTCCTATTTACTGGAAGTACTCTTGCATGTTTAGATCCGTTTAAAACTATTTTCATGGAATTTCATCGTCTGTACATTTAGTTCTTGATTTCTGAATGACCCTGTGTCAAAATATAGAAACCTAGACCGCAATCCAATGCAAGGTCCTTTTCTCGCTCGGACTCAGGCGCAGGACCTGAGAACGCAACGGCCCGATAGGCCGCGTTCTCAGGGCTAATCGCGACAGGGCCACCCGTCGCATTCTGAACGCGACAGGCCCTGCTGTCGCGATCTGGCATCCTGTTCTGACCGACCTGTCGCGAACCGTGAAAGACCTTGTCGCGTTCTGATCAGACCCTGTCGTGACCTTTACAAGGGTACGTTGCGATCTGGGGTTTTTGCATAAACACCCATGATTTGTGGTGCTCTAACTTTCTATAATGGTTATACCCCTTGTTAACAATCATACACGCAGTAAATACACCTGCTATAAAATGAATGTATATTGAGTGATTTAAAAGACATGCACATGACCTCTTCCTATCTATGATTCCTTTTACACATTCACACACTTGAACCATCCAATATGGTTGAACTTGTCATGAAAATATCTCATAACATATCTGGTAATTTATTTCAATTATATATTTAAATTTCCCTATTTTAAATGGACTTGACTTCAATTCTTGCGATGTTTTGGAAATACCGTTACCGACGCTCCACTGTTCTAGAATTCCTCTGGAACGTCGAGCACTTGTTTCTATATACACCTTTTCTCTTGACTTGAACGAACTCTCCGTCGGATATTCCTTCTGCCGGACTAGTGAATCCTTGTTCAAGGCCTTCGTAAGACTCCTCTGTCCATGGATTCTCACATGGCCGACGAGCTGGTTGTACCCTAACACCTATGATACCCTCTAGGGATTAATATGATACAAACGGCTATTAGATTGCTCTCGCTCTTATCTTGAATCACGCAGGATCTCTGGACCTGTACATAGTAAGGCCAATGGACGGGTAGTGAATTCCACCTGACTGCCAACACCAACTGCGCATGTTGTGCAACTGTTACTATCTCTGTTTACTCGATGTTTCATGTGCATTAACCCTTAGTTCTCATCTATACTTGACTCGCTCATCTATTCACACTCTCTCTACTATCTCGTCTATTCATCTAGATGTAACGCCCTGACGCGGAATATCGGAGCGGGATTACAGTTATTAAATAGTACAGAGCGAGAAATAAATAACAAACCATTGCACAATTGGATAACACCAATTAAACTCCAATTTCATTAATAATCCAACAACCTCCATTACATTCACTAATAACTCATTAACTGACTAATACATCAACGTATCAGAGCCAAAACTAGGGCCCAGAGTACTTTATTCAAAATCAACTAATACATAAATGACTATCTGACTCACTAACTCATAACTATACTAACTGACTACTACTAGAAAGGCTTGGTTGCTGGAAAGGGGTCACTCCTGAGCATCATCCTCAGTCCCGTCCTCGTGAGTGTGGTCATCGTCAACTCGCCTGAAACACATTAAATAAAAATGCAGGATGAGCGAATAACGCTCAGTAGGACTTAATATCTCATGTAAACAAGCATGCTTAAAGTGTTTAACCTTTATCTAGCAGGATAACTAACAGGAACGAGAAAGTACGAGAACGATCAGGTATAGTCGTGCCAGTAAGTTCACAAGACAAGAATACCTTCATAGGTAACAAGTACAAGAGATTTGGTCATATCTCAAGTTAACAAGTAATTGCACAGCAGTGCACAAGTCACGATAGCAAGTAAAGCAAGTAATATGCATTTGGTCGATCATTTATCAACCACAAGTCAAGTATCATGTACAGGAATGTTTGTGAATTGTCTTAGATTAAATCTTGATAGTCATGCATTTGGTGTATGCCATCACCTGATCATTAGACCCCCGTGAGTTATAGCCTTTCAGGTGCTCCTCCCAAGGACCAGATCGGGCCCTTATTATGTTGCCTAGCATAGTCATGTTTGTTATCTTAGACAATCACAAAATGGCCAAGAGAGTACCAAGAATAGATGAGAGTAGTAGATGAACTAGACGAGAGTGTAGAGAGAACGTGAACAGATGAGAGTATCGAGATAGTAGATGAGATAGGGACATTTCCGTAAAAAGACGAGAAACACGCGATAGTAACGGTTGCACGGCACCAGGTCGGGTACCGGCAGTCTGGTAGAAGTCACAACCGCCCACTAGTCGTGCTATGAACACAGGCTAGATGGTCCAGCGTGATTGCAAGATAAGGAGAGAACACTAAGGCCATGGATCGTACTGATCCCTAAGGTGTAATGGGTTTTAGGGTACAACCAGCTCGTTGACTAAGGACGTGCGCCAAAGTCAAGAAGAGTTATGGAGGTCTTGACAAGGAGTCCCTGGTCCAGTCGAGAGTATTCCCGGTGGAGAGGTGGTCCAAGTCAAGGGAAAGTGTGTAAAAATGGGTCCGTCGTGCCTCGAGTGCTCGAAGGCCGAGGGAAAATGGTAACGGTAGATAAAATGCGCGAGTCAAAACGGAAACAATTGTATTTAACAAAATAGGGTAATTTAGTCATTTATTTCGCTAATTTACCGAATACATTATTGCAAAATTTATCAAGGTCAAATGGCAATTTACAATGTTATGTGTGTGCAAGTGTAAAGAAATCTTGAGGATATGACAAGTCGTGCTCACGGCTTTTAAATTAACAAGAATTATTTAAATATTATTAAATAAAAATATTCAGATCGATTATTTAGCTTAACAGTACATGGTTTAACTTGTATAAGGGTTATATGACAATAAGACAGGGGTATATGCATAATATAAGGTTCTGCCCGAAATTTAAAGAAGGCGACGGGGGTGCAAGTCGTGATCATGTCGCGACAGGGCGCATGGGCGCGTTAAGCAGAGTGTCGCGACAGGGTATCCTGTCGCAGTTCAGGTCGCGGTGGTGCGGCCTGGCGTGACAGGCAAACTGGTCGGCCTGGCCCGGTTCGGGATTGGGAACGCGGCGGTGAGGCCCGTCGCGTTCAAGACGCGACGTGGAAGCCTACCGCGACACTCCTGTTATCGCGATGTATCGCGTCGTCGCGATAACAGGGGCGGTCCAGTTTTTCCCCTTTTTCTCTGGGTAGACCCTTCTTGACACAGGGTCATTCTAAATTCCGTATAAAATCGCACGGTGATCCAAAAAGCATGAAACCAGTTTTAAACGAAAGTAGACATGTATATCTATCAACATGCACGATTAATTTGAAAATAGACAAGGTTTAGACATGCATTGATCAGTTATTTTTCGGTGACCTAAACAGGCGCAGTCAAAGTTCAATGAATTAATTAGAGATGTATACATGATGAACAATTATGAAACCAGCGATGTTTGAAAGCCAATATATAATAGTATTTATGGTAATTTTATCATGGAATGATGTCAAGTTTACATGAGGCTAAAAAGGAAACACGGAGGGTCGAGTGCACAAGTCTGATAGATATTCAAAGATTTAATTCTCCCTCATGGGAGATCGAAATCAAGCAAGACTAGGGGTGTTTGAAAGATAATAAGATGTAGTATATCTGAGAATTTTATCAAGGCATGAGAGCAAGTACATGTTGGGGATTATAGAAAATACAAGATCTCAGTTCATGGTAACAGTAGGACTTCATCAATTAAATTCGCCCAAATGGGTGAACGAAATACCACGAAACCATAGGGCTTTTGAAGAGGTATATGAACTCTACCTAGGGTAATTATTTCACGATTTTATCTTGAGAGATTGCCTACCTTTTTCATGAAGCAAGAAAACCCTAGTTTAGGATGACGAAAATCCGAAAATCCCCCTTGTTCTAGCCTCCTCCTCCTTGCTCTCCACGTCCAGCTCTCCTTCTCTTCATCCTTCAGAGTCCCAACACGATCTAGGGCTTGGGTGGGGCGAATTGGAGGTGTTTTATTTGAGTAAAGAGTCCATATATCCTAAAACTCTCTCTTTTCCCAATAAAAATCAATTTTCCTTCTTTATCTCCCTCTTTCTCTCATTTATCCATTTAATGGATAGGGAAGAGAGCTTAAATTCGTGGTTAAAGAGTTAGGATGGGTTAAGGACTCTTCTTTTAGATATATAAGGGTTATTTAACATTTATCTTAACCCTTTACTATTTATTAAATTAATTAGATACGAATTTCATTAATTTAGCTCTCATCCTATGATGGGCTATCCCTATTTGGGCCCATTTCATTGGGTTTAGGTTATTAGAGTAACCCATTAATAATTTAGCTTAATGGGTAGTACTTTAATTCCCTTTGTTTTCATTATTCTCCCTTTATTCTAATTAAATCAATTTATCTCATTTATTTAAATAATAAAATTTTTATTTATTTAGATTTAAAAAAAAACTCAGGGTACTACATCCTCCCCCTCTTAAAAAGAATTTGGTCCCCAAATTCACTCAATCATAAGAGGAAGAATGACTTACTGAATAATTCCGGATAATTCCGACGCATTGTAGCTTCGGGCTCCCACGTGGCCTCTTCAACTTCGTGATTTCTCCACAATATCTTCACCACGGGTATGGATCGATTCCGAAGCTGTTGTATCTTCTTGTCCAAAATCTTCACTGGTCTTTCTTCATAGGTCATATCTTTGTTTAACACGATATCATCATAACTGATTACGTGTGATGGATCGTACATGTATTTCCTTAGCATGGACACATGGAAAACATTATGTATCGTAGAGAACTGGGGAGGTAGTGCTAGTCGGTACGCCACCTCGCCAACTCTATCCAATACTTCAAATGGACCTATGAATCTTGGTCTTAGCTTGCCTTTCATCCCAAACCTTTGAAATCCTCTGGTCGGGGATACCTTCAGCATTACATGATCTCCAGTCTGAAATTCTAAGTCCCTTCTTCTTTTGTCTGCATAGCTCTTCTGCCTGGATTGAGCTATCTTAATTCTGTCTCTGATAATTTGTATGTCTCTGCTAGTGCTCTGCACCATGTCTGGTCCCAGCCATTGCTGTTCTCCTACTTCATTCCAGCATACTGGCGATCTGCAACTCCTACCATAAAGTGCTTCAAATGGTGCCATTTTAATGCTGGCCTGATAGCTATTGTTATAGGCAAATTCTATTAGAGACAGTTGTTCATTCCAATACCCTTCAAAGTCTATAGCCCAAGCTCGTAGCATGTCCTCCACTATCTGATTTGTTCTTTCGGTCTGTCCATCCGTCTGTGGGTGGAAAGCTGTGCTAAAGTTGAGTTTCGTGCCCAAGGCAGTCTGGAGTCCCTTCCAGAATCTAGAAGTGAATCTGGGGTCACGATCTGAGACAATGGATACTGGAATTCCATGTAGTCTGACTACTTCTTTCACATACAAAGCTGCTAACACATCCACACTCCAAGTGCTCTTAATGGCAAGGAAGTGTGCGGACTTGGTTAGACGGTCCACAATAACTCATATAGCATCAAGTCCACCACGAGTTCGGGGTAAACCCATGATGAAATCCATTCCGATGCTTTCCCACTTCCATTCAGGTATGTCCAGGGGCCTGAGTACACCCGCAGGACGACGGTGTTCTGCTTTTACTTGCTGACAAGTGAGGCAGTGCGCTGTATGCTCAGCCACCTCACGCTTCATGTTTGGCCACCAAAATGACTTTTTCATGTCTTGATACATCTTGGTTGCACCTGGATGTATTGTGTACTTGGTCTTGTGGGCTTCATCCATCAATTTCCTTTTCAGCTCTTCATTGTCAGGCACACATGTCCTGGCTTGGAATAAAATTCTTCCATCTTTAGCGATGGAGAAATCTGGCTTGTCAGCTATGGTCTCCCTGACTCGGACTAGAAATGGATCATTTGCTTGTTTCTCTTTGATCTCGACAAATATATTGGGTTGAGCTCTCAAATTGGCAACTATCATTTTATCACTCCTCTTTTCAATATTTAGATCTAGACTGGCGAATTGTTCTAACAATTGCATCTCGCCCATGACTAGACAGGATAACGAAGCTACTGGCTTCCTACTAAGTGCATCAGCTACTGCATTACCTTTGCCTGGGTGATATTGAATATTGAAATCAAAATCCTTCAGATACTCCAGCCATCTCCTTTGGCGCATATTGAGCTCCTTTTGAGAAAATAAATACTTCAAGCTCTTGTGGTCAGAGTAAACAATGAATTGTTCCCCATATAAGTAATGCCTCCAAATTTTGAGTGCAAACACTACTGCAGCCAATTCTAAATCATGGACAGGAGTGTTAACCTCATGTTGTTTCAATTGCCTTGAAGAATATGCTATCACCTTTTCATTCTGCATCAACACGCAGCCTAGACCGATTCCAGATGCATCAGTATAGACTGAGAATCCTGCACCCTCGACTGGTAATGCGAGGACAGGTGCAGATGTCAACAATTGCTTGAGTGTCTGAAAGCTCTTCTCGCACTCCTTGCTCCAGACATATGGGTTCTCCTTCCGCGTAAGACGCGTAAGAGGTACAGCTATCTTGGAGAAGTCTTTTATGAACCATCTGTAGTATCCAGCCAGTCCAAGAAAACTTCTTATCTCAGTGACATTGGTTGGCCTTTCCCAGTTGAGCACAGCTTCTACCTTGGAAGGGTCGACAGCGATACCATCCTTGGAATGACATGGCCTAGGAACGACACCTCCTCGAGCCAAAATTCACACTTGCTCAATTTGGCGTAGAGTTGGTTGTCCCGCAAGATTTGCAGAGCGATCCTCAGATGCTCCTCGTGCTCTTCTTTGGTCTTGGAGTATATGAGAATATCATCAATGAATACCACGATGAACTTGTCGAGGTAGGGCCGGTAGATGTTGTTCATTAATTGCATAAAAAACTGCAGGAGCATTGGTTAGTCCAAAAGGCATGACTACAAATTCGTAATGACCGTACCTGCTCCTGAAAGCTGTCTTGTAGATATCTGCATCTTGAATCCTCATCTGATGATATCCCGATCTAAGGTCAATCTTAGAAAAATATTTAGCTCCTGATATCTGATCAAATAATTCATCGACACGCGGCAGGGGTACTTGTTCTTGATAGTGAGACTGTTCAACTGCCTGTAATCGATGCATAACCTCATAGATCCGTCCTTCTTCTTGACGAACAACACTGGTGCTCCCCAAGGAGAAGTACTTGGCCTAATAAAACCCTTTTCTAGAAGTTCCATCAGTTGCTCTTTTAATTCTTTCAATTCAGCAGGGGACATCTTGTAGGGTTGGCGTGAAACCGGTGCAGCTCCAGGTGCGAGATCAATTGAGAAATTCACATCTCTCTCAGGTGGAATGCCTGGTAGCTCATCGGGAAACACATCAGGGTATTCTTGCACTATGTGGATGTCTGATATCTTAACTGCTTTCTTTTCAACTATGATGGCGGCAAGAAACGCCATACTCCCTTTCCTTATCATGTTATGTGCCTTTATAGCAGAGACGAGGGACAAGTGTCACTTGTGCCTACGTCCTGTGAAGGTCAGCTTAGGGAATTCACTAAAGGAAATTTTCCCTCTTCTACAATCCACGATAGCCCCGTACGTGGATAGCCAGTCGGCTCCCAGAATGACATCGTAGCCCTCCATGGGCATACAGATTAGATCGGCTCTAAGATTGAGTTCACCAATCTTCACATCAGCTAAAGGAAAATACTTGTTCAGTTGGGCCTTCTCCCCTAGTGGTGTTGTGACAGGTAGTGTGAAACCCATAGATGCAGGTTTCTCCTTTAATGTGTCAGCAAATGTTTGCGATATAAATGAATGTGTAGCACCAGTATCGAATAAAACAAATGCTGATTGCGAAAAGATTGGCAAGGTACCTTTAACAACTCCACCTTCCTCGGTGGTCTCATCCTCTTGCAAGGCCTGCAGTTTGCCTGGTTTCCTCTATCCCATAGGACGCTTCTCCTTCTCTTGCTCCTTCAGCACGGGGCACTCGGAAATGCGGTGATTGCGATTTCCGCAACGCAGGTAGGCGCCTACTTTTCTCCAGCACTCAGCGGCAGTGTGACCAGGCTTGTCACAATGCTCACAGTTGGTCTTGTTGGTGTTTGGAGGAGTAGGTATCTTGGGCTTCCTTTCCTGGCTTGGCCCTCCAGTGATGTTGAACGGCCGCTTCTTGCCATTGGTGGGTTTGCTGGAGGAACCGGGTGCTGGTTCCTTCTTGACTAGTCTCCCCTTGATGCGATCAGTCAGATCGGTCGCATCTTCTAGTAACTGAGCCTTCTTGACCATTTCAGCATATGTCTGAATGTCCATGGGTGCAAGTTGAGTAATATAAGAAGGCTTAAGCCCATTAAGAAATCTCCTTGCCTTCATTTTCTCTGTGCTGACAAGGTGATTGGCATAACGTGCCAATCGGGAGAATTGTGCTTCATATTCAGCGACAGTAAGGTGCCTCTGCTTCAACGCAGCAAATTCTGATGCCTTCCTTTCTTGGACTCTCTCAGAAAAGTACTTGGAGTTGAAATGCTCCTTGAACTCTTCCCAGGTGAATTGCGCGTCGGCTCTTGTTGCCTCAACGGATTCCCACCACGCACGGGCATCCCTTTCTAATTGAAATACAACTAGTAATATTTTGTCTCCATCCGCGCACTGCATGACGCGGAAAATACGCTCTATCTCCTTGAACCAATTCTCGGCCTCGTCAGGATCAGTGGTCCCACTGAAACGAGGCGGGTTTAAGTTGCGGAAGTTCCTGTGTAGTTCACCAGCTCCTCGGTTATTGTTATTATTAGCTCCAGCAGCCTGGAGCAATGCCTGAGTAAGCTGTTGAATTGTGTGTTGCATGTCACAGAGTTGAGCACGCTCCGCTGCCATTGTTGATGTTTAAATTCCTTCAAAAGAAAATTTTAAATGTAAGTCATTGTGTTTGCACTAAGTTTGTGCGTGTGTGCGTTTATTTTATCTTATTACCCAAGGTTCTACCCATCTCTCATAGGTATGAAATTAGACTCTAAATGGAGGCAGGTCAAACCTAGATCATCCTATACTTAAGAATAACCTAGGCTCTGATACCACAAAACTGTAACGCCCCGACGCGGAATATCGGAGCTGGATTACAGTTATTAAATAGTACAGAGCGAGAAATAAATAACAAACCATTGCACAATTGGATAACACCAATTAAACTCCAATTTCATTAATAATCCAACAACCTCCATTACATTCACTAATAACTCATTAACTGACTAATACATCAACGTATTAGAGCCAAAACTAGGGCCCAAGTACTTTATTCAAAATCAACTAATACATAAATGACTATCTGACTCACTAACTCATAACTATACTAACTGACTACTACTAGAAAGCCTTGGTTGCTGGAAAGGGGTCACTCCTGAGCATCATCCTCAGTCCCGTCCTCGTGAGTGTGGTCATCGTCATACTCGCCTGAAACACATTAAATAAAAATGCAGGATGAGCGAATAACGCTCAGTAGGACTTAATATCTCATGTAAACAAGTATGCTTAAAGTGTTTAACCTTTTATCAAGCAGGATAACTAACAGGAACGAGAAAGTACGAGAACGATCAGGTATAGTCGTGCCAGTAAGTTCACAAGACAAGAATACCTTCATAGGTAACAAGTACAAGAGATTTGGCCATATCTCAAGTTAACAAGTAATTGCACAGCAGTGCACAAGTCACGATAGCAAGTAAAGCAAGTAATATGCATTTGGTCGATCATTTTATCAACCACAAGTCAAGTATCATGTACAGGAATGTTTGTGAATTGTCTTAGATTAAATCTTGATAGTCATGCGTTTGGTGTATGCCACCACCTGATCATTAGACCCCCGCGAGTTATAGCCTTTCAGGTGCTCCTCCCAAGGACCAGATCGGGCCCTTATTATGTTGCCTAGCATAGTCATGTTTGTTATCTTAGACAATCACAAAATGGCCAAGAGAGTACCAAGAATAGATGAGAGTAGTAGATGAACTAGACGAGAGTGTAGAGAGAACGTGAACAGATGAGAGTATCGAGATAGTAGATGAGATAGGGACATTTCCGTAAAAAGATGAGAAACACGCGATAGTAACGGTTGCACGGCACCAGGTCGGGTACCGCAGTCTGGTAGAAGTCACAACCGCCCACTAGTCGTGCTATGAACACAGGCTAGATGGTCCAGCGTGATTGCAAGATAAGGAGAGAACACTAAGGCCATGGATCGTACTGATCCCTAAGGTGTAACGGGTTTTAGGGTACAACCAGCTTGTTGACTAAGGACGTGCGCCAAAGCCAAGAAGACTTACGGAGGTCTTGACAAGGAGTCCCTGTCCAGTCGAGAGTATTCCCGGTGGAGAGGTGGTCCAAGTCAAGGGAAAGTGTGTAAAAACGGGTCCGTCGTGCCTCGAGTGCTCGAATGCCGAGGGAAAACGGTAACGGTAGATAAAATGCGCGAGTCAAAACGGAAACAATTGTATTTAACAAAATAGGGTAATTTAGTCATTTATTTCGCTAATTTACCGAATACATTATTGCAAAATTTATCAAGGTCAAATGGCAATTTACAATGTTATGTGTGTGCAAGTGTAAAGAAATCTTGAGGATATGACAAGTCGTGCTCACGGCTTTTAAATTAACAAGAATTATTTAAATATTATTAAATAAAAATATTCAAGTTGATTATTTAGCTTAACAGTACATGGTTTAACTTGTATAAGGGTTATATGACAATAAGACAGGGGTATATGCATAATATAAGGTTCTGCCCGAAATTTAAAGAAGGCGACGGGGGTGCAAGTCGTGATCATGTCGTGACGGGGCGCATGGGCGCGTTAAGCAGAGTGTCGCGATAGGGTATCCTGTCGCGGTTCAGGTCGCGGTGGTGCGGCCTGGCGCGACAGGCGAACTGGCCGGCCTGGCCCGGTTCGGGATTGGGAACGCGGCGGTGAGGCCCGTCGCGTTCAAGACGCGACGTGGAAGCCTACCGCGACACTCCTGTTATCGCGGCGTATCGCGTCGTCGCGATAACAGGGGCGGTCCAGTTTTTCCCCTTTTTCTCTGGGTAGACCCTTCTTGACACAGGGTCATTCTAAATTCCGTATAAAATCGCACGGTGATCCAAAAAGCATGAAACCAGTTTTAAACGAAAGTAGACATGTATATCTATCAACATGCACGATTAATTTGAAAATAGACAAGGTTTAGACATGCATTGATCAGGTTACTTTTCGGTGACCTAAACAGGCGCAGTTAGGGTTCATCGAATTAATTAGAGATGTATACATGATGCAAAATTATGAAACTAGCGGCGTTTGAAAGCCAAAATGTAATAGTATTTATGGTAATTTTATCATGGAATGATGTCAAGTTTTCACGAGGTTAAAAAGGAAACAAGGAGGGTCGAGTGCATAGGTCTGATAGATATTCAAAGATTTAATTCTCCCTCATGGGAGATCGAAATCAAGCAAGACTAGGAGCGTTTGTAAGATAATAAGATGTAGTATATCTGAGAATTTTATCAAGGCATGAGAGCAAGTACGCGTTGGGGATTATAGAAAATACAAGATCTCAGTTCATGGTAACAACAGGACTTCATGAATTAAATTCGCCCAAATGGGTGAATGAAATACCACGAAACCATAGGGCTTTTGAAGAGGTATATGAACTCTACCTAGGGTAATTATTTCACGATTTTAGCTTGAGATTTGTCTGCCTTTTTTGTGAAGCAAGAAAACCCTAGTTTAGGATGACGAAAATCCGAAAATCCCCCTTGTTCTAGCCTCCTCCTCCTTGCTCTCCACGTCCAACTCTCCTTCTCTTCGTCCTTCAGAGTCCCAACACGATCTAGGGCTTGGGTGGGGCGAATTGGAGGTGTTTTATTTGAGTAAAGAATCCATATATCCTAAAACTCTCTCTTTTCCCAATAAAAATCAATTTTCCTTCTTTATCTCCTCTTTCTCTCATTTATCCTCTTAATGGGTAGGGAAGAGAGCTTAAATTCGTGGTTAAAGAGTTAGGATGGGTTAAGGACTCTTCTTTTAGATATATAAGGGGTTATTTAACATTTATCTTAACCCTTTACTATTTATTAAATTAATTAGATACGAATTTCATTAATTTAGCTCTCATCCTATGATGGGCTATCCCTATTTGGCCCATTTCATTGGTTTAGGTTATTAGAGTAACCCGTTAATAATTTAGTTTAATGGATAGTACTTTAATTCCCTTTGTTTTCATTATTCTCCCTTTATTCTAATTAAATCAATTTATCTCATTTATTTAAATAATAAAATTTTTATTTATTTGGATTTTAAAAAACTTCAGGGTTCTACACTAGAACTCTCATCTATTCTTGGAACTCTATTGATTGTCTAAGATAAAAAAATAATAATAACCAATGCCAGTGCAATATGGCCCGATCTGGTCCTGGGGAGAGCGCCCGAAAAGTGCCATTTGCCCGCGGGAGTTAAAATGATCAGGATGTCGGCATTACATCCAAGTGCCATACTATCAAGATTAATCTATGACAATCAAAATAAAGTGCTATATTCTCTCGTCGTCTATTGACAAACAAGTGCTATACTCTCTCTCGGCTATCTACGGAAAACCCAAGTGCAATGCTATCTCGATTGACGGAAGTTAATCAAAGTGCTATACTATTTCGATGGATGAAAATCAATTAAAGTACAATTTATTCTCTATATGACCAACTACTCTCTCTCTCCTTACTATACATGCTACTTGCTATTGCTTGACAATGACGTTACTTGCTATCATGAGTTATCGCTTTCTATCGTGACTTGATCATATTCATTGTACTATACTTGAATCATATGCAATCTGAACCATGTTACTTATGCTATTACTTTCTCAACTGTACATGACTCGCTCTATCATGAGATAATCTGTCCCTTAAAGCATTAATTATTTCAAGCATGCTTGGTTCATGAGATTTAAGTCCTATTGAGCATTATCGTTCACCCTTCGTTATTTGTCATTGTGTCTCAGGTAAGTCGGACGATGACGTTACACACACTAATGGGACAGGACCAGGGTGATGAGCGACTTGGAGCCAAGTTATGAAGTTACCCTAGTGACATGGAGTCTAGTAGTTATTGCATTAGATTTCCTTTCCAATGTAATGGTGTTATGGAGCTATATGTATTGGCTCCGAATTAGTGGTTGTAATAACCTTAGAAAAATTTCAATGAAATGAAGAGTTTATTCCAATTGTTGTTCATTAGATGCTCTGAATTACTTAACTGTGGTGTAATTTACTCTACTATGCACTTTGCTCACGTCTCCCCGATTTATTCCGTTGCTAAATTGGCGGGGCGTGACAAATTATTTAACTTTTGAGAGCTTGTGTAGATCTGAGAGAGCTCATTGTGTGATAATCCTTGTCTCTCAGACTTTGCCTCAGATCAAGAAGTTTGTATAAGCTTGATCTAGGGGCCATCCATTTTCTACTCATTTGTTCTTGAGTGTTCCTCTTCGGTTGTGAAGAGAAGACCTGCTGTTGAGTGGGTGGTTATTCCCTTTGGTAAGAAGGAAGGCATGTTGCATCAGGTGGGTTAGTGCCTCTTCGGGTAAAGAAGAGAAGGCCAGCTGCGGCTGGATGTGTAATTGTCCTTAGGGAGGACTGTACCCTTGCTTAGTGAAATCTCAAGGTGTTGCTTGGGGACTGGACGTAGGACTCCTTGTGATAGGAGATCCGAACCAGGATAAATTCTTGTTGTTTGTGTGATTGACTTTTTGTGTTTGCTTTACACTAACTCTAACCATCAAACTTAGTGTCTTCTGTTAAGTGTTTTTATTTACATGAATATTCTAAAAGAACATTTTAGCAGTACATTCACACCCCCCCTCTGGACTTGCTGTAACGACCCTCTTTATACCAATACGATTATACCAATCCACGTCGGTACAAAGGACGTCGTCACACTGGGACATTTACCCAACACTAAACAATAGGTTGAAACGTACATGAATAACGAGAAAGTACATCAGAAATAAAATGTAACTCTTATTCCATCATCTTTCACATATTCCACAATCTATATAGCAAGGTAAATAACAAAAGTTCACATTATTATAAGTCCAAATAAAATACATTGTTCATGACATTGTTTACATACTATGAAATAAAGTAAACTAAGCAACGATCTCCACAAAAGCAGCTACTCCTCACGCTCGGAGTCGCTCCTCACTAAGTCCTCCTCAAGTACGGGGACTCCTGTCTCACTTGTATGTCAAAGCAAGTATGAGTCTTCCAACAAGATCCAGCAAGCAATCTAAAGATAGCATCCTTATACATATTCCATACACATACTAATCTAATTAATAATAAAGGAAACACATGGCACATGCTTCATATGAATTAAGCAAATACATAAGAACAACCTATGACATGCTTTCTATACATAATAAACATGATTCTTAGTTTCAAAACTTTATTCATATCGTTTCACAATTTTGCACGATTTAATCATGGGAATATGCACATGGTAAATAGCAACCTAGCTTGATATCTAATCATTTTCACATGCATTCACAACACTTATTCACATATTCAGCTTACTGTTTTAATATAAAATTTACACATTCACATGATATCACATCTCTTCACATGTTAACACATTCACATTACACTATCACATGCTCATATTTCACATTTGCACAATTCACATATTCACATGTTCACACTTTTTACACTTAAATGTCGTGACACATAGTCCTAACCACCATAAAGAAGGACACACATTCACATAATCACATACCCGTCACCTAGGCAATATAGTGACGAATCTTGGTTAACTGTGCAAAACCGGGAGAAGCCCTCTCCACCCTAACCAGTGGTACTTGTCCACCTCTAGGATTTCATCCTAATGCCCATAGGATATCACATACACATTGAGCCTTCCCATAGGGACTTTACTACAGTACGGATCCACAGCCTTCTATGGTAGCAGTGTCAATATCGGCACAAATTACACATTAACACTTTATCACATGTTTTACTCACTTATATACACACTTTAATCCCTTTCACATGCACTTTAAATAACACACATGCTTCAGTTTACAGAACATAATGTTACTATTTCACAGTGATAATTAGATCATAACAGAGTCCTATCATGCTGCTAAACATTGAAATTTCACATGATTTAAATTAACATACTCAATATGGTCTAATTATCCTTGTTAAAAGCAAATTGTATCCACGAGTGTCAGAACAGTGTCTAATGTTTTATCACAAACCTCTTACAGATAATATATCACATGTCTAATTTTTCATATTTTTCAGAACTGTAAAACTAATTTTAACAGTTTAAATAGATTTTATGTAGAATTATCAAGAAATTCACTTTAGCATGGTTTACAGTAAATCAGTCGTACCAAATAGTTCTAAAGCCTGAAAACAGAAATCATAAGATCATGGAAAAATTTTTAAACCCTAACATGCATCAATTCCATTTATTCTGAATTAAACATGGTCAAATCATGCTCATTTCCGTAATACAAAAATTTTATTAAATAAAACTATGCACAGAAATTCAACATACCCTCATGATATGACCTACTGACCATACCTGACCAAGCATAAAATTCATAGTATGTACAAACAACCAGAAGATCGAAAATCATCACATAGTCATAATACATGAGGTTCTGTGAAAAATAGAAGAACTTTGTGTCAAGGGTCTTACCGCCAACATGGGTTAACGGCACACGATGTTGCCGCCAACTCAAGATCTTGACGGCAGCAAGCTTGCCGTCAATATGCTGTCTACAGAAGTGCAGACAGAACGCACATAACATGAAGAATTGGGGGTTTCAGGACAAGAGATAAAATCCAAAAAAATCATGAGACCTAAATGACATGTGTAGGGATGAGACCCCTCGATTACTTGCCTGCAATAAAATCCTTAAGGGTTTAATTTGGTCGAAGAAGCCCTCCTCGGCCAAGCCAAGAAGGTGAGGTTTCTTGTGACGACCCTCATTATACCGGTACGGTTATACCAACCCACGTCGGTATAGCGAGAGTCCTCATAGTGGGACATTTACCCAACAATACAATCAGCTGAGATACACGTGAATATAGAACAGAGTACGGAAGTAAAAAGAACTACTATCTTCATTCATTCATCATCCACATTTAGCATACATGAAATTGCAATAACATTAAGAACTAAAAGTTCACATAATTTAAATTGCTGAAAATTTAATACATAGAGTCCACACTTATAAAATTTCTCATGATAGTTCTAGTACAATGTCACTTTACATACTATGAAAACACAAAAGGGTACAACTGCTCCCACAGTCTAATCTCTGCGCTCGGAGTCCGTCTCCTCCAACGGTGGCCACGTCACCAACTACACATGTACGCCGAAGCAAGTAGTGAGTCTAAAAGACTCAGCAAGTAAACACTACCCATACCATACGTACATGTCACAGTAGGCTCTACACACACAATTGCAAAAGACTCAACATGTAGCATGCTTAAACCTTGAAATGAACAATCTATTTAAACACATGATACATGCTTTCAGATTCCTTAACGAAATGAATTTCCTAACACATGCTCTCTAATCATTCCTATCATGAAATTCTACTTTGCATTTCAAACCAAAACATGAAAGCCATAACATGAATTCCGCGCGTACATGAGAGGGGAACACAACTAGCATGGAATCTACATGTTCTTAACATATACCTAACCATTTCACATGCTTAAGCGTGCTGGTTTTCACATGTTTTTAGTAACCATGACTACACATGAGAGCTACAAGGTTATTTAAGACACACATGTGAACAACCGAACATGGAATTTGTGCACACATATTCATTTATTCTCCCTAGCATGGGTTCTAGACACTTGTACATGTAAACATGATCATAACATAATGAAGCTACTGATTTAGCATGGTTTCAGATTTGTCACAACATGGATTACAATATCATATCTTCACATTTTTTGTTTCACATTTTCTTTACACAATTTCCAATTCACTTAAATTGTACTTTACACATACACATTACACATTGTTCACTTACACATTAAACATGAACCACTTGCACATTTACACATTTACATTTACACTTTCACATTTAGTGTCGTGACACATAGTCCAAACTACCAAAGAAGGACACATACACATCACATCACATAGACGCCATCTAGGCAATACAATGGCGACTCTTGGACTGCGCAGACCGGGAGAACAAGTCTCCACCCTAACCAGTGGTACTTGTCCACCTCCAGGATTTCCCCCTAATGCCCTTAGGGTCACTTACACATTGAACCTTCTCAGGGGGACTTTTCCCCGATACGGTTCCACTGCCCTCTGTGGAAGCAATGTCACACTTGGCACAATTTACACATTACACATTTTCTGATTTAAGCACTTAGTTAGCACATGACACTCACACTTTATTCACTTTCTCTCTCACATTCACTTGCCTCTGTTTTCCTAACATGACACTACAGATTTCAAACATTAACAAGTAGGAAATTCCACTAATCAAGTTGGATTAAACAAGAATCAACTCATTTTACAATGACATACATCAATTTCACATTTTTCATGGAAAATTTCATAAGGCATTGTGCTCTGATCCAAATGACCTGAAATTTTAATCACAAATAATTTCGGGTTTAGGACCCTTCATGCAATTTTTCATATTTTTCTAAGTTAAAATGAATTTACAGAAAATCAAACATCCATTTTTCATGACATTCGTAATTCAAGTCGATATGGAATTATACACAAGTCACAATTTTAGCAAGCTACTGTCTGAACCCTACATGCATGATCCTCACAAACTTGGGCATACAGGCTAGTCCAAAATCATGCAACAGTAGATTGACAAGATTAACAACTAATCATGCTTGTAATTTCATGGAACAAAATAACTTCTATCATTCACCACCATGTACACTCATCCATCCACACACCACATTCATCACATCAACAATATACATAGAATATAAATGGTTTACAGTATATCCTCATCGTGAAACATATCGAAAATAGTGTATAGAAGGGCAGAACAGGTCACTGTTCTGTCCAGATGAACTTGGCGGCGGTCTCTGGCCGCTAATCCAAGGTCAACGTCATAGTCGATGGACGCTAAGCATAATCTTAGCGACCAGGGACATTGCCGTCAATTCAGGTCTGTGCAGAACACAGACCCGAGCTCCAAAGATTTGGTGAACTTGGGGGTCTAGGACTCGAGAGAAAATTCATAAAAATTGTAAAACCCACCTAGACACATACGGGGATGATATGTGAAGGGTACTTGCCTTTTTGGAACACCCCTAAGGGATCAAAAGTGCTGGTGAAGCCCTCCTTGGGCAGTCCCAAGAAGTTGCAAAAAGGCCTCCAAGATCACCTCCCTCTGGGTTCTTGGATGAAGATGGCTCCAAGGTACGGCCGGGGAAGTATCCTCCTTCACTCCAGCTAGCTTCTTGTCGTGGAAGATGGCCGGATCCAGCTTCAGAGGGTCAGATTTTTGGGTGCAAAGTGGGGGTTTTTCTCAGCTTTCCTCTAGGGTTTTCTTCTCTTCTTTCTCTCTTGCAAAAGGGTGAAGAGAGGGGTTGGGGAAGCAGATTCGGGTTTAGACATAGGGGGAGGCTTCTCTCCCACTCACAGGGTGACAAGATGGCTCTCAGAGCCGTTGGGGACAGCTCCCCAATGGGTGAGCTACCTTGTTTCTGGAATTTCTGGCTCTGCAACGCATGCAGGTCAGAGAAATCGGCGTCCACATCGTTAGACGCCAGGATTAGTGTTGGCGTCCATGGGTGGACACTGACACCTCATCGACGTCCTGATATTGACGCCAATATGGCCTTTGGCCAGAACTCAAAAACATGCAGAAAACTATGCATGCCAAGCATGTATACATGCAATATGTATATGGTAGTGTACTCATACTATCACCATTCAATACATGCATTATTTATATCTAGTATAAACACATGCACACGTAATTGTACTAATTAATACGTACGTAAATATGTATATACATACACAAGCACAAATATATACACACAAATACAAATAATGTGATGAAAATTCGAGGGCCTTACATTTCTCCTCCCAGATCCGGTCTTCCTGCTGATGTAGATCGATCACCGGAGTCGGGGATGATTCCTCAATCCAAGGTGCACCTCCCAGTCGAAGAAGATCTCCGGAAGAGGCACAAAATCGCCGAATTAAGCTTGCACAAAAACTGGTTTTTCTCACCCAAAACCCTAGGTTTTCCTCTGAGCGAAAAGACCTATTCTGAGCGAAAGCTAGGTGTTTTATAGGGGCTAATGGGTTTCGGGTATGCGTTGATTAGGTTTCCTTCCGTTGGAGGTGGGTTTCCTAATCAAGAACGCAAGAAACGCAGTCGTTTTCAGATCTGAAATCACAACAGAAACGGAGAAGTAAATGGCCACATTGTTGCCATTTACAGGAAGTCAGCGTCCATCGATCTGGACGTCAACATGAAGTCAACGGCACACTGGTTGCCGTCAACTTGCCCTTAACGTCAAGGGATGTAGACGTTAACTGGGATTCCGGGCAGAAACATAGAAATATCTATAAACATACATACACACCTTAACACATACAATATGTACAGCATTATTTAAATACAATATGCACAATTAATAATTATAATAAACACAAAAATAAACATATATGCACATAAGTAATTAAATAAACATGTTATTTACAACGAATATCATATGCATATAATTAAACATAATATGAATAAAGTTTGAGTAAAATGAACAAAGTTCGAGGGCCTTACACTTGCTATCTGGGCAACAAAACAGACTGCTCCTTATTTAACAACTCTAACCTATGCCTGCAATTGAGCTTGCAATGCAGCCTGCGTCTGAGCCTGAGTCTGCATCGCCTAGACCAGGCCTTGCATGAACACGCCATAGTCCACAGGTGGAGGTGGAGGGAGTACCGTGGGACACTGGGGTGCTGGGGCCTGCTGCTCACCCCTCTCCTCACTCCTATGCTCATCCTCCCGAGCCTGGGTACTGCACCTACCATGGCTCGTCATTGCCTGTAAAACAATTAACTCAATTAGAATCTAAGTTACTTAGTCCTAACCATTTCCTTAACTATCTTTAATTCATTATTAGATATTTTCCACATGTATGGACTAATTCTATAAAGACTTTGAAATATTGTGTAGATGATGGCTTATTTATGTACAATCTCAACTTGTTTGGCTCTAATACCAATCTCTGTAACGACCCTCTTTATATGGGTACGATTATACCAATCCACATTGATATAAAGGGCGCCGTCACAGTGGGACATGTACCCAACACAACACAGTAGGTAGAGATGTACATAAATAACAAAGGAAAGTATAGCGGAATTTAAAACAGATTCTCATTCCATCATCATTACACACATCCCACAATCTATATAGTATCAATGAAAATAAACAAAGTCCATAATTATACAAGTCCATATAACATCATTGTCCACATACTAGTAAAGAAACTGCAATCTAGTAACTAATCATCCACGAGCTCCGCTACTCCTCTCGCTCGGAGTCGCTCCTCGCAATGTCCTCCTCAAGCACGGGGGACACCTGTCTCACCTGTATGTTAAAGCAATTATGAGTCTTCACAAAAAGACTCAGCAAGTAACCCATTGGCACATCCTTACACATATCGCATTTATGCTATTCTTTTAACAACAAGAGTAAATCTTACCTCATGGTTCATGTCATAGCAAACAAGTATAATTTAATAACCTATACATGCTATCTACACATGGTCTTAACTTAATCATGATATCAAATACAACTCATTCACAACATTTCTCTAATTGACTTGATCATGGAATTAAACATATGATTACTAACAAACCTAGCATGATATATATCACTTTTCGCATGCTTTTATATCACATAATCACAAATTTTTCTTGTTGTTATAACATAATTAAAACATAATCACATGGTTTCACATCACTTCATATTATATTATAATAGCACATCACTTTCACATAAACACTTTGCACATTCACACACATCTCACATTTTTACACATTATCTTTTTTTGGGTGACACATAGTCCGAACCACCATAAAGAAGGACAAACATTTCACATAACACATACCCGTCACCTAGGCATTATAGTGACGAATCTTGGTAACTGTGCAGAACCGGGAGAAGCCCTCTCCACCCTAACCAGTGGTACTTGTCCACCTCCAGGATTTCATCTTGATACCCACAGGATATCACATACACATTGAGCCTTCCCATAGGGACTTTACTACAGTACGGCTCCACAGCCTTCTATGGTAGCAATGTCAATTTCAGCACACATTCACTTAATCACACTATCTCAATTAATCATATAATTAGCATCATTTTACATGCACTTATGGGTCCGTTCACATGCATACCATACAAGCACATATATTTCAGTTTACAAAACCTATCATGACTGTCTAACAATGTTGAAACATGCATAACAGTACCTAAACATGATACTAATCGCTGAATTTACTATTTCTTGAATAATCATGCTTAATATGGCTTTTAATACATTTATAATTGAAAATAGTACTTACAGATATTAGAACAGTCCCAAATTTTAACCATAAACTCTACACATGGAACATATCACATGGTTATGTTTTAAAAAATTTCCTGACAGTATATTTATTTTTAACATTTAATAGAGATCTCATGTAATTTAATAAGATATTTCAATTAAACATGATAGATAGTGAACAGACGAATATAATAGTTTCAAAGCATGCATACAGTAACCCTAAGTTCATGAGAATTTCCTGTAACCATATCATGCATCATATCTATTTATTCTCACTTTATATCTATCCAAACATGCATATTACCCCATAACAGAAATTTTATTATATGTAATCATGATCAGAAATTCATGGTTTGACCTAAAGACCATATCTGACCAGAAAAAATTTTAACAGGCATGCATACCTTCAAAAACCCTCGAAAAATCACATCACATGATTGAAAACAATATTCTGTAAAATCAGATGAATTTGACGGAAAGGGGCTTGCCATTAGGGTGGGTTAACGGCACAATCGATTGCCGTTAACTCAGGAACTTGGCGGCAATAAGGTTGCCGTCAACCTCCTTGTAGACACCCGTTTTCGGCCTATAAGTTGAGTACATTTCTTGTCTATATCATTGATGTCCCAAATTGGTCATCACTTTGGAGTCCTTCTCTGACCCATCATGAGCTCATTCACCTTCAATGTCAAGCTCATTCTCAAGCCCATGGCCAAACACCACTTGAAATATCAAAACTGTGCAATCTGCCCAATCTTCTGAACATGCCTTCATTTTGAGAGCTCCTAACGTCCTCATTTCTAATCCAAATTTGGCATATCATACTATCATTTTGTAGCCCTCTGAGTCTAGAATCCAACGCAACAAACGGCGCATCCATCTGATATCTGTGGAGAGAGTTATGACCCTTTTCGTGGGACCTACGCGCACTGCCCCTGGTGACGCGGCCTAGTGCATGGACGCGACCAGAACGCGGCCCCACGATCCGACGCGACAACGCCATGCACGTAAACACATTTTTACGTGATTTTCGGCCTCTCCTTCCATCTTAAAGCCTATCTAAAGTCCCTATGAGTTGGATTACGACCCAAACCTCTTATCCTCATCCCTGGGGAGCCCCCAAGTCCATCCAAACTCTAGATAGACTCTCAAACACCCCCACAACTTGGACTCTCTCTCTAATTCAGGATTGGACTCTATCTCTCACTTGAACACATCCTAAGACTCTCTAGAAGATAGAGGAAGGCTACCACTACGAGGGGAGGTCCCTGAAGGCTCTGCTCACGAGGTCTCATCGTCCCCAAGGCAGAGGAGGAGCTGGACTTCACGTTTTCCTCCTCTCTCTCTCCTCTTTCTCTCTCATATCGCCTCCAGGACCAGCAGTGCTTGCACGACTTGTGGAGATCGAACCAGGCCAGATATCTTTGAGGTTTCTTCATCAAAATTGCTCTACACAGAGCCCTCTTCAACCTCGAAGTGGAATCACGTCAATTGGTGGCTTGTGCGAAAAGTTACAGTGGATTATTCTTCACTTTCTCTCTCATATTGAGATCTGCACATGCGGGATTATCGTCTCTTCTACAGCCCAAACTAGGCCAGATCTCTTCAAGATGTCTTCATGAAAGTTGTTCAAGACAACCTCCTCTCCGACCTCCAACTGGAATCACACCAAACGGGGCAGTATCTATTTAGTTTTGATTTTTACTTTCTTTTCCACGTTTTTACACATGTATGCATGAGTTAGGATTCCTCCTTCTCCTCTTCCATGATTTCTCCCCATGCATATTCCTCCCCACGTTTTCCTACTACCCAAGGGGTTTAAAAACCACCCCCCCAGGTCCGTTCCCTCCATGCTCCATATCTTTCTTCCATTTAAGAATAGCTACTACACTTAACATAGTCTGACAGGGTTTTATTTCTTATTTTCGTTGTTTTGGCAGGCACCCAAGCGAAGATATCCACGAGCGGCTCCCATCCTCCGGCCGGCTGGAGGACGGGAAGGAGGTCCCATCCATCATCTCCCGCATAGAAGAGAACGCGATGGTGTAGGGTGACGCGACAAGAGATGCGTCAGCTAAGGGTGACGCGATATCAGCACCGTCGCGGCAACCATGACGACCGCGACATAAGGTACACCCCCGTTCTCTCTCCTTTTCCTAGAGTAGTTAGCCCAGACATTTCTCTTCTCATTAGGCAACTCTCTAGGTGGCGATCACATCCTTTTTTTCCCATGCTATCATATTTGATATTCATGTCTGTGTCGAGGGAAGCACAATCCCTGTGATTACACCTTTTTGGCGATCACGGTGGGACCTTCAGTGCTAGCTTGCCGATTTTGCTTGTGTGCTGCCATGATGATCTGTTTATGTGCTTATTAGATACCTTGTTAGGTTTGTTCCTGTGTCTTTCTGTCCTTTTATTCTCGGTTGTTAACGCGGCGCATCGCGCCGCCGCGATAGCATCGGTCACATAAGGGCCGACGCGACTACAGGTTCGTGTTCTCCCTCCTCCTCATGTGTGTTCCTTCACTGAAGGTGTATCCATGTCTTCCCAATGTGTTCTGCTATGCATATTCACGCTTCTGTTTGTTAGAGTCCTGCTAGGGTTCGGGTTTCCTTTTCTTTCTTTTGTAAGTTTTCGTGGTTCTGTCGCGGCGGGTCTTGAGGACGCGACCAGGTCACGCCGTGGATGAGCGTCGCGTCTACAGGTACGCTTGTGTGTTATTGCTTTGATCCATGTGTCGGTTTCTGGGTGCTTCATGACCTCTGTTAGATTGATCTTGTGATTTCATGCTCATATCATGTGCTAGGTTAGTCTGTATGCTTTGTATTTATGACTGACTGCTGTTTTTCGAAGCTCTGTTCATATCGCGGCAGACCGCTCTGTCGCGATAGGGTCGCGGTGTATCTGGCCGCCGCGACTCTGCCCGAGACCCTGTTGGTCACCCTGCTTGGTCATTGTTCACCTTGCATGCATTTTGCAGCACTTAGGCCATTTGCATACACTGCTCATCCCAGTATTCAGGTTCCCCCTTGGTGAGTGAGTCCTCTCACCTACGAGCACGCGTAGGCTGACTCGGGCCCACCTTCCGAGGACCTCCGTAAGTCCTCGGACCGTACGCACGTTGCGGTTCACCGGGTCGGTTGTACCGTTGCACTAGTTCGAGCCATCTCCCCGTGTGAGTTGTGTGTTCCCCTTAGTATCACCGGAGTACTTGAGTACACACCCATTAGGGTTCCTCTTTAGCCGAGTGCAATTCAATTAAATCAATATATTAAAAGCCTAAGTGATAACCCTAAAATCCTAACGCTTATCATTCACTTGGGGTGTTTGCTGAGAACTCCCTTTCTCATCCCTTTCTTGTGTGGTCTTGATTGTTGTTGTATCCTTATTTGTATTTTAGTGTATCCTTTTTAATTCCCCCTTTATTATCATCCTCTCATGGCTCCTTTCCACTTCACCTATCCCCCAACCTCTCCTCCTCATTGTAGACCCCTTGTCTCATGAGTCTATTCCAAATTCGGCCCAGCCCAAGGCCCATCGGGCCGATGAGAGTGCCCATTCCCGATCTATTCTGTCGCCATCTTCTCATGAGGCCGCTGAATTAGAGAGCCTCCTGCTTGAAATGGGCCCTGACCAGGCCGCGAATTGTTGTCCACCTTTGCTCTACGGTCTTCTTCTAGGATGGGCTCAACAGGCCCACATTGTCCTGCTCATTCTAGATCCACTCACATTGTCACTCCTGGATCGGGCCATCCTTTTGCTCAGCCCACATCATTGCAGTCGGCCCATTATGCTCAATCTGGCCCAGACCTTGACTTTCGACTCCGCTCTCATTTCCAAACTGGCCCTCGCTATCCACTATCCACTTTGGCTCAGGACTTCCAATCCGAGTTCGAATCCATGAAGCGAGAGCTCAGTGACCTGCGGAGGCAGTTAAAGCCAAAACCACCTTCAAAGATACTCTCCCTGATTTCCATGGTCTTCGGATCCCTCCTCTCTCTCAGCTCCTGTTTATCGCAAATATAGTGGAGTCGAGACCCTTACATCCATCTGAAGGAGTTCCTCTATGAGTCTGGTTCCTATCAGCATGATCGCCGCTTATTGGCTTCCTCTTTAGGCGGTCGTTGGATGGGCCCGCTCTGGATGGTTCTATTCCCTGCCTCCCAATGAAGCGGAGGACTTTGAGGTTGTAAGGTAGATTCGTGCAACAATATCAAGACCGGGCCGGGCCCGCGTATTCAATGGCCGATCTAGTGGCTGAGCAGATGAAGCCTGATGAAGAATTCACAAATTATGCTGACCGGTGGCGTCAGATGTCCGCGCATGTCCAGATGCACATCCCAGAAGAGGAGAAAATCAAGCTTATCATTGCTAATGCAACGCCCATGTACCGCCACATCCTGTCTATGAACAATATCACATCCATGCACAATTATACAGTCGTGCTCGCTTTGTTAAAAACCAACTCCTTGACTCCCCCAGGCCATCCATGTTGAGGCCCAACAACCGAATTCTTCATTTCAAGGGCCCAATTATGAGGGAGTCCAAACACATGCCCAAGTTGATACCATCCACCACCCCACGCCTACCCACTCAACTAACCACCATGCACTCCACCTTCATATAGCCAACTCGCCCCGCTTCCACAAGAACAACCACCTCGCCCGTGCCACCGCACCACACCATCCAATACTCACCATCCCGACATCCACTTGGCCCAAAGCGAGCCCATTATCATCCGTTGCCCGAATCCCTCTCTAATGTCTTCACAGCCCTGATGTCCATCAATGCATTGCAACTCCCTCCAGAAAAGCCAAGCTGGGACATGACAGTGGACCGATCAGAATATTGCTTATGTCATCGCCATCCGGGGCATACAGTCGCAAACTACTGCGAATTTCGGGATGTGATCTATAATCTAGAGACAAGATAGATTGGGCAGAAATGCACAGGCTCATCCTACATTGTCAAGAGAAGAGAAAAGCACAAGACCAGGGGCAGCAGCCTCCCCATCACAGGCAGCGGAACAGGGCCCGAGCAATCAGCAACACAACCAAGACAGCCGCACAAGTATCAAGGCAGTCGTCATCTCCACCAGTTCAAGGCCAAAGGCACTTCTTTAATTATCCTCCAAGTGCACCATCCGCTCCGTCACAACCTCAACAACCCCCTCCACCAACCTTTACTCAGGCTAGCACCACCACACCTCCCCCCGACACCGCGCCACGACACGACGACAAGCTATTAGCTCGACGTATTGTGTCAGTACACCATCCGTCATCTCCACCAAGGCCGCAACCCGCTAATCCCTCATCTACTCTAAACCCTACATCCTTACCCATTGCCATTCTCTCTATGCCACCACCACCTATGCCTGAGCAAGCCATTACCGCCACACCAAGGCTCGAGCAAGCTCCGCTCATCTCTGAGCCCAAGCAAGAGTTCCCTACTCCCAAGAGTAAGGCTACTTCAGCCTCTGAATTAGAGGAAGAGCTCTCTCCGCACGAGCCTATCCTTTCCACCTAGTCACCTCACATTAAGCCCTCCACATCCGACAAATCCACCATAGCCACCACACATCCCATCGCCACCACATCCCAATGGAGCGGGTGTGCACTACCAGTAGCATGCCTCGGATCTACTTCCCCCGTACAAGATGGACTGAGTAAAGGTAGCCCAGTTCCAGTCATGTGTTTCGACCCTTACAACTACATCAGTCGCATGCCGGTCTATGTCCTTATCCGGGCACATTCAGGAGGATGAGCTTTCATCTCCTCAGAAGAGCACTGTCAAAAAGAGTTCCCAGGCCCTAGTACCAACCAAATCCAAAGCGGGATGGTAGCCATTACATGCTTATTGGAAATGCTACCATTAATGCCATCATCACTCATCGCTCAGTTATATTGCAATGGCTGGTCAAGAGAAGGGGTTCTCTACAAATGTCGTGCTATCTCATGCATCTGCTAAGGCCATCATGAATCAGCTGTCACTCAAGGGGCAAGAAGTCACACTGCCCGAAGCATCCAAAGCCCTCCTTGCCATGTTTCAACCTGACCAGAGGCACATTGTTATGTCACCAAGAACACTCAAGGTTATGCCAAGAGTCCTTTGCAATTTGCCTCAACCTGTTAGTCAGTTGGCCGTGCTAGTGCCACCCATCACACTCCCAGAAGCATCCCCTCTTCAACTGTCAAGGGAGTTGGTCTTCATGCCAGATTGTCAGGCCAAGATGCCAAGTCTCAAGTTGCTGGTACCGCGCATCAAATTCCCATGGATCTACACTGTCCACTTGTCAAGGGAAACCCTCTCAGCAAAGGAGCCAATTTATGGCGTTCCCCCATGGGTGTCTATAAAGGTTGGATATGCAAATGATAGCCAAGGGGCAAGTGCGCACACGGCAGTCATGACGACTATAATTGATGAGAGAGCCGTGTGGCTGCAGAGAAAAGCGAGGCCATCTGCTGCCTGGTCCCGCTATTTAAGAAGACATGTCAAGAAGAAACCGTCGTATCTGGCTATGAGAGCAAAGAAGCTTGTGGCGTCACAAGAAGAAATCTGCAAGCAGCAAAGGAGGTTGCAATCAAGATTCAAGTTCTTCAAGAAAAATGTCGATCTCTCTATCCTGTCATCCTCTGACCTTGATCTTTCAATGCTACTCATCCTGGTCAATCTAGTTCCTAGAGGAGGCGCCCAATCTCTCAATCCGGACTGGTGCCGCATTATTCCCTCCTACTCCTTTAGGGTCTTTGGACCCTCACTTATCTCTTCCTCCTGAGCCACCCGATCACCCTCGGGGTACCCAGGTTTCTCTCCATATCCACCTGGGTCACCACTTTCTTCCTAGTGCTCGGGTTCCCCTTTTCCTCTTCCACCAGAGCTCCTAATTATAGGTCAGGTCCACATTCTCCAGGGGCATCTGATTCCCCTCCTTCCACTTCCCCTTCTGATCCTAGATCCTACACCCTCCATTCTACAGTTCCTTCCTCTAACCCCTCCTGATCTCGGGTCCGACCCAATTCCTCCCTCACTACCTATTCGGGGTCCCGACCCTCTCCCACTGTTCCCGAGGTTTTAGTCCTCACTAACATTCTTCTCCTCCTTTGTAAATCATTTTGTTAGGGGTTCTTATCCCTCATTCTTGTAGCGTCATGTCTCCCTCTTGTTCGTCATGAGTTGACCCCAATGCTTGTCGTCCCTACCTTTCCTGCAAATGAGCTAATTAAAATCAACCAAAATGAAAATTCAAAGACTGACGCAGGCCGTTCTTTCAATAAAGGGGTCGCATTGCGCACCAGATAACCATGCAAATATTTCTTTAACACAAACATCAAAGAGAGTCATCTCAGTTCACAGCAAGAGTGGTTGAGTCAGTCTTAGGTTTACTTGCTTCTACAGCACTCAGCTAGAGATTACTCCGTGTTAGGGGTCAACATTCCTTCCCTATCATTGAAGGTCACTTTAAGCAAGGATCATCACACACTCACACGGCAACCTTGGTCGGTTCCTCTAGCAAACACCGTTGCTATTTAGGCCATACTTAGGAGGTGCAAAAGCCATTCTTTCTTTACTCGGTCGAAGTGTAGGGCAAAAAAAGGGCTCTTTGGGCAAGGCAACCAACCTAAGCAACTCGATGAGAGAAAATCTCAAATAGGGACGGTCAATCAAGCCTGCAAAAGAAAAGAAAAGCAAAATCAAAAAGAGAAGAAGGACAAATGAAAGAAAATCAAGGAATAGGGGCATGGCAAAGAGTGGCAGTACAGTTCCCCGCGGGACAACCTTGAGCCCGGTCGTACGCATGCCCCAAACAAGAAACAGGCACAATAAAGTGACCAAAAGTCCCTCCTCAATAGATTGAACCTCTAAGAGGTATGCCGTGGAAGGAAGCTAAACTTAATTTGTCTTTTAAAGCTTGCACTAGACTTATCCAATACTTTCTTCTCTTTCTCTCTATAAGGCTAGGTCGTCCGGGTATAGCCTTTGTAGTGGCACCGTGAGCCAGGGCAACCATCTACAGGATGCCACATCTTAATGCACATCCGACCTTTTGGTGGTCTTAATGAAAGGTGAATGAATGAGGACCCCTTGCCAGTAATTTGATCTTGCTTTAGTGTGTAGTAGCAAGGGTAAGTACTTCCGTCTCATTTGTCTTTTTAGGAAGGGCTAACGTCGGCTTTAGGCATTATTGAAAATCTAAAAAAAAAATCAATATTTCCAAAAATCCCAAAAAATCAAATATTTTCAAAATCTCAAAAATCAAATATTGCAAAAAAATCCCAAAAAATCAAATATTGCCAAAAATCCCAAAAAAAAATAGATATTTCCAAAAATCTAAAAAAATCAAATATTGCCAAAAATCCAAAAAATCAGATAATTTCAAAACTCAAAAAAACCAAATGTTTTCAATCTAAAATAACAAAAATGAGTAGATCTAATCATACATGCTAGTGTGGGTACATTGGCTCCCAAGCATTGATCGCTCAGATCTCCACATTTCTTCATTGCTTTGTCTGAGTCTTGCTCACATCATCTTTACGATCTGTCTCTCCTCCTCAGTCCTATCCATGATTTGAATTTCAACTATTTTCTCACCAAGTCCTTCCGAAGTCCCATAAATATTCTCCTTCATCTGAATGGCTCCATGAGAGGACTCTCTATGTGTGAATCTTCAGTACTTTGTTTCAATCATGTGGATGACTGAGTTGTTTATGCTTGTTGTTGTTAGCTTGTTTATTGCTTCATTTACACACAAAAAACAAAAAAAAAATCAGAAAAAGCAAAACCCAAAAAATGGCGAGTTCAGCGCTCCACAGGTAAGTTCAGGTAAGTATCCCTATCCATTCTCCCCTGCATTACTATATGGTACTTATGCTACTATATTATGTCAAGGACCGGCTGGTTCTCAATGTGCTCTAGGATTTGAGTTCCCCTTTACCAAAAACAGTGATAATCTAGGTGCACATTGCTAATCGCTGGATGCTGGATAGGCCGTTGATTGTGTAAGTTTGGGGACGATAGATTCAGGCCTACACTACGGTTGCAGGTAGTTTTTGACCCATTCTTATTCGGCTTAACAATATTATTCTTGAGTTTTCTACTTTCTCTTTTCTTTGCATAATTGATTTGATGATTTCTTTATTTTAGTCCAGCATGCATCATGTAGGACTTTGAGCTTCATGCCTCATGATTTGTCAAAAGGTTGTTCCCTGGTGATGGTCAATCATGCTTAAGTTTCTTGAACAAGAAATCATATTCCACTCACAATTTGAAGGTCTTCTTTGAATTAGTCACTTGGTCAGTTGGCTAGTATGACTTCTGTCTGGAATTTACTCCCCCATTCATCTAAATCAGCTTAATATCCCCTGATCCGTCTTGGTTGCGAACCGCTCCCAGGCCTTGAGTCATCGGACCTACCTGGCACGCACATGTCCTCCCAAGATGAACCTGCAGGCCAATCAGCTAGGGTACCTCTTAATCAAGAGGTTGATCATCCTTCTTTTGCTTTCCTTTTGTCGTTCCAGATAGGAGCCATCCGTGCTCGCTCTTCCTTGAGGTTAGTTTAGAGTCTTCCAGAGAATTTCTATCGCTTATTGGTTGTGACGGGTGTCTCTTTACCTTGATGCTCACTTTTCAGTCCACTCTTCTTCATCCTTGCTCCGTTCCATTTCATTACACTTCGCTCTCTTTCCGCTTCGCTCCCTTGCAAAGCGGGCATCAAGGAGGGGCAATCTGTAGACACTCATTTTCGGCCTATAAGTTGAGTACATTTCTTGTCCATATCATTGATGTCCCAAATTGGTCATCACTTTGGAGTCCTTCTGACCCATCATGAGCTCATTCACCTTCAATGTCAAGCCCATTCTCAAGCCCATGGCCAAACACACTTGAAATATCAAAACTGTGCAATCTGCCCAATCTTCTGAACATGCCTCATTTGAGAGCTCCTAACGTCCTCATTTCTAATCCAAATTTGGCATATCATACTATCATTTTGTAGCCCTCTGAGTCTAGAATCCAACGCAATAAACGGCGCATCAATCCGATATCTGTGGAAAGAGTTATGGTCCTTTTCGTGGGACCTACGCGCACTGCCCCTAGTGACGCGGCCTAGTGCATGGACGCGACCAGAACGCGGCCCCACGATCCGACGCGACAGCGCCATGCACGTAAACACGTTTTTACGTGATTTTTGGCATCTCCTTCCATCCTAGAGCCTATCTAAAGTCCCTATGAGTTGGATTACGACCCAAACCTCCTATCCTCATCCCTAGGAAGCCCTCAAGTCCATCCAAACTCTAGATAGACTCTTAAACACCCCCACAACTTGGACTCTCTCTCTAATTCGGGATTGGACTCTATCTCTCACTTGAACACATCCTAGGACTCTCTAGGAGATAGAGGAAGGCTACCATTACGAGGGGAGGTCCCTGGAGGCTCTGCTCACGAGGTCCCATCGTCCCCAAGGCAGAGGAGGAGCTGGACTTCACGTTTTCCTCCTCTCTCTCTCTCCTCTTTCTCTCTCATATCGCCTCCAGGACCAGCAGTGCTTACACGACTTGTGGAGATCGAACCAGGCTAGATATCTTCAAGGTTTCTTCATTAAAGTTGCTCTACACAGAGCCCTCTTCAACCTCGAAGTGGAATCATGTCGATTGGTGGCTTGTGCGAAAAGTTACAGCGGATTATTCTTCACTTTCTCTCTCATATGAGATCTGCACATGCGGGATTATCGTCTCTTCCACAGCCCAAACCAGGCGGATCTCTTCAAGATCTTCATGAAAGTTGTTCAAGACACCTTCTCTCCGACCTCCAACTAGAATCACACCAAACGGGGCAGTATATTTATTTTTGATTTTTACTTTCTTTTCCACGTTTTTACACATGTATGCATGAGTTAGGATTCCTCCTTCTCCTCTTCCATGATTTCTCCCCATGCATATTCCTCCCCACGTTTTCCTACTACCCAAGGGTTTAAAAACCACCCCCAGTCCGTTCCCTCCATGCTCCATATCTTTCTTCCATTTAAGAATAGCTACTACACTTAACATAGTCTGACAGGGTTTTATTTCTTATTTTCGTTGTTTTGACAGGCACCCAAGCGAAGATCCACGAGCGGCTCTCATCCTCCAGCCGGCTGGAGGACGGGAAGGAGGTCCCATCCATCATCTCCCCCAGAAGAGAAAGCGACAGTGTAGGGTGACGCACGACAAGAGACGCGTCAGCTAAGGGTGACGCGATATCAGCACCGTCGCGGCAACCATGACGACCGCGACATAAGGTACACCTGTTCTCTCTCCTTCCTGGAGTAGTTAGCCCAGACATTCTCTTCTCATTAGGCAACTCTCTAGGTGGCGATCACATCCTTTTTTTCCCATGCTATCATATTTAATATTCATGTCTGTGTCGAGGGGAAGCACAATCCTTGTGATTACACTCCTTTCTATAGAAAGTGCAGACCGAACATAGAAAAACACAAATTTTGGGGGTCCAGGACACGATCTAAAAATCCAGAAAAATACCTAAACTCTAGGTGATAGGTCTAGGGACGAAACCCCTAAGTTACTTGTCTCACTAAAAACCTCTAGATCGAATTTTTGTGATGAAGCCCTCCTCGTCTAAGCCAAAGAGGTGATGTCCTTCGCCTTAATCTGATCCCCACGCTTGTGCAATCGATCCCCTGAAGTTAGGAGAGTTTTTCCACTTCCAATAGAGCCTCCCAAACGCAGAAGATCGCCGAAGAAGCCTTCAAATCGCCAGATCAAGCCCGCATAAGAACTCTCTTTCTCTCCCCAAAACCTAGAAAACCTCTTTCTGAACCAAAGCCCTTCCCTAATCGAGATGTCTAGGTTAAATAGGCAATAGGGTCGGGGGAATCCTAGGTCTTAAGGGTCTTGACCGTTGGGGATAGGTTTCCTAATCAAACTCCGGAGAAAACGGGTTAGTTACAGATCTGAAATCCCAAACACAGCCTGAGAAGTAAACGGCCACATAGCTGTCATCAACCAGAAATAGGCGTCAATCGATGTTGGCGTCTAGATCCTCTGGCCACAGGGTAAACGGCACAAAAGTTTCCATCAATAAGCTCTTAACGTCAAGGGATGTTGACGTTAATCAGAGTTTTGGGTAGAACAATCAAAGCATCAAAACAGATATAATATGCACGGAAATTAAGGGCCTTACAGTCATAGTCTTCCAATTGGTGTTTGATCCACAATAATTGGGTGTAGCAGCTTCCAGCTACAATGTACTCTACTTCTGTTGTGGACAAGACTACTAAGTTCTTTTTTCTGGAAGACTAAAAGATTAAGCACCCTGCAAGAAATTGACAAGTATCACTGGTGCTTTTTATGTATATTTACATCTTGCATATTCAGCATTATTATATCCAAGTAATTTGAATTCAGAATATCGAGGATACCATAGACCAAGTTTATTTGTATTTATAAAGTATCTAAAGATTCTTTTAACAGCATATAAGTGTGACTCCTTGGGATCAGTTTGAAATCTGGTGCACAAACATACATTGAACATTATATCTGATCTACTAGCAGTTAGATATAGCAATGACCCAATCTTCTTCTATATATCTTTTGATCTATCTTTTTGTTCATTAGATCACTATCCAACTTTATGCTGGAGCTCATGGGAGTACTTGATGGCTTTCACTTATCAAACCAAATTTCTTAAGCAAATCAGAAATGTACTTGGTTTGATAAATGTGAGTCTCTTCCTTGATTTGTTGATTTGCAAGCCAAGAAAATAATTAACTTCACCCATTATGCTCATTTCAAATTCACTTTTCATTAACTTTTCAAAGAATTTGCAGAGTGAATCATTAGTAGAACCAAAGATAATATCATCAACATATATTTGTACAATTAAGATGCCTTCTGAAAATTTCTTAATAAATAAAATATTGTCTACTGTACCTCTTGAAAAATCATGTGATAGAAGATAAGCAGTAGTCTTTCATACCAAGCTCTTGGAGCTTGTTTCAAACCATATAACATCTTCCTTAAATAAATAACATGATTTGGATACTTAGTATCTTCAAAACCTAGTGGTTACTCAACATAAACTTCTTCTTTTATAAAACCATTTAGAAAAATACTTTTTACATCCATTTGATATAAATTGATATTCAAGGAGTATGCAGATGCCAATAAGATTATAATTGCCTCTAATTTAGCAACTGGAGCATATGTTTCATCGAAATCAATGCCTTACTATTAGGAATGTCCTTGAGCTACCAATCTGGCCTTGTTTCTAGTAATTACCCCTGATTCATCCATCTTGTTTTTGAAAACTCATTTGGTTCTAATAACTAGATGGTCAGAAAGTCTACGTACAAGTGTCTAGACCTAGCTGCGTTGGAACTAGTTAAGTTCCTCTTGCATAGCTAGGATCCAAAATTCATCTGCTAGTGCATCATTGACTGTCCTAGGCTCAATCTGAGAAATAAATGCAAGATGGTCACAGGGAATTGACATACCTCTGGTTCTTACCCTATCTTGAAGATCACCTATTGTATTTTCTCTTAAATGATCTTTGTGATACCTCAATTCTGTAGGTAGTTCCTCATGTGCTTCTTGTTGTTGTTGTAGTTCTTCTAGTGGAGGATCTTTCTTGTCTTCATCTTTTTCTTCAAGAGAAGTATGTTCCAGATCCCTACACAAATCTTCAACAACATCATCATCTTCTTCTTCTATTCTTTTCATAGAAGGGTTAGTCTCATCAAATAAAACATGAACAGTTTGTTCAATTGTTAGAGTTTTTCTGTTAAACACCCTATATCCTCTAGGTTTGAAATATATCCTAATAGAAAATCTTCATCACTTTTAGCATCTAATTTTTCTAGATTATCTATTCATTATAAAGCAGTTACAACCAAAAGGTCGTAGATGACTGATGTTTGGCTTCTTTTCCTTATAAAGTTCATATGGAGTCTTCTTCAAAATTTGTCTAATCATAGTTCTATTGATGATGTAGCATGCAGTGTTAACTGCTTCTGCCTAGAAATACCTTGGTAGATTGTATTATGACAACATGGTTCTCGTCATATCAAGCAGTGTTCTACTCTTCATTTTTGCTACACCATTTTGTTGAGGAGTTCTTGGAGCAAAAAAGTTATGTTCTATTTCATTTTCTTCACATAATTGGATGAAATTTTCATTTTTGAATTCTCCTCCATAATCAGATCTGATACTGATTATTTCATATTTCTGGCTCTTCTATACCAGTTTATTAAATTTCAGGAAAGCTGATAAGGTTTCTGATTTTGCTTCCAAAAATGATACACGTGTTCTTCATTTTATGGCGATTTATACCTTACACCATATTTCTTTTTACCTGATCTAGCACCTTTTAATCTCACTACTAAGGATGTTTTTCCATTGGTTAGTTTTTCCAATGATGCTTTTAAATAGTCATTTTCTTTTTCAATTTCTTGTCATTTTTGTATTCATTTTGCTTATTTTTAATTCCATAATTTTACTATTTATTTTTACTATTTTTAGTTTTAAATCTTCATACAATAAATTATTTGTTCTTTTAAGTTTTCTAATTTTGATTTTTGAATGGTATTAGCCTTTTATGCATTAGTGAAATTTATTTTAAGTAATTTTAATACAATCTTGTATTTTTCATATAGCTCATTGAATGCTTCCTCTAAATTATCAAAAGCAGATTCTGGACAGGATTCAAAAAGAGTTTCAAATTTTACTTGTTCTAGTCCTGCCATGAGGGCTAAATTAGCGTGTTCTACTTCTAATTCAGAACTAGATGATTCTGAAGTTGAGATTTCTTCATTATCTCAAGTTGCGTCCATTGTTTTCTTATTGTATTATCTAAATTTATTCTCTTTACCTTTCTTTTCTCAAATTTTCAGCTTGATCTTTCTTTTTGAGTCTTAAACAATCAACTTTTAACTATCCAAGATGCTTACATTCATGACATGTAGCCTCTTTGTTTCTCTTTTCTTTCTCGTAAAATTATCTAGATCCTTACTTTTTCTTCTTGGCTAGTATCCCTTGAAGTTTTTTTTGACAACATAGCTTCATCCTCATTAGTGTCTTCAGAGTCATCTGTGCTTTCAGAACTGGAGAAAGTAGAAGGAGGAGCTACAACCTTTAATGCATCAGTAACCTTCTTTTTAGATGATTCAGATGACCTTTTCATGGTAATTTCATGTGCCATGAGTGGTCCTACTAATCTTTCTATAGAGAGTTGAGATAGATCATGAGCTTCTTCAATGACTGGTACTTTGCGTGTCTATTGTTGTGTTAGTCATCTGACAATTTTTCTTGCTATTTCTTCCTAAGTATATTCTTTTCTTAATGATGCTAATCCATTTGTTATATCAGTAAACCTAGTGTACATTTAAGTTATGTTTTCATTTGCAGCATCTTAAATTGTTCATATTAAGCTACTAAAATATTCATTCTTGTCTGTTTTACTTTATCAATACCTTCGTAATATATTCTTAACTTGTCCCACATTTCTTTAGCAATTTTACATGTAGAAACTCTATTAAATTCCTTTTTAGAAAGAGCACAGTAAAATAATTTTTAGCTTTGTAATTTAAGGCAATGTGTAGCTTTGTAATTTAAGAAAACATTTCTTTTATCAGCAAGAGACCAATTAGAAGGAGCTTTCACGTGAGGAATTTTGTCACCTTCTTCAATTACCTGCCATAGATCAAAATCTGTATCTCTAATAACGTATTCCATCTGCATCTTCTAATATTGATAGCCTTCATCGTCGAAGAAAGGTGGCCTGGTCACGGACTATCCTTCAAGGTTGTGCATTTCAGCTTAATAAAATACTAACAAAGAACTTAACTCTTGGTTAGTGGTTAGAAGAAATTGTGTGCAGAAATTTAAATAAAGTGGAAGCATCACACAAGAGCACAGATTTTATGTAACGACTCTTCTTATACCGGTATGATTATTACCAATCCAAGTCGATATAAAGTGCGCCGTCACAGTGGGACATGTACCCAACACAACACAGTAGGTAGAGATGTACATAATAACAAAGGAAAGTACAGAGCGGAAATAAAAGAGATTCTATTCCATCATCATTACACACATCCCACAGTCTATATAGTAGCAATGAAAATAAACAAAGTCCTAATTAAACAAGTCCATATAACATCATTGTCCACATACTAGTAAATGAAAGTACAATCTATAGACAGTCCTCCAATAGCTCCGCTACTCCTCTCTCTCGGAGTCGCTCCTCACAACGTCCTCCTCAATCACAAGAACACATGTCTACATGTATGTAAAGCAAGTATGAGTCTTCACAAAGACTCAGAAAGTAACCTATTGGTACTCCTTACACATATCACATCCTGCTACTCAATTTAACAAAGAGAAATTTTACCACATGGTTCATGTCATAACAAACAAGTACAACTGATAATCTATAACATACTATCTACACATGGTCTTAGCTTAAATCATGATATCAATTTCAACTCATTCGCAATATGTTTCCAAACAACTTGATCATGGAACTAAACACATGATCACTAGCTACCTAGCATGATATCTATCACTTTTCACATACTTTTATAACACATTTTCACACCATTTTCTTGTTGTTTTGACATAAATATAACAAGATTACATGGTTTCACATATCCACAATAAACACATCACTTCACATGAACACTTGCACATTTACACGCATTTCACATCTTTACCACATTATTTTCTGTGACACATAGGTCGAACCACCATAAGAAGGACACAAATATCACATAACACATACCCGTCACCTAGCCTTATAGTGATGAATCTTGGTAACTGTGCAGACCGGGGGAAGGCCTCTCCACCTAACCAGTGGTACTTGTCCACCTCCAGGATTTCATCCTGATGCCCACAGGATATCACATACACATTGATCCTTCCATAGGGACTGTTTCTACAGTACGGCTCCACAGCCTTCTATGGTAGCAATGTCAATTTCAGTACAAATTTCACTTAATCACATTATTTCACTTAATCACATGATTGTAACATTTTACATGCTCTTAATGAATCTCACATGCTTATAATGCAAACACATGTCTTTTAGATTATAGAACCTATCATGGCTGTCAAACAGTAAGAAATATGCTTAACAGTACTAAACATGATACTAATCACAGCAATTACTGTTTCTGGATTAATCATGCTTAATATGATCCTTAAATACCTTTACAATTACAAACAGTATCTATAGATGTCAAAATAGGCACAAATGTAACCATAATTTCTACGCATGAAATATATCATATGGTTAATTTTTCAGAATTTTCATGATAGTATATCTATTTTTAAATTAACAGAGGTATCATGCAATTTAATAAGATAATTCAATTAGACATGATAAATAGTGAATAGTAAGATCTAACAGTTTTAAAACATGTGTACAGTAACCTTTGTCATGGAAATTTCATATAATAATTTCATACATCATATCTATTATTCTGAATTTAGATCTAGAAAAACATGCATAATTCCCTTTGACAAAAATTCTATAATTCACAATTATGATCAGATTTATCAGGAATTCCAGTTTTCCTAATAAACATACTTGATCAATTAAAAATTTTATAACATATGCAAACATCCAGAAATCCCCAAAAAATCACACCACACAGATTAAATCCACTGTTCTGTAAAACTAGATGAATTTGACGGCAAGGGGCTCGCCGTTAGAGTGGGTTAACGGCACAATCAATTGCCGTTAACTCAGGAAATTGGCAGCAATAAGGTTGTCGTCAACCTCTTGTCTGCAGAAAGTGCAGACCGAACACAGAAAAATGATGAATTTGGGGGTTCAGGACACGAATTAAAAATCCAAAAAAAATACCTAAACTTTAGGTGATAGGTCTAGAGACGAAACCCCTAAGTTACTTGCCTCTCCAAATACCCCTGAAGATTGAATTTTTGGCGATGAAGCCCTCCTCAGCCAAGCCAAAGAGGTGATGTTTCCCGCCTTGATCCGACTTCCATGCTTGTGCAGTTGATCCCCCGATGTTAGGAGAGTTCCTCCACCTTCAGTAGAGTCTCCCAATCACAGAAGATCTCTGATGAAGCCTTCAAATCACGGATCGACCCTCACAAGCTCTCTCTTTCTCTCCCCAAAACCTAGAAAACCTCTCTTCTGAACCAAAGTACCTCTTAACCGAGATGTCTAGGTTAAATAGGCAATAGAGTCGGGGGAATCCTAGGTCATAAGAGTCCTGACCATTGGGGGGAGGTTTCCTAATTAGTTTCTGGAGAAAATGGGACAGTTTCAAATCTGGAATCTCAAACACAGCCGGAGAAGTAAACGGCCACATAACTGCTGTCAACCAAAAATAGGTGTCAATCGATGTTGATGTCTAGATCTTTTGGCCACAAGGTGAACAACACAAGTGTTGCCGTCAACTACCCCTTAACGTCAATGGATGTTGACGTTAAGAAGAAATTTCGGGCAGAACAACAAAGCATAAAAACAGTTATAATTCACAGAAATTGAGGGCCTTACACCCTCTCCCCCTAAAAGAAAACTTCATCCTCAAAGTTAGAGCAAAAGTACTAACCAAACAGATGGGGATAATTCTTCTTCATGCCCTCCTCAAGCTCCCATGTAGCCTCCTTCCATGAGAAGTTTCTCCACAACACCTTCACAGATACAATAGCCTTGTTCCTGAGGTGTTGAACCTTCCGAACTAGGATGGCCACTGGTCGCTCTACATAGGATAAGTCTGGTTGAAGCTCCACTGGCTCGTGAGTGATGACATGTGACGGATCCCGTACATATCTCTTGAGCATAGACACGTGGAAGATAGGGTGCACACTTGCTAGCGCTGGGGGTAAATCTAGCTCGTACGCCACGCTGCCCATCTGCCTGAGAATCTCAAACGGGCTAATGAATCTCATAATCAACTTTCCATGCCTACCAAACCTGACCACGCCTCGAGTAGGCGAAACTTTGAGGAAAACATGCTCGCCAATCTCAAACTCTAAGTCCTTCCTTCTGTTGTCGGCATAACTCTTCTGCTTATTCTGCGCTACAACCAACCTCTGCCTGATGAGCTGAATCTTATCTGAAGTTTTCTGTACCAACTCAGGTCCAACCAACTGCCTATCACCTATCTCCTCCCAACACAAAGGAGACCTACAGGACCGACTGTACAAAGCCTTGAATGGAGCCATGCCTATACTTGCATGAAAACTATTGTTGTAGGCGAACTCCACAAGAGGTAGGTGACGTTCTCAGTCGCCCTTCCAATCAAGCACGTACGCTCTCAACATGTTCTCGAGTGTCTGAATCATCCTCTTGGACTGACCATCTATCTGAGGGTGAAATGTCGAACTAAGCTTCAACTGAGAACCCAAAGCCTCCTGAAGACCCTGCCACAGCCTCGATGTAAATCGCGGGTCTCTGTCAGAGATAATAGACTTTGGCACACCATGCAGTCTCACAATGCTGCCAACATACAGCCTCGCCAAGCTCTCCACAAATTGTTTCTTCCTCATGGGCAAGAAGTGAGCAGTCTTGGAGAAACGGTTCACGACCACCCAAATCGAGTCATTTCCCTTAGCTGATATGGGCAAACCCGTCACAAAATCCATAGTGATTGCTTTCCACTTCCACATATGTATCTCCATCTTCTGCATAAGGCATGATGGTCTCTGACGCTCCACCTTAACCTGCTGACACACCAAACACCTGGATACAAATTCGGCCACATCCTTCTTCATGCCTGACCACCAAAAGGATCTCTTCCAATCCTGGTACATCTTGGTGTTGCCAAGATGAATAGAGAACCGAGACCTGTGAGCTTCTGCAAGTACTCGCTCACGAACCTCCACGACATCTAGTACACATACTCGGAGCTGAAATCTGATGACATCGTCCTCATCACGAGCAATGCTTGCCTTGCCCACCATCTTCTAGAGTCTAGGATCGGCTCCTTGCTGCTTAATCACCTCATCCAACACAATGGATCAGATAGATAACTGTGCCACGAAAGCCTGACACAACTGTGGCTCTAGCTCGGTCATAGCACATGCTGCATCTTCTAGCATCTTCCAATCCTGCTGAAGTAGGAACCTCTTCCTGCTGAGCGCATCTGCCACGACATTCGCCTTCCCTGGATGGTACTGAAGCTCGAAGTCGTAGTCCTTAAGAAACTCCATCCACCTTCTCTGCCGCAGGTTCAACTCCTTTTGAGAGAAAAGGTGCCTCAAGCTCTTGTGGTTTGTGAACACCTCGAACTTGACACCATAAAGATAGTCTCCAGATCTTCAGTGCATGGACCACAGCCGCTAACTCTAAATCATGGTTCGAATAGTTACGCTCATGCTCCTTTAGTTGGCGAAGCATAGGCAACTACCTTACCATGCTGCATTAGAACACAGCCAAGGCCTATCTGAAAATCATCCGAATAGACCGCAAAACCCTTGGCGCCATTAGGAAAAATCAACACGGGTGCAGATGTTATAGCCTTGTCTTCAGCATCTGGAAACTGCTCTCATAATCCTCAGACCACACATACTTAACTCCTTTTCTGGTCAGCTTAGCCGAAGGTGCTGCTATGAAGGCAAAACCTTCAATGAATCGCTTGTAATAGCCTGCTAACCCAAGAAAACTCCAGATCTCAGATGGTGTCCTCGGAGTCTCCCACTCCAACACTGCCTGCACCTTCGCCGGATCAACAGCAACTCCAACGCCTGAGATGACATGCCCAAGGAAGTGAACCTCGCGCATCCAGAAGTCGCACTTGCTGAACTTGGCATATAGCTTGTGCTCTTGGAGTACCTCCAAAACAATTCTCAGATGCTCATGGTGTGTAGCCTCATTAGGGGAATAGACTAACACATCGTCTATGAACACCACAACAAAACTATCCAAATATGGTCTAAACACCCTATTCATGAGATCCATGAATGCTGCAGGGGTGTTAGTCAGACCAAATGGAAGCACAAGAAACTCATAGTGTCCATAACAGGTCCTGAATGTAGTCTTGGACACATCCTCACCCTTGATCCTCAACTGATGGTATCTAGATTGCAGATCTATCTTGGACAACACGGACGCATTCTGCAGGTGGTCGAACAAATCATCGATGCACGGCAAGGGGTACTTGTTCTTCACTGTCACCTGGTTGAGCTTCCTGTAGTCAATGCACAGCTTGAGGGAACCATATTCTTCTTCACGAACAAAATAGGTGCGCCCATGGGGACACACTAGGGCGAATGAACCCTTGTCAAGCAACTCCTACAATTGCTTCCTTAGCTCAGCTAACTCCGCAGGTGCCATCCGGTAGGGAGCCTTAGAGATAGGTGAGGTGCCTGGAAACAACTCTATAGTGAACTCTATCTCCCTTGCTGGTGGCAATCCTGACAAATCATCAGGGAACACATCTGGAAAATCCTGCACAACCTCGATCTCCCCAAGGGTAGGTGACTAATCGGCCTTAGGAACTAAGACCACACTAGCAAGGAAGGCGTCACAACCCTTGTTCACCATCTTCATAGCCTTCATGGCGAAGATCACAAACATTACCGATAGATTCCTTGGCAACGAATGTGAGAAATCATCCTCTCCCAGAATACGGAAAGTGATTTTCTTCCCCCTGCAATCGACCAAGGCATAGTGCTCCTCAAACCAATCCAGACCAAGTATAGCATCATAGTCCTTCATCTTGAGCAAGTAGAAGCACCCAAACAAACCTCGATCCTCAATGCACACAGGTAAGGATGGAATGTACTTCTTGGTCACTACCGTACCTGCTGGCGTGTGCATAGATGAGGGAACCTCTAACTCCTCTACGTCAACTCCAGACTCTGCTGCTAACTGCTTAGAAAACTGCTCGAAAATAAACGAGTGTGTAGCACCCATATCAAACAACACTCGAGCCTGTACACCCATAACTAAAACTGTACCTTCTGAGATGTTTTCTGCCTGCTCTGCATCCTCACGTGCCAGCGCATACACTCGGGCTGGGCCCGAGGCCTTCCTGGTTTTCCTATCACTAGTGCTGCTGTTGCTGCCACTGCTGGGCTGGCGCTCACTACTGAAGTCTGGGGCAATATCTATTTGGTGCTCGGTGCTGCCACATTTCAAGCACTTCCCTGCTAGCTTCCAACACTCGGATCCACCGTGTGTGTAACAACCCGACTCTCGGACCCCTGCCAGGGACCCCGAAGTTCGTGTCGCCACCCACAGATTCGAAGACCCAGAAGGGTTAGAAGAAATAGTCTAATGAGATATGCACTAAATTTAAATAACTATAACAAGATATACAGTTGTACAACGTGTCCCAAATAAAAGCACAGGTACAAGAAGAAAGGTGCAGTCCTTAAGGGGCATACCCCGAGAACTGCTATTGACAACACACGGTGCCACAGCCGCCTCCGCAACCCGTCCGACACCGAGCTCCCGCAACGACGAGCCCTAGCTGAAGGAAGTATGGGGAGTGAGCCTTGCGAACAAATCCCAGTAGGGATTACCAGTCCCTCACCGGCCAGAGAAGCAGGAACTCCGAAAACAGGAAACTACACTAGAAAGTTGTAAAGCGAAGAACACCAACAGCATGGTACTATGAAGCAGCAAAATAGAACAATGCAACGCCACGACCTCCAAACCAGGTCGTGACACACACCGACTCCTGCAGAACGAAACAACCGTTGAGTAGTACCAAGTGGAAGCAACCTCGGCACACCGCCGAGACCACGCAACAACCAGGTGAGAATGACGTCTCACCACAAGCACGGCCACCTCAGACCTCACAAGGCCGAGGGCCGACAAGAAGAACCACCCCAGACCCCGGACACACCACGAGGTCGGGAAGCCACACACGCCGGTGCCACCACGGACTGGCACCCAAGAATGAGACTACGGAACCGAGAGGACACTGAAGCAGAAACCACTAGAAGCACGAGCCAGCAAGGCCCGACCAACGATGCCCACGAAAACTAGACACGGCCAGGCTACAACCACCGTGTAGGCAAGGGCAACGGATAACACTTGGAAACGTCGTGAGGAAACACCGTCACAACAACAGCAACCAAGCCACCGCCACTGGCAGCTAAGAGAAGGACACACCAGCCACTCCCTCTGCTCGCCAGCCTAGCTCCAGCCTCTAACCTCCCGGGAAGAGCGAGACAGAGCCGCCAAAGAACACCACGAGAATGCACGCAACACCGCAGCCTGGCCAAGCTGCGACCCCACGCCTAGCACCACTACGTGGCTCCGGAACCAATGCAAAGAGAGGCAGTGAGACAAAGGATGCCTAGCACCACTACGTGGCTCCGGAACCAATGCAAAGAGAGGCAGTGAGACAAAGGATTGTCTAGGCCGTGCCAGGAAGAGAACCGCCTCAACGATCTCAACGTCCCACCCAGACAAGAGAGCTCTACAATGACTCAGCGTCGCTGTCCAAACCTCGTTTTCCCCTCCACTCTAGAGTCTGCCAACTCGGCTGCCAACTCGAGCACGCTCGTAGCCCAGAGCACTTCCTCAACATGCTCTCGAGGATGGGGGTCCCAAGCAACAGAGACAACCTATGAATGGGACAAGCCCTCAAGTTCCAAGCACCAGGCAAACAGGCGAGGCAAGCACAACAAGAACCACGCCGAACCGCTGGCTTGTAACCTACGACAAGCCCAGCAAGCACAAGGCATGCACAGACCCTCGAGAGGGCCGTCGGCCAACCAAGGCACGCATGAGTAAGCCAGAACCTCAGAACACCACCAAATAGTATAGAAAACATCGCTCTGCTAATAATCGATTAGTCGTTGGACAATCGATTATTAGACAGACGCGAGCCTTCTGGCACCGCCGCCAGGACACGGCCACGAAGGTGTCACCTTCGGTCACTGAATGCAGAGAGGTAACCTGCTGCGTTCCCCACCAGAAGGTCCTAAAGGCAAGCCAGCCCTGGGGAACACGCCGACACCCCAACCGGAACCACGGAACACCCGAGGCACACACAGGCACTGTCGCCCTCCCCCCCCCCCCCCCCCCCAGGCCATCGCGATACCATCGCAACGGGGAAGGGCACCGCGATAGTAACCCTATCGCGACGAGGCAAAGCATCGTGACAACAAACCCTGTAGCGATAGGAACATGCGTCGTGATAGCAATCTTATCGCGACAGGCAAACGCGTCGCAATAAGGTCTCGCCCGACCGGGCAGACGCCTCTTCTGGTGTCGCGACATGCACCGCGGTCGCGACACCAGCAGAGAGGCAGACCCACAGGATGCTCCATCTCGGAGCCTCCCACAAGCCATGAACACCACCACGCGGGGGAGGGGAGCATGGAGAAGCTATCTAAACTAAGTAGAAAGCACGAGAAGCTCCCAATCCACCCGGATTGAGAAGGGTTCAAGCAATCCTTACTTTAAATGAAGAAACGAACCCATAAGGGCCCTTCACGTCGGATTGGCCACCTCCTCCTCGCTCCAAGCAAGCTCCACGACACCGGGAACACGAGCACAGCCCTCCTCCTCGCTTGAAACACGCAAAGGGGAGAGAGGGAGGCGGAGCACCGCCGGAGCGGGAGGAGAGAGGGGAAAGAGGGAGAAAGGGAGAAGGGGTTGCTGGCCAAGGCCTTAAGCCTTCGGCACCTAAGACGCGACGGGGCGACACGTCGCGTTAAGGACCTTAACGCGACGGGCCAACGCACCGTGACAAGAACGCGTCCCCCCAGGGATGCCGCGACAACCCGACAGGTCGTACTGACACACCTGCCACCCTGACAGGCGTCAGACGACCGATGAGATGGAACACTATCGCGATCCGTTGACCGAGCGCGACACGAAGACGCGACAGGAAAGCAGGGCGCGACAAGAACACAACACACAAGCTGGTCGTGACAAGGATGACTGTCGCGTCGGACACCCATGACGTGACACTAACGCGTCGCCCAACCCAGACGCGTTAGTAGCCAGTCATCCCAGACACCAGACAGAAAGCCGGGAAGTCGGGTCTTACATCCTGCCACCCTTAAAACAATTTCGTCCTCGAAATTTAGGGCATGCCTAAAAGATCCCGAGGCACGAAACGAAGCACAGGGAGAAAACGTAAGACCACTGCGAATAAGCCACTAAGTCTCAACACGACTTCCTCGTGGAAACAACCACATAGCCAAACACGCGCGGAGCACACAAAGCGCGGGTGTGAAAAGCCACTAAGTCTCACCACGACCTCCTCGTGGCAACAACCGCACCACCAAACACGTAGAGAGCAACCAACAGCTCACGCAACAAGCTCCAAACACACAGGGAGCATGCAACCGAAAACCCAACGGCTCACAACACGCTCCAAACGCACCTGGAGTAAGAAACTGAAAACCAATGGCTCACTCCAGCCACATGTAGGGTGTCCAAATGGAACGGCAGCCCCACAGGTGCCGAGCAACGCCAAAATTAACCTGAATAGCAAAAAAAGCCAGGCAAAAACCGTACGGCTGCAACCACCAATAGACCCCACTGTTGGGACCAACCAACTAGCAACCCACTCTGTCGCCAGCAAAACCCGACAGAGTACACAGTTGCCGACAGCAACACGAGAATCGTCGGTAAGCAACTCACTCTATCGCCAGCGAAACTTGACAGAGTACACAGTTGCCAACAACCACACGAGAAACACCTGAGAACCAACCACAAGTCTCAGGGGAACGGCCTCATGCTACTAGCAGCAGCTAGCATCGGTCACCAGCCCAACCGAGAAGCCACGCGAGGGATAAGAACCAGAGCGAGAACACACTCACGGAGAATCCTCAACACACGGAAACGACGTCCAATGTCACCACTAGGTCTCACCAAGACCTTCCTCGTGGTCCAACAGGAACAACAAGTGCACGCGGAGAAACCTCAACATGCGAAAATGGCATCCACTGTCACCACTAGGTCTCACCCAGACCTCCTCATGGTCCAACAAGGACACCAAGCACACGTAAAACCACAAAAACTGGGCGTTACACGCTCCACAACGTGGCACACCGCGACGGAAACACGGAAGACGTCTAAGGTTAAGTCGAAATCGGACACCTCCCAACATCGACAAACCACGTGGTCGAGTACTAGCAAGTCAATAAACCTCACTGTCACCAGACGAACTGACAGGAGACTCCGCCATTAGCTTCCAGACTCACCAACACCACGCACAAGAGGTGAACCAACGAAGAGTTGGCAGCACACCCGCCACGCGCACACAGGTCTCAACGTGGGTACCAACATGCCAACTACCAAAAAGACGCACAACCACACAGGAACCAAAACAACCACAGAGGTCGAGAACAACACGTCGACCTCAGAGGGACCTAGACCGAAGTAGGGTACAACAACCGAACACACTCGCTCTCAAAGCGAGAGGGAAAACTCAGACATATGCTACGACCAAAGCCTGGCGTACCACTGATAGGGCTACCTAGACAAGGCAAAGCAGCCACCCAACAGCGGCAACGGTACAACTACAAGACTCAGGCTAGCACACGTGTCTCAGAGGCGGAAAGCCCAATGCCTCCAACACTGAGCAAACTCGTGAAACAATGCACGAAGCTCATGATCATGGCACACGGCACAAAACATGGTGCTATCACAAGCACCAGAAGCCACCCAAGGTACAACACAATGCACCAAGGCTCCAGACGGCATAAAATTGAAATACTCGAGCACGAGCACACGGTGCTACCACAAGCACCAAAAACTAAGCAAAATGAAACACAGATGCACTAGCGGCCAAAACTACACTAGCTAATGGGAAGGACTCAACACAAGAGACTCGTCAAAAGCCACACGCAAAGAACCCTAAGCTTGAAAGGGCACAACACTCCATGTCGGCCTCGACCCTTGAGGCACAAAACACGAAGCATCGAAAAATGCTTAAGGTGCAGCACACACAACTTCACCAACTACCCGAGACAACACAGGGCCCACCGAAGGGGACTCTCCACTAGAGACCCACAACAGAAGCACACGGAAAGCCGATGACTTCAAGAGTGCAACAACCATGTCGGCTCTAAAGACCACACAAAACACGGAGCACCGACTCTGCCGCACGAGGAGCAAAAGAGACTCCCTAGCGCGCAAGAGCAAGAAACACCACCTCTATCGCGATCGATAGAGAGGCCAAACACCAAAACAATGACACGAAAAGCCTCCAAGGCACAAGCTGAGGCACAATTGAGCACACACCGGAGAAACGCTTGCACGAGCAAGCCAAGCAATAAAATCGGTGAACAACAAAGCAACGCTCATGCATGCAACCCAACAAGAAAATGGTACTACCTCACACCAAACCAATAGAGACCCAATGCCCCAAATTGTTCAGGCAGGCAGCAAGAAACAATCACAATGACAAATGGCGTGAACAGGTCCATCGACCCACTGTGCCACAAGTAAATGACAGCACGAGGGGAGCAACCAGCTCAACCCAAAAACAACTCGAGGGAAGATGACTCCACCAGAAGGTAGCAACTAGCGCACCTGGTAAACAAACCAACAGTGGAGCATCGCCACCTCGAGCAACCCACGAAAAGAGAGGAAGAAGACACGCAACGAGTCTCTTCCACACCGAGAGAGATAAAACCACAACGTTGATGACCAAACTGTCCCCATAATAAATATTTCCATTTATTTATATATTAATTTTGATGATTAACAAAATAACACTAATGGATTTCTTGAGCCTTGAGAACAGGAAGCAAAAGAAAATGAAAGATCAAGACAATCTGGTAAGTCCCATCATTTCTATCCAAGTCCCTGTAACGACTTCTTTGATAAGCAGAACGACTTCCTCTTTGACCGGAACACTCAAATCGTTACCGTAACGATTTCTTTAGAACTCGCAACGACTCTCTAGCCGTAACGACTCTTAGACCTCGTAACGATTTCTTTAGAACTCGCAACGACTCTCTAGCCGTAACGACTTCTTTAGACCTCGTAACGATTTCTTTAGAACTCGCAACGACTCTCTGAGCCGTAACGACTTCTTTAGACCTCGTAACGATTTCTTTAGAACTCGCAACGACTCTCTAGCCGTAACGATTCGCGCGCGACAAACGACTTCTCTAGTCATAACGATTTCGCGCAACGACTTCTTATTAGTCATAACGATTTCGCGCAACGACTTCTTTATTAGTCATAACGATTTCGCGCAACGACTTCTTTATTAGTCATAACATTTCGCGCAACGACTTCTTCATTAGTCATAACGATTTCGCGCAACGACTTCTTTATTAGTCATAACGATTTCGCGCAACGACTTCTTTATTAGTCATAACGATTTCGCGCAACGACTTCTTATTAGTCATAACGATTTCGCGCAACGACTTCTTTATTAGTCATAACGATTTCGCGCAACGACTTCTTTATTAGTCATAACGATTTCGCGCAACGACTTCTTCATTAGTCATAACGATTTCGCGCAACGACTTCTTATTAGTCATAACGATTTCGCGCAACGACTTCTTTATTAGTCATAACGATTTCGCGTAACGACTTCTTTATTAGTCATAACGATTTCTTGCAACGATTTCTTTAGAGCTCACAACGACTTGCTATAATTCATAACGATTTCATAAGTTATGAAGTCAGCAAGATTCTTTTATCGAATTTCTTGATGCATCAGTATAATGCTTTTTAATAGCGTTGAAAAGTCAAAGTCATATCGTGTCCGTTGACTGCTATGCATTAAATGCTCTCCGATCGTATCTCCCATGCATGCAGACAATATCTTCCATTTCTATGCTACTCTGTCTACGTACTTTTCTTGGACAGAAAGGAGCTTTGCTATATAATGCAATATCTGTTCCATCTCAACTAACAATAGACAGCAGTCCTAGCTGTCTTCTATTTTTGATGATATGCTTACAGATATCTGACAAGACTCATCTGGACAACGTTGGACACAAGATACAAAGTTCTATGACATCTCTTAGCGTGTACACCAGGATAAAGACTGACGATCAGAAGCTTCCTCAGTGACCAGTCTAACGTACACAAGGATAAGAGACAACGGACACTTCAACGTTCAATTTGAATCAGCAGTTTAAATAGAAGACTCAAGACGAAAAGAAAAAAGAGCGAGTAACATCGCTTGATTCCAGAAGAAGAAGGAAATCCATCTCTCACAATTTTTAGAACTTTGAAGAAGAGCGAAGCCTCCACTCCAAACCGGGTTCCAAGCTCTTAGCTCTCTGTGCTCAAAAGGAATCTCAAATTTGTAAGAGCCTGTGTGGTCCTTGGAGAGAAAAACCTTGTTAAATCTCTTTCTCTCTCGGGGGCCTAGGAGCTTCAGGTTGTAGCTGGTCAAGCTAGAATCTGAAGCCTGTTTTCACAACCTTTTTCTGATTAGTTTGTGTTCCCTTCTGGACGAAGGAAGACCTGGTGGTATCCAGGGTGGTTGTTGTACCCTTCAGGTTGAAGGAAGACCAGTTGAGGCTGGGTGTAAGGATCCTTAAGGGGGATTGTACCCTTGGTAGTAAAATCCTGAGGTATTGCTCAGGGACTGGACGTAGGTCTCCTGTGGAGAGGAGTTCCGAACCAGGATAAAAATCCTTGTGTCTTGTGGTTGTGTTTTGTGTGATTGTTGTCTTGTTTGCTCTAACTCTAACCTTGTTATTAAGTTGTGCAATCTTTTCAGTAAACAGGTTTTAATCAAACATCGAAGTTTTAATAACCCATTCACCCCCCCTCTGGGCTAGCTAGCTGGGCAACAAGTGGTATCAGAGCCCGTCTCTTCGACAAAGAAGAAGATCCAACGATCTGAAGAGCAAAGATCAAGGTCAGTCTGTCAACAGTCCCTTGTTCGATGGTGAAGATTATACGTATTGGAAGACCAGGATGGAATACTTTCTACAAGGCCACGATTATCAAATCTGGTCAATAGTGGAAGAAGGTGATCTGGTCGTCACAAATGAGAAAGCACAATGGACAGATGAAGATAGAAAGAAAATCCTCTGAACTGTAAAGCTAAGAGCATTCTATGTTGTGCTCTAAGCAAGAAAGAGTTCAACAGAGTTTCAGCATGCAAATCATCCATGGAAATGTGGGAAAAGTTAAAGATCACATATGAAGGTACAGACAAAGTAAAGGAGACAAGAATCGACATTCTTGTCACTCAGTATGAAAGATTTCAAATGCAAACAGGTGAGTCTATTACCCAAATGTTTAGTAGATTTACTGACATTACTAATGGCCTAGCAAGTCTAGGAAAGTCATATGAAAATGCAGATATGGTAAGGAAGATTCTCAGATCCCTGCCATCTTCATGGACGGCAAAGGTCACAGCTATCGAAGAAGCTAATGATCTTAAGAAAATGTCAGTAGAAAAAACTCATTGGGTCTCTCATGGCCCATGAAATAAACATGGAAAGACTAGGAGAATCCTCCAGTAGAAAGAAGCAGTCAAATGCGCTTAAAGCCAATGGGGACTCATCAGAAGAATCCTTAGATAACAGTGAAGATAGCAAAGATAGTGATGATGAAGAAGCCATGCTCTCAAGAAGATTGCAGAGAATCTTGGCAAAGAAGAAGAAGTTCCAGTCTGGTAGGAGGTACTTCAAGAAAAACAAAGATCTCAAGAGACCAGATGGAAAAGATCAGAAGAGGAATGAGCCACTTTGCTATGAATGCAAGAAACCTGGACATATCAAGGCAGACTGTCCAATGTTAAAGAAAAATGATCACAAGAAGAAGGACAGCTCCAAGAAGTTCAGAAGATTCAAAAAGAAAGCCATGGCAGCTGCATGGGACAACAGCAGCGACTCAGATAGTGAGTCAAGCTCGAGCAGTGAAGGTGAAGAAGCCAACTTGGCTCTCATGGCGAATACCGAGGATAAGGTAACATCTGATTCTTCTTTCGATTCCTGTAATGACTCAGATTCGGATAATTTGGAAAGTGCATTTAATGAACTCTACAATAAGTATAAAGAAGTGTGTAAACTACTTAAGCTAAGCAAGAAAAATATCACATGTCTCGAAAATACCAACTCAGATTTAAAATCTGAAAACGAAGAACTAGAAAAACAAATAGTTGAGCTTAAGAGAAGAAATGAACTATTATGTGAAAATTTAAAAGACAAGAACAGAAAAATCACTGACCTAGGAAAACAGGAAAACTCAGATGATTAAGAAAAACTGTAAATGAATTAAAAGAAGAAAACAATACACTAGCAAGCACCCTAGAAAAATTTACCAATGGTAAAAACTCTTTAATATTAAAAGGTGCTAGGAGATCGGGTAAAAAGAAAATGGACTAGGATATACACCCCCAGATAATGAAGAAACCATAATATACCCTAAAACATATCCAACACCAAAATTTGTACCTGAACAAGATGTAGCATACAAAGCTGATTTCAAATACATAGAAAAAGTAACTAAGTTATCCTGCTGCAGTCACTGCAACAAGTTAGGACATATTAAAATGACATGCCCAACAAGACATAAAAATGGATATTAAAAGGTAAAGTTGATGATACTAACCAATCAGGACCCAAAAAGAATTTGGTACCTAAAGCTTGATGTTCTCATTTCAGGTTAACCCTCGAGCATCCAAATGGTATTTGGATAGTGGGTGCTCAAGGCATATGTCAGGCAACAAGAAGATATTTGTTGATCTCCAAGCTGAAGAAGGTACAGTCACCTATGGAGATAATGGAAAAGGGACTGTGATAGGAAGCGGGTCTGTGAACATCAAAGGAAAATCAGTCATAAAGGATGTAATGCTGGTCAAAGGGTTAAAGCACAATCTCATCAGCATCAGCCAGTTGTGTGACAAAGGCCATCAAATTCAGTTTCAAGAATCAAAATGCAGTATCTTAAAGGATGGTGCAGTCATATTTGAAGCCTACAGAGAAAGAAATTTGTATGTTCTATATCTCGATGAACTCAAGGATCAAGATGTGTGCTTGGCAGCTAGCAAAGATAAATCAACTGAGTTGTGGCACAGAAGATTGGGCCACTGCAGCTTGGATGGGCTGAACAAGCTCAGAAAAAGAAAACTAGTTGAAGGACTGCCAAAGGTAAATTTCAGATTGGATAGCATTTGCAGACCTTGTGCAAGAGGAAAGCACACCAAGAGCTCCTTCAAATCAAAGACTGTAGTAACCACCTCAAAGCCCTTAGAACTACTTCACATGGATTTATTTGGGCCAATGAGGACTACCAGTTTGGGAGGAAAGAATTTGGATTTGTAATAGTTGATGATTATTCAAGATTCACTTGGGTATCCTTTTTAGAGCACAAAGATGACACATTTGAAAATTTTGTCAGCTTCAGTAAGAAAGTTCAGAAAGATCAGAAATTCTCAATTGTCTCGATTCGATCAGATCATGGTGGTGAGTTTCAGAATGAAAAGTTTGCGAAGTTCTGTGATGATCAAGGAATTGAGCACAACTTCTCAGCTCCAAGGACACCTCAACAGAATGGAATTGCTGAGAGGAAAAACAGAACTCTTTTGGATATGGCTAGATCAATGTTATCAGAATATGATCTGCCAAGATATTTCTGGGCCGAAGCTATCAACACTGCATGTTATATCATAAATAGAGTGATGATCAGGCCAATTCTGAAAAAGACTGCTTATGAACTCTACAAAGAAAAGAAGCCAAAGATTAGCCATTTCAGAGTATTTGGATGTCCTTGCTTCATCCATAACAATGGAAAAAGGGACATTGGTAAGTTGGATGCCAAATCAGATGAAGGCATTTTCATGGGGTATTCCTCTAAACCTAAAGGTTATAGAGTTTTCAATAAACGTTCCTTATTAATTGAACAATCAGTACATGTTATTTTTGATGAATCTAACCCTTCCTTGAAAAAGGAAGAAATTAGTGACATTGATGATGCAGATGTCTTGTCCGAAAAATTAAAGAAAACTTCAATTAAGGACAAAGAGGATCCAACTCTGGAAGAACTGCAGCAAACAGAAATCCAACATAAAGATCTTCCAAAGGAATGGAGACATCAGAAAGATCACCCTCCTGAAAACATCATTGGTGATCCATCTGTAGGGGTAAGAACTAGAGGTAATGTAATTCCATGCGACTATTTAGCATTTGTCTCTCAAGTAGAACCTAAGACAGTCAATGAAGCTTTATCTGATGAATCTTGGATACTAGCCATGCAAGATGAACTAAATCAGTTCAAGAGAAACCAAGTATGGTCACTTGTTCCTAGACCATCCAATCATTCAGTTATTGGCACCAAATGGGTGTTCAGAAATAAACTGGATGAGTCTGGAATAATCTTAAGGAACAAAGCCAGATTGGTGGCTCAAGGCTACTCCCAAGAGGAAGGCATAGATTTCGATGAAACTTATGCACCTGTAGCTAGACTTGAGGCCATTAGGATTTTACTTGCTTATGCATCCGCACTTGATTTAAAACTTTTTCAAATGGATGTCAAATCAGCCTTTTTAAATGGTTTCATCAAGGAGGAAGTTTATGTTGAACAACCTCCAGGTTTTGACGACTCTGAATTTCCAAATCATGTATTTAAACTACATAAGGCTTTATATGGTCTAAAGCAAGCTCCTAGAGCCTGGTATGAAAGGCTCAGTAATTTCTTATTAAATCATGGTTTCACTAGAGGTAAAGTAGATAGTACATTATTTATAAAATCTAAGGTTAAACATATACTTCTTGTACAAATCTATGTGGATGATATTATTTTTGGATCTACTGATGAATCTCTTTGCAAGTACTTTGAAAAGCTTATGCAGGGAGAATTCGAAATGAGCTTGATGGGGGAGTTAAGCTACTTCCTTGGATTGCAAATCAAGCAAGGGAAGGATGGCACTCATATCTGTCAAGCAAAGTACACCAAAGAGCTGTTGAAGAAATTTGGATTTGAAGATGCAAAGCCATTATCAACTCCAATGAGCACATCAACCAGAATGGACAGTGATCAAAAAGGTAAAAGGGTAGATCAAAAGAATTATCGAGGTATGATAGGATCATTACTTTACTTAACTGCCAGTAGACCAGATTTTGTTCAGTGTATGCATGTGTGCTAGATATCAGGCAGACCCTAGAGAGTCTCACTTAATCTCTGTAAAAAGAATATTTAGATATTTAGCTAGAACTCATGATTTAGGTCTCTGGTATCCTAGATCTTGTGAGATAAATCTAATAGGATATTCAGATGCTGATTATGCTGGTTGCAAAGTAGATAGAAAAAGCACCAGTGGATGTTGTCAGTTTCTTGCAGGATGCTTAATATCATGGACATCCAAGAAACAAAATTCAGTAGCTCTATCAACAGCTGAGGCGGAATATGTTGCTGCTGGAAGTTGCTGTACACAACTTCTTTGGATAAAGCAACAACTTGAAGATTTCGGCATTCACATCAAATCAATTCCTCTATTGTGTGATAATACTAGTGCCATCAACCTCACCAAAAATCCAGTTCAACACTCAAGGACGAAACACATTGAGGTAAGATATCATTTTATTCGAGACCATGTAGCTAGTGGTAATTTAGAAATTTCGTTTATAGATACAAATGGTCAATTGGCAGATATCTTCACAAAAGCCCTACCTGAAGAGAGATTTACATCTCTTAGAAGGGAACTAGGGATGTGCAATTTGTGAAAGAATTTCTGTGATTTTATTGACATATAAATTTTTCAGATAAATGAAAAGTTCTCTCTCCGTTAAAGTTAAACAAAACTCAGTTATCTATATGCTTTGACCGCTTCTGTGTAGAAAGTTGTTTGACTTGTCAAACCTTTTTGTCGCTTTCTACCTTTGCCGCCTTTTGGCGCTCCTCCTGTCATTAAAGTAATATTATTTTATCCAAATCGCTTTGAGATCGATTCGTCTTCTACCTTTACCCTTTTTATTCTCTATCTGTTCACCCAAAGCTGATGCCCTAACGATTTTGGGATCGACTCTCTGCATCTTTCGAAGCCTTCTTCTCTTCCCGCGAAGAACTCCTTCGAGAACTTCCGTCCCTTCCATCATCCTCCCTTCAGAATCCTTCTTCTCTGCACCCATGGCCGCTCCGTTGATCTCCGGAAGTGTTGGGGGCTACAGTGCTGAGTATTTATCCCCAAGGGAGCAAGAAAGATTTACTTTGTGAAGACAAAGATTTGCGGAAATAAGGCAGTGGATGTTCAGAATCTTGAGAAGAGTGGCATGGCCAGGCTAGTTGATACTCTAAGAAGATCGCAGTGGATGGATGTGGTCACCTTCAGTGAGGTAAGCTACCCGGATTTGGTAAAAGCCTTCTACATCTGTCTGAAGTCAGAAGCAGATGGATCCCTTGTTTCCTCTGTCAAGGGTATCCAAATCAGAATAACCCCTGAGCTGTTGCGTGATCTGTTTGGAGTAAAGACCTCGGGATTTAGTGGCATTCACTCTGTGAATGATGAAGTCAAAGGTCTCGGGATTATCGGTCCAGGATTTAAGTTGAAGGATGGGAAGCTTGATATTAATCAGATGTCCGCGTTCAACCGATTGCTTCACTTCATAGTCTGCCAAATCTTAGTTCCCCGTAGTGCTACCTTTTCCTCATGCACTAGGGCAGATTCGGACATAATGTTCTGGGCAATCCAGAACAAAGAGATAAACCTGGCCGCAGTGATGATTGAGCGAATGATGTTTGCACATGCTCAGTTATGGGAAACAAAGAGCAAGTTGAATGTTTCCCTTCCATATGCCCATCTTCTGACCAAGATTTTCCAGCACTTTGGAGTAGATCTGTCAGGTGCGGTAGCTGAAAAGATGGGCCAGTCTATAAGGTCCAGAAACCTGAAGAAAAGTGGCTTTTCAGTGCAAGAAGGAGTTTGGTCGAAATCCTCTGTGGCTGAAGGAGAAGCAGTTATTGCAGATATTCCAGAAGCAGTAGAAGTAGAGCAAGCAGCAGCAAGTCCAGCAGAGCAAGAACCAGTTGAGTCAGCTCTGCTCAGGGGGAACCTGATGAGATGTTGTCTTGGAAGAAGCTCCTACTCAGGGGGAGCAAGAAAGTATTGAAGTCCCTGCTCCCATTCAGGGGGAGCATGCTGAGAGTGAAAAGACAGAGAAGGAAGCCTTTTCTGAAAAGCTGCACCTACTCAGGAAACTCCAGCTCCAGCCTTGGTTGATGTTAGTGAAGGCCCAAGTGCATCTATAAATCTTGAGGAGCCTGTCTCTCAGCCAAGTAAGCAGAAAAGAGTTGTTCACAGGAGGTCAAGGAAGGGCCATAGGAAAGTAAAATTGAAGCATGTTATGGCCTTGTTAAAAGCCCAAGGAGAGATCTTGGCATCAGTTCAGTCTGGTATACAAGGAATTGTTTCAATCAAGTTTCAACCTCCTCAGACGTATCCTCAATAAGAAATGCAATGAGGTATTTCAATAAAGAAATGTCTGATATGAAGAATTTGCTGGCTCATCTTTCAAAGTCTAGTGGTGTCCCTCCTGCACCTACTCAGAGCAGTCCAGCTGAAGTTCCTAGGCCACCAGGGCCTCCAGCTGAAGTTCCTAGGCCACCAGGGCCTCCAGCAGAAGTCTCAGGGCCAACAGGGCCGCCAGTTCAAGGGTCAGGGCCATCAGGGCCATCAGTTGTAGGGTCACCCGGACCAGTGGCAGCCTCAGGGTCTTCAGGACCCTCTCCTGCAGTCAGAGAAAGTCAGGCCAGAGGAAAAGAGCCAGTGTCAGTCTCCAAGGCCCCTGTTCTTCATCTCTTGCCACTCCAACCCTCTCCACACCTTCATCTCCTCCTACTGCACCTCCTGCTCCACCAACCATAAAACATCCCATGCCTCGCACCCAACCTTCTCATCCTCTACTTCCTCTCAACCCTCCTTCTCACCTCTCCAGCTCTCATCTCAGCTTCATCCTCATTAACTCCTCAACCTTCACCTATTAACACCCAAACATCTCATCCTCAACCAACCTCTTCCTTTAATCCTAAACATTTTTCTATCCTCCTACTCCTCCTAATTCTGTTACCTTTCCTCCAGTGAAACCTCTACCTCTTGGTATTTTTGACACCAATGTTCCAGACCTTTTGAAAGGAACACTCTCCTCACCATTCTTTCCACAGCCTCTCACATTCACAGGACTGACCCTCCTAGTCCTGTCTTGAAAAAGAGAAAAACATCTTCCTCTCTAAGCACTCCTTCTGCTTCTCTCTACCCTCCTTTATGGTACTCTCTTACCCTTGATCCTAAGAGAAGACCTATCTACAGAGAATACCTCCAGAAATGCATTCTTTCTACCATTTATGGTATTCCTTTTCTCAACCTCTCCGAACACCTGGCCATTGTTCTTCCCTTTACTCAGATATCTCAAGCTTTCAAATCCAAAATCTTTGAGGGCACTGAGTTCAAGACTGAAGATCAGTGGGCAGCTATCAAAGGAACAAGGCTCAGTACTCAAAATACCTGACTGCAAGGGCCGAATCTCTCTCTCAGAGCTCACCCACTCACCTTCTCTGAGTGGTTATCTTCCAGCACAAGAACTTGGGGATCCTTCATTTTGAAGGAAATTCGAGTTGCCAGAGCCTTTCAGCTGTACAGTGACTTCTGCTACTTGAACAATCGTCCAGAAGTTCAGTTTTGCCAGTTCAACTCGCAGATTACTGTGCTGCAATCAGAGACCCCTCTCAACCTTCCTCTTACAGTAGACTTTGTCTCCTTCAAGGTTGAGTTTCCAGTTCTTCTGCCGAAGCTGCACTCGTTAGTGTTTAATTCAGATGCTGGATCTCTCGCTCTCGATATGTTTGCAAGGCAGCTGGGCCGGATGTCAGCCAAGCAGGGCCGATCTCCCTCCTTCTTGCGGTTCATCTTCAGAGAATATCACTCTGGCCGCATCTCTTCTCTGACCTTAGCTCCACTCATTTCTGAGTGTGAACGACTCACCTCATCAGAATGGGAGCTTCTATATCGGGCCTCTTATCAGCAATTGGAAGCTGTCAATCAAGATCTGGTCAGTCAGAGGAAGCCTGCTCTTTCTGCAGAAGCCTTTATGGATCTCAATTCCATCGCACCCATACCAGAGCTCTATGCTGTCTGGGCAGCTAGATATTCTGCCTTCTATGCCCTAAAGCAGGATCTGTTAAATCAGCAACTTCACTATCCAATTTCCTTGGACAGATTTCTCCATAGGGCCAGTTTTGGCAAGAGTACCTACTTCAGATTCATTTTGGACAAAACTCAGTATGGAGAGTTCATAGAGCAGCAAAGGCAACTCTACATTCAGAGGAACATCCCTTCCATGGGACCCTCCTTCTCAGTTACCTTTGGCGTTTTTCTGCAAACTTTTGAGGATCTTGAGATCAAGGCATGGGCTGTATCTCACAGCATGCCTCCTTGTTATCTCCTTTGTATTATCTTTCTCCCTCTTAATAAAAATCTTTCTCTCTCTTTGTCTCACAGCTTATCTTTTTGCCTAATGACAAAATGGGGGAGACAACTAACGTAAATCTGAAAAACATATTTCATTCTTTGTCTGATGTTTAGTATATTTTGTCATCATCAAAAGGGGGAGATTGATGACCAAACTGTCCCCATAATAAATATTTCCATTTATTATATATTAATTTTGATGATTAACAAAATAACACTAATGGATTTCTTGAGCCTTGAGAACAGGAAGCAAAAGAAAAATGAAAGATCAAGACAATCTGGTAAGTCCCATCATTTCTATCCAAGTCCCTGTAACGACTTCTTTGATAAGCAGAACGACTTCCTCTTTGACCGGAACACTCAAATCGTTACCGTAACGATTTCTTTAGAACTCGCAACGACTCTCTAGCCGTAACGACTTCTTTAGACCTCGTAACGATTTCTTTAGAACTCGCAACGACTCTCTAGCCGTAACGACTTCTTTAGACCTCGTAACGATTTCTTTAGAACTCGCAACGACTCTCTAGCCGTAACGACTTCTTTAGACCTCGTAACGATTCTTTAGAACTCGCAACGACTCTCTAGCCGTAACGATTTCGCGCAACGACTTCTTCATTAGTCATAACGATTTCGCGCAACGACTTCTTTATTAGTCATAACGATTCGCGCACGACTTCTTTATTAGTCATAACGATTTCGCGCAACGACTTCTTTATTAGTCATAACGATTTCGCGCAACGACTCTTCATTAGTCATAACGATTTCGCGCAACGACTTCTTATTAGTCATAACGATTTCGCGCAACGACTTCTTTATTAGTCATAACGATTTCGCGCAACGACTTCTTTATTAGTCATAACGATTTCGCGCAACGACTTCTTTATTAGTCATAACGATTTCGCGCAACGACTTCTTTATTAGTCATAACGATTTCGCGCAACGACTTCTTCATTAGTCATAACGATTTCGCGCAACGACTCTTTATTAGTCATAACGATTTCGCGCAACGACTTCTTTATAGTCATAACGATTTCGCGTAACGACTTCTTTATTAGTCATAACGATTTCTTGCAACGATTTCTTTAGAGCTCACAACGACTTGCTATAATTCATAACGATTTCATAAGTTATGAAGTCAGCAAGATTCTTTTATCGAATTTCTTGATGCATCAGTATAATGCTTTTAATAGCGTTGAAAAGTCAAAGTCATATCTTGTCCGTTGACTGCTATGCATTAAATGCTCTCCGATCGTATCTCCCATGCATGCAGACAATATCTTCCATTTCTATGCTACTCTGTCTACGTACTTTTCTTGGACAGAAAGGAGCTTTGCTATATACTGCAATATCTGTTCCATCTCAACTAACAATAGACAGCAGTCCTAGCTGTCTTCTATTTTTGATGATATGCTTACAGATATCTGACAAGACTCATCTGGACAACGTTGGACACAAGATACAAAGTTCTATGACATCTCTTTGGCGTGTACACCAGGATAAAAGACTGACGATCAGAAGCTTCCTCAGTGACCAGTCTAACGTACACAAGGATAAGAGACAACGGACACTTCAACGTTCGAATTTGAATCAGCAGTTTAAATAGAAGACTCAAGACGAAAAGAAAAAGAGCGAGTAACATCGCTTGATTCCAGAAGAAGAAGGAAATCCATCTCTCACAATCTTTAGAACTTTGAAGAAGAGCGAAGCCTCCACTCCAAACCTGGTTCTAAGCTCTTAGCTCTCTGTGCTCAAAAGGAATCCTCAATTTGTAAGAGCCTGTGTGGTCCTTGGAGAGAAAAACCTTGTTAAATCTCTTTCTCTCTCGGGGGCCTAGGAGCTTCAGGTTGTAGCTGGTCAAGCTAGAATCTGAAGCCTGTTTTCACAACCTTTTCTGATTAGTTTGTGTTCCCTTCTGGACGAAGGAAGACCTGGTGGTATCCAGGGTGGTTGTTGTACCCTTCAGGTTGAAGGAAGACCAGTTGAGGCTGGGTGTAAGGATCCTTAAGGGGGATTGTACCCTTGGTAGTAAAATCCTGAGGTATTGCTCAGGGACTGGACGTAGGTCTCCTGTGGAGAGGAGTTCCGAACCAGGATAAAAATCCTTGTGTCTTGTGGTTGTGTTTTGTGTGATTGTTGTCTTGTTTGCTCTAACTCTAACCTTGTTATTAAGTTGTGCAATCTTTTCAGTAAACAGGTTTTAATCAAACATCGAAGTTTTAATAACCCATTCACCCCCCTCTGGGCTAGCTAGCTGGGCAACAAACGCAAGACTAGCACTTCCACAAGAAGCACAGCCAGCCAAACACCGACTGCACTCACCAGATCACCATCTGTAAGAGCACACCGGGAGCGAGAAATGACGCAAACCACCCGCACCATAGAGACACACAAAGTCCCACTAACGTAGTTGAGAAACTTGGAAACGAAAACGAGACAACAACGCAGCAGCCAGACGCACACCAAGGGCACCACCTTGACCAGGCAGACTATAACACAAACAGTCCAACCAGCAACAACGACAGCTCATCTCTAAAGAGAAAGAGAGAGAGAGCAGCGACAACCAAAACAAACACAGGGCAGCTTTGGGGAGAACCTCCACCAAAAGCGCCAAGAGACATCCTGGGAGGACCTCACCAGAACGCAGCCCAACCAAACGGCACACTTTAAGCCACAAGGGCAACACAACGGTGGCCTGAAACGAACACAGAGCACTCCTGGGAAGAATCTCCGCCAGAAACGACAAAGGGCGATTCTGGGAAGGACCTTCACCAGAATGCACAACCCAAATGACCAAACAACACAGACCTTCAGAGAGAACATCGCAGCAAGAAAAAATGCAGAAGCAACGCAAGCCGATCCTGAGAGAACCTCCACTAGAACCACCAAGGCGCAGTTTTGGGAAAACCCATCAGAACTCACCAGCCAAAACAACAACATACCTCAAGCCCTGAGGCAGCACAGCAACAACAGAAACGAGCACGAAACAGTTCTGGGGAAAACCCTCACCAAGACAACAACAAACGGTTCTGGGAAACCTCACCAGAACACAAGGCAACCAAGCGATGCACCTCAACCCAAAGGGCAACGCAATAGCAACCAGAAATGAGCACAACACAGTTCTGGGGAAACCTCACTTCTGCCAGAACCAATAGAGAAAGACTATGGGAGCACCTCACCAGAGCTCACAACCAGTCAGCACAAGACCGACAACAATCGCAGACAAGTGTCGCAGTGCTCAACTAGCGATGCAACATGGCACACAGAACATCTGCTTAGCTCGAGCAACGATGCCGACTGAGCAGAGCATAGTGCACAACAGCGCACAAACAGGAGACCACACAAATAACCAACACAGCACACACACTGGTTCCTGCTCAAGGGTGCGATCCTTCTGGTGTGCCCCCTCCTCTTACTGCTGCTGGACAAGCTCCCTCTCCTTATTGTGGGCGACCCTCCTTTGCTCAGGTTCTTTTATCCTCTCTCAAGCCTCCAGCCATCCCCCTTAACATCCATCCTCCTGCTTCCACGGATGCTGGAGAGCCTGCTGCTTTCTTTACCTCGGAGGAGATCAACATCTTTTGCAAGCCTCTACAGACTACTGTGATCGCCAGAACTCCCTAGGGCCGACCTCCTTTTCAAGACATTCGATCACACCTTGTGCAAAGATTCAGTTTTCAGCAAGAGTTTCTAATTAGTGCGCTGGACAATCGCCATCTCCTGATTAGATTTCAGAACAAAGATGATTTCCTTCAGGTGCTCTTGAAAGAATCTATACTTGTGCAAGGCCGACCATTCAGATTTTTCAAATGGTCCATCAATTTCTGCCCAGATGAAGACTCTCCAGTTGTTCCTATTTGGTTGGAGCTTCCCCATCTGCCAGCAAATTTCTTTAATGATGTAATCATCCGCTCCATAGCTGGGAGCATTGGGACTGTGCTTCAAGTCGACAGAAACACCCAGTCTATGTTGCGCACACAATCTGCTCGGGTTAATGTCCAACTCGATGTATCCAGGAAGATGCCCAATCGCATTTGGGTAGGCTATGGTGCTAATGGTTTCTGGTAGCCTATAGTCTATCCACCCCCTCCTCTTTTCTGTTCTTCATGCAAACATCTTGGTCATCTCCCCTCGCGATGCAAGAAGGCTTCTGCTCAGCCAAAATAGAGGCATGATGGACCGAATCCAGGACATTCTGAGTTTGCCCCTCCTAAACGGGGTGAGATTTATGATGCCCCGGCCTCCAGGCAGGTCGAGAAGAAAGTATGGCGCCCCATGATCACCGGTGTGAAGGAATCTGATCCACATAACAAACAGAAGGCCAATCTATCAATGGATGGCGCAGCATCTACTGCTGCACAACAAGTGTTTGATGTGTTGCCTCCTCAACCTTCAGGGCTGATTTCTGAACTTGATGTTTCACTTGTTGAGACAAAGCATGGGGACTCTAAAAGGGCTACTCCTGGGGACACTTTAGTGATGAATGATGACTCTATTACCACTTCTGGTCTGCCATCAGACCATGTGGACTCAGTGCTGGCAGAAACCCCCACTATCGTGCTAAGTGGTTCAGTTACGACTGATGCACCATTGCCCCCTACTTCCATCATCAACCAGCAACCTACTGGTGCTCAGTCTGATGTGCCAAAGACCCCTACATCTGTGCCAACCAAAATGACTGATGATGCCCCCATTGCTACTGAGCAAAAGGATAAATTTCCTCCAGTTCTGAATGCTGCTGACCCCTCGCCAGTTGCCAACGCCGATGTTCCAGTTTTGACTTCTAATGATCATCCCTTAGCCAAGTGGGGTGTCTCCGTGTACCAGGTGCTTGCTGCACCCCTGGCTACTGCTCATGTCTGGTCTCAACTTCACAGTGCCACTGCTAGTCACACAGAGGTGCCAATGCCTCCTGCTGCCCCAATTGTGCAAGAGGCCTCATCACCACCCGACGCCAACACCATACAATCATCTGTTGCTGCTCTTTCTGAGGTAGCTCTGCCTCCTTCTGCTACATCAAATCTGAGCTCTGACGCTCCCTCTTGGACCTCTGCTGTCAAGCTCCCAGCATAGAACGCCTCTCCATCCGGAGTGCAAGCCTCGCCATCCATGGGAGAAGCCCCACCATCTGCCCCGCGTATGTCCTTTGTTGAAGCTCTGCGCAAAAAGACCAAAAGAACAGAGATTTGCATGACAGCAACCAGCCCCCAACAGGGCCTTCCGCCATCCCGCCTTCCATTTGCTGCACACACTGCAGCACCTCCCCAATCGTGTATGGAGGAGGCAAGCGCTGGTGGCCACGTGATCTGCCTCCCTGTGCAATATAAGGTCAAAAACTATTTAGGAGAGGAGGTTGAGGACGTTGACCTAGAAACTCTGCACAGGAATTGGGTTCGCCCATTTGTCCCTCCAGCACCGCCACCACCGAAGACCAAAATCAAAACTCGTAGTACTTCACTTCATTGCGTAAACTCTGATGGAGAATTACAAGACTAATCTTTTGTTTTTCTTGGGCTGATGTGTCATTTCCGCTTGACCCCTCTGCGTAGGGTTTCTTCAGCTTGTGCCCTCGTTGCTTCTGTACTTTTCTTTTCATGCTTCCTATATATATAAAATCTATCTAGTTGATTGCGACATCGAAGGTTCACTCTTTTGTCGTATCAGTCTAGATATTGCTTTAATTTAAAAAAAAACACACACACACAGCACACACACCCCAACAGCAGGGGAACAACCAACAAGGTAGGGACACTTCGACCGGTTCCACAGACAACTCTGCACCAGTGAAGGCCACACCACACGCATGCTCTCTCAGCCATTGCAACACACACACACCCAAATACGATGAAGATGACCAGGAGCACCGCACCTGGACTTGCCTGCAATCGTCCTCCACATGGGGAAGACCACTGCCAGCAAGTCCACCGCCAACTGCGCCACCACGATACGAACACACAGAGTGACCACACTCTCCACGCACGCGACATAGCAACAGCTGCAACCCTCCTGCAGCACGCACACGAACCTTGCAGGGCAGCCGCACGCCTGCAAAACAATTGAAAGCACAAGCCTAACACTAAACGGACGGTGTCAGCAGCGTACTAGTACCTTTCTTTGGGACAGTTATAGTTATTAACTCATTACAAATCTCAGTATACCCACGCTCTGATACCAATTGTAACGACCCGACCTTCTAGACCCCTGCCAAGGACCCCGAAGTTCGCATCGCCACCCACGGATCCGAAGACCCAAAAGGGTAGAAGAAATACTCTAGTGAGATATGTACTGAATTTAAATAACTATAACAATATATACATTTGTACAATGTATCCCAAGTAAAGGCACAGGTACAAGAAGAAAGGTGCAGTCCTTAAGGGGCATACCCCGAGAACTTGCAAAGCACAACTCTCAACTCACTCAAGTACAAGAGCTCACAACACTCGCTCTCACTGCTGCTGACAACACACGGCACCACAGCTACCTCTGCAACCCATCCAACACCGAGCTCTCATGACGATGAACCCCTAGCTGAAGGAAGTAGGGGGAGTGAGCCTCGTGAACAAGGCCCAGTAGGGATTACCAGTCCTTCATCGGCCAAAGCAGCAGGAACTTCAAAAATAGGAAACTACACTAGAAAGTACTGAAGCGAAGAACACCTATAGTATGGTACTACAAAGCAGCGGAACAGAACAATGCAACGCCACGACCGCCAACCAAGGTCGTGACACACACACGACTCCCGCAGAAACCAACGGAGTCGGGCACCAAGCGGAAGCAACCCTCGGCACACCCGTGGAGACCACGCAACAACCAGGTGAGAACGACGTCTCACCACAAGCACGGCCACCTCAGACCTCCACAAGGCTAAGGGTCAACAAGCAGAACAACCCCGAACCCTAGACATCGTGAGGTCGGGAAGCCACACACGCTGATGCCACCACGGACTGGCACCCAAGAACGAGACTACGAAACCGAGAGGACACCGAAGCGGAAACCACTAGAAGCACGAGCCAGCAAGGCCCGACCAACGATGCCCACGGAAACTAGACACGGCCAGGCTACAACCACTGTGTAGGTAAGGGCAACGGATAACACTTGGAAACGTCGTGAGGAAACACTGTCACAATAACAGCAACCAAGCCACCGCCATTGGCAGCTAAGAGGAGGACACACAAGCCACTCCCTCTGCTCGCCAGCCTGGCTCCTGCCTCTAACCTCCCCGGAAGAGCGAGACAGAGCCACCATAGAACACCATGAGAACACACGCAACACCGTAGCCTGGCCAAGCTGCGACCCCACACCTAGCACCACTACGTGGCTCCGGAACCAACGCAAAGAGAGGCAGTGAGACAAAGGATTGTCTGGGCCGTGCCAGGAAGAGACCCACCTCAATGACCTCAGCATCCCACTCAGACAAGAGAGCTCTACAAACGACTCGGCGTCGCTGTCCAAACCTCGTTTCCCCCTCTGCTCTAGAGTCTGCCAACTTGGCTCCCAACTCGAGCATGCTCGAAGCCCAGAGCACTCCCTCAACAGGATCCGAGGATGGGGGTCCCAGGCAACGGAGACAACCTCTGAACGGGACAAGCCCTCAAGTGCCAAGCACCGGGCGAACAGGCAGGGCAAGCACAACAAGAACCGGCTATATTCAAAAAAAAAAGCACAACAAGAACCACGCCAAACTACTGGCTTGTAACCCACGACAAGCCCATCAAGCACGAGGCATGCACGGACCCTCGAGAGGGCCGTCGGCCAACCAAGGCACGCACGAGCAAGCCATAACCTCGGAACACCACCAGACAGTACGGAAAACATCGCTCTGCTAATAATCGATTCGACGTCAGAAAATCGATTACTAGATAGACACGAGCCTCCTGGCACCGCCGCCAGGACACGACCACGAAGGTGTCACCTTCGGTCACTGAACACAGGGAGGTAACCTATCGCGTTCCCCACCAGAAGGTCCTAAGGGCAAGCCAGCCCTGGGGCACATACCAACACCCCAACTGGAACCACGGAACACCCGAGGCACACACAGACACTGTCACACCCCCCCCTAGGTCGTCGTGATACCATCGTGACGGGGAAGGGCACCGCGATAGTAACCCTGTCGCGATGGGGCAAAGCGTCGCGACAGCAAACCCTATCGTGACAGGAACACATGTCGTGACAGCGATCCTTATCGCGACAGGCAAACGCGTCGCGATAAGGTCACGCCCGACTGGGCAGACGCCTCTTCTGGTGTTGCAACGCACACTGCGGTCGCGACACTAGCAGAGAGGTAGACCCACAGGATGCTCCATCCCGGGGCCGCCCACAAGCCATGAACACCACCATGCGGGGGAGGGGAGCATGGAGAAGCTATCTAAACTAACTAGAAAGCACGAGAAGCTCCCAATCCACCCGGATCGAGAAGGATTCAAGCAATCTCTACTTTAAACGAAGAAACGAACCCATAAGGGCTCTTCACGTCAGATTGGCCACCTCCTCCTCACTCTACGCAAGCTCCACGACACCGGGAACACGAGCACGACCCTCCTCCTCGCCTGAAACGCACAAAGGGGAGAGAGGAAGGCAGAGCACCGCCGGAGGGGGAGGAGAGAGGGGAAGGAGGGAGAAAGGGAGAAGGGGTCTGCGGCCAAGGCCTTAAGCCTTCGGCACCCAAGACGCGACAAGGCGACGCATCGCGTTCAGGACCTTAACGCGACGGGTCAACGCACCGTGACAAGAACGCGTCCCCCCAGGGACGCCGCGACAACCCGACAGGTCGTACTGACACACCTGCCACCCTAACAAGTGTCAGACGACTGAAGCAATGGAACACTATCACGACCCGTTGACCGGGCGCAACACGAAGACGGGACGGGAAAGCAGGGCGCGACAAGAACGCGACGCACAAGCTGGTTGCGACAAGGATGATTGTCGCGTCAGACACCCACGACGCGACACTAACGCGTCGTCCAACCCGGACGCGTTAGTGGCCAGTCATCCTAAACACCGGACGGAAATCCGGGAAGCCGAGTCCTACAGTGTGTCCTTCCTCAATGAGGACATGCCTTCTTGTCGCTAGGCCTAAAGCTGGGTGTCTGGGGTACAACTGCCTGCTGACTCGGAGCTACTACTAAACGCTGTGGAAGCTGGTACACCGATGTCTTCTTTCTGTCCTGCCTCTGGAAAGGTGACGTTGTCCTCTTCTGGGCTGCCCTCTTTTCCTCTATGTACTGATCCATCTCGCTCTCCTGCCTGCATGGTGCGCTGAGAGCCTCGTCCAAAGTTCGATGGTGAAAAGCAACCAGTCTCGACCTGAGTGGTGGTTTAAGTCCCATCACAAACTTCTTGGCCTTCCTGCGCTCATCTGCAACAATGTGGGAAGCGTACTTGGAAAGCTCGGCAAATATGGCCTCGTACTCTAGGATAGAAATGGAGCCATGTGTGAGAGATGGGAACTCCTGCTCCATCTTCTCCTGAATGTGCTCGAGGATGAACTTGGCCCGAAAGAGTCTAGTGAACTCGGTCCAAGTCACCTCCAAAGCTCCATCCTCGTACCTCGTACGTAGCATCGAGGCCCACCAAACATTGGCTCTCTCCTGCAAGATACAACCCATAAGCACCATCTAATTCAAAGTCTAAATCTTACACAAGTACATATACTCTAAGTACCTATAGCATGTAAGTTGTTAGGCTAACTTTGTCCTCTTCCGCACACCTGATAGCACGAAAGATCTTCTCCACCTCTCTCATCCAGCTCTCTGCCATAAGGGGCTAACTCTCCCCCTTAAAAAGAGGTAGAGTCATCCTCTTAAACCTCTCCATGATGGACGGACCACCATGGCCTTGCTCCTAGGGAACTGGAGCTTAAGCCTGAGCCTGAGACATTAAGAAACATATAAGCAACACATAATAATCATGCATTCAACAAAACAGACTACTCCTATTTAACAACTCTAACTTGTGCCTACAACTAAGCATGCAACACAGCCTGAGTCTGTGTCTGGGTCTGCATCGCCTGGACCAGACCTTGCATGAACACGCCATAGTCCACAAGTGGTGGTGGAGGAAGTACCGTGGGACCCTAGGGTGCTGGGGCCTGCTGCTCACCCCTCTCCTCACGCCTCTGCTCGTCCTCCCGAGCCTAGGTGTTGCGCCTACCACGGCTCGCCATTGCCTGTAAAATAATTAACTCAGTTAGAATCTAAGTTAATTAGTTCTAACCATTTTCTTAACTATCTTTAATTCATTATTAGATATTTTCCACATGTATAGACTAATTCTATAAATGCTTTGAAATATTGTGTAGATGATGGCTTCTTTATGTACAATCTCAACATGTTGCTCTGATACCAATCTCTGTAACCACCCTCTTTATACCGGTACGATTATACCAATCCACGTTGATATAAAGTGCGCCATCACAGTGGGACATATATCCAACACAACACAGTAGGTAGAGATGTACATAAATAACAAAGGAAAGTACAGCGGAAATAAAAGAGATTCTTATTCCATCATCATTACACACATCCCACAGTCTATATAGTAGCAATGAAAATAAACAAAGTCCATAATTAAACAAGTCCATATAACATCATTGTCCACATACTAGTAAATGAAAAGTACAATCTATAAGACAGTCCTCCAATAGCTCCGCTACTCCTCTCTCTCGAAGTCGCTCCTCACAACGTCCTCCTCAATCACAGGAACACCTGTCTCACCTGTATGTTAAAGCAAGTATGAGTCTTCACAAAAGACTCGGCAAGTAACCTATTGGTACATCCTTACACATATCACATTCATGCTACTCAATTTAACAAAAGAGAAATTTTACCACATGGTTCATGTCATAACAAACAAGTACAACTGAATAACCTATAACATAATATCTACACATGGTCTTAGCTTAAATCATGATATCAGCTTCAACTCATTCACAATATATTTCCAAACAACTTGATCATGGAACTAAACACATGATCACTAGCTACCTAGCATGATATCTATCACTTTTCACATACTTTTATAACACATTTTTCTTGCTGTTTTGACATAAATATAACAAGATTACATGGTTTCACATTATTCCACAATATAACACATTAACACATCACTTTCACATTAACACTTGGCACATTTACACACATTTTCACATCTTTACACATTATTTACCGTGACACATAGTCCGAACCACCATAAAGAAGGACGCACATATCACATAACACATACCCGTCACCTAGACATTATAGTGATGAATCTTGGTAACTGTGCAGAACCAGGAGAAGCTCTCTCCACCCTAACTAGTGGTACTTGTCCACCTCCAAGATTTCATCCTGATGCCCACAGGATATCACATACACATTGATCCTTCCCATAGGGACTTTTCTACAGTACGGCTCCACAGCCTTCTATGGTAGCAATGTCAATTTCGGCACAAATTTAACTTAATCACATTATTTCACTTAATCACATGCTTAGCAACATTTTACATGATCTTAATGATCCATTCACATGCTTATAATGCAAACACATGTCTTTCAGGTTACAGAACTTATCATGGCTGTCTAACAGTAAGAAAATATGCTTAACAGTATGTCATGTCCCGACATTTAATATATCTATAAATGCTGAAACGTGAATGAATATGAAATCAAGAGTAAAATTTGAACTATTCGAGCAGAAAATTGCTCGAGGGCTTCACTAAATAAAATTTATTAACTGTCGTTCTATAGGTATTACATGATTCTCAATTTACAATTCAAAAGTAAACACCGCAAAGGTTGATCTCTCAGCCCACAAATCCCGATGTCCCACCTTCTAGAACTGTAGATTACCTGAGAAAAAGTAAGATTTGATGAGCTAACTAACCCAATAGGATTCAATCTTCTAATCAAAAGGATTATGATAACCAAAGAATAGACAAGAAACTTAACTGTTAGCACAGCTGAATATCAAAGATGATTGGATGACCATGTCAATAGATAACAATTGTAGAACATGAGTACTGAACAAGATTGCACGGTCAAGAATTCAGGACAACAATTCACATTCTGGTTCAAATACATATCCAACCCATGATAAAATAACATGATGACTAATCAAGCCTGTATGATGCAATGTCAAACATCCACAGATCCTTTATCGTTCCGTACAGCTACTAAACAAATTCGGGTGCTCCTCCCGGGACTGGACCAGCCCCACTTGCACTGGCATATATCTCAACTGAGTCCGAAGACCCAAAAATTGTCATCACAAATTATTTCTGGTAATATTTAAGTGTGGTACACAAGTACTCCGAATCTCACATGTAACAAAGGTTTATGGTCCAAAGCTAATAATTTCATAAGGTTGAAACCACATAAGAATCAATTATACTTGGAAAGTTTAAGAATAATCCAAAGTAGGATATGAAAGGCAAATAAATGATCCCTCTTAGTGATAAAGTAATTGGAATCCAAGAAAATGAGGGAAACAACTAGTTGAGTTAATACCAAAGTGTGTCACCAAGGGCTTGGACAAGAAAAGGTGCTAGAAAGCAAAGTAGGATAGTGTATGTCGACAGCCAGAGAGTGGCTGTCGACAGCCACTGCCTTCCAGAACCAGATTTCTAAAATCTGAGCACTACCTATCGACAAGCCAAGGGTGACTGTCGACAGGTGAAGGCCATCTGTCGACAGATGAAGTCTATCTGTCGACAGCTACTAGTGGTTCTGCATTATCTAGGTTCTGGAAGCATGAACCTTGTCGACAGATGGGTTTTAACTGTCGACAGATGGGTTCTAACTGTCGACAGGCACAGACTAAACTTCTAGAAATGATGTAAAACTACCACAGGATACTCTACTAAGTGTTTCTATGATTCCTAACATGATTAACATCATCAAATGGGTTTGATCTACACTTCTAAACACCACTTTACAGGAAGGAAGGAAGTGGAATAAAAGAAATATAAACTGTACACATGGATGGCTAGAAACTTAGGAAAAGATAACTATTGGAAGAACAATTCTTCTAACAACACATCCCTACATCTAATAGGAAATTTTCCACAAACACACTTGAACATGACATGATCTTAGCTAAAACAAGCTTATAGTGGATAGAAAAACAATCATAAGGATGCTTTCAGAATCTAAGCCAAGGTATAAACATGGTAACACTTTAATCTCAAGCTTTTAATCAAGGATAGGAGACAAGAAGGAGGGAATAAAGAGAGAATCCTACTTGGAAAGTTTACACCTAAAGACATGAGTGTCAATTTAGAGACATGGACTCAATGGAAAAGAAGTAACCAAGAGAGCTTACTGAACCTCATGACAATGTGAGGTCAACGTAGATGCTTGAACTTCCAGACTTTAAAAGAAGGAGAAGCATGAGAAGAAGACAAAAGGAAAGAATCCTACCTGACTTAGGAAGATGAAGGCCTTCTCTTCTCCTCAACGAAGGAGCCCACAGTAGCAGGGAGAAGGAAACTTGTAGTGCAGCCACGGCAGGTGCAAGAGAGGAAGTAACAGCAACAGCAGCTACAGAAGAAGCAGCAACAGCAGCCACGGCAAAGCAGCAGCTACAACTCCTCAGAGCAGTGGTAGCAGCAACAGCTTCAGCAACAGTAGGAGCAGGAGCAGCAGGAGAGTTAGGCAAGTGGTGGAAAGACTCTTACAAAGGGTGAAGGAGAGTTTATATAAACGCTCAAACCTCATGCATGTATGGCACGTAGGCCATACATGTGTTGCGGGAAAAGCCTCACTTACCCACCCAAAGCCACGTTCACCATGCAGCCCCCATGACTTACACGTAGGGTAAAACGTGTAGCCCTTCTAACTCAAGTGGTAATAAGCCTTACATAGCCAAGGCTACGTAAGGAAAGAAATTAAAAAAAATGTTTGTCGTAAATAAGGGATAATTCAGCTGGTCCCTTTTCCCCTATATTTTTATGTCCAAATGGTGTCCATTCAAGTTGAAATTTCAATCATAAGCTAATAGGAAGGTTTTACAAATTATGGTGATTTTAGTTTAATTTTTAGAATTTATTTTTCACCCAACAAAAATTACCCAGAAAATCATTGTGTCGACTTAATCTTGATATTTGGGCGTCAATAATTCCGGATATTTACATTTCTAGTATCAGCACATTTTTTTGAAAATTATGGTGTTTTCATATTTCAATTCCGTTACCTAATTCTGGTGGCGTCCTGTTGGAGTGCGTACATCTGAAGGCAGAACCGGGGTTACTTTAATAATATAGAAATATCTCTAAATAAAGATAATTAGGTTTCTAGTAAATATTTATGTCTTCTATAAAAATTAGAATCTTCTCTAATTTTTTATATTATATTATTATTTTGATATTAATTTTTGGGTTTTACACAATACCTAAATATGATACTAATCACAGTAATTACTGTTTTTGGATTAATCATGCTTAATATGCTCTTTAAATACCTTTACAATTGCAAACAATACCTACATATGTCATAACAAACTCAAATTTTAACCATAATTTCTACACATGAAATATATCATATGATTAATTTTTCAGAATTTTCATGACAGTATATCTATTTTTAACATTTAACAGAGATCTCATGCAATTTAATAAGATATTTCAATTAGACATGATAAACAGTGAACAGTCAGATCTAACAATTTTAAAACATGTATACAGTAACCTTATGTTCATGGAAATTTCTTATAACAATTTCATACATCATATCTATTTATTCTGAATTTAGATCTATCAAAACATGCATAATTCCCTTTGACAGAAATTCTATAATTCGCAATTATGATCAGGATTTTAACAGGAATTCATGGTTTGGCCTAATAAACATACCTGATCAATTAGAAATTTTATATCATATGCAACATCTAGAAATCCCCGAAAAATCACACCACACAGATTAAATCCATTATTCTGTAAAACCAGATGTACTTGACGGCAAGGGGCTTGCCGTCAGAGTGGGTTAACGGCACAATCGATTGTCGTTAACTCAGGACGGCAATAAGGTTGCCGTCAACCTCCTGTCTGCAGAAAGTGCAGACCGAAAAGCGATGAATTTGGGGGTCCATGACACGAATTAAAAATCTGGAAAAATACCTAAACTCTAGGTGATAGGCCTAGGATGAAACCCCTAAGTTACTTGCCTCTCCAAAAACCCATGAAGATCGAATTTTTGGCGATGAAGCCCTCCTCGGCCAAGCCAAAGAGGTGATGTTCCCCGCCTTGATCCGACTTCCACGCTTGTGCAGTTGATCCCCCGGCATTAGGAGAGCTTCTTCACCTTCAGTAGAGTCTCCCAATCGTAGAAGATCGCCGGTTGAAGCCTTCAAATCGTCGGATCGACCCTCACAAGCTCTCTCTTTCTCTCCCCGAAACCTAGAAAACCTTTCTTCTGAACCAAAGTCCTATCCTAACCGAGATGTCTAGGTTAAATAGGCAATAGAGTCGAGGGAATCCTAGATCATAAGAGTCCTGACCGTTGGGGGGAGGTTTCCTAATTAGTTTCCGGAGAAAACGGGACAATTTCATATCTGGAATCTTAAACACAACCGAAGAAGTAAACGGCCACATAGTTGTCGTCAACCAGAAATAGGTGTCAATCGATGTTGACGTCTAGATCTTCTGGCCACAAGGTAAACGACACAAGTGTTGCCGTCAACTACCCCTTAACATCAATGGATGTTGACGTTAAGAAGAAATTTCGGGCAGAACAACAAAGCATCGAAACAGTTATAAAATTCACAGAAATCGAGGACCTTACATTTTATCTTCGTTTGGATCTTCCCTTTAACAAGACTCCTACATCCAGTCCCCAAGAAATCACTTGGGATTTCTACTACCTAAACCAGGTTACATACAACAAATTTCCCTTGGTCTTCCCTTCATCAAAGGGTATTACAACCTTGTCAATGCAAGTCTTCCCTTATCCCAAAGGGGCACTAACCCACTTTCCGAAGCAAGTCTTTTCTTTACTAAGGGGCATACAACACAAGGTATCAACCCCTTATAGGTTTTCACAAAAGATGCTCTTATTGATGAAGTGCTGTAAGGAATGAGCACATATAGAGAGAGAAGAAAAATAGATATTCTAATCACAACAAAGCTCTCTCCCTCACTCTATATGGACACTCTATGAGATCTATGTTGAAGCTCTTGTCCACGAAACTCTTGAGAAGAAGATTTTTCAAAAATGAAGTAAAGAGGCCTTGTGCGTCTTTCTTTTTGTAAAGTGTCTGTCATTTCTTTCTTTCTTTCAGACTTCGACTCTTCCTATAGTCTTCTTGTAGTAGTTTGAAAATGATAACCATTTGAAATGTAACGTTTGACAGAAAAAAAAAAAGATCTTTGTATTTAACGTCTTTAAACTTGTATCCAACGATCGTTTTCTTACTATAGTAGGTTTCTTTGCATGCTACTGTAGATAGTCGTATTTAATGGCTTGTATGAAAAAATAAGAAAAGAAAAGACTTCTCTTCCAGGACGATATCCTGGGTTAGAAAAATACATTTTGTTCATCAGACAAAAGAGACGTCTGTACAAGTCTGCTTAAAATCTTTTTGTAGTGGCAATCGTACACTACTATAAATGTGAAAGCCACAATGCTTTAAATGGAGTGGACTTCTGACAGAGGATATGTCATTGTACGTTCACGTCTATTTTACTATAGTTTCTTTTCAGAACAATAAATACCAAGATACAAAAGAGATTTTACCATTTTTATAATATTGGGATTTTGAAATGACAAATAAAATATTCATATCATTGTCATATTAAAAACCATATTCGCATATGACATATTTTATCGTATAGGAAACTTTTCATACATCTCAAGATTTTGGTTAAAGAACTTTAGTCAAGAAAATGTAAAGTAATAAAAGATAATGATTCTTTAGGCTGTAATGTTTAGATTTAATATTATTGCCAACAAAATATCCGCAAAACATTAAGTAGACAACCGTTGGTACAATAATACAAATAAAATAGTAATTTAGTCTAAGAATGTCACATCATCAGTCGAAGTTGCATATCAACTTGATGTTCGACTGCCATGAACTTCTTCGTCAGTCAAAGTGAACATCGACTGCCAAGACAATGCATCAGTTGAAGTGAACTTCGAATCATGAAGCTAGTCAACTACAGTCGAAGTTAGACTTTGGCTGCTCAGGAGGTTTATACTATAGTCGATGTCAGATTTCAAGTCCTGAGATGACTTCGACTTCAGAACAAGGAATATCCAGTCGATCTTACATTTAGTCGATTTTTACTGTATTCATTTGTATACTGTTTAGAATAGTATAGATATACTTCTTTTGTCAGAATGAATTCATTTTGTTGTTTATTAAAACATAAATGTGAACACACTAAATAGAACTGGTCGAATCATGAATATACAGTGTTTGGCCTAAATCTATTTTGTCATCATCAAAATTATTTAACCATCAAAATAGTTTTATCATTATCAACACATCCATAATTAAACAGAGCATGGTTATAATGCAGAAATTAATCAAATTAAATTCTTAATCACTCGTGCTCATAACAGGATGTGCTCACACCCTTCCTTTTTCATTGGGGGGACGGGGGGTGCCAAGGAGCTGGCAGGCTATAGCTGTCGTTCTCCCCACCATGGTGGGCCTAGGTGAATGGACTCGATTAGGCCAAGTCACCCTCACCCCTCCACATGTATCAACTCTTATGTCAATTTATTTGAAGTGGGAGAATGGCTCAATAGTTATGATCCTCAATCTACATCTTAATGACATAGGTTTAAATCTACCTCACATTACCTACCAAAAGAGAGGTATGCATAATGTGAGGGGCGTTTTTCAAAGAAATACTTACCGTGCAATGATAATTCAATCCAATTATACCATGTCATGTCTACGTGAAATTAAATTAATAACACCCTAAAATTTCAGACTCATGGGGTCCCCCATTATTACTCTTATAAAAGCGCAGAAGAACGAAACAGTTCGATACAGAACAGATGAAAAAGATGGTAATTACGTAACACAGGTGCGTTTTGTTTATTTGCAGCGAAATGATAAGATTAGATGAGTAATAGTTTATCTTTTCAGACTAGTTCCGGTGAAATGAGACCTCACGTCTTACTGTTAGGTACCAAACGATAATAAGTAGGAAACAATGGATAATGTCATAATGTGATGGCGCCCTTCTTTTACCACTCTACTGTCTCTATGTTCAACATTCAACAAGAAGTGCTGAAGCACGTTAGCTCCAAACTGCGAGTATAAACCCAATTTTTAATGTACTTCATGTCATGGCCTGCTGAGTTTAAGTTGATAAAAGAGGCAGCCAAACAAAAGCGTGCCCAGAGAACCCTTTTCCGTCAGCTGAGAAGGGTTTTTTGGGCATGAGCCACTTATGGGTTCGTCCCCACCACGTCAAGTTGAACAGTGACTCTGTGAGCATAGTGATACAATCATCAGAACCCCCCCCCCCATTGGCGTTTTAAGGCTGCACCATCATTTTGTGTCAAAACCCTTGACTACTTCATCCATGAAGAAACAGTTAACGTCGCTTTCCTGTTACCTTTAGCAGACTGGATCCGGTGGATGATAGGAGACGCCGTGGTCGCCCCCTGCCTGGAGCTATTCAGGGATGAAGTCTGACGGCAACACAAACGCACAGCTATTGGTAGAAAAAGAGGGGAGGAAGAAAGAGGACAAGTCATCTGAGGAACATATTTGGATTTCAATTAATGGGCAGTTAACAACATATGCAACAGGCCTAACCGGCCAGAATACGGGCAACTCCAGACAAATAACGCCGAGTTGCTTCCGTCCCTGATGTGAATAGTTGTACAATGGTGGGTGAGGGCAGCCCCATGCGTGCAAAACTGTGGTTGATGTATGGGCGAAGAAAAAAAATCTTCCCCCAACGCCAGAAAAGCGAATCTCCATGAATGCTACATTACTATGTTAGCTGACGCCCATCCTGCCGTGCTTTCGCATGGACTCGGTTGGCTCTCGTCTGCCCTTCGAACCCAAGAAATCTCCAAGTTAGGCTGCAAAGGCTCACCTCATAGCCCTGATCTCTGTGGCCCAACCGAGCCTCTTTCTGCTGCCAGGAGAGTCCCTTCACCATCCGGGCCCTTCCTCTTTGAGGCAAAATCAAAATTCTCTTTCCTTGCACCTTCCCTGCAGCCCATGGGATTTGAGACGGTTCAAATCACTGGTTAATCATGTCGAGGGTTCTTCCGCCGATCAAAGATTATGCGCCCTCCACGTCCAATTCTCCCAAAAAATTGGAAGGGCGGCACAATTGAGCCATTTTCAGTTGGAGGATCTGACGGTGGCACAATGCCTGCTGCAGCCAACTTGTCTGGTTCAAGAGGTCTTGTAAATAGCATAACTGGTTCCTTTGGATTCTGCATCAAAGATATTGCATATATATCTTCAAACCACTTAACAAAGATACAAGTGAAGAAGAGTTGAAACATAACTTCTTATATGCTATTAGAACAGCAGGCTTGTGAGAATAATCCATTATTAAATGGAGATTGCAATATTCAAAAGCAGTGTACTTTGATTCAGTCACTCAGTGTTAATGGAACAATTCCGGTTATGTCTAGGCAGAACAAGGGGACATGGATGGACAGAGATGGATAGGAGTATGCACACCGGGGGATGATCGGCATGAGTGAGAGAGAGAGTGAAAGAGAGCAAGGTGTGGGGGAGAATGTCCATACGCTCTTTTCAGGCCACCGGTGTCCAAGAGGTCGCCGTTTTAAGTCCCGTTTCATACGTCCTGTCGGGATTATCATCAACTTGGAGCCTGAAAACTGCACATTCTGCATTTTTGATGGTCGATTATGTGCACGACCACCTGCCATATCATCCGAGTCCACAAATTCATCTCCACTAGATCCAACCCTGCAAGAGAGGGCTGGAAAACCCGGAAGCGCCAGCCCATCTTCAATAAGCTGGGCTTCATGCTGAAAAGAGTCCAATTATCTTATCATTATGCCGCTAATTTGCTATAATCTCTAGCAAAAAAGAGCTGACTAGTGAATATTTTGCAAGCATTGCACGTAAAACCCAGACACGACTTATCTGTCAGTTTTTAAAGTAAGTCCAAAGCAACCAATCACAATAAAATTACAGAGTGAACATAAACAGATTTTATCACACCACATCTAAAGATCATTTCCATGATGAATTCTTTCTTTCCATCTCACGTTCATGATGCTTGGACAGTAGGGAAAGGTTTCTAAGGGAACTTTGATTGGGTTTTGGTCTTTCTTGAAAAGATTGACTTCTTTTCTCTTTCTTTTTTCTCTGGGGATAGGTGTGAGGGTGGTTGTCATTTGGTATGGAGGTTTAGCCACTTTCATGTGCACAAGGATAAATACCAAAATCAATTGAGGATAAAGTACGATGAAATCATGAAGGATAAAAATATTAAGGGGAAAAATCCCTACAGTGACCACATTAGCAAAGAATAGCAAGCAATGCAGCCAAAGAACCAAATATGTTCTGGATCGAGGGCTCTTCAAAAGAATTATCTAGGATATTGTTGCTCTCACATGATAAACTTCCTCTGAAAACAATTGCTCCAGTCCAGTAGACATCTGGTTTAAGTTAACAGACCAATAGTCTTGTAGTTAAGCCGACAGTGGTAACCAATATGCTCTATCAAGAGGTCCATAGTTCCTTTTCAGATTGGAATAAAGTGAACTTGATAGGCGATGTACATGTGCAATTTTACTGCTGTATTTTAAACTGACGAGCAATGCCAGTGTGTTTAATCTCTTCCTCACTCAGTAAACAGGTAGAGTGATTCCAGTCACTACCAGGTGCAGGCAACTTCTACTCAATCATGATGGAATAGACCTTTTCTTCTTCAGAGACCATAGAGATGGGGTGTCTTGCCATCTGTACCAAACTCTCCTAAAGGGAAAAGAATTTCCACACTCCAGAAAAGGTTGAGGGGAACAGAAGATCTTCAAGAGTGATACAAAACTAGGGAAGGATGATTATTTTTGTCTGTTACAGAATTTGGAAATGAACTAAATTCGTATATAGAATACATGAAAACATGACTCCCTTAGTTGTCTTTTTAAAAGAGGCAGATTATCAGATAGGTGTATCCAAGCATCAGACTACCTAGGCACAGCATTCTAATGCAAATACAAGTGTCCAACAAATCATTAGATAGAACACCAGATCTATAAGATGTAGGCATTCTAATGTAAATACAAGTGTCCAACAAATCATTAGATAGAACACCATATCTATAAGATGTAGGCATTCTAATGCAAATACAAGTGTCCAACAAATCATTAGATAGAACACCATATCTATAAAGATGTAGCCATAAAACCAAGGCATACTAATTAACCATATGTAATTCTATGCTGAAAGCAATGTGGCATATCTTCAGGTTTTAGTATTTCATTTGAGGTTATGTATTCCTCCTGACTCAAGACCAAGTAAGCTTGTTTCTTTGAATTATCGTTGCTGAAGGCAAATCCAGAAATCCCATGGCACTGAATTACAACAAATGGAAAAAGTAGACAACAACTGACATAAAAGCATGACTTGTCTCATCTTATTTTGAGATTTATCATCTTATTAGATAAGATAAAGAAACAGATAAGATATTTAATTACCTTATACTTCATCTGGATGCGTTGAAGCTGACCTCATTTTCCACTACCCCCCCTTTTTTCTCTTCTCCCTGCAGATAATTTGGTCTTAAGTAAGAATTCTATGGGTAGAGAACCAACAATGTAAAGCGGAAAAAAAAATCAAAAGGTACAAACCTTGATCAAGGATTCCAACACTGTTCTGGCCTGCTCCAAGTTACGTCTGACCTGAACCGGATAGAAATCAAAATGGAAATCCAAATTAATATAGAAGGGAAAATTCAGCAGAGCAGCACAAAAATACAATTGAGTCAAATGAAAGTCAAGCTTTAACAAATTTAAAATCAACAGATAACTAAGTCCAGCAACACAATTTCACATAAATGATGAGATAAAAAATTGAATATTCACCATGAATAAAGTGCTCATGAGTTTACTTTCTAAGGAAATTTTCTTAACAAAATATTGCAGGTGCAAACATGTCACAAGAATCAAGAAGAAAGGTTCACTTAGGGTCCATTTGGTTACCTATAAAACCACACACGAGAAAACATTTTCCAGGAAAACTTTATGAAATAAGTTATTTTGGTACCCTTAAAAAGTTAATCCATGAAACTATTATTCTTAAAATTCCCGAATTTTGGCACCCGAGGTGACCCCGTACGCCATTTTTTGCCATTTCCTTTTCCACAATAACCCCTGGTTGGTGTCGCCAAGAACACTTCCCCGAAGTTCCATAAGATCAAGCTCATGACCTGCCTCACCTACACCCTCAACGTCGAGGGCCCCTTCGAGGTCTCCGCCAACGGCACCGTCAAGTTTGAGGAGGACGGCATCAACTACGCCACTGTCACCGTCCAGATCCCCAGGGGTGAACACGTCCCCTTCCTCTTTAGCAAGCAGCTAGTGGCCTCCGGCAAGCCCAAGAGCTTCAGCGGCCAGTTCCTTGTGCCCTCCTACCAGGGCTCCTCCTTCCTGGACCCCAAGTGCCGGGGTGGCTCCACCAGGTACAGCAATGTCGCAGCCCTGCCAGCGAGGGGCAGGGGTGACGAGGAGGAGCTGGCCAAGAACATCAAGGACGCGCGGTCGTCAATGGGAAGAATCACCCTGAGGGTGACCAAGAGCAAGCCAGAGACTGGGGAGGTCGGTGTGTTCCAGAGCGTGCAGCCGTCAGACACCAACCTGGAAGCAAGGGCCCCCAAGGATGTGAAGATCCAGGGCATCTGGTACACCCAGCTCAAGTCTTAGAAGCAGCACAGACCCCCGCCCCCCAAAAAAAAAACACACCCACCAAGATGCCACCTTTCCCTTCCTCCTCGAAGGTTTCGCAGGCTGTACCAGTCTCTTTTTGGGGTTTCTAGAAGAAAAAGAAGAAGAAAGAAGCAGCAGCATGTATGTATAATTGGTGTTCTCACAACTGTGATTACTATTGAGTACTGCTTTGTTTTCCTTGATGTGAATTGCAGCGCTCTTTTCTTCCTTCCTTTCTGTATTCAAATCTAGCCATGGTGATCACCATTTTCAATTTTTCAGAGAATAGAGAAAGAGTACTGGTAGTGTTTGTATGCTTCTTTCATGATCTGTTTTGAACAGCTAAGAGAGGTTTCTGGTTCTTTTGAGATTGGAGGGGAAGCAGCCTTTGGAACTTCCTGCAACATGGGTTTCTAAAGCTTTGAGTGTCCAGACACAAGTACAGACACGACTACATGAGCAATAGGGAACAGAGCAAATTTTGGTCCCCTCCTATCCATTTCTTCTTTGGTGATTGCGGTTTTCAGATGTTTGAAGAGAGGTTTCTGGGCAAAAGAGTTTGTGTTCCTTAGGCTTGAAAATTTTCTGTTCTGCACTGATTTTCTGTTTTCAGTATTTGTGATCTAAGATGAAGACTAGCAGATCAACACATGCTTAAAATCTTTTACGCACAAAAAAACATGTGAAAAATATTTCTGAAAAAATATTTTACTGGAAAACAAACATCAAAAAGTTTTTCTAGGAAATTATTTACGTAGGTACCAAATGGGAAATTATGCTTTTTATTTTTCTGTAAATACTATTCCTTGAAAACTTTTTCCCTATGAATATTTTACAACCAATCAATGGATCCTCAGCTAAAAATGCCTTTTGGGAAAATATCTTGACAAATAACTGTTCCGCAAAAAAAAAAAATTTGGGTCATTGTCTGTTCAGACTGGTTTGGATAAAAAACTGAGATTAGATATCAAAAAATAAACATTTGGGTCATTGTCTGTTCAGAGTAGCAAGATAAGTCACAGAAATGCACAAGCATCTGGCCATCTTAGATAGTTGCCTTGCTACTGAGTTTTTTATCACAGCATCTAAAGAATCTTTTAAATGAAACAAGTATATCGCCTACCCTCCTTGTATGAAGCCGGTGAGCTTTCTCCCTTGGTCTAAAGACATTGTAAGGATTTGTATCATTAACTGGAGGTGGTGGCTGCATAAACAAAAAATGGTAGAGATATTATGTAGCCAAATTTCTCAAGAGCAAATTGGGTTATATATCACAATGCACCTAGAGTTACATAAATAAGATTTAAGGACAAAGAAGATAATAGCACAAGTAACCAAGGTTGTGCCGAACCCAAAACAAAATAACAGTTACATACATCTCATTAGCATCACATATCTTTTCTGAAAAGAGATTCAAATAAATATGGTTGAAATGCGGATTACAAATAAACAAAGATGTTGAGCTACCATCAAGAGGATTCTCATCTGAACAGAAAGAGAACTGTACCTGGTCAGAGTGGAGTTGATTGATGCAGAAGGTTGTACAAAATTCCTATCCTAAATGTGTGAAATGCCGAGTACAAATGTATTTGGATACACTGGAGTTTATGGGAGCTTTCAAATAAAGATTCCGTAGGCTGGAAGATGTAACGAAGGCATTTCAAAGGAATGACCTTAATAAAATGCTAGAGCTGGAAGTAAGACAGATCTTGGTAGACCCTGACCCAGATTAGGTGTTCCCCAGATCCATCTTGGAAACAGCAAAGTAATTGGGTAAAAAGTAAGTTGGTTGTGGATCTACTATTGATTCTTATGAATGTTTCATGGGCCGGAAAATGTAAAAAAAAAAAAAAAGGTGGATAGTACCACTAATATATAAATGGAAATGAAAAAGAATGTACAAGTATAGGCTCACAAAAAGGCCTAAAAACTGTCCAGCCAACCTATACACCACCATCCAACACCAAATGGATAGCCAAAATCTATCCCCCCCAACAAACCAAAAAGAGAAGAAATGGACGGATTCACATTGCAAATGATAGATGCCCATTCCTTCACTTTATTACAAATGACAGCAAAAAGGGGCTCAGCAGCTCTAAAGAAGATGCAATTGTTTCTCTCCCCCAAATCATCCATAATGTAGCATGGAGAATGAGCACCAGATTGTATTATCTCCTTTGGTCGACCATTGTCTTTTCCACTTTGCAATCAGCATGCAGACATCACCATACAGAGGAATCGTGCCATGAGTTCTTGCAGCAACCTCTGCCCACACCATACGAGCATAGGAGCACCCTCAAAGATGTGATCAATAGACTACTCTTCCTTCCCACAAAGGACAAACAAGGTCTAAATATCAGAAAGGAAAGGAAGCAATCTATCTCTCGTAAGGAGCCTACCAAGCAAGATTCTTCAGATGAGAACCTTCACCTTTAGCGGGCTCCTCAGTCTCCAAACCTAAAGCTATAAGCTATGTCGAAGCCCACCATCCAAAATGAAACTATAGACAGATCTAACCGAAAAGCAGCCTCCTTCCTCCCAATGCCACACCCACCCGCCCACACTCTTAGAAAGGCAAATGGAGAACAAATGAGAGAGCAGGTCCTCAAAATAAACAATCTCTGGTTGTCTTAGATCCCTCCTAAAAGTGGGCGCCACATCCTCTCAGGTAACGAAGAGTCAACAACCTGGGGAAGAGTCAACAACCTAGGAAACTGGAAAAAAAGAGCCATTGCCACCAGGAAAAGATCAGGAAAGACCTCACAAAAGGGAAGATCACCACACCACCTGTCTCTCCAATAAAAAACCAAATCCCCTTTCCCTAAAGAGATCCTGACGCCTATGAGAATGAATATACCTACAAAAAAATTGTATTGCCACAAAGGGGAAGTGTTGGCCCACGGACTAGGAGAAAGGACTTAGACTCTGGAGACTCTGGACCTCCCAAAGTACCTCTGTTTAACAATTGTAGCCCACAGATCGTCCTCATCAACACCTAATCTCCACAACCACTTTGCAAGCAAAGCCATGTTGAAATCCATGATATTCTTTAACCCCACACCTCCCTGCTCCCTACTCTTGGTGACTCTTATCGGACCTACATCATACCAGCTCTTACGCCTATCACCACTACCATGCAAGAAAAATCTACAACGAATAACTTTCAATCTCTTGGCCACTTGCTTCGAGACTCTGAACATAGAGAGGAAATGAGTCAGAAGACTATCCAAAACTGAGTTATAAAGCACCAGTCGACCCCGCATAAGACAATGTCCTGATCTTCCAACCCGCAAATCTAGTCTCAAACCTGTAAACAATGGGCTGTCAATCTAAAAGCACAAGAAGAGAGTGGAAAACCCAAGTAGAAGATAGGGAAGCTGCCCTTCTCACATCCCAAAACAGTAGCCGCCTTCCACATAGTATTGTTCTTGATGTTCACCCCAAGTAAGAGACTCTTGTTAAAATTGACTTTCAACCCTATGAGCTCCTCCAGAAGCTCCAATAAATATCTCACCATGACAGGCAGATGCTCACCCTTAGCCAAGATAAAATGATATCATCAACATACTGTAAAATGCAAAATAGACATACCACATCTAACTCCTTGGGCACCAAGAAGACCCGTTGCCTCTGCCCTCACCCACGTCCTACTCAAAAAACTGGCCACCAGAATAATGAACAGAGGAGAGAGAGGGGTTAGCCTGCCAGAGGCCTTAGCCACCATGAAACCAAACTGATGGTTTACCATTAATGAGAACAGCAAAAACAGCCAAGGAGACCCAAGCCTTGATCCACCTATCCTCAAAACCCATCCTCTCTAGCCATGGAAAGCAATCTCGCGAGATCTCGCGAAATTCTCGTTCTCGGCACCTTCCTAAGAAACGAGGAGGTTCAGATGAGTAGTCAGGGTTGGCAGGATCCTCTTAAGGCAGGGTTAACAAGATCTCTTTATTTACCTGAACATCATTTTAAATGTTATAATTTGTAGTTTCATTTACTTAAGATAATACATGTAAATGAGAAAGTACCCCCTATTTGAATCTAATAAAATTTCAAAAAAATCATATCTCTTAACCAAAAAAGTCTCTCTCATTTAAGAAGAAATCGAGATTTTGGTGATCCATCAAAATGACGACTTTCTAATCTCTCATAACTTGACCTAACTAAAAATTTCATAATTCAAAAAACCACATAAAATACTAAAATTCAAAGTCCGGTGAAATAAGTCAAATGTATGTGATTCTCCAAGAGACTCACTCTCCTACTGACATATTTAGTCCATTGTGATACTCAGATAAATAAGATATTTTACCATGGGTTCCCATGTCATGAAATTAATTTTTTGTATGCTTAAAGTAAAACCCTATGGAGAAAACATGAAAACGCACATTCCGAATCTCAATTACCCCACTCTTGTTGTATGATATATGTGAACCTACGTCATCCATGGTTGAGACTTAGATGTATACAATATCTATGTGTTCTTAGAATTATCTATGTAAAACCTATGTTATCCTGATCTCCCGAGATCTCTTCTTTGAACCCCCCCCCCCCCCCCCCCGTGACGAAGCCGAGATCCGATAATGGCACCATTGTCTCCAGCCATGCAGCATACATTGCCAATTTGCCTATCAAATTCCTTTCAAATCCACTTTAAGACTAATCATTCTCCCCCCCCCCCCCCCCCCCGCGCTACTTTAAAGCAAAAAAAACATTCATGGGCCACCAAAAAGTTATCCGAGATGTGTCTACCTCTGATAAAAGCTCCCTAGACATGATCCGTCAGCTGATCCATAACCGAAACCAACCTAGATGTCAACACCTTAGAAATAATCTTGTAGGTTCCATTCAATAAACTAATAGGCCAAAAATCAAAAAACTCAATGGCATCCCATTTCTTTGGGATAAGCACAATATGAGTTTTGTTAATTCCTCCCAAGTGTGCCCTTCCCTCTTGGAACTCCTTAATAGCTGCCACCAAATCCCCTTTTGATAATATGCCAACATTTCTAAAAAAAAGAAATGTTACTCGAAAGCCATCAAGTCCTTATGCCTTATCCCCAACCAGCGATAAAACAGCTAATCGAGCGTCCTCCTCCGAGCAAATATGGTTCAAAACACACTAGCCCCTACGGGCAGTCGTCGTAGGAGCCCCTCCTCTAAACTCGACCTGAAGCAGTCCTCATCTGTGAAGAGCCTAGAGTAGAAACTCCTCGCTTGATCAGTAATGTCCTCCTCCTCAGCCAAAATAGAGTCTCCCACTCTAATGTACGAAATGAAGTTCACTCTTCTTCTACCAAAAGCAACCCTCTGAAAGTATGTCGTGTTCCTCTCGCCCTCTTTGACCCACCTATCTCTGGACCTTTGTTTTCAATAGGTTTCCTCCTTGCAGAGGATTTCCTCATATTGTTTCTTAAGAGAATCCCGCACAACCCTACCTTCCTCATCCAGAAGTCCTACCTCCTCCAAATTGTCTAAGCCATCAATTTGTTGCAACATTCTGAGCTTCGCTCCTCTTGCCAGGAGAGACTTAACCGCCCCTTACCACCTCAAAACCTGAGCAATATGTCTCAATCTCCTCACCAAGATTCCCATAGCTAAGAGACCCCTCTCCATAGCAAGCCAAGCCTCATCCACCACATCCATAAAGTCAGCCTCTCGCATCCAAAACAACTCCATCTTGAAATTAGACCTCCTTCTCTGCACTCTAGAAGTCTTCAGTAAAATAGACCTATGATTTGAAACCACTCTAGCTATGGACGATACCTGAGCATTTGGAAAATGGTCCTCCCAATCAACAGAAACTATAAATCTACCCAACTTTGAGTAAGAAGCCTCTGCTCTAACGTTAGACCAAGTATAAAAACCTCCAGACATGCCGATATCCACAGGCGCCACTTCCTAGATAAAACTTGTAAAGTGCTCCATGCACCCATCAGCAGAAGAAGTGTCTTTCCTCTCCCACGGATGTGCCATTGCATTAAAGTCACCAAGGCCTCCCAAAGGATTGATGCAACTGCAATAAATCCTCCCAAAGCTGACATTAATCCTCCTTGGATTAAGGGCCATACACCCCTGTAAAGTCCTAAGAGAAACCATCTTTCACTCTCTTGAAGTGCACTGAGACAGCCCACCTGCTAACCATCCTATCACACAATAGTTCCTCCACCTCATGTGGATTCCACATAATCAAAATGCTCCCCAAATACCCCACAATTGTAGAGTCAACATCTTGAGTCAACCTAGTTCCCCCAATCTCCCTCGTGATAGCACTCACCTCCCCATCTCACTTGGTCTCTTTGCACACACAAGACATCAACCTTACACCTGTATACTAACTCCTTTACTACCCTTCTCTTCTCCACCCCCCCTAGACCCCGAACATTCCAAGAGAGAAATCTCATTAGAAAATAGTGTTCCCCCTCTCATCTAACTCAACTGTCACTCCTTCCTCCTCCCTTTGCAAAACTCTTGCACCCGCCCGAATACTTGCACTCCACCTCCTATAGATTTTTGCAAAAGCCCCTTTCAGATCCATCTCTGCTGCCACAGAGGAGATGCCCACCATTCTTGCCACTTCTCTAGCCTACTCTGTGCACATAGCCTCCACTTCCTTAAGCAGAGCTCTCATCGCCTCTGACCGTACGGAAGACTTCCAAGTACCATCACCGTCACCCTATAAAACCAAAGCCTCCCCTCTAGATCACTGGCTATTGCTGACTATGATCGCCCTATTGTCTATGTCGGGTTGCTAAATCAAAACAACGGCAGATTGGCCCTGCACCTCCAAAGCATCCAGGGAAGGCCCTCCCAGATCCACTGCCATTGCCAAAGACAGTGACTTCTCCACCAAGAGGACCAAAGGACGGAGAGACAGTTCTAGCCCCCAGATTGGGCAGAAGGAGGCTGCCTCCCGAGGCCCCCCAAGCCCCTAGGAGTCTTCTCTCCAATACCCTGCATCACCGGCGGCTCACATGTATACACCGGGGGAGAAATCCCCTTGAAGAGCTCAACCTCACTAGCTAGTAGGTCTTCCTGCACCAATCGTCTCCTTCCTGAGCCAACAGGAACGCCTTCCATTGCCACTGGGGGCCAACGAGGTCATAAGTCCAATCGCCTCGCCGTCGAATTGCAATGAGGGTTAAAAACCAAGTCGTGCTCCTCTATCTGGTGCAGAAGATGGCCCTTATCAAACCCCAGCAGCTCAATACACAGCCCCAAGTGGGAAGCGGGTAAGACCTCGAGCCTAATATCAGGTCTGGCTAGCTAGTTGTATGCGATCAGTCTAGGCGGGCCTCGATTTACCCAAGCTGCCTGCAGGGGCTTGCCACTAGGCCCGCTGACCACTAAGACCACCAAATCTAGGCCCGAAACGAGGATCCGTTAGGTCAGATGATTCAAATTTGAATCGCCCGCCTAGTTGTCATCTTCAACCTCCAAAGCATACATTCATTGCCCTAAAGGTGCCGACGGTGAGGGGCAAGGCTCTTCCTTGACTTTGAGTATCTGGCAGTAGACGGCCAAGCACTTGCCGTAGAACCTAACAATGACTGTCGCCAGCAACTACGTCGGGCTATGCGCCTGGATGGCAACAAGCATCTTCAACCAAGCCCCCGTCATGGCGAATTCCAAATACCCATACAGCAACCACCCAGATTTACGAACCAAGAACCCAATGCCAGCCTCATCATACAGCCCAATAGGAAGCCCCTCCAACGACACACTAAAGCATCTCTCCAGCAAGGGTGGGAAAGTTCCCCACTTCATTGACCACTAGCAAATGACCCTTCCACAGCGATCATCCCCACTTCCACTGCCTTCTCCACCCCCTCTTCACAATTACCCACACCTGTTAGATCTTCCAGTCTGCTCTTCACCCCTTCATCTATTGCATCTTCGACGAGTAAGGACAGAGCCAACGACTTCCTCCTCCACTCCTTACAATGTCAGACATAATCCTCCGAGAGGTCGCTGACCTCAATCACCTTGCCACTACTCCAAGGCACTTGAGAGGGCCTTGACACTCCCCTTACAACTTCAACAAAGCTGCAAGATTCTTAGCACCCATTGCTTCCTGACGTCAGAGCCTTGGGTAGTCCATCTTGGTTGCCAGCTTGCCTCCATGCTCCTCATCTCACCTCCTACTCAACTCCCTTAGCTTCGGACATTCGACAAAGGGACAAATACCACCTCTAGACATGCCCTCTTCTCCCACACCCAAAACAGGTTAGGACGAGGGAGGGCTTCCGTCCACGACTACCTTGAAGGGCATCCCCTCCCAAAGTTCTCAGGGGCCCTAGAAGACCCTACCTCCCTAGCTTGAACTCCAACAACCCCTCTAAGGGGATACTGTTCGGCCAAGACAGCTAAGTAGATCCCCAAAACATCTCTCTAGAAAAGTTAGAGAGAGAATGTACTTGGTAGCGAACTCTAGATTTCCAAAAATTAATTAAAATTTTCATGTAGTCTATGATAATAGGGCACTTATTAGGGTCAATGATTACATCCAAATGATTTGTTAATGTGTATGAACCAATTATTTTGATGGGGGGCAAGTATCAAGACATCAGACGAGCAAGGTTGTATTGACATCATTTTTATTCTTCTTATGTATTTTTATTTTATTTGAGTTTTAGTTAGGGGTCATAAGTTGGTAGAAAAAAAATTCTAGTTTTTTATAATTTATTTGGGCGCATTTAGAGTTAATATGGAGTCTTTTTATTTTCTATAATTTGAGTGCGATTTTGCACTATTTCTTAGGTCTTAGGGTATTTTGGCCATTGGGTTGTGAGGGCCACTAGTGCTCCTATCCTCTTTAAATGCACCTGGATTCTCAACTTTTGGAAGTAGTGAAAGGAGAATAGAGTTTGTCTTGGGCTGCGCGTCACAGTAAACTGTGGGGATGTAAACCCCGTATGTCTTCTTCCTCCCCATGTCCTCTCTTTGTATGCTTATCTCTATCCCCTGCCATCTCTCTCTCCCTCCAGTTTGTCCTCTCTCTTTGTCTCTCTCCTTCACACACCTAGACCACAATCCACCGAAAGCCACCAGTGATCCTGTCTCTCAATTCGCTCTCTCCCTCACTCTTTCTTTCCCTCCTACAGCAGAGCTAGCACCATCTCCCCCACCCCCCTTTTCTGTCTACACACCCCCGTCGGCCAACACCGTTGGAGCTCGCCGCAACCCCACCCTCTCACTCTTCCTTATCCGTACCCACCACGCCGGAAGCTCCTACCCCTCCCCTTCAATGTCGCAATTGCTTCGCCCACTCCTCCCCTTCAGATTCAGTGAGTACGCCTGCGTAGCAACACCTTCCTAGCTGCACCGGAGACCCGCCTTCATCCTCCATCGTTGTAGCTCCGCCATCACCGCTCCCCTGCACTACTTCGCCCGTGCCCCTCCGCCTCCCTCCTTGGCTAGTCACGTCACAAGAGCCCACTACCCCATATTGCAGTCCCCCCTACAATCATCGTGGGTCGCTTGCACCACCTCGCGATCGGGAGGTCGGCCACCTAGCTGGGTTCCTTCTGTTGCGTCGACCCTAGCCCACTGGCCCTCCCTTGCAGTAGGCCATCTCCAATAGCCTAGCAGAAGAAGAGCCCATCACTAGGAACCATGCCAGCCCCTACTGTGGCCCCTCAGTGATCCTGTAGCTGGCCCATTGGCAGGCTTCGCAACTTGGCTTTGTGGAAGCAACCCATCCAACAGCTGTATTCCGCTTCAAATTTGATATCAGAGCATAGGGAACCGACTTGTTCTCACAAGTCGGGGTTCTGGTCAACATGGTCGTCTGCATCTGTGTTCATGGGTATGATGTCATATTTTGCCCGCACAATTATGTGCCTTCCGAATGGTCATTTTGTTTGTATGTTGCTCAAACCCGATCAACCAGGTAATTGTCTCTCAGGACATTGTGGATTTGTTATCATGCACAGGGGAGATTATTGTCCATTCGGATGTCGCTCCTGTGGAATTTTCTTTTGACTGTTGGTGTTACAGCATTCCTCAAGGCATGGATGGCATAGTTGGATCGGGGTGCTGGGTCGGACCCAGCCAACCCCGATCCGAGTCGAGTCAGGTCGGAGGATCCGCCCGGGCTCCATGGGAGTCTAGCTGATCCAAGATCGGCCAGGTTTAAAAATGAAGAAAATTTGTAAAAAATGAAGAAAAAAATCAGAAAAAGTTCTTTAAAAAAATTATAAAAATGCACATTTTGGGTAGATCCATAGTCTAGTTGCACACATGTTGATATTAGAATTCAGAGCAACAAAAATTATGTAGTTTTATTTACTTAAGATATTATATGTAAATAAGAAAGTACCCCCCCATTTGAATCCAATAAAAATATCAAAAAAATCATCTCTTACAAATAAAAAGTCAACTCTCCCATCCAAGAAGAAAATCGAGATTTCGGTAGTTCCATCAAAATAGCGACTTTCTAATCTTTCATAATTTGGCATATCTAATAATTTTATAATTCAAATAAACCCAATAGAATATGAAAAATCTAAAGTCCGGTAAAAAAAGTCAAACGTGCATATGACTTCTCCAAAGGAGCCACTCTCCTACTGAAAACACTTAGTCTGCTTGAGACCTCTCAGGATTTGGTCAAACATAAACTATCATCACCCAAACTCATGAGAATTGTCACTTTTTAATTTCTTTTCACTTAAAAAGTGAAAAATCTCATGAGTTTAGGTGATGATAGCATAAGTTTGACCAAATCTTGAGAGGTCTCACGCAGACTAAGTGCTGTCAGTAGGAGACTAGTTCCCTTGGAGAAGTCATATGCAAGTTTGACTTTTTTTACCGAACTTTAGATTTTTAGTATTCTATTTGGTTTATTTGAATTATGATATTTTTAGATATGTCAAATTATGAAAGATTAGAAAGTCGTTATTTTGATGGAACCACCGAAATCACGATTTTCTTCTTGGATGGGAGAGTTGACTTTTTATTTGTAAGAGAGATGATTTTTTTGATATTTTTATTGAATTCAAATGGGAGGTACTTCTTTATTTACATGTAATATCTTAAGTAAATGAAACTAAAAATATAACATTTACTTAAATGATGTTCAGGTAAATAAGGTAAGTGGAGGGGATCAGACGTAGTTAAGGTAAGCTAAGAGAATCGGCCTACATCAGATGGAATCGGGGTGGAGCGCCCAGAGTCGGGCTGAGTCAGCCCGACTCCACCCGATTCCGGTCGACCCACCCCGATTCCACCTTATACTGTGGGTGGGTGGTTGTTTCCCCTCTCAAATCGGGTCGCCATAGGCCGATTCCGCTCCGAGTCGACCAATTTTGCCATCCATGCCTCAAGGGTGTGTTTATTCAGATGGCAACCAGCTTGAGATCTATCCATCTGAGGACCTCTTCATCACTCTTGGGACTGAGTGGTTAGTCGAGCAACATGCTGATTTGAGATTTGTGATGACTTCTTGTGTTCTACTTCCACCACCTGAGGCATCTGTAGTTCCTGTGCCCTGTCATGGCTTTATGTGCACCCTATAGTTGCCTTTGGAGTAGACGATAGGACAAGGCCCCCGATCCAAGCGATGACTCCTGTCACAAACATTTCTGCTAGTGCCAAAGCATCGGTCTAGGATGTGATTTATGAAGCCGACCCTACATTGGCCGAAGAATATGAAGAAGAGATCTGAGCATGGTCTATATTGCAAGACATGTGGGATTAGAGTTTATTTGTTTTCCGGGTTGGATTTGATAGATGATTTCATACTCACCGCTGACTCATCTTTTGAGAGTATTCTAACAACTGATGACATTTAAGATCATAATTTATTTCTTATGTCCAGGTTAGACTTGATTAATGGCACTGTGTTTGAGGATGCTTCGTCAGTTGTCCCATTTGATGTCGTGTTACTTCTGGAGCCGTTTCTTAGTGATTTATATGGTCAGATTTTTTACAAGGCACATATTGGTCAATAGTTCAAGATTCCTAATACGATTGTCTGCATGTAGTTCTATATTTGCCCTCTCGTGTTTGTCTTTGTCCTACTTCGGTACTTCAAAATCCGAGGATGAATTTTTTCAAAGTGGGGGAGATTGATGGAAAACGGTCGTCGAGACATCAGATGAGCAGGGTTGTATTAGCATCATTTTTATTCTTCTTATGTATTTTTATTTTATTTGAGTCTTAGTTAGGGGTCATAAGTTGGTAGAAAAATTTCCAGTTTTTTTAGTTTATTTGGGCTCATTTAGAGTTAATACGGAGTCTTTTTATTTTCTATGATTTTAGTGCGATTTTGCACTATTTCATTGGTCTTAGAGTATTTTTGGTCATTGGGTTGTGAGAAGGGCCACTAGGGTTCCCGTCCTCTTTAAATGCACTTGTGTTCTCAACTTTTGGACGCAGTGAAAGAAGAAGACTAAAGTTTGTCTTGGGCTGCATATTGCAGTGAGTTGTGGGGATTGAACCCCATGTGTCTTCTTCCCCCCCCCCCCCCGGCTCCCCTCTTCATCTACTCATCTCTACCCCCTGTCATCTCTCTCTCTCTCTCCTCCTTCGCACGCCCAGGCCCCAGTTCGCCGGAAGATGCCAGTGATCCTCTCTCTCTCCCTTGTTCTTTCTTTCCCTCCGATAGAAGACCCGGATGACATCTCCCCCACCACCCTTTTCTGTCTGTGCGCCAGTCGGCCAGCACCGCTGGAGCCCACCGCCATCCCCTTCGCCATAACCCCACCCTCTCACTCCCCCTTGTTCATAGGCACCATGCCGGAAGCTCCTGCCCCTCCCCTTCAACGTCCCAGCTGCTTTGCCCGCTCCTCCCCTTCAGCTTCGGTGAGGCCGCCAGTGTCGCAGCACCTTACCAGCTGCACCGGAGGCCCACCATCACCACAGCTCCACCACTGCTGCTCCCCTGCACTGCTTCACCCATGCCTCTCCACCTCCCTCCTCGGCGAGTTGCATCACAGGAGTCCACTGCCCCATGTCGAGGTCCCCTGCAACCATTCACAGGTTCCTCCTGCTGCGCCGACCCCAGCCTGCTGGCCCTCCCTTGCAGTGGGCCATCTCCAGCAGCCCAGCAGAAGAAGAACCCATCACCGGGAACCATGCCAGCCCCAGCTGTGGCCCCTCAGCAATCCTGCGGTAGGCCCATTGGCAGGCCCAGCAACTTGGCTTTGTGGAAGCGGCCCACCCAGCAGCTCTGTCCCACATCACCTTTATCTGCTATTCTCAGTGCTTATGCTATGTCATTGTTAGTGAGCATGAGAGATTGACAGGTTAAGAATATTTTTGTAAGAAGTGAAGCTCAGCGAATAGGGTTTCTAAATCCATTGGAGGCAGATGCCAGATGCTGTTAACACAGAGCACGATGTGTCTGGGAGTGACAGCTTAGCTTTAGGATTCGTGGAGGGTCGAGAAGGTTCTGCCACAGGAAAAATTGATGCTCGTAAATCTTACAAGAACTGCCAACAATGCAATCAAGTTCCATTGTTTGAAAAAGATGCAGATAAGTTTTCTTAAATAGACCTTTTAAAAGTTGGGAATAGAAGTGACTCTTCTAGAAACGTGGCTGGTGGGAAATGGTTCCTCAAATTGAGAGTGAATTCCTTTTTCATTTTCAGATAGCATGGATAAAGAGAAATTTATGATTATACATGTGAAATTACGGAGCTCCCTATATCTGGAAGGAACAACATAAAACAATGTGGAAGCTGATCAAAGAGTGGAGCGGCACCAGATATTGATCCAGGATTGCACACTTTGGAAATGGACTACTTGCCGTCAGGAAAAGAGCACAAGACAATAAACTGCTACTGAAGGTAAAAGTGAATCCACAAGGCCCACAAGGGCAAGCATGAATATGCAATTTTAAAAGTGACTTTTTTCTTTAAATTTTCATGCCCAGTTAAATGTTCTTGGCAGAAGGTCCAGCAAACAGAACTAGAACCAGGTTTCTGCTGTAAAAAAGTATTATCTGGCTGAGGCATAAGGTATACAGCCAATGCCCAGGCACCCCCAGGCAACTAATAGAGCACTCTGTTTCCTACAGCCAATGCCCAGGCACCCCCAGGCAACTAATAGAGCACTCTGTTTCCTGGGGTGCTTGGACTGCTTCACCGTTAATTTGCATGTGGAGGCCTGAAACTTTTTTTCCCTTTTGGGGAATGCGAGGATGCGTAAGGCTGGTAGCAGACTGTCTATGAGAAGCCTGTTATCAACCTTTAAAAGAGATCCAACGAAATCAGACACATTGGAAGGGATCAGGAGATTATGTAATCATTAAGGCCGTTTTATTTGCTGAACATGGTTGGGTAAGGCCAGCTTGCTCGAGGTATTCCATTTGATAGAGCAGTTCAATTTTCCAAGGTAGACTAAAGCTACGAGCATTAAGTGGGGAATAATAGATTCAAGCCGGCAAACAAAATCAGGTACTCTAGGCTGGGTTAGAATTTACTGGGAAAGGTCAATGAACAGGATGGATTATCAAACAAAAAGTCATCTGATGGAAAAACCATCAAGGATATGTAAACCTCACTAACCCATGAGGCAAAGGAAGTGATCCTTAAGATGCTAGGTTCTCAGAGAGGGACGGCCAGAGAGCACAGCCAGCTGCTCTCCTCTTCCTCCCTTCTTCCCACGTGGCACAGCAAAGATGAACCAGAAGCTCTCTGTGGGGACCAATCCAGGATTCAGCGAGGAAGATGGTGTCCTGTCATGAGAGCTGCCTTGAGTGCTCTTGAGATGAAATTGTAAGCTTAGAACCTGCAGACTTCAGATGTATGGGTGGTTGCTGAAAGAAAGTGACATCCTACCTTTTTCAAACGAAAACCTTCTTGCATGTGATCCTGGTCGCAAGTTCTTGCAAGATCTTTGACAACAATTCACGATGATGAGTTACTTGTAGTCATGTTCATTAATTAATATATGGGTTCAGACATTGTCGAGGTGATAGCTAGACAGTTGCCTCCCCCCCCCCCCCTCCAACTCCTTTACACCTGACATTAATCAACTCTACATTAATAGGATGAGGCTTCATGGATATTTGCAGACTTATAAGAAGCTTCCTATCTCAATAATGGAAATGGGTTTACCAAAAAAGTTTAAACTTTAAATAACCTAAAGACTTATCAAAAATTTCAATTGATGATCTGGGATCCATAGGCTGGGTTTGGTAAGGTTTTTTATTCTAATGAATCAAATACTGGAATCTTTTGATTAAAGGACTACATGCACATTTTTTAAATAAGAGGAATTAGCAATTTTTCTGTTGAAAGATTTGATACATCAACATCATCATAATCCACATTTTTTCCAAAATACATGGAAGTCAGTACAAGACCAGGATAACAAAATGATCAAACTTTGAACATAAAGGAAAAATTTATGAAATAAAGGCAATAGCAGGTCAGCCAACCCCCGTCATGACAACATGCACTTTGTAGTTAATAGTAATTTCAACTGGCACATAAGGGTAACAGTGTCCCAAACTTACATTCTAAGAAAAATAAAAGTTTATATGCTTGCAGAGTGCTACTAATAACAACTCCATAAGCGAAGGGAGAACAGCAGTTACAATAAGCAGTAACAAAGACTACTCTTTTGACTGCAGACAGAGGTTAGAATTTTACATTGTATACAGCAAATTGTATAGCACATACATTTAAAAGAACCTCAAGTGTACTATCAGATGCTCTAAAGAATGCATTTGCATTGCGCTAGGAATTAGGAAATGTTCAAACAAACAAAAAGAAAGCTATCTGAAATGCAAAGGAAATCACCTGCAAGCGCCGTAGAACAGGTTTTTGCCATCGTTCTCGCTGGTAAAAGATGAATAAAGCAGACATAAAAATTTATAATACAACAGAAAAGTACTTCAAATAATGACCAGTTTGCGCAACCCCCCCCCCCCCCCGAGAAATTTAAGCAGCTTAGAAATTCGTATATACGTGACTTACTTTCAAGTTTTCAACAACGATTACACAGAAACATAAATATGAACAAAAGCAACAGAGAGAGATAAAGCAAAATGTATGATATATTCCTGCAACAAGGAACATAGCACAGTCCTAAAATCCAACCTGAGGGAGTTTCCTAGAAGGGGGAGGACAAAAAACACTCATTGCAAAGTAAAGAGATTACCTTCTTCTTCCAATAGCTATATACAGACTGAAGAACAGCATATCTAATGGATAGATATTGCAAGGCCTGCAAAAATAAAATATCCAGATAAACCACAGAAGATTATCAATCAAAATAGTGTTACAATTATGACATGTCAGATAAATCAAGAGATAAAGCGGGACTGAGGTGGCTCAGAAAAATTGTCATTCTCATCCTACAACCTAAGGGAACTATGAAATAGAGGCAAAATATCCATTATGACCGAGAACTCTTAATTGCAAGAGCCAAAATGTTTTGGTCGATGAGATCATTCTCACTCACCACAAACATTTAACTGCTTCACATTTTAGTTTCAATTTTCTGCTATCAAAAGCAAACTTTTAGAACAGCATCACTTCCTTAAACATTAATTCTTACACGTCACTGTAATAAATAGCTAAATACTATCATCAAAAGGTTGGTGGTTAATAGAGCCATCCAAAGCCGTTGTATTCATACTGGATAATTAAGTGAAATGTTATAAGTTCCAATTCAGCTTGGCTAGATTTGGCATCCCTCAAAAAGCAACTGCTGGACCGTGACATTAATATGCTCTCAAGTGGAGAAAGAAGCAAATGTGTGGAGAAGAATAATCACTCATAAAAAAAAATAAGAGAATTGTTTCTTACAAGAAATTTAAGAAGCATTATGATATCTTCTCCTCTCCCACTTTGATTGTACTACCTCTACTTAATCAATAAAATGGGCAATAACTTCTACTATATTTTGGAAAAAAAAATAGTCACCTCAGCAGCTGCATCTAGCTGCAAGAGAACAGGAACTGCTGATCCAAGAATTGGTGCTATCATCCCAGCCCTTTCCCGAGTCTTTTGATCTAAAACCTCCAATTTAAACATAAGAGTCTCAAACCTGTAAAATGTTTTCCAATGTATGATAAGAATCAAAAATAAAAACAAAGGAGTGCAGGCCATTTCCAAAAATACCGAATGCCCCAAGGACACACAAAATCAATGGAATTAAGAAGCCTTAGGATATAGCTTTCCAATGAAGGGGTTTGTATTTTTCCATTAGCATTAGCAAAACAGACTATAGAAGGGGGCAAGAAACTACCCCCAAATCCCAATACAGCACTACATGTGGAATTTGCATTATCAGAAAGAAGAATCAAATAACAGTTAAGAACCACAGCCACTCGTACGCTTAATTCATCTTTATAAAAGATCGAACGACATTAAAGTGATGAAGAAAGTGATGGAACTGGATTACTTCCAAATGGCATAATGTCAACAAACATAAATTAAAAAAACAAGCAAAAGTTGTTAAACCTATAACCTTTGTTTTGAAAGTTGGACAAGAGGTTATAATGCATATAAAGGATGATGTGTCGGGCAGTAAGCCATTGTTCATTCTTAAGATGTTAAATCAGATGAAAATGTTTAAAAAGTTTGCATTAGAAATGTTTATAGTTGTAGGTTTCCGACCAACTTATATAGAATTAGTTAAGGGCCTTAAGGCTAAAAAAAATAAGCACTTCAAAAAATTAAAACTAAAAGGATGACAGCTGTGAAGCTCTCTACGTCTGACTTGTTGCTTAAGACAATACACACAAGGGCCACACCCAATCTAATTACTCGAGCAGATGGATTAAGCTTTCTAGCTGAAGCTACAATCCCTGTCTGATATGCAATCATCAAGTGTAAGTTGCATATCTTCCATTTAGCTCAATCCCCAAAAAACCTAAAATCAGTATGTCAATATTATTTACAAAAATGGCATCACATACAAGCACTTGGGAAACTAGCAAGCTTCCTAGCCATGGAATCTGTTCAAGCCAAAGAAAAGTATATGAGAACTTCAGTTTAAAGATCAATTCTCTAAAAAAGGGACCTCTCAATTGAATCAATAGGCCTATGTCCATCTGTTTGGCAAGTATTCAAGTGTCTAGATGCTTAACTCAATATAACATAGATAGACATTTTTTGGCAATGCATGAGGTAATATTGATAATACTAAGTCCAGAGTGGAGACCAGTTGTGAGAAACAACTAGCTCATCTTAACTTTTAGACACAAAAGAATGAGAAATTGCATTCCTTTATTTATGGCGTGCTAAGGACAACTAATCACCACAGATAACAAAAAGGATAGCCAACCAAACTGTAGTCTATTGTGGTGAGCCACAAATTAATGAGTCTCATTTCGAATCTCACCCCCTCAATGTACGAGACAAGAAAGGTCTACCCATGTATCTCCCTTGCAGGTGAATGACCATACAATCAAGACAGGATTGACTTGGCAAATGTTTAGTCCATCATATGGCCATCAATAAAGCTGATGGATCTGCAACACAACCTTCATGATAAGACTCTGCACCAGTTGCTTCCCAAATCCCAATGTGGAATGCCTTCTTGTTCTAATTTTATACACGAACCATTGTCCAGGCATTCAATCATTCCAAGCATCAGCAATTATCAACTGCTCTGGGGCCAATAAGCTCGTCCTTGTTAAAAATACTTGCAGCATCAACGAAGTGGGTTGCTGAGCCTTACAAGTTACCCATAAAATACTCTAGCCTTATCATCTTAATCGTCATTATCAAGACATACTGCATCAAGGATCAAGTAGGACTTGGCCACTTGGGCATCCATATGCCAAAGGATAAGAAAAATAATTAGCATTTCATTGTCAACCTCATTAACCTGCAATGTATGGCAACATAGACACGTCCATGCAAGCTGGTGGAGAATAAGAACTCATGTCCTTTCAAATGTGAACTTGACACATAAAGAAGCTTGCCTTACTCACCAAGGCAATGAGAAGATGAGCCAAGAAAGCCTCACTTCATCTTTGCTTCATCCCTCCCATCCTCCACAATGCAGAAGGCGCATGCACAGATACAAAAGATCACAACAAGATGCCATCTTTCTGCTCTAACCTGTTGTGCCTCTTGTTTCTATTCCCAACAACCTACTGCTGTTTTATTGTCTGATGTCTAGAGTACATCTTGCCATTAGCTGTTGTGCACAAATTCCTATAAGTCTTCGCTCTTGTTTATAATAAATGACCTATATCACATTTTGCATGATGTTAGTTTGATTTTCTGTACATCATCATCTGCAGTCTTCCTGTTATTGATACTGTTGCTGCTTGTAGCATTTTGTTGTTGCTGTGTCACTAGACAGTTCTGAGGTAAGACGTTGATTACTACCTCTTTTAATGATGTCTAATGCTTGTCCTTTTTAGTTATATACCAATGTACTTATAAACCAATGCCTTCTTATATTAATATTTCCTAGATGGTTAATCTTCTCTTAATAATATATAAAGCCTTTTTGCTTATTACATGCTATCAATTTTTTCCCTTGTAACAATTTTTACCACCTAACAAGGTACACTCTACAAACCATTGGGAGCCTCACTCCACCTCTTGCCTTATAGAAAAGACATGACTAATTCCAAGACAACTGGTAGTTTGCACTTTGCAGGTGGTAGAGTTACTACATCATGCAAAATGTTAGAAGGGGTATACTACGAAGATTAAAAAAGGTAACGAGAAAAAGAGTTATGTTCCATGGATGACCTAAGGCTATGGGTACATGTCATTAGTGAAGCAAGGACAAAAGTGAATAACTGGGACTTGAAGACCTAAAAATCTGTAGATGAAGAGACCCATCAGTGTCCTTCCACCTGAACTTGGGGGCAAAAAACCATCTTAACTTGGGTTTTGTTCTATAGTGGCATTGTTCATGTGAGACACGTATCAGACCAGGAGATGGTCAAACAATATAAAAAGTGTGGCCTGGTCTGCCGTTCTTATAAGGTGACTCCCCTGGATCTTCTGATATTTGATTACTGTTCTCCCAGGGAGGACCCTACTTTTGTACTTTAGGCCTCCTCAGCCCACAAACTATCCGCTCTGTATGTGGCCCAAGAATCTTCCAGAAAGTGGGTAGAAACCACCAAGCAGCCCATTATCAACCCAAAGGCTGAAATTGTGGATCCATCCACTTTCAGAGGGGAGGAAATCTATAGCGTTAATCTTTTCTCCAGAGATCTGTATCAAAAGCTATTTTTGCCTATACAATTTTGTCTTTCATTTGAAATATTAGGGTCTTCCTCCACGGCTATAATCGACATAAACCCGAAAGATCAAGTGATTTGTTCATGAATCAAAAATGATGTGACAATGTTGTGAGTTTATAACAAAGATTAGCAAACTAGCTTTCAATTAACCAATCTAAGCCAGGGCATAACTCGAACTTTAGTAGCCGATTCCTGTGTTACAAAATGATACACCATAAGGTAGATATCAAAGTTTGCAAATTTCTATTACTATGCAATAGGAAACATTTGTGAATTTCATTTTACATCTGCCACTAACAAGATACAAACAGAAGTATGTAGAATTCCATCACCATGCAACAGACAATTAATAAATTTCAGTTTACATCCATCACTTTACTTTTCAGCTGAGAGAATCTTCCGTTCATTGTTAAACTCTTGAAGCCAGTCCTCGTCCTCATTGTCCAAGTCATACTCAACAAATTCCCCAATCTCAGCCCTGGCTGCAATCGGTAACTCAAGGATTAAGACAATGATAATACTTCAATTAGCATGTTGTTATCACAAAATCCTAAGGTCATCTCGGTAGCACACCTCCTCTTCCTCGTAGATACGATGTAGGCTGCTTGAACGTGGCTGTATAATCTCGTTCATAGGTGTCCACAACAACAAACTGGGGAGTAGGTATCTCAGGAACAATTTTCTTACTAGCATTCTGGTGTGCCTACAAGATAAAACAATCTTACTTAGGATGCTCCTAGCTTTTATCTTAAAGCATGTGAAAGAATGCCTATTCTGTCACAGAATCAGGGAAACAATAAGAATGTTCAGACAAAGAAGCATAGAAAGGGACAGCATCACTTTGATGACAGAAATCTACAGCATACACAAAGGAATCACCACAAACATTTAGCATGTATGCTGAGAAAACTGATCCCACCTCATTGTCAGCCTCAGCAACAATTCGCTGTAAATGGGAGCTGCGGGTGGAGGTAGTGGTCACTCCATCATCATCCTCAAAGTCCTTGATGGATTTGACAATTGGGAGCTTCTTGTGGATGTCAAGAGGGCGAGGCCTGAATGAGAGCCTACTCATGTCCACACATCTCCTGTCCGATAGAGGCTTCTCTCACTGCTCATGCCGCAACCACATTCGCAGCAACTCTCGCTCACTGCTCAGCTACTAACCAATGCCCAACTAGTAATGCCAAGAGTAGAAGACCAAATGACTGCTGGACACGATCAGAAATCAAAACACTGCACCAGGATGGCATGCTCCACTAGAAGAACTCTAGCCACAACCAAATTAGAGTCATTCTCCCGTGTCCCAATCCAAAGGATAAACACTCAGGTCATCGTTCCCGTTCGAGCAGAGCCAGAGCAAGAAAGTAACTTTCCTCCCCAAACCCAATGCACGAATTGCTCAATCCGGCAACTTTCAACTACAACAAACTCTATCACGAGTCAGGTGAACAAAGAACCGAAGCAGAAAAGACCAAGGACGCCGAAGCAGAGCACAGGGGACGACAGAAAACCTAGAAAAGCTGGAAAGCAGCTCTAGACCCAAAGCCGGCCCAATTAAGGCGACGGGAGGCCGGAGCGCGGGAAGCAGGAACCCTAATTCTCGCAAACCCGGAAACCTCCCCCAAGGTCCGCCGGTGCCCTAGTTGAAGAAATCACAGAGAAGGACAAACAGGGGACTTCCCCACTGCGCTCCACCACTCCTACGCCAAATTCAAGCTGAGAAAAGCCCGCCGAGGAGGCCCAGAGCGCGCGCCACCGGCGCCGGGGGGGCGGGCCGAGATGGCGGGGGAGGGGAGTAGGGGGTGTGCAGGGACGGACGAGTCGAACCAGCGGAATCGGGCGGGAATCGGGCGATTTAGGGCACAGGAGGGCGGGGGAGCGGGAAGCCCTAGGGGGATCCCGGCGGGGCGGGGCAAGGCCACGGCGTGGGAGGGGGAGGATGGAGGGAGGGCAGCTGCCGCTGCTGCTCGGCCGGGTCGGACGTCCCTCTCCGGTGCGCTCGCTAGGGTTTTGAAACGCTCAAAAAAGGGAGGGAAGGAGGAGGAGGAGAGGGAGAAGGGGCGAGGGAAGAGAAGGCTCGCGTGCGGGGGAGAGGGGCGGGGGCCTTCGTTTTTGCTCGGGCTTCGATTCTCTCGCTCTCGTCACACACGCCCCCCCCCCCCCAACTCGCTCGCCCTCGACGCCCGATCGAGCTACGATCGGGCCTACGGTCTGGGTACGTAGGCGTACCGTATAAGATGCGTAGATACGGATACGGGGTGTAGTGGGTGAGTGGGTGCACGTTTGGAGACGGCCGTATACCGGACGCCACCTGGCCAGGTCGCCGGATCTGATCGCGCACGTGGTTCCGGGTCCCATGCCGTCGAGGGGGTTGGGTTTCCTTTTTTACCCTCCGATTCTGAACAAATTCTGGTCCTATGCCTCCATCGAGGTTGGCCCGGGCGAGGGGCAGAGAAGGGAATGTCGATGTGTCCGCGGAGAGGAGACTTCAATGGCGTATGATAACACTTCAAATCCCTGAGAGTATTACAACTTGTACACAAGTTGTAAACGTGGTTAAGAGAAAAAAGTTGCTCTATTTAAGATGTAGAACTTTTAGACATTTGTAAATGTGCAGCCGTTAGTTGAGTGTATTTGTACCACAGTGGAGAATCCTCTAATCATTTAAAATATTTTGCATCAAATAGATATAAAATATACGGTCGTTTTTTAGCAATAGTATATTTATTATGGCCATACGTTATAAAGAGGATAGTATATATGTTGATAAATTATTTGAATGAGAATTTCATTGCATGTATTTTTGACAATAATAGTCTTCTTACTGGATAGAGGATGGATGATGTTATTTAAATAGGTAATATGACAAATGGCAAGGATGACAAGTGGCATGGATGAGTTGGGGACGGTGGCAAAAAGTGGTAATAAATATGCTTCCATTTACAAGGTGCATTATATATGTTGTGGGACTACGGACAATAATGATAGCAAGCTATAATATGACCAACAAGACATAGTAAATCCCATTTTATAGTCGTGGTAATCTCACTTCGTACACGACTCGTGTAAATTTGTCCTCATCTTTTTCAATTTCTTCTTTTTTAATGTTAAACCTGCAATCCAAGTTTTTCTCATATATTTCCTACTTTCAAATATTATCAACTTCATGAATATGTTGCTGCTTGAGTAAGTGGGGTCAGCCTGAGCCGATGTCCGAGAATCCAAGGGACGATGATAGCTTGACGAGGATGGTGAATCCGAGCTCCGACCTGTAGGACCATCGAGGGATATCGGTGGGTAAAAATTTCGACGATCAAGTCAGTTCGAGAGGTCAGAGCAAGAGAGAGTTTTAGGGCTAGATATCGCATACCTTTCTCTTGAGGGATCTCTCCCTCTTATATAGGGGTTTCGGTTGCTAGATTACCAGACATGACTCGCACACGACGCCCACGATCCCGCCCACAACTTCCGCAGTCCTAGGTTTTGGATGGAAGGTATGGTTGGATAGGTTCCGGATGTTCCAGGCCAGCAAAGCACACGCGACCCGCAGCCGTGATCTTCGGGACCTACCGTTAACAGACCTAAGATCGTGCGAGGCCAACTAGCGCTCGTGGTCGTAACATTCGGCGCTTAACTAGGCCCTCGCCGCGGGCCACCGCCTTTTCGTGGCACTTGTTCAGCCGAGAATTGTGTAGACCAAGTGACGCTTCGGGGAATGGCAAACGACGTCAGGCGGATCGAACACGAGCTCGGGCAACCGACGTCGACTAGAGACAACCCCTACGTCGGCTAAAGGCGACCTCTACGTCGGTTAAAAGACGACCTGTATCATTGCCCCCCCCCCCCCCCCCCCCCCCCGTTTCTCCTCAGGAAAAAGCTTGTCTGAGGTGAAACCACTCTTTCGTCACCATTCGACCACGTGGTTTCCCAAGGTGGTGTAGGTTCCCTTGGCGACTTGACGTTGCCATCGATGGGATGTCGAGTCCGTATATTTATGGCGTCAACGCCACCCTGTTGCGTGAGGTTTTAATGTTGCCAGCGTAACATCGGTACGTGCTGTACCAGAGCCTCATTATTATGGTACTGTTACGCCAGAAGTCATGTCGCCGCTTCGACTTCTCCGCTGAATGATGGTGATCCTCTATGATCGCGAGCGTTGTGGATCCTGGTGACTTCCTTCTGACCATTCGCCTTCCGACAAGTGGCGCAATCGTGATCTCCAATGAACTATTATACCCTTCCGATCGTCCGATCCAATTGGCCCCCCTGGGTCTATAAATAGCAGGTATCGCAGCTCAAAGGTGCCCTTACTCTTTCGTGCGAACACCCCTGAGCGATCTTCTGCCGACCTGCCGACGCTCTGACGACTCTCAACGAGATGATCAAAGCGCCTTGTTTGCTTGTCTATTGCTTGCTTCCTTCCGAGGTAAGCAATGAGCGCTTCTCCCTCTCGTTCTTCTGAAACTCGTCGGGTGGTGAATGTGTAACGTCGCGTGCTTTTCGGATCCATACGGATCATGTGCATTGGGGTTGTGGCGGCCGTTGTGAGGCCAGTGTGAGTTGGGTGTGTGGAATGCATGGTGTGATTGCGTGGCTTGAGCAGGTAAAGAGCAGGGTAGGTCCTGAATTGGAATGGGACCTGCTGCTGTTCTGTCTGAGTTGGCGGCCAAGGGGTGGTCGTTGACTGTTGGCGTCCAGGTTCATTGACGTTTACATCATGAACTTGACGGCAGCTTTTGTGGACGTTTAGTCTGGCGGTGCATGTGGGCGACAAGGGGTTGACGCCAACCTGTCAGTTCAGCAGGTTATATGTTCACCCGAGGGCAGCTCTCTCAGCTCACCCTCTCTCCCTCTTGCCCCAGCTTCGCCCCTGGTGTTTCTGAAGGTTCTAACAGGTATCGAGAGTGGCTGGTCGATCGTGGGACGCGCGGCGTCGCCGAATTGCGCGAGGAAACGTCGCGGCGTGGTGCAATTCGCGTGGGAGCTCGCGGAGGGCTCGGCGTAAACCGGGGATTTGCGGGAGATTCTAACGCGTTCTGAGGTAGGGGACGAACCCTGGTAGCTCCATAGAAACATTAAAACACATCATAACTACTTGAACCAGCATGATAATCCATGTTTGGATAGAGTTGCACCATATGGGATATGGGTGGTTTGAGTAGTTTATTGTTCGAATCATGTTTTAATGGGTTGCATTGGGTTCTGTCATGCTAGAGGGTATGCATTTGTATGTTTTTCAGTAATTAGAACAGCTAGAAAACTCGCAGGACCGAATTAGGGTTTCTGCAGGGTTTAAGGCCGGGAACTTGGCGTCAACATCGTTTGCCGCCAAGATCTTCAGCCAGGAGGTTGACGGCCAGGGACCTTGCCGTCTACTTCCTGTAAGCGGCAATCGATGTGGCCGCCTACTCCTATATGAACAGAAATGGCTATTTATGGTGTTTTTCGATAATGCATGCGTGGTATCATACGAGGTGCACTAAGTGCACATGGTTCCGTGTTTAGCATACAAGATATGCTGTTAAGTGTTTACTTCGGTGACTGCGCGTTGTGTACGCGAGTCAGTTGGGTTCACGTGTAGTGGACCAGTGGTTACTTGTGGTTTACGTGAGGTTTCACGTGGTTTTGTGTGACGTGCACGTGGTTTTGTGTACGTGACGAGTAGTACGACGCCTACCGTGGTTACCTCTCCAGTTGGGTGCCCCAGGTTCTTTGTGAGCCAGGCTGTTAGCTCGGGGCCTTGTCCCGGTACTTGTGTTGTACCGTTGAGGTCTGTGTCGTCTGACCTGGACACCCTCACTCTTGTGTTAGAGTTGTACGTCCGGCTGAGGGAAAGACGACAGTGGGACAGTGACAGTTGTGGTTGTTTTTAGTCACTTGTAGCGCGCTCGTAGTTGGGGTACGGACACCAGTAGACGTACTGGACCCCAGCTAGTCCTTTTCCAGTGCCTCACTCTAGCGAGCCCAGGCCAGGGTCTCTGGAGGTGCCAGGCATGGGCCTGTGACCGTGTGGTCTGCAGGTTGTGGTGTTTTAGTTGGTCTCCACAGTTGTTTGACCTTTTTACGTGGAGCGGCAGCTGGACCTTTCGTCCGTGGCTGCGAGACTGAGAGGTGGACCTGTGTTAGTTGTCCGAGTCAGTTTCTGGTGTCGCGAACCAGTTCACGTGGCTCGTGTTGGCTGTCTCTACTTTGGCTTGTACACCTGTTTGGGTTTGCCGTTTAGTTACTACAGTTGTTTCTCGTAGTCGGCAGACAGTGAGTAGTTTTACAGCTTTACTTACCTGCTTAGCTGTTTTATATGTTGTTGGTACTGTTTACTGTTTTGTACCTGTGGTTTGTGGTTTGTTCGGCTTTGGGGAGTTCCCTACTGAGCCAGTGACTAGAGAGCTCACCCCTACCCCCACAGTGAGGGCGAGGAGGACGTTTCCGTCCGACGTCCAGTTCTGGGCCGCGTCGTAGCGGAGCAGGGTCAGTACCTCCAGCGGAGTAGTACTCAGCAGTGTAGCCTTGTAGTTTTGTAGTTGTTTACTTTCTTTTTGTTGTACCTCGGGGTATGCCCCAGGCTCTTGTACACCTTTTCAGTTTTAATGGATTATGGCTATGTAAATTGTGAAAAATTATATGAAATGTGGTGTGTTCCTTTATGTTTACACGGACTGTGGTTTGGTATCCCTTGCGAGGCTTCGGCCCGTTCGCGGGAGGCGGACTCGGATCAAGTGCGTTATTGGTTTAACGGGCTTGGCCGAGGCGTTCCGCCACAGTTGGTATCAGAGCAAGGTCCGTGTTAATATAAGGGAACTGGAAGAATACATAGCCTTATTTCAGTCATTATACACTGCTGGTAGAGACCCTGATTTTCGATAATTTGTGGTTTTGATTTTTGCCTGGTGTTTTGTGCATGTAGAATTTCTGGAATGGCTGATAGGAGAGATTGGGGTGGTGGAGGAGATGATCCGGAGGAAAGCACCCAGCGTATGATTGAGAGAATCTGGGAGAGCCTCACGGATATTCGAGCGAGAATGGATCAGCAGGCGCCTATACCACCAGTTGCAGTGCCACCTGGGGAAGGAGAGGCAGTACCTGTTGCTCCAGTTCTGCCGAGGTGGAGGTACCTTTTGTAGCACCTGTGCTACCACCACCGCCAGTGCAGTTAGTTGAAGAACCAGTGATACAGGTGGAGAAATTTCTGAGATTGCAGCCGTCTACTTATTCAGGAGGGCCGAATCCAGATACAGCTGAGCACTGGATTCATGAAATTGAGAGGGTTTTTGCGACTATGCGGTGTCCTGAAGCAGACAGAGTTGTATTGGCTGCTTATCAGTTGAGAGGTTTTGCTTTAGAATGGTGGCGATTGAAGATGCAGACCCCTTCGCAGGTAGAAGAGAAGAAGCTATCACTTGGTCGGAGTTTCTCGAGGTATTAATGATACATTCTTTCCGATTCAAGTACAGCAGGTAAAAAGAGAGCAATTCCGGACTCTTCAGCAAGGTAACTCTTCGGTTCTAGAGTATCAGATGAGATTTATGGCACTCAGCCGTTATGCACCTTATGTTGTTTCTAATAATAACATGATGGTTGAGTATTTTATCAGAGGATTGAGAGTGGAATTGCAGAATGCGATAGTACCCTTATGTGCAAGACAGTGGAAGAGGCAGCGCAAAGGGCAGCTATTTTAGAGAGGTCTATCCGGACTCGTCAGGCAGGTGAGTCAGGTTCTGGTAGTTTCGGTTACCGCAGCAGTCAGTGGTGCAAGCAAGGCAAGGCACCAGCAGGACCTTCTTCATCAGCTTTGGGAAGTGGGGACAGAAATTAAAGCAAGCACTTAAAGGAAAAGGAAAAGGATGGGGAGGTCGTCCGCAGTATCAGCAAGGCCGTGGTAGGCCTGAGGTGGAGGAGTCGCAGCAGAGTACAGCCAGGCAGCCTATAGTTCCTCCAGGATACAGATGTTATAATTGTAATCAGCCGGGACATTTGATCCGCAATTGTCCGTATGCAAGAGAATATGGGTATGGCAGAGGTGTGCAGCAGCAGCAGCAGCCTCAGCAGTTTCAGCAGCCACAGGCAGGTCGTGGCAGAGGAGCACCGCAGCAGCAGGGGAGAGGCCGGTTATGGCTATCACCCGAGCCCAGGCAGAGGCATCAAATATGATAGAAGGTACTTTACCTCTTTATGAATATTCAGCAAGAGTCTTATTTGATTCGGGTGCCTCTCATTCTTTTATTTCCGAAGAATTTCTGGATTGCATAGCTCATCCATTAGAAGAGAAGTCTTGTGAGTTAGTGGTAGAGGTTCCTTCAGGTGAGTTCTTACTCACTTCGAGCTACATAGATGAAGCTCCTGTTATGATTGAAGGGAACCAGATGCCGGGTCGGTTGTATGCCCTGCAATTGTCAGATTATGATATTATTCTGGGTATGGACTGGCTAGAGATGTATGGAGCAATGCTAGATTGCAGAAAGAAAAGATCAGGTTTTATCATCCTAATGGTGCAGAGTTTGAATATCAAGGTATGCTTTTTATACCTCAAAGTTTCTAATTTCTGCAATTAAAGCTAGAAAGTTGATAATGATGGGTGTGTGGCCTATTTAGCCTCAGTAAGTTTGGTAGAAGCCAGTCAGCCAATGGAAGCAGTTCCCGTGGTTAGGGAATTTGCTGATGTCTTTCCGGAAGATTTGCCTGGTGTAGCTCCACATAGAGAGGTGGATTTTACTATTGAGTTGCTGCCCGGGTACTATGCCGATCTCTAAAGCCCCATATCGGATGGCACCAGCAGAACTCAAGGAGTTGAAAAGCAATTAGAAGAATTGTTGCAAAAAGGTTTATTAGACCGAGTCATTCCCCGTGGGGAGCGCCGGTTTTATTTGTGAAAAAGAAAGATGGAAGTTTCCGGATGTGTATAGATTATAGAAAGTTGAATGATGTGACCATCAAGAATAAGTACCCGTTGCCAAGAATAGATGATTTATTTGATCAGTTGCAATCAGCAAAAGTGTTTTCCAAAATTGATTTGAGGTCCGGGTACCATCAGTTGAGAATTAAGAGAGGATATAGACAAGACAGCGTTCAAAACCAGATATGGTCACTATGAGTTTGTGGTAATGCCTTTTGGGTTGACTAATGCTCCTGCAGGTTTTATGGATCTGATGAATAGAATATTTCATCCATATTTAGATCAATTTATTGTGGTCTTTATTGATGATATTTTAATTTATTCAGCATCTGAAGAGGAGCATGCAGCTCATTTGAGGTTTACTTTGCAGTTGCTAAGGATAACCAGTTGTTTGCTAAATTCAGTAAGTGTGAATTCTGGTTGAAGGAAATTCAGTTTTGGGTCATGTTATTTCTGCTAAAGGTAGCTGTAGACCCAAGTAAAGTGGAAGCTGTGTCGAGGTGGGAAGTGCCTAAGTCAATAACCGAGATTAGAAGTTTTCTGGGGTTGGCAGGTTATTATAGGCGCTTTATTCAAGATTTTTCTAAAATTGCAGCACCTATGACTAAGTTGACCAGAAAGGGTGTGCCTTTGTGTGGTCCGGTGAATGTCAGAGAAGTTTTATGGAATTGAAGAAAGACTTACATCAGCACCTATATTGACATTGCCGGCAGGGAGTGGTGGTTTTGTGCTGTATACTGATGCTTCAAGGAGAGGTCTTGGAGCAGTGCTTATGCAGCATGGTAAAGTGATAGCCTATGCGTCTAGGCAATTGAAGCCAGCAGAAGAGAATTACCCCACTCATGATTTGGAATTAGCTGCAGTTGTATTTGCTTTGAAAATGTGGAGGCATTATCTGTATGGCGAAAGATTTGAGATTTTTACAGATCATAAAAGCTTGAAGTATATCTTCTCGCAGAAAGATTTAATCTTTCGCCAGCGCAGATGGGTCGAGTATCTGAAGATTATGATTTCAGTTTGGCTTACCATCCGGTAAGGCCAATGTTGTGGCTGATGCCTGAGCAGAAAGGCATATATGAATTTAATGATGATTAAAGAATGGAAGTTGTATGAAGAGGTAGCAGAGAATTCTTTGTATGTGCCCAGCAGTCAGCGTCGGGCAATTCTAGCTGCTAGTGCTGTAGAGCCGTCTTTATATTGGCAGATTATTGAGGCTCAAAGCAGATGCAGTTTACCTGAAATTGTGAAAATGGAAGGAGTCTCAATTGATGATAATTGTGTGGTCAGGCTTAGGGGCAGGTTGTTTGTTCCTGCAGAAAGAGAATGAAGCAGCGTGTTCTAGAAGAGGCTCATAAATCAAGGTACACTATTCATCCGGGTAGTACTAAAATGTACCATGATTTAAGAAAGCATTTTTGGTGGCCTCATATGAAGAAAGAAATAGCAGAATTTGTGGCAAGATGTTCGTTGTCACAAATTAAAGCAGAGCATCAGAACCGGGAGGTCTGTTGCAACCGTTACCCATTCCACAGTGGAAATGGGATGATATTGCAATGGATTTTGTAGCAGGTTTACCAAGGACAAGTTCTGGGCATAATGGAATATGGGTGTTTGTTGACAGATTGACCAAAGTTTGCAGATTAGTGGCAGTAAGTATGTCTTGGACAGTGGACAGATTGGCAAATGTTTATGTTGAAAGAATTGTTCCACTGCATGGTATTCCGAAGACTATTGTATCGATAGAGATCCAAGATTTACTTCTGGTTTTTGGAGAAGTTTGCAGAAAGTAATTGGTTCTGAATTAGATATAGCTCCGCTTATCATCCCCAGACAGATGGTCAAACAGAAAGACCATTCAGACAATTGAAGATATGTGCGAGCCTGTTGCTTTAGTTTGGGGAGGCAGTTGGGAACATCATTTGGGATGGTTGAGTTTGCCTACAATAATAGTTATCATACCAGTCTTGGGATGGCACCGTATGAAGCTTTATATGGAAGGCCATGTAGAACTCCATTGAACTGGCATGAAGTGGGAGAAAGGCAATTAGTGGGTCCTGAATTGATTCAGCAAACCACTGAAGTAGTAAAGCTTATTAAGAAAAATTGCAGGCAGCTCAAAGTAGGCAGAAAAGTTATGCAGATGTGCGGAGGAGACCACTTCAGTTTGAGGTGGGAGATTTGTTTTTTCTGAGAGTTTCCCAAGTAAAGGAATATGGGTTTGGGTAATCTGGAAAGCTGAGTCCAAGGTATGTGGGACCTTTCCAGGTAATTGAAAGAATTGGGGAGTGGCTTATAGGCTGGATTTGCCAGCTGATTTTGCAGATGTGCATGATATTTTCCATGTCTCCATGTTAAGAAATGCATTGAAGATCCAGCTCAGATAATTAGATATCAAGGTGGTGACCTGAGGCCGGATATGACCATGCCTGAATATCCGGTAACAGATCACGGATCGAAAAATCAAGAAGTTAAGAAATAAAGAAATTGAGTTGGTTAAGGTGAGATGGGAAAATAGGTTGGGTGGTGAGGATACCTGGGAGTTGGCCGCTGAAATGGCTAAAGGGTATCCCTATCTGTTTGTATAGTTTGGTATTTTTTCTTTTTAGATGATAGTGCTTGTAAAGTTGTGTATGTTTAAATCGTTTGACTTTGTGTTGTGTTATGAATTTCGAGGTCGAAATTTTCTTTTTATGATAGTAATGTAACGTCGCGTGCTTTTCGGATCCATGCGGATCATGTGCATTGTGGTTGTGGCGGCCGTTGTGAGGCCAGTGTGAGTTTGGGTGTGTGGAATGCATGGTGTGATTGCGTGGCTTGAGCAGGTGAAGAGCAGGGTAGGTCCTGAATTGGAATGGGACCTGCTGCTGTTCTGTCTGAGTTGGCGGCCAAGGGTGGTCGTTGACTGTTGGCGTCCAGGTTATTGACGTTTACATCATGAACTTGACGGCAACTTTTGTGGACGTTTAGTCTGGCGGTGCATGTGGGCGACAAGGGGGTTGACGCCAACCTGTCAGTTCAGCAGGTTATATGTACACCCGAGGGCAGCTCTCTCAGCTCACCCTCTCTCCCTCTTGCCCCAGCTTCGCGCCCTGGTGTTTCTGAAGGTTTTAACAGGTATCGAGGAGTGGCTGGTCGATCGTGGGACGCGCGGCGTCGCCGAATTGCGCGAGGAAACGTCGCGGCGTGGTGCAATTCGCGTGGGAGCTCGCGGAGGGCTCGGCGTAAACCGGGGAGTTGCGGGAGATTCTAACGCGTTCTGAGGTAGGGGACGAACCCTGGTAGCTCCGTAGAAACATTAAAACACATCATAACTACTTGAACCAGCATGATAATCCATGTTTGGATAGAGTTGCACCATATGGGATAATGGGTGGTTTGAGTAGTTTATTGTTCGAATCATGTTTAATGGGTTGCATGGGTTCTGTCATGCTAGAGGGTATGCATTTGTATGTTTTCCAGTAATTAAACAGCTAGAAAACTCGCAGGACCGAATTAGGGTTTCTGCAGGGTTTAAGGCCGGGGAACTTGGCGTCAACATCGTTTGCCGCCAAGATCTTCAGCCAGGAGGTTGACGGCCAGGGACCTTGCCGTCTACTTCCTGTAAGCGGCAATCGATGTGGCCGCCTACTCCTATATGAACAGAAATGGCTATTTATGGTGTTTTATCGATAATGCATGCGTGGTATCATACGAGGTGCCCTCGTTTACAAGTAGAGTGCCGAAGCGACCTCATTTTTAAGTAGGGTGCCGAAGCGACCTCGTTCATGCGTTTCAAGGATAGTAACGTTAGATGTGCTCGGCATTCTAGGTTCTCGGAATAGCCGACCTGTTTAGGTCAGCCAGTCGATAAGCTCCATGACCGAGGTCCTCGATGACCCGATACGAGCCTTCCCAATTGGCAGTAAGCTTTCCACCTGCTGATTTTGGATCAGAGATAGCGAGCTTCCGCAGGACGAGGCTGCCTGCGCTGCAGCGCCGAGGCCTGATGGTCGCGTCGAAACTCCTTTTACCCTGCACTGATAGCTTCCATCCTCTCCGCCGCATTGCTTCATCGCTCCTCAATTAGTCCAGCTCGCCGCACAGAGAACGATCATTATCCTCGCGCTCGAAGCCGAGGACTCTTCCGAATGGCAGGAGCATCTCCACAGGGGTCACGGGCCCTCTACCCCAAAGGCGAGTGCGAAAGGAGACTCTCTGGTGGCTTCTCGGGGCGTCGGCGATAGGCCCACAATACATGGGGGAGCTCATCGGCCCTTGTGATCGTGCAGCCTTTTCTTCAGTCCGTCCAAGATGGTCCGATAGTCACCTCGGCTTGCCCATTCGACTGAGGATGAGAGACCGAGGAGAATCGGTGATCCACTCCAAGTAGTTCGCATTGCGGTGGAACCTGGTGTTGTCAATTGTTTTCCGTGTCGGTGATGATTGCTCGGGTAGACAAAACTGCATATAATATTTTTCCATACAAACCCCAGGTGTTAGCGTCAGTGATTTTTGCTAGCAGCTCGGCCTCGACCCACTTCATGAAGTAATCGACTCCGACGATGATAAACTTTCCGCTGCCCCGATGTTGGAGGAACGGCCCGAGAATGCCCATTCCCCCTGGGCAATGGCCACGGGGCATTTATTGGCGTAAGCTCGGAGGGTGGCTGTCGTTCTTTTTGCTTGAAGAGCTGACACTGGCGGCAACTCTTTACGTACCCCTCGGCATCTCTCGACATGGTCGGCCACCAATAACCCTGTCGGTTATTCTCCGCACAAGGGACCGAGGACTGGCATGACTTCCACATGTCCCTTCGTGCACCTCACTGATGATCTCCTCTGCTCGATTTTGGCTTACGCACCTAAGGTGTGGGTAGCTGAACCCTCTTCGATACAGGTCGTCGCCAATCATGAAGAATCTCGTTGCTCGCCTCCTCGTCTTGGAGGCTTCTTCTCGGTCCTCCGACAACAGCCCGCTCCTGATGAACTCCACAAGAGGGGTCATCCACGTCGGTTCGGCCTCAGTAGACAGAACTTTCGTGGATCCTACGGACGGTCACAGAGCTCTTCAACCAATACCGAGGACTCCGAGTCCCCCGAGGACGACGCGTATTTGGATAGGGCGTCTGCCTGGGATTTCTCGGCCCTCAGGATCTTCTGTAGCTCGGCAGATTCAAACTCTTTCATTAACCTTTGGACCTCGGCCTTGTATGACGCGAGTTTGGCCTCTCTTGCCTCAAACTCCTCGGACACTTGGCTCACGACTAACTGAGAGTCGCTGTAGACGAGGATCCTCGTTGCTCCGAGCGATCTAGCCATCCTGAGTCCTGAGATCACCGCCTCGTATTCGGCAATATTGTTAGAAGCACTAAAGTCGAATCGAATGGCGTACCTTAAGACGAGGCCGTCAGGAGAACAAAGGATGACGCCTGCCCCACTGCCCTGTGAGTTGGACGCTCCATCCACAAAGACTTTCCATCCTCCATTTCTTCTTCCAACTCAGGTGTCCTCGTTGTTCCTTCTGAGATGAAGTCGGTAAGGGCCTGAGCTTTGATGGCAATCCGAGGCTTGTACAAAATCGAATTCCCCGAGCTCGATAGCCCACTTCGCAACCTTCCCGAAGCCTCGGCACAACACTTGTCTGATTGGAACATCGATAAGGATGACGATTTTGTGTGCTTGGAAATATGGCCGCAATCGCCGTGCGGCCATCACCAGAGCATACCCTACCTTCTCTAGGTCGGAATAGTGTTGTTCGGCTCCTCGCAGGGCTTTACTTGTGTAATATACCGGCAAGTGATTCTGGTTTTCCTCTCGAACGAGCACCGAGCTGATGGAGTAGGCGGTTTTAGAGAGATACAACAGCAGCTTCTCCCCAGCCTTTGGTTTACTGAGAGTAGGTACATGGGACAGGTGCACCTTCAGCTCGTCGAAATCCCTCTGGCACTCCTCGGTCCACTCAAACCGCCCCTTCCGTAGCACTTCGAAGAAGGGTCTGCAACGTTCCGCCGACCTCGACATGAACCCGCTGAGGGCGGTTATCCTGCCGTTGAGCCTCTGCACCTCCTTAACGGTCCTCGGAGCTGTCATGTCGACAATCTCCTGCACTTTGTTGGGGTTGACGTCGATTCCTCAACTGGAGACCAGATAGCCGAGGAATTTTCCAGCTCGAATGCCGAAGATGCACTTCTCGGGATTCAGCTTCATCCCGTATCGCCGCAGCACATCAAACATCTCGGTCAGATCCCGAACGTGGTCCTCGGCTCATCGGCTTTTTACCAGCTTGTCATCTATGTATATATCCATTATCTTCCCGATCTACTTCTCGAACATCATGTTGACGAGCCTTTGGTACGTCTCCCCTGCATTCTTCAGTCCAAAAGGCATTCTCGTAAAGCAATACAGACCTTTCTCCATAGTGAATGACATCTTTTCCTCGTCTCCCGGAGCCATCCTGATCTGGTGGTATCTGGAGTAGGCGTCGAGCAAGCTCATGAGCTCATGGCCAGCGGTAGAGTCGACGAGCTGATCGATGCGCAGGAGGGGGAAGCTATCCTTTGGGCATTCTTTGTTCAGGTCGGTGAAGTCCACACACATGCACCATTTCCCGTTCGCCTTACGCACGAGGATGACGTTCGCTACCCAATCGGGGTAGAAGGCGTCTCGGACGGTTCCAACGTGTAGGTACTTTGCCAAGTTGCTGTCCACCACCTCCTGTTGGTCAGCCGACAAGGGCCGCTTCTTCTGCCGCACCAGACGGGCCTCGGGATCCACGTTCAGGTGATGCTGAATAACTTCCGAGTCAACCCCCGGAAGGTCGTCTTCCGACCAGGCGAAGACATCGCCATTTCTTTTAAGGAAATCAACTATTCCTTCCTCCATCTCCTTGAGCTCGGCGCCAACCACCAGGGATCCATTTTCTACTTTTATTTGCCTTGTTTGCTCGGCTGGCTCGTGCCTCTCTGGACTGTCCTCAAGAACAGGCTCGTACTCAGGAGCTGTTGGTTGTTTTGCTTTAATTGAATTTACATAGCATCGCCGGGTCTCAGCATGATTCCCCATGACCTCGCCTATCCCCTCAGGGTCGGGAACTTCAACTTTTGATGGTAAGTTGAGGGGACTCCTCCTAACTTCCCTAACATGCCTTGACCAAAAATCGCGTTGTAAGCCGACTTTACTTTCACAACAAGAAAGTCGACCTCAACCGTTACATGGCACGTCGAGTGCCAGAGTTACTTTTAATTGAGAGACCCTCGGCATTCACAGGCGTCCCGCTGAACCCGAAAGCGAAGTAGCGATCGGTTTGAGCTCGGTGCTTAAATTGGTCATCTTGGCAAAATAGCCATAAAAAAGCACGTCGGGTGCAGCTCCATTATCAACCAGAATACGATGTACACATATACATCGACGTCGGCGTGGATGACCAACACGTCGTCGTGGGGAAGACTCAGGCCGACACATCTTCCTCGGAGAAGGTGATAACTCCTCGGGCCCCCAGCGCCGGTCGGTTGGAGCCAGAGCCTGCAGCCGACGCATACACCGTCCGCTTCCTTCCGTTGTCGCCTCCGCTGGCGGAGCCACCAACGAGCACCAGGACAGCCCCCTTTCCCTCGTTTGCCGGGCGCTCGTCTTCCGGGGTGCGCGCCTTTGGCCTTCCGTCCACCACATCCTTCCCAATGATTCCTCGCCGCAGCATCTCTGAGATCTCCATCTTGAGGCTTCGACACTGGTCAGTGAGGTGCCCGAACTCCTTGTGCAACGACCCTCCTTATACCGGTACGATTATACCAATCCACAACGGTATAGTGAGTCTCGTCACAGTAGGACATTTACCCAAGCACTAACACATATGATTGAGATGTACACAAATATGAATACAGAGTAGCGGAAGTAAAGAACCACTGTCTTTTCATTTCATCATCCACATTAAACATACATGATCCATAAGCAATTTAAGGAACTAAGTCCACATAATGAAATACAAAATTCAATTACATTGTTCGTCCACAATTACGTAAGTTTCAATTACATAAGTCTCAATTACATACTATGAAGTAAGATACAATGATGGTGACTCCACAACACTCTACTCTCCTAGCTCAGAGTCGCTCTCAACGGTCTCCTCCAAGGAAGTAGGGTCACCTGCTAAACCATATGCCGAAGCAAGAGTGAGTCTAAAAGACTCAGCAAGTAAACTCCATACAACATCATACATGCATACTCACAAGTAAGTCCTACATTCAATTTCATTAAGTCAAAACATATAGCATGGTTGAAACAATGATAAGAAACAACCTGTCATGATATTTCTACATAATTCACAACACATGATACATGGTTTATGTCATTCCAATTAAAATACCTACCACATGCTTTCTACTTATCTATCCACATAAGAGCTACATTCACATTTAAGCTACAACATGATAGAAATTTAGCATGGGAATTTCACACACACAAAAGGAAAATACTCCCAACATGGATTCTACATATTTTTGCACATGTAAAGCATTGTTATAAACACATTAAGTTTGCTGTTTTGACATGAATCCTACATTTTCATAACATGAATCACAATTTCACATTGTAACACATTTGTTTCACATGTTTACACATTTGCACATTCACATTGTTTACTTTACACATTACACATATACACATGTTCACACTACACAATTTGTACATATACACATTCACATTTTCACATTTAGATGCCGTGACCATAGTCCAAACCACCACTAGAAGGACACATTCACATCATATAACACATAACACATAGACGCCACCTAGGCAACATAGTGACGGCTCTTGGTACTGTGCAGACCGGGAGAAGAACTCTCCACCCTAACCAGTGGTACTTGTCCACCTCCAGGATTTCATCCTAATGCCCATAGAATTTTAACACATTGAACTTCTCGTGGGGACTTTTCCACGGCACGGTTCCACAGCCCTCTGTGGAAGCAGTGTCACACACGGCACATCTTACACATTCCGATTTTTAACACACACATTTCACCCAATTTACGCATCACTTACGTTTTCACTATTAAGCACATGGTTCAGTTTTCCTAAATCATGGTGCTACTATTTGACAGAGTTTAAACACTCAGTAATTTACACTAATCAGGTTGAAAACACATAATCAAACCATAATCATGATAGCATGCATTAATAACTCATTTTCACATAAAAATTTCACAATATAACCTACTGTTACCCAAATCTCATGAAAATTTAACCACATACTGTTTGTAGGTTTCAGACCACTCATGCAAATTTTCACATTTTCTGAATTACAAAGAATTTACAGAAAATGAAACACTCATTCACATGCCTTATAATTTCAGTTATCATGGAAGCACAACATAAATGTCGGATTTGACAGTTCTCAGACCTGTACCTAACATGCACATTATCACATAATTTTTCTCCGAATTTATCTCACATCATACTATTTACTGTGATTTTTACATGACCCTACCATGCTTTCTAATTTCATTACCGAAATTGTAATAAATCACATGATCATGGGAAAATTTCCAATTTTGTAGAGCATGGACTGACATACATACACATGGTCTAGAAAAATTATGGCATTCAAATTCCTCACGAATCATGTGAACAGTAGACTAACACAACCAAGGTCTCATCTAACATGCATTTTTCATAAATGTAACCATTCATACTATTTACAGAAATTCACAAATTCTCACAACGCATTCCACCATTCATAATACATAGCATATAACGTTTACAATATATCCTCATGCGAAAACTTCGAAATTAATCATATATAAGGAAGAACAGCTCACTATTCTGTCCTGAAGAACTAACGGCAAAGGCTGGCCGTTCAAAGGGTTTAACGGCACATCGTCTGCCGCCAACTGAAGAGCTTAACGGCAAGGGATCTTGCCGTTAAGTTCCTGTCTGTGCAAAAACACAGACCGAGCTCCAAAGAAAGGGTGAATGTGGGGGATCCAGGACACGAGTAAAATCCCATAAAATATCTAAGACCTACTGGACATATACATGCATCACGGGGATGGTTACTTGCCTTAGAAAAATATCCAAGGGGATCTAAATGGCTGAGGAACTCTCCTTGGGCATTGCCAAGAAGCCTCCACAATCCTCTTGCTCCGGTTCTAGTTGATCTCCACTGCAGGCCGGGGTCGGGAAGCCTTCCTCTATGTCCAAACTTCCTCCTTGACGCAGTAGATCACCGGAAGGAGCCTCTGATCGCCAGATCAAAGCCTCAAAGTTCAGGTTTTTCTCTTGTTCTCACAGCTAGGGTTTTCTCTCTATGCAAAGAGCCAAGAGAGCTCTTCCAGTTTGCAAAGAGTGGTAGTTTTATAAGGTAGGCTTGATGTCTCACGCAGGACTGATGGAAGAGGTGAGAGCCGTTGGGGACATCTCCCCAATCGGTGAGCAAGCCCAACCCAGAATTTCGGGGTCTACTGCGCACAGAAAATCAGAGAAGTAGACGTCCACATCCATGGCCGTTTACCTCAAAGCTGGCGTCCATCGACATGGACGTTGACTCAACATGGACGTCCATCCATGTTGACGCCAATTTGCTCTTCGGCCAGAGCTTAAACCATGCAGAAAACCATATATACGCTATATATATACATGCAATATATATAGTATAGTGTACACCATGCAAACAAACAACAATTACATCTAAACATACACATGCATACATAAGTACACCTAGCTAATATGTACGTAGATATCTACATATGCATACATATATTTACACACAAGCACGAATCCACACACACAATAAATAAAAGGACAAAATTTGAGGGCTTACACCCTCTCCCCCTTAATGAAACTTCGTCCTCGAAGTTTAAACACACACTACTCGAACAAATGAGGATACTTCTTCTCATCTCGCATCCTCAAGCTCCCAAGTAGCCTCCTCTCGCGAGAAGTTCCGCCATAAACCTTTACCGACGTAATCCTCTTGTTCCGGAGATGCTGAACCTTCCGGTCAAGAATAGCCACTGGTTGCTCCACATACGATAGATTTGGCTAGATCTCCACTGGCTCGTGACTAATAACATGAGACGGATCTCGAACATACTTCCTGAGCATAGATACGTGGAAAACGGGATGAACACTAGCTAAAGCCGGAGGCAAGGCTAGCTCGAAGCCACGCTACCTAAACGCCTAAGAATCTCATACGGGCCAATGAATCTGGGACTTAATTTGCTATGCCTGCCAAACCTGACGACACCTCGAGTAGGTGAAATCTTCAAAAGACATGCTCACCCACCTCGAACTCCAAATCTTCCTCTTGTTGTCGGCGTAGCTCTTCTGCCTATCATGTGCCGCAACAAGCCTCTTCCTGATACTAATCTTCCCAAAGTCTCCTGAACTAACTCTGGACCGATCAACTGCCTATCGCCGGTCTCCTCCCAACATACAGGAGATCTGCAAGGCCTTGCATACAACGCCTCAAATGGAGCCATACCAATGCTCACATGAAAACTATTGTTATATGTGAACTCCACTAGAGGTAAATGGCGCTCCCAATCATCCCTCCAATCCAGCACACACGCCCTCAACATATCCTCGAGCGTCTGGATAGTCCTCTCAGACTGTCCATCTATCTGGGGATGAAACACTGAACTGAGCTTCAGCTCCGAACCTAAAGCATCCTGAAGACCCTTCCACAACCTCTAAGTAAATCTCGGATCTCGATCCAAAATGATCGACTTCGGCACACCATGCAATCTAATAATGCTACTAACATACAATCTAGCCAAGCTCTCTACTGACTACTTCCTCTTCATAGGCAAGAAATGCGCAGTCTCGAGAATCTATCTACGACTACCAAATCGAGTCATTACCCCGTCTAGATCGAGGCAACCCAAAACAAAATCCATAGTGACAGCTTCCCACTTCCATACTGGGATCTCCATCTTCTGCATAAGACCAGATGGTCGCTGCCGCTCGGCCTTCACTTGCTGGCACACTAAACACCTAGACCATAATCCGCTGCATCCCTCTCATGCCGGACCACCAAAGGACCTCTTCAAATCCTGGTACATCTTAGTGTTACCCGGATGAAAGAGAATCTTGACCTATGAGCTTCTGCTAACACATGCTCATGGACATCTACCATGTCAGGGACACACACTCGGTGGTGGAATCTAATCACGCCATCCTCATCACGAGCGATGCCTGCCTTGCCCACTAACTCTTGGAGTCTAGGGTCAGCTTTCTGTTGCTCGATCACCTCATCCAACACCGAAGACCTAAGGGATAACTGAGCCATAAAAGCCTGACATAAGGGCTCTAACTCAGCCATCGCACACGCCGCATCCTCCAATATCTTCCAATCCTGCTGGAGCGAAGACCTCCTCCTGCTAAGAGCATCCACTACGACATTCGCCTTGCCTGGATGATATTGAAGATCGAAGTCATAGTCCTTGAGGAACTCAATCCATCTCCTCTGCCGTAGGTTTAGTTCCTTCTGAGAAAGATACTTCAAGCTCTTATGGTCAGTGAACACCTCAAATCTGATACCATAAAGATAGTGCCTCCAGATCTTTAGTGCATGAACCACTGCCGCAAGTTCCAAATCATGAGTCGGATAGTTACGCTCATGCTCCTTCAATTGGCGAGAAGCATACGCCACTACCCTTCCTTGCTGCATTAGTACACAGCCTAAGCCAATCCGAGATGCATCCGTATAAATGGCAAAACCTTCAGCACCACTAGGTAATACCAATACCGAGCGGAAGTAAGTTTAGCCTTCAATAATTGAAAGCTACTCTCACATGTCTTGGACCACACAACTTCACCCCCTTTCTGGTAAGCTGAGTCATGGGGCGGCGATGGATGAAAATCCCTCAATGAATCGCCATAGTAACCAGCCAAACCCAGAAAACTATGAATCTCCGAAGGGGTCTTGGGGGTCTCCCAATCCATAACTGCCTGGACCTTTGCTGGATCAACTGCTACACCAGCACCGGAGATAACATGCCCAAGAAAATGAACCTCGCGCAACCAAAATTGCACTTGCTGAATTTTGCATACAGCTTGTGCTCACGGAGAACCTCTAACACTACCCTCAATACTGACGGGTGTGGCCTCATCCGGAGAGTAGACCAACACATCATCAATAAATACCACAACAAAGCTATCTAAGTACGGCCTAAAACCTTGTTCATGAGATCCATGAACGCTGCAGGGGCGTTGGTCAATCCGAAAGGAAGGACCAAAAACTCATAATGTCCATAACGGGTTCTAAACGCCGTCTTGGACACATCCTCACTCCTAATCCTCAACTGATGATAGCCAGATCGCAAATCGATCTTAGAAAAGACTGATGCATTTTGTAGCTGGTCAAACAAATCATCAATACGAGGTAAGGGATACCTGTTCTTCACTGTCACTTGGTTTAGCTTCCTATAATCGATGCATAACCTAAGTGATCCATCCTTCTTCTTTACGAATAATACAGGTGCGCCCCAAGGGGAAACACTAGGGCGAATAAATCCCTTATCTGGCAATTCTTGCAACTGCTTCCTTAACTCGGCTAACTCCACAGGTGCCATCCGATATGGAGCCTTCGAGATAGGGGAGGTGCCTGGAAGCAACTCTATGGTGAACTCTATCTCTCTACCTGGTGGCAATCCAGACAAATCATCGGGAAAGACGTCTGGAAAATCCTACATTACCTCAATCTCTGCAAGAGTAGGTGACTCACTAGCCTCGGGTACTAGCACTACGCTGGCAAGAAAAGTGTCACAACCCTTGTTTACCATGCACATCGCCTTCATGGTAGAGATGACCAACTTTCCCGCCCAGTTTCTTGGCAAGGATGAGAGAACTCGTCCTCACCAGGAATGCGGAAAACAATCCTCTTCCGACGACAATCTACTAACGCATAGTGCTCCTCTAGCCAATCCAGACCAAGAATAGCATCATAGTCCTTCATCTTTTCAAGAAGAAAACACCCATCTAAAACCCTATCCTCAATACACACAGGTAATGACGGAATACACTTCCCAGTCGATACCGTACCCGCGGGTGTGTACAGACAACGGAACTTCTAAATCCTCAGACTCTACCGCCTCACTCTAGAGCTACTGCCTAGAGAACCGCTCGGAATGAACGAGTGAGTGGCACCCGTATCAAACAAAACCCGAGCGTGCACACCGAAAAGTAAAATCGTACCTTCAGTGACATGCTCTGCCTGCTCGGCATCCTCTCGTGCTAGGGCAAACACTCGAGCTGGGGCTCGAGGCCTTCCTGGTCTTCCTATAGCTGGCGCTGCTGCTGCTACCGCTACTGGGGTTGGCGCTCCGCGCTGGACTCTCTGCTGAAGTCTTGGACAATCCTTGATTTTGTGGTCACTGCTCCCGCACTTCAAGCATTTTCCCGCTACCATCCAACACTCCGTACCACCGTGTGTCTTCCCGTAATGGGGACACTCCTTCTTTACACCAGGGGAACATTGAGAAGGTACTTGAGTACTGCTGGCTGCCACTGGATGCTGCGGGGTCTGGTACACTGCCTTCTTCTTATCCTGCCGCTGGAAAGGGGCCGCAGGTCTCTTCTGCAGAGCTTTCTTCTCCTCGAGGTACTGCTCCATTTCACCCTCCTGCTTACAAGCAGCGCTAAGGGCCTCGTCCAAAGTATGATGATCGAACGCCACTAGCCTCGTCCTCAGTGATGGCTTAAGGCCCATCACAAACTTCTTTGCCTTCCTGCGCTCATCAGCTACTATGTGAGGTGCATACTTAGATAACTCAGCAAACCTGGCCTCGTACTCGAGTACAGTCTTGGAGCCCTGAGTCAAGGAAAGGAACTCCTGCTCCATCCTGTCTTGGACATGCTCGGGGACGAACTTGGTCCGAAAGAGCCTCACGAACTCATCCCAAGCAACGCCAATAGCACCATCCTCGAATCGGGTACGCAGTAAGGAAGCCCACCACACATCAGCTCTCTCCTGCACCAACCTTCATAAGCACCAACTAACAACTCTAATTTAACAGGATAAGCAAGCATATAAAACTAACACATACCTGTAGCATATAGGTGGCTAAAGTTACCTTGTCCTCGTCCGCACACCTAATAGCCCGAAGATCTTCTCGATCTCCCTCATCCAACTCTCGGCTAGTAATGGGTCGCTCTCCTCCCCTTAAAAGAGGGTGGCAACATCCTCTTGAATCTTTCCATGATGGAGGGTCCACCATGGTCCTGAGCCTGGGGAACTGGGACCTGGGCCTGCTACAACAAACAACAAGCAATGCATATTCAACACAACATCATGCAATTAAATAGACAGACTACTCTTTATTTTATTATTCCAACCTGAGCTTCCATCTGAGCCTGGAGTGCAGCCTGGGTGTGGGCCTGCGTCTGCATGGCCTGCACTAGACCCTGCATGAACACTCTATAATCCACAGGTGGCGGTGGGGGAAGTACAGGACCCTGAGGTGTCGGGGCCTGCTGCTCAGTCTGCTCCTCATGCCTCGGCTCGCCCTCACGAGCAGGAATACCACCACGTCTACTGTGTGAAGCCATAAGCTGCAGTAATTTAGCCACTATTAGAGACTACGTTATTTAGTCCTTAACCACTTCTTATCTATCTTTCATTCATTATTAATCAACTCTACACATGTGGACAACTCTATAAAGACTTAGCATGTAATGGAGATGATGGCTTATGTATATTTATGTACGATCTCAATCGATTTCTCTGATACCAATCTCTGCGACGACCATCCTTATACCGGTACGATTATACCAATCCACGTCGGTATAGTGAGTCTCGTCACAGTGGGACATTTACCCAAGCACTAACACATATGATTGAGATGTACACAAATATGAATACAGAGTAGCGGAAGTAAAAGAACCACTGTCTTTTCATTTCATCATCCACATTAACATACATGATCCATATAGCAATTTAAGGAACTAAGTCCATAATGATACAAAAATTCAAATTACATTGTTCGTCCACAATTACATAAGTTTCAATTACATAAGTCTCAATTACATACTATGAAGTAAGATACAATGATGGTGACTCCACAACACTCTACTCTCCTCTCTCGCTCGAGTCGCTCTCAACGGTCTCCTCCAAGGAAGTAGGGTCACCTGTACGCCGAAGCAAGAGTGAGTCTAAAGACTCAACAAGTAACTCCATACACATCATACAAGCATACATCACAAGTAAGTCCTACATTCATTTTCATTAAGTCAAAACATATAGCATGGTTGAAACAATGATAAGAAACAACCTGTCATGATATTTCTACAAATTCACAACACATGATACATGGTTTATGTCATTCCAAATTAAAATACCTACCACATGCTTTCTACTTATCTATCCACATAGAGCTACATTCACAATTTAAGCTACAACATGATAGCAATTTAGCATGGAATTTCACACACATAAAAGGAAAATACTCCCACATGGTTCTACATATTTTTGCACATGTAACATTGTTATAAACACATTAGGTTGCTGTTTGACATGAATCTCGTATTTTCATAACATGAATCACAATTTCACATTCTAACACATTTGTTTCACATTGTACACATTTGCACATTCACATTGTTTACTTTACACATTACACATATACACATGTTCACACTACACAATTTGTACATATACACATTCACACTTTCACATTTAGATGCCGTGACACATAGTCCAAACCACCACTAGAAGGACACATTCACATCACATAACACATAACACATAGACGCCACCTAGGCAACATAGTGACAGCTCTTGGTACTGCGTAGACCGGGAGAAGAACTCTCCACCCTAACCAGTGGTACTTGTCCACCTCCAGGATTTCATCCTAATGCCCATATGATTTTAACACATTGAACTTCCCGTTGGGACTTTTCCACGGTACGGTTCTACAGCCCTCTATGGAAGCAGTGTCACACACGGCACATCTTACACATTCTGATTTCTAACACACACATTTCACTCAATTTACGCATCACTTACGTTTCGCTATTAAGCACATGGTTCAATTTTCCTAAATCATGGTGCTACTATTTGACAAAGTTTAAACACTCAGTAATTTACACTATCAGGTTGAAAACACATAATCAAACCATAATCATGATAGCATGCATTAATAACTCATTTCACATGGAAATTTCACAATATACCTATTGTTACCCAAATCTCATGAAAATTTAACCCACACATGTTTGCAGGTTTCAGACCACTCATGCAAATTTTCACATTTTTATGAATTATACAGAATTTACAGAAATGAAACACTCATTCACATGCCATTAATAATTCAGTTATCTTGGAAGCACAACATAAATGTTGGATTTGATAGTTCTCAGACCTGTACCTAACATGCACATTATCACAGAAAGTTTTTCCCAATTTATCTCACATCATACTATTTACTGTGATTTTTACATGACCCTACCATGATTTCTAATTTCATTACCAAAATTGTAATAAATCACATGATCATGGAAAATTTCCAATTTTGCAGAGCATGGACTGACATATATACACATGGTCTAGAAAATTATGGCATTCAAATCCTCACGAATCATGTGAACAGTAGACTAACACAACCAAGGTCTAATCTAACATGCATTTTTCATAAATGTAACCATTCATACTATTTACAGAAATTCACAAATTCTCACAACGCATTCCTCCATTTATAATACATAGCATATAATGTTTACAATATATCCTCATGCGAAAAACTTCGGAAATTAATCATATATACGGACGAACAACTCACTGTTCTGTCCTGAAGAACTAAACGGCAAAGGCTGGCCGTTCAAAGGGGTTAACGGCAACATCGTCTGCCGCCAACTGAAGAGCTTACGGCAAGGGATCTTGCCGTTAAGTTCCTGTCTGTGCAAAAACACAGACCGAGCTCCAAAGAAAGGGTGAATGTGGGGGATCCAGGACACGAGTAAAATCCCATAAATATCTAAGACCTACTGGACATATACATGCATCACGGGGATGGGTTACTTGCCTTAGAAAAAATCCAAGGGGATCTAAATGGCTGAGGAAGCTCTCCTTGGGCAGTGCCAAGAAGCCTCCACAATCCTCTTGCTCCGGGTTCTAGGTTGATCTCCACTGCAGGCCGGGTCGGGGAAGCCTTCCTCTATGTCCAGACTTCCTCCTTGACGCAGTAGATCATCGGAAGGAGCCTCTGATCGCCGGATCAAAGCTCCAAAGTTCAGGTTTTTCTCTTGTTCTCACAGCTAGGGTTTTCTCTCTATGCAAAGAGCCAAGAGAGCTCTTCCAGGTTGCAAGAGTGGTAGTTTTAGGTAAGGCCTGATGTCTCACGCAGGACTGATGGAAGAGGTGAGAGCTGTTGGGGACATCTCCCCAATCGGTGAGCAAGCCCACCCGAATTTCGGGGTCTGCTGCGCACAGAAAATTAGAGAAGTAGGCGTCCACATCCATGGCCGTTTACCTCAAAGCTGGCGTCCATCGACATGGACATTGACTCAACATGGACGTCCATCCATGTTGACGCCAATTTGATCTTCGGCCCGAGCTTAAACCATGCAGAAAACCATATATATATATATACATGCAATATATAGTATAGTGTACACATGCAAACAAACAACAATTACATCTAAACATACACATGCATACATAAGTACACCTAGCTAATATGTACGTAGATATCTACATATGCATACATAATATTTACACACAAGCACGAATCCACACACACAACAAAATAAAAGGACAAAATTTGAGGGCCTTACACCTTGTGGTACTCGCAGTATAGTTGAGCTCCTCGTCCGGACGAAGGCCTCGCCATCGGCTCAGGGCGTCGAAACTCTGGTAGCCTTTTGATGATGGGGAGAATCTCGGATGGCAATCTCCCAAAGAGGGGAAGGTCCCTGATGTGCCGAGATTCGTCTAGTCGGCGGTCCGAGTCACATCGCCTTTCTTCCCACGCGTCGTCTCCTCTCTCCTCGGCTTCTTTTGGGTTGGCTCCACACTTGTGGTTCCATGCTCGGACGGCACCCGAGCCTTCCGGCAGCGCCGAGGGTAGACTCCAGCCTCACGTACTTTTGCATTCTAGAGAGAGGTCGGAGAGACTCACAGGCAGTTTCTTGGCGATGGAAGCCACGAATGGTGCGTTGGAGCAAACCCTCGTCAGGACATTGACGATCGTCCTCAAGTCTAGATCTACCACCTTCATCACTTCAAGTTGGAACCGCTTGGCGTAATTGCGGAACAACTTGCCTTCCTTCAGCGCGATGAGCCATAAGTCGTCGGTGCACAAGGAATGTTGCACCGTATTGTAGAAGTGGTCCAAGAATCGCTGCGCCAGATTGGGGAAGTCGACAATCGAGTGAGCGGGGAGTGCTTTGAACCACTGTAATGCTGCATCGTCCAACGTAGACATGAAAGCACGACATTTTAAAGCATCAGTGATATTTACCATCTCGAACTGCCCTTGGAAATGGTCAAGGTGGTGCACTCGGTTGGTCGTTCCATTGTAGTGCCAGAATTTGGGGAGCTGCAGCTTTGCTGGGACAGGCGTCGAGGTTATCTCCTCAACGAACGGCGAGGTGGCCAAGAGCGTCGCCACCAAAGGGGCACGGGTACCGCGCTGCAAGGCTTCAATCTTTCGATTCATTTCCTATAGGTTGCTCCTCCACTGAGGATCTATAGGGAGGACGCTTGCCAAGGCTGGCATGGATTTCGCCGAAAAGTGGTCGCCGAGCTCGGTCTTTGCCCCATATTCTGTTGCCGCTGCCGAGGCTACAGGGTGTGTGACAATCTGCGGTGGTATCGGTGCCGAAACCACGAGGGCCACCCTATGGACGTCAGCGTGGCTCGCTGACATTGCCGGAGGCACCGCTGGGGCCGGGGGGTCATCCCGGCATCTCCTGGAACCTCCGCAGCTGGGACAATCGGACGAACGATGGCCTCCCCCTGGGCTTGCGGTGCTTGCTAGTTGTGTTCCATCTAAGCTAATACTTGCTGAAGGCTGACGAGCATCTGCTCGACACGGTCTAGGTGGGAGGAGGTGTTCGAATCTTGCTCTCCCGTGCCGGAACCTCCTCCGATGATTTCCTCAACGACCGTAGTGGGGGCAACCTCATTGCTGGACAAACGAGCTATCGTCTTTCCCTTGGGTGCCATGGAAGGAAGCTTTTTGAACGAACTTCCCACATACGGCGCCAAATGTTGCTGCTTGAGTAAGTGGGTCGGCTTGAGCCGATGTCCGAGAACCCAAGGGACATGATAGCTTGACGAGGATGGTGAATCCGAGCTCCGACCTGCAGGACACCACTGAGGGACCTTGGTGGTAAAAACCGACGATCAAGTCAGTTTGAGAGGTCAGAGCAAGAGAGAGTTTTAGGGCTAGATATCACATAACCTTTCTCTTGAGGGATCTCTCCCTCTTATATAGGGGTTCCGGTTGCTAGATTACCAGACATGACTCGCACACGACGCCCATGATCCCGCCCACAACTCCCGCAGTCTGAGGTTATGGACGGAAGGTATGGCTGGATAGGTTCCGAATGTTCCGGGACAGCAAAGCACGCGTGACCCGCAGCCGTGATCTTCGGGACCTACTGTTAACGGACCTAAGATCATGCGAGGCCAACTAGCGCTCGTGGTCGTAACATTCGGCGCTTAACTAGGCCCTCGCCGCGGGCCACCGCCTTTCCGTGGCACTTGTTCAGCCGAGAATTGGGTAGACCAAGTGACGTTCGGGGAACGGCAAACAGCATCAGGCGGATCGAACACGAGCTCGGGCAACTGACGTCGACTAGAGACGACCCCTACGTCGGCTAAAGGCGACCTCTACGTCGGTTAAAGACGACCCGTATCATTTACAAACTTCATTCCTTCAAAAAACTTGCATTCTTTTTATGATATTTTATTTTTATTTAAGCATATCATTATCATTCTTTAATGTTAATTTAAATTAGTAAGCATTATAATTTAAGCACTTTATACGTAGTCATTATTTAGCTTGAAACTTGATAGTTTATTAAACATTCTACGTACATTGTTTTTTTTATACACATGTTCACGAGTCAAATATCACGTAAGATGAGTCGTAGTAGTTCAATCAACATTTATATTGATTTTGGACACATCAATCAATATACAAGTTCAATTTGAAATATGTGAAAGTTTATTACCTTCATATCTCTTGTCCTATTTTCCTTAAATTTTATATATTTGACACTCACGATAATTGACCCTTGTCCATATCCCACAAATCATAGGTGGCACGTTTTAACATAGCTGATAACAATAAGTGAACTTTAATGTGACAGTTAGAAATATCAATAAAACTATTTTTTGTACTCCAGTAGACTTTGATCATAATAAAACATTGTGTTTGATATCATGACATGGATGATTTGAATTTAATGTGATGGACCTCATATCTTTGGATTTCTTTTATATATATATATATATATATATATATATATATATATATGGAGGGTCTAATTTATATGTTTAACTGTGTGATAGAAGCAAGAAATCTAGGTTAGATACATGTGTTGGAAGGCTGAGATATTGGTTTCTAACACTGTCGTAATTCAGATTTTTCTAAATAAACAGAAAAATTTATTATCACATGTAGAAAATTACTTCAGAATTAAATAAATTTTTTATGTATAAACTAAATAATAGATTGAAATGAGTAATAGAGAAATTGGGTCACGATGTGTGTGATTGGGTTAACCAATTCCCAACCCAGTCTTAAGACACTTATAACCGATAACGATAAAAACTATTATCACATGCGTAAAATCAACTCAGAATTACATGAAAATTTAAGATGACAAATTAAATAATGTGATACAAATAATAGTAAGGAAATTAGAGTAAAACAAATATGTTTGGGTTAACAAAATCGTAAACTATAACGTAAGGCAAGCAAACCTAATAACGTTGTATACCCAGTATCACATGGAAATAACTCATGTGAAATGAATGTTTGGAGTGCAATCATGTTTATTGGGCTCAATTGGAAGTCAAATACATGAAATTAATATTTAAAATTTGCACCAATTTAATACCCATTAGCAATATGGGTCAAATAAGTCTAAATATAAGTAAATGGGCCATAAAATGAGCCGAAACCCTAACCCAATGTGGGAGCACAAATTTGTTGCCTCTTACCTACTCAAATTAAGATTGAAACATGGCAATCACCCATGGACAGCAAGCCAAATCGTGGCTCTCTTATGGTTTTTTAGGAAGTTGTTTATTTTGAACCCCGCCCATGACCTAGTATTATAAATACACAACATACTCTCCATTGGGCAAACCCTAGCATGAATTGGTGACTGCAAGGGAGGCTTGGGAGGTTGGATAACATGGGAGAACTCGTGGATAAACATCTCCATCTTGAGACCAACTTGTTCTTCATCATTCTTCATTAACTCTTCAAGAAAACAACCATAAGATAGGTATTCTCGGGCCAAAATCTAATTAAATTCATTTATAGGCTGTTCTCCATGCATATGACATATTCATCATATTTTCCCTAATTCCTATCATGCATACACTATGAATTTAAGCCCTCTAGTTTTAGTTTTGGTGCACATATGAGGTACATGTTCATGATTTGGGATATTCTTAATTCCTCAATTACTGCGTGAGATTTTTACTGTACTATCTCCTATGCCACAACAATATTTACCCTCTATTTTTCTTAGTTTCCATCATGCATATACGTCGAATTAAATCCCACAAGTTTTCTATTCGTGTTCATGTAAGTTACATGTTCTTGAGTTGGGATCTTTTAAATCCCTCTACCATATTGCATTGCATGAAATTTTACTGTAGCATTTTCCTTGTATTAGTAACATTTCCCCTATGTTTTCCCCAATTTTCATCATGTGATTTTGTAGTATTTTTCTTAAATCCATGTAAAGTCTATTTCTACTTGATCATATTTCAATTAAACATCACTGTAGATGCTACTATATGTCTATTACCTAAATACGCCTTCTTCCCTAATTTTTATTGAGTAAATTAGGAGTATTCTTAGCTTTATTTAAGTATATTTAGTCCCCTTAAATCCGTACGAGGCTTGCATCTATTTCGAGAACAAATTTGGTCCTAAACATTGAGATGAGTCAACATATCTTGTTCTGATTGAGAACGCGACCGCCTTCTTGTCGCATTCTGAATCTGATTTCAGCACGCATAGTTTTGGGTTTTAAGTCTCATAGGTCGATGTCGATGGTTCCAACTCGAGTCCTTTTGAGTGTTCCCTGCATTAAACAACCAATATAAAAGTTTTAATAATTTAAACATGATTTTAAATTATCCTAATGTCGTGATTTTGCTTTCAACTTGATGATTATATTCTACCTTGTCCTTATGTCATCTTTTGTTAAAATCTTTTACATGCAACTTGTTAAACTTGAGCATCCTTCTGATTCACACATGTTATCCATTTGATTTTGACATAGAAACTAGATTTTATTCATATGTACAGATTCGAATTATGTACAGCATGACATGCGCAAACATGCGCACACACTTTGCATGTTAGGCAACCTTTGTTGGCATTGGATGAACTCTCTGTCGGATATTTCTTCTGCCTATACTAGTGACTCCTCTACCAAGGCCTTTGCGAGTCTCCTCTGACCATGGATTCTCACACAGCTGACGAGCATGTTGTACCATTAAAGTTTTTCGGAGTTAGTGTGCACTTACCCTTCTTATCTTGCTTCTCGATTGTACTAAGAGAATATACACATTAATAAGATCTTAATTGAAATGTAGAACTAAAATGAAAATATGTTGTTATTGTTGGATCGAGATAGCACTAATGATGTCCTAGAGGGGAGTGAATAGGACTTCTTGCGCTTTAAAAATTTTATCTGAAAGTAGATAACACTAAGTAAAGTTGTTAGTGTTTAGTGTAGTGTGTGAAACAAGTGTAAACTTGGCGGAAACAATCACACAAATGCACAAGTGATTTTATCCTGGTTCGGCCCTTTCCATATGGAAGTCCTACGTCCAGTTCCCAAGCAACCTCTTGGGATTTCATTAACTGCCAAGAGAACTTGGCCTTCTTTCAATCTGAGAGGTATTACAATCCCAATTGCTCCCAAGCAAGTCTTCCCTTAACCTACACCAGTAGGTCTTCCCTTCACAAGAGGAGCACTGCAGGAAACAGACCTCCTGCGGGTTATCTAAAACAGAAATGATAAGCACTTGTGTGTCTGCTCAGGAGGATGAGCAAACACAGAGAATTCAGAAAGGAATACAAATAAGAGTTGCAGCTCTAACTCTTTCTGAATCTAACAAGGTGGACTAAAGAGAAGATCTATAGTTACAAAATGCCACCCAACAGAAAAAAGACTTCTAAGAACTAGAGAGCTTGGAAGTTGCGGACAGAGGAAGCAGCTCTCTTTCTTTCAATTCAGTAGAAGGCTTTGTGAAGACTTTTGCTTGCAAATTCAGATGGGAATTGAGTGTATTTCTGGTTGGTCTCTCTATCTCTTGGTGTCTTGTTTAAAACTCCAACTTCTATATATGCTTCAGAAGCCTTAAGTTTCCGTTTGAAACTACCCGTTAGAGAACTAGCCTTTTGAAGAATAGCCATTGATCCTTTGGATGTAGATGCTTTTTGAGACTTTTATTATATTCATCAGCCCTTCAGTTTTTTGATTTCCAACATCTTCAGGCTATGTTTGTAGCTTCACGGCTTGATAGATAGTCTTCATTAATTATTCTGTAAAACTCCATGCCGAAGACTGAGAGCAAAGCATGCTTCATAAATGTTTTGCAAGAAAGGACAAGACATAAAAAGATACCTCCATACTTTCGGAGGTAGGTAAGATGGAAATATATATAAAGTATAAAGAACCTCGGATGGACAGATGTTCAGTGCAATAAAAAGTAGACAGACAGTTGTATCTTGAAGGTAAGGGGAGATTCTGACAGTGGTAGGTGAACTCTGACAGATACCCCATGCAGCTTATACTTACCATCGCATTTACTGTAAGGCAACTGTCAAAATGGAGAAGAATTGAACTTCTGATAAAAAGCAAGATACCAATTTGATCTTTTCAAAGATATTTTATGTGGCATTTTGAATATAATTTATCCTACCTAACATAATATTTAAATGATGGTAATAAGGAAAAGCATTATTCTGTAGGATATGTAAGTGTTATTTATTCTGTAAAAGATTCCATAGGGATAACGAACATATTGAATTACTTAAAATCAAGATTTCATGGATTTAATGAAATGATAAATTCATATAGAAATTATTATTAAGTACATAGAAGTTGATGGTATACTTCGACTTTCCTAAAGTCAGAGTCAAAGAAAAGAGATACAAGATGAACTTCGACTCTACAAAAGTTGCAGTGAGACTGATCACAAACTTCGACTTTTGGAAAGTCGGAGTGATAAGAGCATCAATCGACCATACTTCGACTTCTGGGGAGTCGGAGTGCAAACAATAATAGACTTCGACTTTCAAAGAGTTGGAGTATAATATAAAGATTTTGACTTCTCAGGAGTCGGAGTAAGAGGACTTCGACTTTTCAGAAGTCGGAGTGAAAGTGTTCATCAATCGATATCTTACTTAGACTTTAAGAGAGTCAGAGTCTAGACTTCGACTTCTAAGAAGTCGGAGTACTAATAGACTTCGACTTTCGAAGAGTCGGAGTACAGTTCACAGATGGTTCAACACTTCGACTTTTCTGGAGTCGGAGTCCACAGTCAGAGTTAGTATGGTACATAGTATATGCTGTGAACTTAGAGAAATTCCGTGACAGTGTTGATATATAGTATTATACAAGTCATGTTTCTTGTGGTATATTTCAATAGATTTGTTTGTAGATAGAGTCTTAAAAGGTTTTGTCATAGCAAAAACACAATATTTTAAAGAGATAGTTGCTCAACAATTCTTCTAAAGGAAAGTTGCTCAACAGTCATTATATCCAACTGGACTCTTGATACATGATAACTTGGATCTATCATCCTACCTTGGGCTCCATGAAAATCATACTTACATTACTGCTTGAAATATGTGGCCATAATATGTTATTATTTAATCGGCACAATGTGGGACTCCCATCCAATGATTAATGCCTATACAATAAGGGCCCTATCTATGTAAGAACATGAGCCAAATTTGAAATGAGGAAAATTTGGGCGTCAAAAAATTTGTTTGTTAATCGATGTGAAACAAAACTTATTGCATGTAAACAAGTAAGCATCAATCGGTATGAAAATAGCACCAATCGAAACAGAACAAATATTTGTTCACCAATCGGAAGTAAAATAACACCAATCGGTAGAAACATGTGAAATAACATCAATCATTATGAGTTAAAACTATTTGGTCACCAATCAATATGATATAGTAAATAGTCACCATTTGAAATAACTTATAACACCAATCGATATTTTGATCACCAATCGATAGAATGTAGTAAGTAGTCATCAATCGGAACAATTTATAATACCAATAGATAGAATGTTCACCAATCAGAACAAAATATTACATCAATCGATATTTTGATCACCAATCAATAGAATATAACATATATAGCACCAATCGGAAGATTACAACAACAATCAAAAGAAATAAAGGTTTGTTCATCAATCGCAACATAACTTCGATTGGTCAAGAGTGGGAGTAGGACTTCGACTTGCATGATTTGTTCACCAATCAATATCATTGATGTAGCACCCCAGAAATTTAATAATAGAAAAATAAGAAATAAATTGAAGAATAATGACTAGCATTATTAAAAAGTATTATGGGCCAAACTTACACTCTTAGCCCAAAGAATAAAAGCTCAAATAGTAATAAATCCCCAAAATTCGTAACTTAAATTGAGTAGAAAATTAGAAAGGGCAATTAGGGTAAATTTAACACAATTAGACTTCCAAATCAACCCAAATTCGTGCCCAACCATATTATGGAGTTTCCTAATGGTTCTCCTACTCAAATTGGGATGAGAATCCTCAGATAAAGGAAGGGATTAATCAAAATGCGGAGCTCCTCTTTCCTAGTTGCAATAGGACTCCTAAACAACCCTAAACCCTTAAATACTCGTCATAAACCCCTTGGGGACGAGTTCCAACTTGCTAGGGTCGTAAGGAGCATAGCTTAAGCACCAGAGGAGGTGGAGATTGCCCTAACCGGAGCTCTCTTCCCCAGCTAGCAATTTGCATCGACCTGTAGAATACTTCACTAGGAATCGTTCAAAGATAGGTGTTCTCGGGCCAAACTTGAATAAATCCTAGACCATGTTGAAGCTCGTCGTGTCTAGTTTCAAATGCACATGTTTTGCCTAATTCCTATCGAGCGTGCCATGAGTATTCGGTGTTTTCCAAACATCGTGCATGATTAGGGATTTTAGTGTTCATTACATGTTCCACGCATCCCAAGACCAAATTGAGTCAACCCAGAAGTATAGTTCTCTTCGTACTATATAATTTTCATGTTCATACTTTTGTCCCAAGAGCCTTATATCTCGAGTTATAGGCCTTGCATGCATGATTGCAATGTTTCTGACCGTTCTCAGTTTGAACCCTAAACCGCGACCACCCTAGTCGTCATGTTTTAGACACTGGTATCACGACAGGCTAACCCGTCACGATTACCTTAAAGGCGACAACATCAACCGTCGCGTTTTACTTCTGTTCTGACAAGATCAGATAGCATTAAACTATGTGCTGCGTGTTTTCAGTGCCTGTCTGATACGCGACCTGCTAAAGCGTCACGATTTGACCCATTTCTTGCTCTTGGTTTTCGTGCATGCTTCATATTTTGAAAGTCACATGAACGTGCCAGACTGACCCGTCGGGATTCTATCTCACCAATCGATACACTATACCAATTTCCCTTGAACACTACTACAAAGCCTATCACAATTCATTGTCATCAATCGATATCCTTGAACAGATTGCCAGTAACACGATTGTGGACCCCGTCACGTTTCTAAGTCACCAATCGGTTGTCTGTAACACGTTCGACCTTGACGTTGCATTTATGTCCTATATCCTATTGGTCTTACCGATTGTCTTTAAACGCAACCGTTTACCCCGTCACGATTTAGAAGACCGACTGTACACCTTTTGAATTGTTTAAGCCTTGGGAATAGGAGACAACTGAACCCGTCGTGTATTTCTAAGCCTACTTGAGGCCTATTTTACACAGTCTAAGTGTAAGTCTTGCTAGCTATATGTTATAGAGGTATTGTTTAGTATGTCCAATGGCTTAAAATTGGTTAACCCATGAAAAAGTCTTAACAAACTGAAAGCTTATTTGAATTGCTCTTAATTGCTTGATCTATTCCTTGTGAGATTGATTTGTTCATCTTGATGATCTAGCTTATTAAAGTGAATGAATATCATGTTAAAATACTGCAAAGCATGTTATTATAATTTCATGTTATATATTGCATCATTATGGTACTTACTTTTCTCTTGTTTTAAATCGGTGGATTGTGATATTGAGGTACGTTCTACACTACACTTTTGCACATATAGGCAGCCATTTCTTGGAGGATTGGAAACTCTCTGCTAGTAATTATGTATTGGTAGATTAGGGACCTTTCCTCTAAGACCTCCGTAAATCTCTGTACTATGTGAATTCTCTCATGAAGACCGAGTTGGTTGTACCATTGAAGTTCCCTGGGGATAGCGTGCACTTCCTTTCACGTCTATTTCTTGTGAGTGTGACTTTATAATCATGGACTCAAGCCATTAATGTAAGGATTTAACTAAAGTGTAAATTACATCGTTATGCTGTCGAAATTCTCTCTCGACTATTGTTATCATGAAATCATGTTCACATGACTTGTTTTCTTGAAATCATCATGAACGTGATATTGAATTGTATACTTCTTGAAACTCTTGTTATTGGCCATGAATGACTGTAGGTATCTACATTTGAAAATCATGAGATGTTGACTGAGCACGACGAGTGTCCAAGGGCTCTGGTCTAGCCCCAATGACGGCGAGTCATAAATATACTGTTAACCATAGGGTATAATGATTACTAGTGTTGCGTCTGCGCTGAGAGTACTATCTTGTTAGATGCTAGATATAATAACCACATACACGTGTCCTAGTGTACATTCCAAGGTGGCATAGATCCTTAGTGCACATTAGTGGCTTCGTGCCTGATTAAGTGTTACATGTTAAAAGTTCTTGCTCGTGCGTGTGTTGCTTGCGTGATTTGGCCATCCTGTGTTCTTGCAATTAAGTGATATCTTGCGTGCTTGTACATACTGTTCTACTGCTAGTCTATCTTGTTACCTCATTCTAGATCTTGTTCAATCTATCTTGTTCACGTATCGTGCTTAATTAGATTAATCGTTCATGCATCTCTTGTTAATCGTGCCTGCTTAATTCTAAATTGTTAATCACTTATATCATTACTCGCGCATTGAGATATAAATCCTACTAGACTAGTTTGCTCGTTCCCTACTTTTCAACATCATAGGTAACATTGAAGTGGAAGACGAAGGTCAAGATTTTGATGGGAATGAGTCAGAGTGATGAGCGTGTTCCAATCTCGTGTCTATCATTAGTTATTTTGAGAGTAGATTGATGTAGTTGGTAGTGAGGGAGTACAATCTCATGTGATTTTCTCTTTTATTGAGTTGTTAGTTTAAAGTCAACGAAGTTGTAATCCATATTTTGAGTTGATGAAGGAGAGTTTACTGTGTTTGTTATATGGGCCCTTATGTTTTTGTTGATACACATCTAATGCTCACTAGCAAGAGACTTATTTGTCGACTACTCACATCTCAGAATATCGATTTTAATACAAATATATCCGTTGCGTAATTCTCAGGACGTGACAGTTTAGTGGTATCAGAGCCTATGAAATAATAGGAATATTTAAGTCCTAGGTTTGAGTGATACCCAAGAATCTATGTCATGGAAACTACATATAGTGCCTGGTGAGAATGGGTAGAATAAACTAAGCACCCATACCCATCAACCTTTATATTATAATTAAGGACATTAATTAGTTGTTGTCCATTTCTCAAGAACTCTATAAATTCCTTCACTTGCAATGGCCTACAACCAGTGGCAAGCAATGCAGGAGACAATGGCAGGACTTACTTTGGCCCTACAAAATGTGGTACAAGCTGGAGCTCGGAATGGAGCTGGCGATCTGCATCGCAGCTTTCATAGTTTGAACCACCTCAATTTTCTAGATACCTTGACCCAAACGAGGCGGAGAACTGGAAAGAGGAGATGGAGCGAATTTCCAAGTAATGCAATGCATTACGAGAGAGAAAGTGTTACTGGTTACTTTTCAACTCAACAAGGATGCCAAATCTTGGTGGATGGCCACATCGGCCCATCTGCCTAATGCCGCTGAGTTAGAATGGGAAGGGTTCCTAAATATATTCTGGGCGAAATACTTCTCAGAAAGAGTCTAGGAGAAGAAGGCTGCGGAGTTTGCCACACATAAACAAAGAGGGATGACCGTGGCTGAGTATGAGGCTAAGTTCTCGCATTTTGCCTAGTATGCCCCACATTTGGTGGGCACAAAAAAATTGAAGGCCAACTGGTTTATGGATGGGCTGCGGCCCATGTTCGTTGAAAAGCTTGGACCACATAACATTTACACTTACACGGAGATGGTCCAGAGAGCCCAACTTGTAGAGGATACTATGGCCAAGGTTGAAGGCATGAGGGGAAAGGAAACAACAAAGCCGGTCTTTATAAAGAAAGGAACAGCTAATACTACGAGGACCTTCCACAACAACAACCACAACAACAAAAGGCCAAATACTGGTAAAGACTATGCCATAGGCAAGAAGGTCAAAGTGGAAGGAAGACAGTTAGTTGAGAAATGTCGCTTTTGTGACAAACCTGGACACCGAGCTGAAGAATGTTGGAAGAAGCTCGACGCTTGCTTGAGGTGTGGTGGTCATGACCATCGCATTCCCGACTGTCCCCTGTTGAAGGATCAGCTTGGAAGAGCACAGAATGCACCCCGGCGTCAGGGACGCCTTAATGCAGTGTTAGAAGCTGACCTACTCGAGGAAGGGGGTATGGTGGAAGGTACCATTTTTATTCACTCTCAACCTGCTTTTGTTCTCATTGATACTGAAGCTGCATATTCATTTGTTTCTACCACATTTGCTGCAACTCTACTTGTTAAACCAGTCACCATGAAATCCAAAATCACTGTACCTTCTCCCCTTGGCTCTGAATCTGAGCTCACACACTACCTACCTGAATTTGAAACCATGATTGGAGGGCAGAATCTCCTTGCCAATCTCATCTGTCTAGATATGAAGGGGTATGACGCTATATTAGGTGTCGACTGGTTGATTAAGTATGATACCGATGTCAATTGTCATCATAGGAGGGTTACCTTTGTTGTCCCTTTTGGTACGGCAGCAAGCTAACCTAGAGGGGGGGGGGGGGGGTGAATAGGTTTTCTGAAATCTAAAACAGAAACTTAAACACAGAAAGTTTGGTTAGTTTAGTGTGATAAAGAGTAGCAGTGCGGAAGCAAATAAACAATCACACAAATAACACAATGGATTTATCCTGGTTCGGCCCTTCCCACATGGAAGTCCTACGTCCAGTCCCCAAGCAACCTCTTGGGATTTTACTAACCAAGGGTACGGTCCCCCTCAAGGACAATACAACACCCAGCACCCCAGCTGGTCTTCTTCTCTTTCCCGGGCAAGAAGGCAGCCCACTTCTCTTACAGGTAAAGAAGCCAACCTCCTGGTACAAACCCCAGTGCGATTTTGCTAGACACAAACCTCTAGCTAGGTTCTACACTGTATATAGTCCTACAGCTGGACAAAAATATTTCTTTTAGAAAAGAAAGAACAAAGCTGAGAGTTGGAACAGATGAACACCAACTAAAATAAAACTCTTAGCGAGAAGACTCTCTCCTTAGATTACAAAGATGCACACAGAGAGAGTGAAGAGAGGAGAAGGAGCTTGAAGCTTGAGGACTTCAGATGCTTGAACACTTCTTCTTGGGCTCGAGCTCTTTCTCTCTTTTCCTTTTAGTGTATGTGGAGTTTTTGGTTCTTCACTGGATGTACACTCTTTTTAAGATCTTCAGGAAAGCTCTCTTGTCTTGTTCTTTAGCCTTGCTTCATCTTTTATATGAACAGTTTTGAACAAATCTGTTGAGGAGATCCATTGGAGTTCTAGCCGTTGCTCATCTTCTCTTTCTTCTGATATTTTGTGGTCTACGAGGTCTGCAAGCATAGAAGAGAGTGTTTAGATAAAATAGTGTTTCTGTCAAAAAGCTCACATACCTCTATGCTTCCTCTTTTCTCCCAGAAGTAGTAAGTGACCACCTTTCTGTCTGACACGAGAAAAGAGATCTAGAGAGATAAAAGAAAATCTTCTATCAGAGACATTTTTGACTTTTCATTAGGCGCCAAACATATTTGAAAGATATGAGTATAAAGAAAATCGATGTTTACATGAAGTCGATGTTTGGACAAAATCGCTGTTTAAGTAAAAGCAAATTATTATTATAAAGATAGGCAAATCGATGTTTTTACTTATCGAGTCAATGTGGCAACCAAATTGTTATGAAACTTATCAAATCCTTATGGCGTTCAAATCGTTATAAAAACTTATCAAATCAATATGGCGTTCAAATCGTTATGAAAACTTATCAAATCGATATGGCGTTCAAATCGTTATGAAAACTTATCAAATCGATATGGCATTCAAATCGTTATGAAAACTTATCAAATCGATATGGCGTTCAAATCATTTTGAAAATTTATCAAATCGATGTTTTGGTCAAATCAATGTTCTCATTTAGGAAATCGATGTAAGAGAGAAATCGATGTGAAAGAGAAATCGATGTGGTGATCAAATCGTTATGGCACTTGTCGAATCGATGTGAGAATCAAATCATTGTTTCTCACTTATGAAATCGTTATGAGAACCAAATCATTGTGAGAGCAAATCGTTGTTCTCACTTATCAAATCGTTGTGGAGACCAAATCGTTGTTTCTCTTAACGAATCGTTACACGATCAAATCATTGTGTAACTTATCAAATCGTTGTTAGTGAAATTGATGTGACACTTTGAACAGAAATCGATGTATATTGAATAAACATCGATTTAGCATTTTAGTGCACAACACACAGCGATAATTCCATAAATTTATATTTATTAGGAAAACATGATATTAAATATATTTAATAATATTTAATTAATCATAAATTTTGTTATCACCAAAATATAAGGTAAAATATAAGAGAGGTTCAACAACCATTGCGAGATCAAATCTTCCAAAGCTATCATTTTTTGGCATCCGTTACCGCTCACATCCTATCCTTATCTCTTCCCTAAAAGCTTCCAAGTTGATCAATCAGGGTTGTGATGCTTTGCTAGTTTCGGTCATTGCGACTGAAAAGAAGAAACCCACTATAGAAGAAATCCCCATAGCTAGAGACTACCCCAACGTCTTTGCAGAAGACTTACCTGGAATACCACCTGAAAGGGAGGTAAACTTTACCATAGAATTACTCCGTGGGGCAGCCCCTGTGTTCAAAGCTCCATATCGCATGTCCCCTACTGAATTGCAGGAGCTGAAAAGGCAGATCCATGAATTATTGGATCAAGGTTTTATCAGGCCCGACACATCCTCATGGGGTGCGCCGGTATTATTTGTCAGAAAGAAGGATGGAACTATGAAACTCTGCATCAACTACCATCCGTTAAATCAATTGACGATAAAGAATAAGTACCTACTGCATCACATTGACAAGCTGTTTCATCAGTTCTCCAGTGCACAATACTTCTCTAAGATCGATCTAAGATCGGGCTATCATCAGCTAAGAATCAAGGAGGAAGATATACACAAGTCAGCATTCCGGAGTAGATACGGTCACTACGAGTTCGTGGTTATGCCTTTTGGCTTGACAAATGCTCCAACGGCCTTTATGCAACTTATGAATAACATATACAAGCTGTACTTAGACCAGTTTGTAGTGGTGTTCATTGATGATATCCTCATTTACTCCAAGTCTAAGGAAGAGCATGAAGAACACTTGAAGATTGCTCTGCAAGTGCTTAGAGATAACCAACTCTATGTAAAACTTAGCAAATGTGAATTCTGGATGGAGGAAGTATCTTTTCTGGATCACATCATATCTAAGGAAGGTATTTCCGTAGATCCGTTTAAAGTAGAAGCAGTAAAAAACTGGGAAAGATCGACAATTGTGTCGGAGATTAGAAGCTTTATGGGTCTGGCTGGACTTTTCGAAGATAGTTGTACCATTGACCAGACTCACCAGGAAGGAGAACCCATTCACATGGACTGCTGAATGTGAAGACAGTTTCATGTCACTAAAGGAGTACTTAACTTCAGCACCTGTATTGACGTTAGCCAGAGGAAGCTTCGAAGTATACACAGATGCATCAGGAATCGGCCTTGTCTGTGTATTAATGCAAAACGGGAAGGTCATATGTTATGCGTCCAGACAATTGAAGAAGCATGAAGATAATTACCTTGTGCATGATCTAGATCTAGTTGTTGTAGTCTTTGCCCTAAAGATATGGCGTCGTTACTTATATGGTGATAAGTTCATTGTATTTTCTGGCCATAAAAGTTTAAAATATCTATTTTCTCAATAGGAATTGAATATGATAGCGGAGGTGGTTGGAGTATTTGAAAGACATCGACTTCACTATCCAATATCACCCAGGTAAAGCAAATGTCGTGACAGATGCTCTTAGCAGGAAGCCAATGGCTACCTTATCAAGTCTCATGGTGGGAGAATGGCGATTGTTAGAAGACTTTGCCCAGCTAAATATAGATGCAGATACCAAAAGAAAGGGGTGTCTGATTGTAACACCCCGGAAATTCGGTAATTGGAAAATTAGAAATAAATCGAAAATGATAAATTCAATATTTGTGAAATAGCAAAAATGCACGTGTCATTATCATACATACAAAAACCCATTAGAAAATTTCATAAAAACAATATTTCAACTCTAAATAATACTCTCTAATGACCCACAGAGAAATTCATGGAAAGAAAAATCAGATGGTCCAAGTTTAAGGCGTTTTGCGACTGAGGATCGTAATCAGAGAATAAGTCGGGAAATCATTATCACACATAGTTAGTGGAGGCAGAAAATTAAATAAAAATCATAGATGGACTTCAAATAATATCCTCTAATGATCCATTAAGAGATTTGGGTCAATAAAAGTCATTTGGGGTGTATTTAAGAGTTATTGTGACTTATTACCGTAATTAGAAAATAAGTTGGAAAATCCATTATCATGTGTATAAAATGTGATCATAAACTAAATTAAAAATGATAGGTAGACTCCAAACAATATGTGGGGATAGTCCATAAAAGAAATTGGACCAATGGACAATTTATGACCCATAAACAAATTCAAGTATGAAAATAGTAAATAAATAACTTCCGTATTATCGAAATGATAGAACTTACGTACCACTATCGTACGTGAGAAAATATATCGGAAAATTCCGTAAAAATTATAAATCAACCCCAAATATTATCACTAAGTGTTCCACGAAGAAATTAGTGCAACGAAAAATCCGATTGGCCTAGTGTACGTCACACGGGACTAATTACCCAAATTAGGAAACTAAGTCGGAAACCGGTTATTTAATATGACGAACTAAAGTAAAATATATGTTTGAGGTCAAATCATGTTTATTGGGCCAATAGGTGGTCAAATAAAAAGGAAATAATATTTAAAATTCGTATTGACCCAATACCTAGTAGTAAAATGGGTCATTTAAGCTTAGACATGAGTTAATTGGGTCATTAATCATGACCCAAACCTAAGCCCAACATGAGAGCACAAATTTGTTCTCTACTACTTGCTAATTGGTGTTGACTTAGGATGGAAATAGCTCTTATGGTTGTAGACACCCATTTTGACCCATAAGTCGAGCCAAACTCCCTTGTCATATCATTGATGCCCCACGTTGGCTCATCATCGCCTAGCTGGTTTTATCCGATCATGGGGTCTTTCTCATTAGTTCATCGCCCTAGTGGGTTCTTCCTGGTCAAATCAATCAAGTCTTCATCAGTATCTCACAGCTCTCTGAGTCAGGAGTCCAACGCTTCAAACTGCATGTCAGTCCGATACCCATGCAAGGAGATCAGACCCTTTAATTGAGCCATATACTGAAAGTTCCTGAAGGCGACAATGACCCTGTCGCTTTCTACTCAGAAGGCGTCAGCCTTCATGTCGCGTTCATCCTGACACTGATTTGCCTTCAAACCAGAATCGATTTCCTTCAGAAGGCAACACCTCGATACGTCGCATTCTTATTTGGCTTTTTAATTCCCTGAAAAATCACCAGAAAATGCTTTCCCTCTATGGAAGGCGCCGTATCGAGGCGTCGCGATCTGATGGCGACAAGGAGCTCGTCGCGTTCTAGTTTCCATGCAACGTACCCTTTCCTAACCCAACTTGGACCCTTGCTATTGTTAAATATTCTGACTTTTAGTTGCTCTAGAGGCGTCCAAATCCTTCCAAATTTGGAGGAGACCGTCTTTAGAAGGTCCTTTCCGAGTTCTAATTCCCCTTGCCCGAGCATGCTTGCCCAAAGTCAGAATATTGCCTATTATTCCCTTCTCAGCCCGTTCAAGAATAACAGGGTATATATCCCTCCATACAGCACGGTTTAGGGCAAGGCCGGTGTCTGCTTCTTCCTCTCCCAGAGAGCTGCGAATCCTTAGAAGAGCTCTCAGCCTCCAGACGACCAGGAAGTGCCCCTCAGGGCATTTTTCCCCTACCTATGCTTTCTCTCTCCTCTTTTCCTTTGATTTTCTCTTCATACATGCATCTTTAGGTCTGTTTTCTTCGTAGTTTAGCATTAGAACACTCCACGCACACCTAATTTAATCACCCAAAGGGGTTAAAACCCCACCCCACGTGAGTTCCCTCCAATTACTTCATGTTCTTTCATGTTTTTGGGACATATTCTATACAAACAAGTTATCTAATGGGTTTTCTGTCATCTTAATGTTCTTGGCAGGTGTTAGAAGACAGTAGCAGCACGAGGCTCTTGCCCCTTGGCTGGCTGAGGAGCAGGAAGAAAAAGAACCCATAGTCTTCATTCTCTGAAGCGGAAGGCGACGGGCCACACGACGCGTTCAAGTACAAAGAAGGCGACACTTACATTGTCGCGTTCACAGGATCAGGTTCTCCTTCTGCCTTCTTTTCCCTTTTCCAAGGTAGTTAGCACTTAATCTTTCATCACATCTTTTGCAACTACTTTGGTGGCGATCACGGTCAATTTCCTTTACTTTTAATCATCATTTTTTGGGGAGCAAATCCCGTGATTACACCTTTTGGCGATGACGGTGAGACCTCTATTGCCCATCATGCTTGTTACTGTCTTTCATTGCCTTCTTTAGTCGTCTATGTGTGTGGTTCTTCCATAAATTTTGTGTTTTTCTGTTTACTTTTACTATTGTTTTGAGTTCTGCCACTCTGGGTGGGAAGGCGACGTTGAGGGCGTCGCGATAAAGGCGGAGACAAGGTGCGTGTCGCAATTAGGTCAGTATATCAGCGTTTGTTTTTTCATGCTATCTCTGTGTTCTGCTGTACTGGTCTAGAAGGCGGCGTTGAAGGCGTCGCGATAAAGAAGGCGACCGGACGAACGTCATGATCAAGTAAGTGTTGTCTGCCCGTCCATTTTTTTAATGCTATTTTGAGTCATGTGTGCTGGGTTGGAAGGCGACGTTGCAAGCGTCGCTATAAGGACGGCGACAGGGAGGTTGTCGCGATCAGGTCAGTGCCTTTGATTCCATCTATTCATGTTCTTTTGGGCTTATTTCAAGTATTCCATCCATGGTTTGAGTTGTTTGATGCCTGTTACATGCCTGTGAGAGTCTGTCAGTCCTCCATGCTATAGGGTTGTTTGGATTTTCGTGCTTAATCGGGTCTTACCTGTCCTCTGTCCACTGCAAAGAGGAACGCGACGCACTTCCTGTCGCTATCTTGGTCGCGACAGGTTCGTCGTCGCTTTCTGCTTCTGAGAGCAGGTCGACCTGATTTTTGTTGTGTTAGTCTTAGGTTAGATTTTTGCATGCACTCCGGTGCACATAGGGTGAGCATACATCTCCATATTTTTAGTTTAGGTTGTCCTCCTCGGCGACGCCCGCTCTCTCGGCCACATACTTCTTGTGTCCGACAAGAGCACTCACTCGAGGGCCTCCGTAAGTCCCCGCTGACTGTGGATTCCCACACGGCCGTCAGGCTGATTGTACATGTTGCCACCTAAATTTAGGGTTCATGCATTGGTGAGTCTGTGAGAAATCCTAGTCAAACCCGAAGTTGGAAGCCTTCTCCCTTTAGAAAACCCTTCCTTTGAGGGAACTTGCTAAAAGATCAATCCATTAAAAGGCAAGCTTGAACCTAATAAAAGAAACCATCATCATTACCAACTGCTTGCTTTGGGTGAGACATTTTCTCTTTCTTTTGTTTGCATAGGAGTGATTGTTTAGGAAATCAGGTGTCTGTTTAGGTTAGGGTGTCTCTTAGGTCTGGACAGGCTTTCCTTATTTTGGCGCTCCCACTTTCCAAACATGGAGTCCTACCTGAACCCAATCTATGGCAATGAGAATCAGGATGCCACTTTCTGCACCTCCCACGACTATGAAGAATCTCTTCCTCATGATCTCCTTGAGGAGTCGACCCAGCTCTGGGTTGCCACAGTCCACGCCAGCGAGAGTCATCGTCCCAACGACGGTGGCCCGTCACAAACTGTTCGTTCCCCTCAGGCAAATGATCAAGCTACTCAACTCATGCGCTTAATTCCTCAGCTTGATCAATCCCAAATCCAGGATCTCATGACAACCCTCAAAGGAAAGGCCGCCTCATCACCCTCACCTAGAGCGGGCACCTCTCGCCCCATGGCATCTACCTCCGCCCCCCACATCATCACGGGACCAGCCGACAACACACCTATCCATCCACGGGCCATTCGATTCACTCCTTTCGAGTCTGAGCATTATCATCCACGTGAGTCGAGGCCCCGGTCTCCCCCTTACCTCCCTTGCCATCCACCACAGCCGGAGCCGCGCACCAGGTTGGCATCCCATGCCTCCTCCTTGTATGCTCAACCATCTGCCGCTCCCGACATGATGTCCGAGTGGGCGTCCATCAAGAAAGAACTGCAAGAGCTGCGAAGGCAGGTCACATGCCTAATTTCAATGGCCTATGGGTCCCATATCCATCCGAACTCCCAAAGTACTGTAAGTACAATGGCTTTGGCAACCCCTATATCCACATCAAGAATTTCATCTATGAGTCTGCACTCTACTAGCATGACCGCCACCTAATGGCATATCTGTTCCGTCAGTCATTGGACGGGCCTGCACTAGACTGGTTCTATTCCTTGCTACCCGAGGATGCAGAGGACTTCTCCATAGTGAAAGTAAAATTCCTTGAACAATTCCAAGACAGAGTTGGGCCAGAATATTCTCTTACGGATCTCATGGCTGAAAGGATGAAGTCGGATGAAGATTTTGCTACATATGCCGACAGGTGGAGGCAGATGGCCACACGAGTCCCTGGGTACCTTCTGGAGGGAGGAAAGGTCAAAATCATCATTGCCAATGCAACCCCTGCCTATAAAAACATCATGGCAATGAATGACATCACCACCATGCACCAACTCTACAGTCGGGCCCAGTTTATCCAAACCCAACTTAAAGACTCCCCCATACACTCCATGTTCGAACCCCAGAAGTCCCGCTTCCAAAGAAAACCTCAGGGACCAGTCACCGAGGGTGTCCAAGTAAATGAGCAAGTGAGTGCATTCAACCCTGCCGGCCAGAACAACAACCGTCAACCTTACATTGCCCAGGGTCAAAACCGCACCAATCGTCTATAAGGCCAGCAGCCCCAATATAACCAAGTACCACCTCCTGATGGCACCTAGCAAAGGCGTCCCCTAGGTCCAAGGAGAACTCAGTACCCACCACTCCCTGAGACACTCTCCGACATCTTCTTGGCCTTGGTCTCCACAGATGCCATCAAGCTCCCTCTGGAAAGGCCATTGAATTCGAGTGTGGACCAGACAAGGTATTGCATGTTCCATTAACAGTTGGGTTATACTACTGAGCAGTGCTTCACATTCAAAGACCTGGTATATGATCTGCATGAACAGAACAGACTGGACTGGACAGCTCTTCGACAAGTGATCGGAGACATCAAAGAAAGACAGAGGCAGCAGCGACAGCAAAGGCAGTAGCGCCAACCACCCCCTCAAAAACAGAAGCAACAAAAGCCGTTGCAGGACCTTGGGATTGTTCATAACCCCTTGCCAAACCACCCACCAGCTCCCAATCCACCACAACAACCAGCCCAGGTGAACCCTGTCATCCACCACCCCCCTCCTCAAGCGAACTGGAAGTATGATGATGAGCCCGATGTCCAGCAGATGATGGCCATTAACCACCAATATCCTCAGCAATCCCAAACAATACAATCAGCCAATACGGCTCCCCAATCAATCCCTCCTTTAGTTTCCCAGGCCAATGCCATCATACTGCCCATCGGTTCAACACCCGCGCCAGTCGCTATGCCCTCCATCATCCTACCACCTACCATACCTCTCACGCCGCCCGTCTCCATGCCACCACCACCTGTCATAACCAATCCCACACCCATCATCCCGCCATCACCTGGGTTGGACCAACCTTCCGCTGCCACTTTATCCTCCACTAGACAACCCACCACCCAACCAACTACCCTGTGGAGTGGACGAGTCTTCCATCGCCTATATCCACCCATCTCCACTACCTCCACCAGCCAAGGCATTCCCCAACAGGTCCTGCAGCCACCTCAACAACAACCTCAGCAGCAACACAAGATGAGGGGGTGATTGAGCCACTACCTGGGACACATTATGATATCCTCAAGCACCTTGATCATGTGCCAGCTAAAATCTCCATACTGGAATTGATAAAGATATCCAAAGAGCGTCAAGAAGCATTGAGAAATTTTTTACAAAGGGTAGTGGTAAATGAGGACATGCTCGCCGACAAACTGCCAAGTGCACTGGCCATGGTGACTCGTGGGCCGGCTATCACCTTTGCTGAAAATGAACTAGCACCCCCAGAAGCCAGGAGGCTCCCGCTCTGTGTTACCCTAGTCATCAACCATGTAGCAGTAGGGGCAGCACTAGTCGACACTAGGGCGTCAATAAATGTCTGCCCACTGAGTACCTTGAGAGCCTGCGATGTGTCAGAAGGATTGTTGAAACCAACGCCAACCACCATAGCTGCGTATGACAACTCCAGGAGATCCTGTCACGGCATGGTAACGGTACAAGCTGAACTGCGGCCGCTAGCCGTCGCTGTCGATTTCTATCTACTTGACATTGACCCCATGTTCAAGGCCATCCTAGGGCGTCCATGGTTGGAGGTGCTGGAAGCGGTACTGTACACTGCACATCAGTGTCTGAAATTCCCCTTTCAAGGACGGATCATCAAGGTTAAAAGCATAGCCACTGCCCACACAATTGATGCCATCAATGACACTCTGCTCCCAATCGTGAGGCCTGCCAATAAGCCCATTGTCTCAGTGTTGGACGTCAACTATCCTTGGGCCTACTCATTCCATTCCAAGCAAGAAGCCAGTTCCGCACAGGTCAATGCAGTCAAGAGGAAGGAGCCACTAAACACTAAGGGGTGGCAGATCATGATGAAGCTGGGCTATGAAGAAGGCAAGGGCCTAGGGGCAGAACTGCATGGCATCACCAAGCCCATTCCAGACATTATTATGAAAAGCCGATGGGGACTTGGCTACAGGGAGAAGTCCAAGCCATGGTCAACTAGCACATCCACCCTCAAAGCCGACCGCCAACCACTCACATGGGCACTCTGGTGTCACTTTCTCAGAAGCCCTACCTAACTTTGGTATAACACTGTGGTGGTTGAAGCAGAACTGTCACAACATGAAGTGCATGCCAGACATTTCGCTAGGCACATGGCCCCCATGCTCACATACAGGGCGCTGGAAGCACTCTGCCCCGGAAAGAGAAGGAAGACAGGGGACCCAGAGGCTGAATGGTACCGCTAGTTTGATATAGAAGACATCACTATAGCCTTCAGTCGCCTGTTTTGGGAAGAAGAGAGGATATGGCCGCCAGCCGCAGCCGAACTGCTAGATCCACCCACCTCCATCACATCCAAGAGGCAGTTGATGAGCGACGCTACTAACGTGGGAGAGCTAGACATCCCCTACGAGGAAGGGAAGACTGTAGACGAGCTCTGGAAGGGTACGTGCTTGGCCATCCATCCATCACTCCTACGTTCTCTCCTCCCCAGCCTTGTTCCTTCATCCCCCCCCCCCCCCCCCCTTATTCATTCGGCTGTCTCCACAACTCCTGACAGCTGCACACAGTATTCTCACTCCTGATCTCCCACCTGCAGTCCTCTCTGCTTTGCAATCTGATCCGAGCGACCACGAGATCACTCTCCCGTGCTGCATGCTCTCCACTGATCCCGATCTAAAAAAAAAAAAAAATTCCAATCTTCAAATGCACATTGAGGTCGAGGAGCCGGCATACCTCCTTCACCCTCCTGATCAGGGGCACCCCTCAGCTGGGGCTTCCCCTCTCGCTCCTTCATTAGGAGCCATCCTCTTCGAGGACACCATGTCCTCCCCTAGTCATGTAGAGTCGTCTAGCCAGTTAGGATCGTCTAGGTTAGAAGAGTCTAGTCTTAGTCTAGGAGAGTCTAGGGTAGAGAGTCAGGTCAACCCAGCGCCCGCCAAGTCCAAACGTCACCCTAGGAAGCAACGGGGCAAGGCTATTCCCCGATGATACCTTCAAGAGTTAGCTCGGCGATGTCAAGAATTGTTGCTAATAGAGGAGTTCACAAAGGACGCGTTGGTGTTAGAAGAAGAAATTGAGCAGGATGGGGTGTTCATAGACGGGTTTGGCGTCTATGAGATCATGAATGATGAGGACCCAATCGATGAAGAGGATAGCGAAGTAGATGACGCTGCCGAAATGTACGCGAGTGGCGTAAGAAGATTCGATGAACCTATGATGGCAGTGGATGAACCTACTAAGGAAGTCAATCTTGGAATAGACGAAGATCCCAGGATAGTGATTATTTCAGCGAACCTCCCTCCTGATGAAGAAGAGGAACTGGTGCAAATTCTGAGGGAGTACAAGGATACATTTGCCTGGTCGTATGAGGACATGCCCGGCCTAGACCCCTCATTAGTGGAGCACCGACTTGTATTGAAAGAAGGGGCAAAGGCCATAAAGCAGAAATTCAGAAGGTTCCACCCACTTATGGCCCTGAAGATGAGGGATGAAGTAGATAAACTCCACAAGGCTAGATTCACCAAGGTAGTGCTTTATCCGAACTGGGTGGCAAATATAGTCCCGGTCATGAAGAAGGACGAAAAAGTCAGAATCTGTATTGACTTCTGAGACCTAAATAAGGCATGTCTAAAAGATGACTTCCCACTTCCTCACATTGATATGCTAATTGATAATACTGCTGGGTATGAAACCCTCTCATTCATGGATGGATATTCAGGCTATAACCAAATCCATCTAGCTCCTGAGGATCAAGAGAAAACATCCTTCACCACGCCCTGGGGAACATACTGTTATGTAGTCATGCCATTTGGGCTAAAGAATGCTGAGGCCACCTATCAAAGGGCGATGATGGCCATATTCCACGATATGATGCATGTCTATGTAGAAGTATACGTGGATGACATCTTGGTGAAGTCAAGAACTAGGAGAGAACACCCCGAGATCCTCGCCAAGGTGTTGCAAAGGTCAAGGGAGTACAACCTTAGAATGAATCCAAAGAAGTGTGTGTTCGGGGTATCATCAGGCAAGTTGCTAGGCTTTATAGTTAGTAAGCGGGGGATTGAGATTGATCCAAACAAGGCCAGGGCTATAGCAGGAATGCCGCCTCCAAAGAACATTTCACAACTAAGAGACTTGATTGGGCGTCTGCAATTCATTAGAAGATTCATATCACAGCACTCACAAAGATGCCGCCCATTCTATGATCTCTTAAAGGGAGGGGGCAAATTTGAATGGAATGACAAGTGCCGAGAAGCCTTTGATGATTTGAAGAGGTATCTCATGAATCCCCTAGTTCTGCAACCTCCTGTACCCGGGAAACCACTAATCCTATATCTCTCAGTCATTGAGGACTCCCTAGGTGTTGTCCTTGCACAACACGATGAATTTGGAAAAGAAATGGTAGCAAACTATCTTTCTAGGCTTTTCAACACCACAGAATCCAAGTACACCACCACGGACAAAATTTGTGCCGCGCTCGTGTGGGTAGTCCAAAAGCTCAAGCATCACTTTCTTGCCCACGAGGTCAAGCTGATCTCGAGGATGAATCCGCTCAGATATCTCTTAGAAAAGCCTGTCCTCTCCGATCGGCTTGTGCACTGGCAGAGCTTCCTCTCACAATTTGATATCTCTTTTGTGGTCCAAAAGGCCATCAAAGGGTATGCCATCGCCGAGCGCCTTGCCCATTTGCCACTCCCTCACAACGATTCCATCCGAGAGGAGTTTCCCGATGAAGAGCTCTCGGTCATCTCCAAAGATCCCTTCTGGTCCCTTCATTTTGATGGTGTGCTCAACTCTCAGGGATGGGGCATTGGAGCTGTGCTGCTCACCCCGAAAGGTATTACCATCCCCATCGCTTTTCAACTCACCTTCTCTGCCACTAATAACATGTCTGAGTATGAGGCTCTCCTAGCTGGTCTTAAGCGTGCTTACATCTTGGGTGCATCTCACCTTAGAATCATAGAAGACTCTCAGCTTGTTCTGCGGCAGGTGCTCTCAACTTACTGCACTCGTGACCCAAAGCTTAAACCATATCAAGATCTGGTCACGTTGTTGGCAAGGCAGTTCCGCAAGCTTATCTATGTCCACACTCCTCGCTCACAGAATATCCTGGCTGACGCCTTGGCGTCACTAGCTTCATCTCTATCCTTCCCTCTGAGTCGCCGGACCGAGACAATTGTCGTCCAACGGCTGGATGTTCCATCTCCCCAAGATCCTTGGTTCAAAAACCTTAGGACAATCTTAGAAGAAAGGGCTAGGAAGAGAGAAGTGCAACAAGTCATACTAGTTGAGCTTGAGGAAATTTTAGATGAAGAGGAACTGCCGTGGTATTTTGAGATTGAGCAATACTGTAAGGATGGGTCGTATCCCGAAGGGGCAAATGCGGAGGATCGCAAGGCCATAAGAAGAGCCACCTTAAGGTACACAGTCGTCGGAGAAATTCTGTACAGGCGGGCTCTTAATGGAGTTCTTTTGAGATGTCTCAATGATGACGAAGCTTGGAAAGTGATAGAAGGAGCCCATGCTAGTGAATGCAGAGGGCATGTCAACAGTCAGATGCTTGCTAAGAAGATCATTAGGCAGGGCTACTACTGGCCAACCCTAGAAGAAGACTGTGCCATCTACGTCCGTAGGTGTGTAAAATGCCAACTCCACGCTGATAAAATCCATGCTCCTTCATCCTCACTTCATTCTCTCTCCACACCTTGGCCATTCTCCATGTGGGCTTTTGATATTGTTGGCCCCCTTCGTGATCCTAATGCTCAAACCAAACAAAAATCCTTCATCCTCACAGCAACTGAGTATTACACCAAGTGGGCAGAAGCAGAAGCGTTCACAGAAATCAAAGCATCCACAGTGTGCCGCTTTATCATGAAGAATATCATTTCGCGGTTCGGAGTGCCAAGCAGCATCGTCACGGACAACGGGCCACAATTCATCTCACAAGAACTCCAGGACCTCTGTAAGAAATACAATATCACTCTGCATCATTCATCTCCATATTACCCATAAGGCAATGGCCAAGCTGAAGCAACTAATAAAACCCTTCTTAAAATCTTGAAGAAAACTTGTGAATCGCATAAATTCGCTGATTGGCCAGAAAAGCTAATAGAGGCTCTATGGGCCTATCGTACCTCCGTCCGTACTCCCACGGGGCAAACCCCGTATGCTCTCACTTATGGGATGGAGGCGGTAGTTCCATATGAGATCTTGATCCTTTCACTAAGAGTCCAATTAGATAAGGAACTCAATCTTGATGAACGTCGAGAGGCGTTACTAGTCCAATTGGAACTTTTAGACGAAAGGCGACTCATGGCGGCCGATCATGTACTATCATACCAATGGCGAATCTCAAGGTCTTTTGAAAAGAAGGTAATTGAGCGAAAATTCCAAGAGGGTGATATGGTCTTGAAACACATTTTTATCAAACCTGGAGGTCCAAGGTCTAAATTGCAGCCAAATTGGGAAGGTCCGTATGTTGTGAAAGAAGTGTATCCGGAGAACGCCTACCGCCTAATCAATGCTGAGGGCTTGGAATTGTCACATCCGTGGAATGGGTTGTACCTCCAAAGATTCTACCCCTAGGTCTTTAGGTGTGAGGCCACAACACTTAGATTAGGGATAACCCCGTGTTAAGAGTCTGAAGTCTCCTCCCCAATCATCAGGGATTGACCTAAGTTAGGATCAACACACACACACGGCAAGCCCGGGTAACCGCGCTTAATGGATACTGTGGCTAGATAGGCCCTGCTTTAGTGATGTAATGGTCATTCTCTTCCAAATCGGTCGAAATGTAGGAGCAAGGGTCGTAAGGGCGAGGTTGTCAACCTTAAGCATACCCTGACGAGAGGAAGTCTCAAACATGGACGGTCAAATAAAAGGGCAAAAGAACAAAAGAAATCAAAAGAATGAAAAAAAACTACATGACGGAATAGGGGCATGGCAAAAAGTGGCAAAGTCCCCATGGAACGCTCATAAGCTCGGTCGTATGCATGCCCCAAACAGCACAAACCCATAGAAAAGACCACAAAGTCCCTCCGAAACAGACCTCATCTTTGAAGGGTATGCTGCAGGAAGAAGCCGAACCCAACATCCTTAAACCTACATTAGACTTTCCTTAAATAGTATTCCACTTCCCTCTAAAAGATCAGATCATCTCTTAGGTATGGCCTAAGTAGCTGCACTATCAACTAGGGGTAGTCACCCAAGGCATGTCACCCCGAAAAGCACGTCCTATCTTAGTAAAGTCTTTGATAGAGAGGGAAAGCGACTAAGACTCCTAAACCAGCGGTTTGAACTAGTCTATGTGTTGTGGCCCAAAAGGGCGAGTCCCTTCCGTCTCGCGCGTCTTATTTTTAGGAGGGGCCAACGTCGGCTTTAGGCGTTTAAACAAAAAAAACTCCAAAAAATCAAATACTTCAAAACTCAAAAAAATCAAATACTTCAAAATTCCAAAAAAATCAAATATTTCAAAACTAAAAAAAAACAAAAACAAAAAAATCAAATACTTTAAAACTCCAAAAAAATCAAATGTTCCAAAAAAAAAATCAAATATTTCAAAACTCCAAAAAAATATCAAATATTTCAAAAAAAAATGTTTTCAAAATCCCAAAAACACTTTTACTCATTCATTCATGCATGTCATTTATTTATTTATGTCTTTTCGCCTATTTTAATAAGGCTTAGCCCCTTGACCATTTATCGAGATTGGTCACTTATCATGCTTAAAGCAAGGGGCTAAGTCAAAGAACGGATCTAACTTGTCTTCATGATTGTCCTAAGTGTGTAGGTCGCAGCAGAAGAAAAGCGGCACTCATGTCTTACTCATCGCTGTCACACAATCACATTCCATAGACAAAAAGATTCCATTCTATATATACATCATCATCATAACATGAATAAAAGGGGCGAAGTATAAATCCTCAATCACTCTCCTCTGTACCCTCAGGCGGGCGAGGAGGTGGAGGGGCCATCTCCCTCAGTTCTGTCATGCTCCCCTTGGCTGCTCCCTCGCGTCGTCGTCCCTCCTCCTCATTCCTCCGCCGTCCGGAGGAACCCGTCAAGTAGTGCCCGACCGACCCGCTAGGGATGCCGCTCCTGCTGGCTGATGAGCGGCTACGCCCGACCAGTGCCAGGGCTCTCTCTAGCCCCCTCATCTCTGACCTCAACAGCTCGCAACGATTCCGTTCGTCCTCTAGCTGCGAGTGGAGCTCGTCCCTCTCCTGGCGTAGTCCCGTCGCCTCGTCTGCCTGAGGGCGTAGGCGCAACTCCGCCATCTCCGCCTCTAGCGCAGTCGTCCGCGCTAGTGCGTCTCTCAGCTCCGCCTCCTGCAAGTCAAAAAATTGTCAATAAAAGAAATCAAGTGCAAGGGGCATGTAGCCAATAACTCACCTGCTCGTGCAGCTGGGCTGTGGCGTCCTCTGCCAGTCTCACTACAGTGGTTAACTGACCCTCTAGTACGGAGAGGCCAGGCTTGTCTCAGGAAGTGGAGGCGCCTCCCACCATCTGCTGCGCCCGCTCCAGCTCGGCGCGCTGCAAAGAAAAAACACAGAAGTCAGTCAACTGAAACTAAGGGTAGAAGGGGCAGGTACTAGAACACTCACCAGCTTTGTCACGGTCCGCTGGAGGTCATCCCTCTGCTGGATCATGGAGTGGAGGATACCCTCGAGGGAGGCGATCCGGCCCTCGGGGTCAAACTGCAAACACAAGTCAGGTTAGCCAAAGGATTAACAATTGCAAATATTTAGAAGGGGCTAAGCTAGTAACACTCACCGGTCATCGGGTCCCCCTGTACACCTGGGCCCCGTACCTCCGTGCGTAGGCACGGAAGTAGTCCTCGTCGCTGGTGGCCTCGGAGGCCACTGCTCGGCCCCGCTGGTGCCAGTCCTCCAACTGCTCCCGGACCCGCTCCCTCCAGTCCGTGACCTGCTGGAGGCCTCGGAAGCTACGGCCTGGCCTCTTCCACACCCTCTGCCAAGTCGGGAACTCCACTGCCGCCTGGTGGAGTCCCAGTGTCCGCGCGACCAGCCGGAGGTGGAGTGGTACCACCGTGTTGAAGGCGTGGAGCCAGATATCCATACCGAAGTAGGGGCGGCCCTGCTCCACCCACCGCTGGTCTGTGTCATCCTCCCCAGCATAGGGAGTCCACTCAACCTGCACATCACAAATAGAAGCTCATTAGACAATGGTCAGTGATAAGAAAATGAAAGAGTATGAGGGCAGAAATACTTACATGTCCGAAAGGGACGACATCCAGCGCGTCCTGGATGAGCGTCACTTGCAGGCGCATGGACCGCTCATCACGGTGAAACCTCCAGCGCTGTAGAAGTGGTACAGCGCCCGTTCGCCTCGGCACGCCCCGGCCAAGGGAGGGGAGGTAGAGATATGCCCACACCTGCAAAACAACTAAGTTAGTGCCACAATTAATCAAATAAGCAGAAAAGTAATAAAGAGTTAAGGTGAGAGGCGTACCTGGAGAAAGGGAAAGAAGCCGGCTACCCCCGTCTCCCTGCCGGAGGTGCCCAGGCTATCAAAGAGGTGGGCTAAGAGAGCTGCACCCCACGCATAATTGCCCACCTGGGACAGGTCCTCCAGCAGGGGCAGACACCAGCAGCTCACTGGGTCCCCTATGGTCCCTAGGATCAGCTTCCTGATCACAAGGATCAGGAAGCGCCTCAAGTCCCTATCTGCCGCCGCCCCCTCCTCCTTTGCCAACGCTGCTCGAGCGTCCGCCGTCAGCCGGGCCATGTACTCAGCCTGGCTCTCTTCGGTCTGGTGGCGAGCGTCCACCACCCTAAGGCTCTTCTGCAGCCTCGTCCTCGCCACGAGGGACGACCTCTCCCTCATCACCTCCAGTCCTAGGAGTCTCTCTACCATCTCCTGATAGCTCGTGTAGGTCACTCCCATCATCGCCTGGCCGTCTACCCTCAGGCCGGTGATCCGTGCCACGTCCTCTAGTGTGGGGATCATGTGATCCCACGAGAAGAAGAAGGCGTGGCACTCGGGGTCCCACCTCACCTTCAACGCCTGGATCAGTGCTACGTCCGGTGTAAGCTCGTCCAGTCTCAAAAAGGGGCCGAACCCCATCTCCTCTAGGCACGTCCTCTGGAAGTCCAGCAGCCCTTGGTAAACCGCCCGGACAACTGCCCATCCCAGTCGGGACCACAGCTCGCTCTGCAAAACAGCCATAGAAAAGCATAAAATCAGTCAAATCCCACAAAACAAACAGTCTGATCAAATCGCGACAGGGGCCCTGTCGCCTTCTGAATGCGACACTGAGGGTACCACAATCAAGCTCCTTGTAGCGACGGGTCGAGCCGTCACCTTCTGAACGCGACAAACATTGCGTCGTGTTCACCCTGGTAATGCGATAGGAAACCTGTCGTGTTTACAGGGTGACCGGGGGCTGCCTTTAACAGTTCCCCGGTCGTTCCACCCTTGGGAAAATGCCCTACATAGGTGCTTAGCACCTTGTCCGCCTTGTCCCACACATCCAATCACTCAGTTAGGGTTTGAGGGCCTACCTTCTTGGGGCCGGCCTCCTCCTCGCCCGGTGCCTCCGGAAGATCCACTTCCATGGGGACGTCCGGGGCTTCATCCCTCGCTACCGTGGACGATTCCTTGTCCGTCCACCGCTGGTGGATGGTCTTCTTAGACCTCCGCCAGTCCCCATCGCCGCCTTGGCCTCCTTCGTCACCTTCCATCACCGCAAGTCACCGGGGGAAGAGAGGGAGAGAAGCAAGATAGAGAGAGAGGAACGCGGGGAGAGAGAAGAGAAGGGTGATCGCTGCCGTCGCCGGCCGGAGGCCGTCGGAGGAAGAAGAAGACGGGGGGAGGTCCCTGTCGCCGGAGGAGAAATGGGAGAAGGGAGGAGAAGCGAAGAAGAGGGAAAGAGAGAAAGAGGCATGGGGGCCCCAAATTCAAACCGCCTCGGTCCTGTGGTCGCGACAATGAGTCCATCGCCTTCTGTTCAGGTCGCGACAGACTCCCCATCGCGTTAAGAAGCGTGGTCGCGACAGTTGACTTGTCGCGTTCAAGTCGCGACGCTCATGATGTCGCCTTCTCAGTTTGTTCACAGAACACATAAAAATTCGTATTTTCATTGCAAATCTCAAATGAATACATCAAATAAGAGCTGAAAATCATCATAAATGTCTGATACATCACTATCATCCTCTCAACACATCAAATCTCCCAAAAATTCCAAAAAAATACAATCAGGTCTCTCTTGCAAGCCCTCGGTCCCCACATGGCCGGATCTCCCTGTACTATCTGAGGTACGTCTGGTATGTCTCGCGCTCCTCGTGCACCATGGGTGGTAGGGCGTAAGTGGCACACACGCGCCATATCGCTAATGCGCTCTGCACGGCCTGCTCGTCCTCCGGATCTCCCAAGCGTCTTTTCTTCATAGGAGGTAGGTGTGATGGCTGAAGTAGCGTTGTCCTTGGCTTCCCGATCTGAAGATAGCACCTGTGTGGATTGTAGAGAACCATCACCATGTTCCCCACAAGCTGTAGGTCTAGTCTGTGCCCAAGGGGAAGCCGTATATCCACTCCGCGGAGCGCCGCTATATCCATGGCAAAGTGCTCTATTGGAAGAGTGTTGAGGTAAAGCCGCCATGCACTCCGAGTTTTCTTATCTGCTATCCTGCACACAACGCGATCGGAGAACTTGGCCACTCTGCCAATGTAGCACAATGGATGGCACCCGAAGATCCGACTCTCGGTAGTGGGGTTTTCTACCTGCTTGAACTTTATCCTCACTCCCAACCAACACTCTAGGAGGATCATGGAGCCATAAAGTGGGCCCTCAGTAGACGCTGATTAGGGGTGTAAACGATTCGAGTCGAGCCGAATAGTATGCTGTTCAAACTCTGTTCTTTAATTTTTAATCGAGTTCGAGCCGAGCTCGAGTATTGAAAATGCCTATTCAAACTCGTTTCGTTTAAATATTCTCGAGCTCGAGCCCTTAACGAATATCTTAACGAGCTTAATTGAATTTACGATTTTGTATATATCAGTAAGTCCAATCCAATCTATAAGTAAAAAATTGATCATTCATAAGACCTAAATTTATCTTATTTCAAGCTCATATCTCAATAGTTTTGATAAGTTATTTAATTTAAAAATTTTAATATAATATTTGAAATATATTTATAATTTGTCACAAGCAATATGAGATTAATAGATAGACACTGCAAGGGAGGGGGTTGGTGTGCGACAAAGTAGGGGCGGTGCTGCAACTCCCCTTCGCACACCACCTAGAGCCCCCTTTCTACATTGTCGGTGATGATACTGCGATCGTCAAGAGCACCGTCTACCACTGACGGATGGTCCACAATAGTCGCCGGAGATGCTAGTGACTGACAACATTCCCCTTGGCCCCACAGGGGGGGCTCACCTATTGTGCAGGTCGGTCTCGGGAGGAAGAAGATGTTTGATATGCTGGGGGACCTTGTAACACTAAATTTTGTGTTCATGCCCCTATTTATATGATTTGTGTATATACCCTCATTTGCATAATTTGTGTATATACACTGTGAATTTTGTCTATGACATTAAAGCCCTCATAAATATTTTATATTGTAATAAAATCTGTAAAAATAAATAAATATTTTTATATCAATATATACTTATTATATTTAAGAAAATATTTAAACAAAGTGTTGGTGAGTACTTAGACAAGCTCTTAACGAGTATCTAATTGAGCTCTTAACGAGCTCTTAAACGAGCTGTTCACGAGGATAATCGAGTCAAGCTCACATGTGTTCAGACTCGGCTCGTTTATGAATCGAGTTTTTTTTTTTGTTCAAGCTTGGCTCGTTAATTAAATAAACGAGCCAGACCGAGCTTTTATCAAGTCGAGTTTCGAACTACTCGTCGAACGTATCAGCTCGTTTACACCCCTAACTCTGATGTGAGTCCTGCATAGAGATAGGCCAAAACCGCATGAGGGAGGGAGAGTCCCTGCCATACCCCGCTAATGGCACTCAAGCTCGCATAATCTAAGAGGTGATCTCCAGATGGGAAGAGTACCACCCAACACAAGCATATAGCCACGACTTTGGCTATCTCTTGGTAATTCCCGCACTTATTCTTGCAGTGAGATATGACCTACTTAGACAAGGGGACTAGGTGAATGTGTCGAGGGCTGATCATGGTGTACACATCCCCGGAATCCATTATAAATTCGCCTAGGATGAGTTTTGGGTTGATAGGCTCAACGGTGTAACTAGTTTTTTGCTCATCTCCCCTTGTAGTTTTGGGTAGAGCCATGAATGCTTCAACCTCCTCAAGAAGAACAGTGGCCTCAAACTTTGGGAAATGAAAAGTATGGGTTTGTGGATGCCAAAGCTCTATCAAGGCGGTAATGCTATGCCAATCAAAGGAGATTTTATGATAATTATGGGCAGCTATCAAAACACCCCCCAAACCCCACTCTCTCAATGTGCGGGTCACATACATGAGGAGAACCTTGATCATGGGTGCTATCCACATGAGCTTAGAGTATCAGCGGGAGCCGGGAAAGAGCTAGAGGAGAAGAAGAAAAAGAAAAAGAGAGGAGAAGAAGAAGAACATGCATTAATGAAGAAATTCGGAGTTGAAAATCACAGAAAATTGAAAAGATCATCTTACATACCTCTCTCACATCGACATTGCTACTTAGATGGTTGGGGACCTCCGTCAGCCTCAGGAGCTCGCCATAGGACGTCCGGGCTCGCTTGGGATCTCCATAGGAAGCCTCTTCACCCATGGGAGCACTTGGAGCTCTCCTCATGGCCATTGAAGACTTGGGAGCTTGAAGAGAAGAAGGGAGGGTGTGAACTCCAAATTTGGGCCTCTCACCCCTTATTTGTAGACATCTAAGACTCCTATTCATGGTGGGAATAAGTTTAGAAGGGCTAATGGGAGTTAGACTTGAATTAGAAGGCCCTAAGAGTTCAAGTGGGAGGCAAACATGGAGCTCTCAGGTTGTCTTTTGTGTTTTGGGCGTATGTCCTGTGATCGCAACGTATCGACAGGTCGCCTTCAGGTAGCGACAGCTTGGGTGTCGCGTTCATAATCGGGTAGCGACAGACTTCCTGTCGCATTCCTTGTTTGAATTTTGTTGCTTGGTTTTTTCACATTGACATGACCGTTTCAAGATGTGTTTGCACTTATGCTTTAATTCTTCAATTGTTTTGGTGCATTCCAAGTTGTATCCTTTTCTTTATTACAATCTTTATTTTGAAAATCCATAAAAATCAGAAAATGCAGGAAAATCCATAAAAATCAAAAAATCAGAAAAATCAGAAAATGAAAAGAAGGCTCGTCAGGTAAGTTCAGGTAAGTATTTCTAACCCTAATCTCTGCATTACTATATGGTATCTACCCTACTATATCATCTCAAGGACCGGCTGGTTCTCAGTGTGTTCCAGGATCTGAGTTCCCCTTCACCAAAAATGAGGATGATCTAGGTGCACACTGTTAATCGTTGGATGAGCCGTTAGATGGTATGGCTTGGGGACGATGGATTCTATCGCACGCTGGGGATGAGAAGTGTCTTGACCCATGCTCGTATTGTCTATCAATATTATCCTTGAGTATTTGTTATTTTCTCATTTTCTTTGCATTTTATTTTATGATTTCTTTTCTTTTAGCCCGACATGCATCATGTAGGATCTTTGAGCTTCATGCCTCATGATTAGTTAAGGCCAGCTTCACAATGATGTTTCAACCCAGATCTTCATTCCCCAAGATAGGATTTCATTCCATTCCAAATTTGAAAGTCTTCTTCGAGCTAGTTGCTCGGTCCAGTTTGCCAGTATGGTTCCTATTCAGGATTCCTCTTATCCCCATTCATTATATTAGTCATCCATTTCCTTCTGATCCACTCATTAGTCGTGAACCGCTCAAAGGCCAGAGTTGAATCAACCCGCCAGACAGCACTATCCTCTAATGAACGAAACCTGCACGCTAAAGATAGCCAGGGTACCTATTGAATCAAGTGGTTGATCATTTCTTTTCTTTTGATCTTTATTCGTCCCAGATTTGAACCATCCTTGCATTTTGTTCCAGCCATGTTTGAAGAACGCTGGATAATTCTCGCTACTTATTCGCTCAGAATGGGTGTCTCTTTACCTTGATGCCTGCTTTTCATCTCATTCCACTCCATTCCACTACATCGTCATTTCATGCCATCTCTGCTTCACTATCGCTCCACTCCCTTGCAAAGAAGGCATCAAGGAGGGGCAATCTGTAGACACCCATTTCTGACCCATAAGTCGAGCCAAACTCCCTAGTCATATTATTGATGCCCCACGTTGGCTCATCATCGCCTAGCTGGTTTTATCCGATCATGGCATCTTTCTCATTAGTTCATCGCCCTGGTGGGTTCTTCCTAGTCAAATCAATCAAGTCTTCATCAGTATCTCATAGCTCTTTGAGTCAAGAGTCCAACGCTTCAAACTGCACGTCAGTCCGATACCCATGCAAGGAGATCAGACCCTTTAATTGAGCCATATGCTGAAAGTTCCTGAAGGCGACAATGACCCTGTCGCTTTCTACTCAGAAGGCGACGACCTTCATGTTGCGTTCATCCTGACACCGATTTGCCTTCAAACCAGAATCGATTTCCTTCAGAAGGCGACACCTCGATACGTCGCGTTCTTATTTGGCCTTTTAATTCCCTGAAAAATCGCCAGAAAATGCTTTCCCTCTATGGAAGGTGACGTATCGAGGCGTCGTGATCTGATGGCGACAAAGAGCTCGTCGCGTTCTGGTTTCCATGTAACGTACCCTTTCCTAACCAGACTTGGACCCTTGCTATTGTTAAATATTCCGTCTTTTAGTTGCTCTAGAGGCATCCAAATCCTTCCAAATTTGGAGGAGATCATCTTTAGAAGGTCCTTTCCAAGTTCTAATTCCCCTTGCTCGAGCATTCTTGCCCAAAGTCGGACTATTGCCTATTATTCCCCTCTCAACCTGTTCAAGAATAACAGGGTATATATCCCTCCATACAGCACGGTTTAGGGCAAGGCTGACGTCTACTTCTTCCTCTCCTAGAGAGCTGCGAATCCTCAGAAGAGCCCTCAGCCTCTAGACGACCAGGAAGTGCCCCCCAGGGCATTTTTCCCCTATCTATGCTTTCTCTCTCCTCTTTTCCTTTGATTTTCTCTTCATACATGCATCTTTAGGTCTGTTTTCTTCGTAGATTAGCATTAGAACACTCCACACACACCTAATTTAATCACCCAAATGGGTTAAAACCCCATCCCACGTGAGTTCCCTCCAATTACTTCATGTTCTTTCATGTTTTTGGGACATATTCTATACAAACGAGTTATCTAATGGGTTTTCTGTCATCTTAATGTTCTTGGCAGGTGTTAGAAGACAGTAGCAGCATGAGGCTCTTGCCCCTAGGCCGGCTGAGGAGCAGGAAGAAAAAGAACCCACAGTCTTCATCCTGTGAAGCGAAAGGTGACGACAATCTTGTCGCGATCCAGAAGGCGACCGGCCACACGGCGCGTTCAAGTACAAAGAAGGCGACACTTACATCATCGCGTTCACAGGAACAAGTTCTCCTTCTGCCTTCTTTTCCCTTTTCCAAGGTAGTTAGCACTTAATCTTTCATCACATCTTTTGCAACTACTTTGGTGGCGATCATGGTCAATTTCCTTTACTTTTAATCATCATTTTTTGGGGAGCAAATCCCGTGATTACAATGGTAGTTCTAATCATGGTAGGATTCCTACCACAAGATTTAGAAACCCCAAACTCAAAATTAAGAAAACCCAGCATTAAAAAACCATCTTAAGACCCACTATGGCTGACTTTAGCATGCTCCCTTCATTGCTGGTCGTGGGAAGAACACCTAGGAGCAAGGAGGACTACCCTCGGGCTTGGATTCGTGAAGAGCATCTTCCCCCAAGCCACTGCATCGACCCAGAAACCTGCAGGGAGTTCTTAGCATTCAAAGGTAGGTGTTCTCGAGCCAAGATTAAATAAAGCCAAAACCATCTTGTAGAGCTTCGAGTCTAGATTCATTTGCACTTGATTTGCCTAATTTTCATGGAGTATACATGGAGTATTAGTCGTTTTCCCAAACTCGCGCACAGTTAGGGCTTCTTACGTTCTTCTTATTATGCATGCGATTTGAGACCGAATTAGACTAAACCCTAATCATAAACATTATACTACCAGTAGTCCTCTTAATCTTTCATGTTAAACATTTTGTCTAAATGTCATTATTTAGGGAGTTATAAGCATGGAAAGAGAGTCACTGCATGATACTGCGTTTCGGGTTGCACATGGCTTCTACATTCTCCATATGTTTCATGAGATTCGAATCCGAATTGGGTCAAACCCTCAACAAAAAGTTCTTCTATTAGTTGTATTGGTCATCTTTTATGTGGGACGTTTTGTCTAAATATCATTATATAGAGAGATACAAGCATGGTAAGAGGATCGGCTGGTTTTTCCTGCATTTTCGAGATAAGCTAGGAATCGCGTCCTGTCCAGGCGACGCGATTCCAGCACCTGGTATCATGTCGGCTTGGTCCGATGCGATCCAGTAAAAGGCTTCCATGAGGTGCGATGCGATTCTCGCGCTGACCAGTCAACGGCCGCGTGAGACTTCGCGCCTCGTGGGAGTCTGCGCCCGGTCTGAACAATGGCGGGATCCCTGGACGCGATTCAGGCGGTTTTCCCGCCCATCGGATTATTTAATGATTTCCTGTAAACACGTTGCTATACCCCGACGTAATTTATCCTTAAAGGCGGCCATGTAGGCCGACGTGATTCAGTTTTCTGCATAGTTTGGCCTGTTTACCTGTACACCGTGTTTAAAAAATGTCCACTGTGTTGGACGCTATTCATAGGCCGACCCGAGGCTGTAGTTTTCAGTCAGTCAGTTAGCATGTTAGTCTTTGTGGTCTGTCAGCATGTTGCATAGTGTTCCATAGTGTGCATTGGCCTAAAAGAAATCCATCAATCTGAAAGCGGTAATGATATGAATATGATTCTAATGTGTAATTGTGATTGACCTTATGTTTATTTGATTATCTTGTGATCTTACTTATTGTCAATTTGACATGATAAGAATATGATATGAATGTATGAATGAACACATGTTAGCGTAGACGTGTTTAGTTAAAGTGTTTCATCATGGTTTGTATATGAGTTTCCTTAAGTTATATGCTTTCCGATATTTCAATTATTTGTTTATATTGCATACATGTTAGAAAAGATCCGTGACACGTCACTTACACCTTTGCACGAATAGGCACACCCTTCTTGCGGAATTGGGAGCTCTCTACCGGTCATTCCGAATTGGCAAGACTAGCGATCTTTTCCTTAAGACCTCCGTAAGTCTCCGCTCTCTATGGATTCCCACATAGAGGCCGAGCTGGTTGTACCATGAAGTACCCTGGAGATAGAGAGCACATGTTCCGCGTACGATCTGTCATTAGTTATCCTCATGTCAAGACATTAACGAATTATGAAACATAAGATGCATCGTTATACTGCCCGTTTGATCTCTTGAGCTATTGTCATACCTTGACTCTATGAATGATCATGTCCCTATTACTATGAGCTTGTCATTGAAACTCTATGGCCATAATATGTATATGTTTGTTCGGCACAATATGGGACTCGGTCCATTTGACCAATGCCTGTGCAATAGGGGCCATGTCTGGTCCTGGGGAAGAGCGCCCCAACGTACTTATTAACCGCGGGAGTATGGACTTGTGGTGCTTGGCATGGCACTGATACAATATGCAAGATTTGTGGGAATGTGCCTTCGTTTGATATGATATGATAAGTTTGATTTGATATGATGTGATAAGATTTGATATGATACGTCTATTCATATGAATGCATGATATCTATATGAATATGACCAATTTCCTTTTGATATGATTCTACTCTTGAACTACCTGTCCATTGTATATGCAACTCGATATTTGATTTGATATGACATCCGTTCTGTTCCGCTATTTAACTTGTTGGAAAAGCATGCATTAGCATTATCATGTTCATGTGCATATCTGCCTATTTAAAATGTTAATCATGTATATTAGTGCCCGCACAATATTGAGATGTAAATCCTACTGAGCTAGTTCGCTCACCCCTATCATCCTGTCCTTTTCAGGTAGTGATGAAAAACCAGAGGCGTCAGATGGGGCAGGGCAAGAGTGATGAGCACCTGCCATATGAGGAGTTGATAGTCTAGGAATAGTTATTTGAGTAGTCGATGTAATAGTGAAATATTTTTATTTGAATAATGGGCCCTTTGATTGGCTCGATTGATCTAAGGTTTTTAATTAGTTGAATGAATGGAATAATGAGTACTTTTATGACAATATTATAGTTTCCACTGTGTTATTATATTCAATTGTGACTCTGCGCTATTCAACTGTGATACGACTATTTGTATCGTTCACGCACCTCGGTATTTATTCTGCTGCTAAATATCGGGGCGTGACAGTTGGTATCAGAGCCTAGGCTTTCCCTAAGTCCTAGGCAATCAGGAATGATAGGATAAGCATCATTAGAACCCTCAGCTTGTGTCAAGAACTTTGTACCTACCTGGTGAGATTGGGTAGAAACATGGGCTAAGTCCAAAATTTTATTAATAACTAAATATTGTAAGTTACAAGGCATTAACAAGGAGTAAAGAAGACTGACCGTGTGATAGTTTATTTTGAAGGAACTTAAATAAACAGCAATGAAGGATATACCTACACCATTTATGGACGGACAGAGATCGGTCTAAAGATTAACTAAAACACTACGACAAGCTGCTCAACTGTTAGAAGATGCCTTAATAATGGTGAATGGAGATACAAATAGAACGGAAAGGTCTTTGGATGACAAAAGGAGTTGGCGAAACTAATAAGCAATAACAAATTACAACCACAGAAAACTCCAAACCTTTGGCCAGAGAGAAACGGCCCAACAATAGTAATAGATTGCACAAGAGAAAGAAGTGCAAGAAGTGCAATAAGAAACTAGTTTCCGCTCCTATAGAAAGATGCCAGCATTGCAACAAAATAAATCATCGGTCCGAGGAGTGCTGGAAATTTCAGGACAAGTGTTTCTGTTGTGGCAGCCAAGACCACAAGGTTAAGGATTGCCCTAATGAGAAATCTAGCTCAGGGAATAAATGGCAGAACAAACCAAGGAAGGAGGCATGAGAGAGGTATTCTTTCGAACTTGCTTTTATTTGACCCTGAAGTTACATCACCAATCAATCATTATATTATGAGCAATTCACAATTTGATTCTTTGTAAGTCCAGCCCATAATGGGGAGCAAATTCTTTTAAGTGGGGGAGGATGTAACACCCCGGAAATTCGGTAATTGGAATGTAGCACACCAGAAATTTTAATTACATAAAAATTCAAATAAATAGAAAGAAATAATTTTCATAATATCAAAGTATTTAAAACATACGTATCATTATCGTATGTACTAAAACACATTGTAAAAATCCGTAAAAATTATAAATCAATCCCACACATTATTCCTAAGTGTTCCACAAAGAAATTCGTGCGATGAAAAATCCGATTAACCAAGTGTACATCACATGGTGACCGATTATCCAAATAAGGAAACAAGTCGGAAAACCGTTAACACGGAAATACGACGCCACCATAAATTAAATAAAAATGTTGGAGAGACTTCTAACATTATATATTAATGACCCAATATCATAATTGGGCCAATGGACATCATTTGGCCCAAAAATCAAATGAAGCAAGAAAATGCATGGAAATTTGTAGCTTAAATAAGCTGAAATTAGAAAGAGGCAGTTAGAGTTGAATTGGGATGAGAACATGCATTCTTGGCAACCCAAATTCGTGCTTAACTATGGTGGGAGGTTTCCTAAAGCTTCACACACTCTAAAGGAGGAAGAAATCCTCAAAATAGGAAACTAATAAGTCAAAACCACAACCATAGTTTCCTTGTCACAATAGGACTCCTAAACACCATGGTTGCTTAAATACTCTTTACTAAACCCTAGGGGATGAAAATATACATTGTTGGGGTCATGGGAGGCTGGTCTTGAGCACCCAAGGGAGGAGGAAACCGCCCCAACTTGGAGTTTCTTCCCTGCTGCGTTCTGCTTCAACCTGTGCAGACAACCCTTCTTGTGGTTGACCAAAGGTGAGTCAAACCATAACCAAACCTTGCAAGGCTTATACCCCTGGAAATAGGGTCAAGTCGACTTCCTAACCCAACTAGAATGCCCAATTTTCATGCAGTATACATGGAGTATTAGGCGTTCTTCAAACAGTGGTCTGAACAAGAGATTTTCTGAAGAACGAGACTTCATCAACCCAAAAGGTAGGTTTTCTTAGGCCAAACCTTAACATATCGTATACCAATGTGTAGAGCATCAAGGTAATTTCGTTTCCCCCTGATTTCATCGAATTCCAATAAGTAGATTTTGAATTACAGGTGTTTTGCCAAAGTCGCGCATGTCTAAGACTTTTTACGTTCGTGTCGATTTATCACGCATCTCGAGGTCATTTTAAATTATTTAAAAATCATAGTTCTCTCCGTTGTCATGTTCCCAACAACTTTCATGTTGAGACTTTTGTTCGAAGAGCCCTAGTTTAGGATATATAAGCGTTGCATAATCGAACCCCTCTCTGAGTGTAGTTTTCTACGTTTTCGGTCTGACCCTGAACTGCGTCCAGGCAGGTGGACACGATTCAAGGGCCTGGTATCGCATCGCCTAGGAGCGACGCGATCCCATGAAAAACGTCCGCACACCCGGACGTGATTTTCGGGTTGACCAGTCCACGCCCGCGTAGGTCTGCGTGCCGCCTGGGAGTTCGGGCCGCTCTGAAACGCGGCGTCCGACCCCGACGTGTTTCAGAGGCTTTTCCCGCCCATAATTTTATTAAATGATTTTCTGTATACACGTCCAAGTCCCCCGACGCGATTCGATGCTTAACGCGACCATGCATGTGGACGCGATTTAGATTTTTTCTTGTTTCGCCTGTTTTGACTGTGCCCTGCATTTTTAAGTGCGTCCTCTGTGTTGGACGCATATTTCCAAGCTTACCCCATGCCTGTTTAACATGATATTTAGTGTGTAATTCACGTGTCTTGTGTCTGATCATTACATGATATCTGTTTAATGGCTTAAAAGTGTTTAACCCATTTAAAAAGTTTTAATTACATGAATATTATTCTAATTGCTTTCTTAATGACGCGACCATTCATGTAACTTTTGATTCACTCTTTGTACTGTTCTAGCTTATTAAAATGATAATCTGTTATCTTAAAATATTGCAATGCATGTTTAGTTAAAGCACATAGTTTCATGTCATGTCATGTTATAATGCTAAGTGCTTTCCGCGAGTTTGAAACCGGTGGATTGTGAATTGAGATGCGTACATCACTATACACCTGCACTGTTAGGCAACGCTTTCTTAGGAAATTGGAAGCTCTCTACCGGTCATTCCGAATCGGTAGACTAGTGACCTTTTTTCCAAGGCCTCCGTAAATCTCCTCTGACCATGGATTCCCACATGGCCGACGAGTTGGTTGTACCATTGAAGTTCCCTAGAGATAGCGTGCACTTCCTCTCTCATCTTGTTCTCGTGAGTGTGATTTACAATCTATACTAAAGCCATTAATGTAAAGATTGAATTAAAGTATAAATCGTACCATTATGCTGCCAAAATTATCTCTTGACCATTGTTCTCATGAAATCATGTTCAATTTACTTATTACTTGTTCACATCATCATCATGAACATGACATTACACATGCTTACATATTGAAACTCTCATTGGCCATTTTTAATGACTGTGGGTATCCACATTTAAAATTTAAGTGAGATGCTGACCGGGCATGGCGAGTGTCCAAGGGCTCCATTCTAGCCCCAATGATGGAGAGTCATAAATATACTGTTAACCATGGGGTATAATGATTACTGGCGTTGCCTCTGCACTGGGAGTCGTGCGTGCGTGTTGAATGATAGATACAATAACCACATACACGTGTCCTGGTGTACATTCTTGATGGTTCTTTTCTTGGTGTACATTAGTGTCTACGTGCCTGATTAGTGTTACATGATCGTGCTCGTGCGTGCTTGCTTGCTTGCGTGATATGGCCATCTTGCATTTAATGCAATTAGTAATATCTTGCGTTCTTGACATCAAGTGAGATCTTGTGTGCTTGTACCAAGTGATCTATTGCTAGTTCTATCTTGTCATCTTGTTCAAACATCTTTTTCTCGTGATCACTCTATCTAGCTTGTCCATGTATCATGTTTTAATGAGTTTTATTCGTACATGCATATCATGACATTCATCGTGCTTACCTAGTTCTAAATTGTTAATCACTTATATCATTGCCCGCACATTGAGATATAAATCCTACCAGGCTATTTGATCATCCCCTACTTTTACCCAATCTAGGTGACTACGATATTCAAGAGGAAGAGCAAGTCGAGGATGGGAATGCGTTCGAGTGATGGGCGTTTCAACTATGAGTCTAGTTATAGTAGTTTGCTTTGAGTGTTAGAACATGTAGTAGGAAATGAGGAATAAAATGTACTTTTCTTTTTATTGAGTCTTAGTCCTGTAATAGTTTCCATTTGGAATACAATAAGTTGAGATTTGAATACAAGATTAGTTGAGTTCAATATTTGGGCCCTACTATGATGATGTATGTTGTTATACATTTAGTTTGTGCTAGCTAGAGGCTTATTTGCCGATTGCTCACGTCTCGGGATATCGTCCCGAATTATTCCGCATATTTATTAATATCCGCTGTAAAATTCTCGGGACGTGACATGGAAAATTAGAAATAAATCGAAAACGATAAATTCAATATTTGTGAAATAGCAAAAATGCACGTGTCATTATCATACATAAAAAACCCATTAGAAAATTTCATAAAAACCATAGTTCAACTCTAAATAATACTCCTTAATGACCACAGAGAAATTCCTACAAAGGAAAATCAGATGGTTCAAGTTTAAGGCGTTTTGCGACTGAGGATCGTAATTAGAGAATAAGTCGGGAAATCATTATCATACATACTTAGTGTTGGCAGAAAATTAAATAAAAATCATAGATGGACTTCAAATAATATCCTCTAATGATCCATTAAGAGATTTGGGTCAATAAATGTCATTTTGGGTGTATTTAAGAGTTATTGTGACTTATTATCGTAATTAGAAAATAAGTTGAAAAATTCATTATCATGTGTATAAAATGTGATCATAAACTAAATTAAAAATGATAGGTGGACTCCAAACAATATGTGAGGATATTCCATAAAAGAAATTGGACCAATGGACAACTTATGACCCATAAATAAATTCAAGTATGAAAATAGTAAATAAATAACTTCCGTATTATCGGAATGATATAACTTACGTACCACTATCGTACGTGAAAAAACATATCGGAAAATTTTGTAAAAATTATAAATCAACCCCAAATATTATCACTAAGTGTTCCACGAAGAAATTCGTGCAACGAAAAATCCGATTGGCCTAGTGTACGTCACACGGGACTAATTACCCAAATTAGGAAACTAAGTCAGAAACCGATTATTTAATATGACGAACTAAAGTAAAATATATGTTTCAGGTCAAATCATGTTTATTGGGCCAATAGGTGGTCAAATAAAAAGGAAATAATATTTAAAATTCATATTGACCCAATACCTAGTAGTAAAATGGGTCATTTAAGCTTAGACATGAGTTAATTGGGTCATTAATCATGACCCAAACCTAAGCCCAACATGAGAGCACGAATTTTTTCTCTACTACTTGCTAATTGGTGTTGCTTTAGGATGGAAATAGCTCTTATGGTAGTTCTAGTCATGGTAGGATTCCTACCACAAGATTTAGAAACCCCAAACTCGGAATTAAGAAAACCCAGCATTATAAAACCATCTTAAGACCCTCTATGGCCGACTTTAGCATGCTCCCTTCATTTCTGGTCATGGGAAGAACACCCAGGAGCAAGGAGGACGACCCTAGGGCTTGGATTCGTGAAGAGCATCTTCCCCCAAGCCACTGCATCAACCCAGAAACCTGTAGGGAGTTCTTAACATTCAAAGATAGGTGTTCTCCGGCCAAGATTAAATAAAACCAATACCATCTTGTAGAGCTTCGAGTCTAGATTCATTTTCACTTGATTTACCTAATTTTCATGGAGTATACATGGAGTATTAGTCGTTTTCCCGAACTCGCGCACAGTTAGGGCTTCTTACGTGCTTCTTACTATGCACATGATTCAAGACCGAATTAGACTAAACACCCATCATAAAAGTTATGCTACTAGTAGTCCTTTTAATCTTTCATGTTAAACATTTTGTCTAAATGTCATTAGTTAGGGATTTATAAGTGTGGTAAGAGAGTCGCTGCATGATACTGCATTTCGGGTTGCACATGGCTTCTATGTTCTCCATGTTTTTCATGAGATTTGAGTCCGAATTGGGTCAAACATTCAACATAAAAGTTCTTCTATTAGTTGTCCTGGTCATCTTTTATGTTGGACATTTTGTCTAAATATCATTATATAGAGAGATACAAGCATGGTAAGAGGATCGGCTGGTTTTTCCTGTGTTTTCGGGTTAAGCTAGGAATCGCGTCCGGTCCAGGCGACGTGATTCCAGCACCTAGTATTGCATCTGCCAGGTCCAACGCGATCCAGTAAAAGGCTTCCATGAGGTGCGATGCGATTCTCACGCTGACCGGTCAATGGCCGCGTGAGACTTCACGCCTCATGGGAGTCTGTGCCCGGTCTGAACCGCGGCGGGATCCCCGGACGCGATTCAGGCGGTTTTCCCGCCCATCGGATTATTTAATGATTTCCTGTAAACGCATCGCTATACCCCGACGTGATTTATCCTTAAAGGCGGCCATGTAGGCCGACGCGATTCAGTTTTCTGCATAGTTTGGCCTGTTTACCTGTACACCGTGTTTGAAAAACATCGACTGCGTTGGACGCTATTCATAGGCCGACCCGAGGCTATAGTTTTCAGTCAGTCAGTCAGCATGTTAGTCTTTGTGGTCTGTCAGCATGTTGCATAGTGTTCCATAGTGTGCATTGACCTACAAGAAATCCATCAATCTAAAAGCGGTAATGATATGAATATGATTCTAATGTGTAATTGTGATTGACCTTATGTTCATTTGATTATCTTGTGATCTTACTTATTGTCAATTTGACATGATAAGAATATGATATGAATGTATGGATGAACACATGTTAGCGTATACGTGTTTAGTTAAAGTGTTTCATCATGGTTTGTATATGAGTTTTCTTAAGTTATATGCTTTCCGATATTTCAATTATTAGTTCATATTGCATACATGTTAGAAAAGATCCGTGACACGTCACTTACACCTTTGCATGAATAGGCACACCCTTCTTGCGGAATTGGGAGCTCTCTACCGGTCATTCTGAATCGGCAAGACTAGCGATCTTTTCCTTAAGACCTCCGTAAGTCTCCGCTCTCTATGGATTCCCACATAGAGGCCGAGCTGGTTGTACCATGAAGTACCCTGGAGATAGAGAGCACATGTTCCACGTACGATCTGTCATTAGTTATCCTCATGTCAAGACATTAACGAATTATGAAACATAAGATGCATCGTTATCAGGGGCGGACCCACGTTAATGGTGGGGGTGGCCATGGCCCCCCCCACCATTTTGGCTCTCTTTATTTTTTTTATTTTTTGTATTAAGTTTTTTTAAAAATTTTCAAATTGGCCCTCATTTATGTTTCATCTAGTAATTTCGGCCCCCCCATATGTTTCATCCTGCGTCCGCCCCTGATCGTTATACTACCCGTTTGATCTCTTGAGCTATTGTCATACCTTGACTCTATGAATGATCATGTCCCTATTACTATGAGCTTGTCATTGAAACTCTGTGGCCATAATATGTATATGTTTGTTCGGCACAATATGGGACTTCGGTCCATTTGACCAATGCCTATGCAATAGGGGCCCTGTCTGGTCCTGGGGAAGAGTGCCCCAACGTACTTATTAACCGCGGGAGTATGGACTTGTTGTGCTTGGCATGGCACTGATATGATATGCAAGATTTGTGGGAATGTGCCTTCGTTTGATATGATATGATAAGTTTGATTTGTATGATATGATAAGATTTGATATGATATGTTTGTTCATGTGAATGCATGATATCTGTATGAATATGGCCAATTTCCTTTTGATATGATTCTACTCTCGAACTACCTGTCCATTGTATATGCAACTCGATATTTGATTTGATATGACATCCATTCTGTTCCGCTATTTAACTTGTTAGAAAAGCATGCATTAGCATTATCATGTTCATGTGCATATCTGCCTATTTAAAATGTTAATCATGTATATTAGTGCCCGCACAATATTGAGATGTAAATCCTACTGAGCTAGTTAGCTCACCCCTATCATCCTGTCCTTTTCAGGTAGTGATGAGGAACCAGAGGAGTCAGATGGGGCAGGGCAAGAGTGATGCACACCCGCTATATGAGGAGTTGATAGTCTAGGAATAGTTATTTGAGTAGTCGATGTAATAGTGAAACATTTTTATTTGAATAATGGGCCCTTTGATTGGCTCGATTGATGTAAGGTTTTTAATTAGTTGAATGAATGGAATAATGAGTACTTTTATGACAATATTATAGTTTCCACTATGTTATTATATTCAATTGTGACTCTGCGTTATTCAACTGTGATACGTCTATTTGTATCGTTCATGCACCTTGGTATTTATTCCGCTGCTAAATATCAGGGCGTGACACTGATTGCTAGTGTTAGAGCACAACCCACTCTACTTGAAGACATCTGAGTGCTTCAAGACAATGACCCTATGCTTGTAGAAGTAAAGGTTAATTTGGACCAGAGGCCATATTTTGCCTTTGCAGAAGATGGAAGGCTATTGTTCCGAGGCCGAGTCTGTGTACCCGACCATGCGGAAACAAAGAAAGAAATTATGGATGAAGCTCATAAGACAAGGTATACCATTCACCCTGGAACTACTAAAATGTACCAAGACTTTAAAAGATGTTTTTTGTGGCCTAACATGAAAAGGAAAGTGGCAGAATATGTCTCCAGGTGCTTAACCTGCCAGTAAATAAAAGCAGAACACTTGCGACCTGTGGGTAAACTAAAACCCCTGGAAATTTCAGCATGGATATGGGAAGGTGTTGGGATGGACTTCATCTTTGGACTGCCCAAATCTAGAAGTGGATTCGACGAAATATGGGTGATTGTCGACTGCTTAACCAAGTCCACTCACTTCTTGCCAGTTAAGAACAAGTGGACAATTGATATTCTAGCTGCTTTGTATGTAAAAGAAATTGTCAGACTACATGGAGTACCTGTGTCCATTGTGTCAAATAGAGACCCACGATTTGCATCCCACTTTTGGTAAGGACTACACTATTCCTTGGGATCTAAATTGTAATGACCCTCCTTATACCGGTACGGTTACACCAACCCACGTCAGTATAATGAGTATCGCTACAGTGGGACATTGACCCAACACATACATTAAGTTGAGATGTACACAAATATAGTCATAGAACAGAGGAATTAAAAGAACTCAATGTAAACTTTTATTCCATCATCCACATTCTATCCACAGTCCATATAGTACAAGAAATAAACTAAATTCACATAATTGAAATTCTAATCAAATTACATTGTCCACATCGAATTAGATAACATTATTGACTACATACTTATGGAATGAAAAATACAACGCTACAATCTCCACAACAATCTCCTACTCTCGCTCCGAGTCACTCCTGGCTATCTCCTCAGAAGAAGTGGAGACACCTGCACCTATACGCCGTAGCAAGAGTGAGTCTAAATAGACTCAGCAAGCAATCCATGCACATTATACATACACACATCATATGCACATTTTACTTTCTAAAAGGAACAATCAACACATGTAGCATGGTTTAAACAATTCCAAAATTCTATGCATGCAATTCTTATAACATTAATGGACATGATACATGCATTATGTTTCCATTCACATTGAGTATAAGACCTATCACATGCTCTCTACACATTTCCTTGACATGCTTAATCAATTTAAAACTCATTCAATTCATGCTACCATATAATTGTGCAACTTAAGCATGGAATCACTCGTAATGAAAGCAATACACCTAGTATGGATTCTATGTTCATTCTCATACATTTAACACAATTATAAACATGTTAGCTTGCTGTTTTGACATGGATTTAACACATTCATATAATATTTCACCAATTCACATGCTATCACATTAACCTTACACATTCACATATTCATTTACACTTTACACAATTTCATAATTCACTTGCACATAATCACATTGTTCACATTTAGATGCCGTGACACATAGTCCAAACCACCTCTAGAAGGACACACATTCACATTCACATACCCATCACCTAGGCAAAACAGTGATAGATCTTAGTTACTGCGCAGAACCAGGAGAAGCACTCTCCACCCTAACCAGTGGAACATGTCCACCTCCAGGATTTCATCCTATTGCCCATAGGATTTCACACACATGAACATTCCCGTAGGGACTTTACTACGGTATGGTTCCACAGCCCTCTAAGGTAACAGTGTCACCCATGGCACCGTTACATATTTCACATTATCTACACATCGTTTGTACACATTTTAATACAATTATATCAAATTCCACATATATGCATAAGCTTCAGTCTTCCTAGCATGATACTACTATTCACAGAAATAAAATAACATCCCTAAACATGATGTTACTCACTAAATCACATAGATTTAATTATAACATGCTCAATGTGACTATTATCTATGGTGTAACTAGCAATCACACTTACTGTCAACAAAATGCATCCAAATTTTTATCACAGTTTAAAAACAGTAAACACATTACATGTTCAATTTCTCAAAATTTTCGAATCTGTATACTAATTATAACAATTAAAACCATTTCAGGCCTACTAATTAATAAACTCAATTATACATGGTACACAGTAGGATAGTTCGGTGTAGCAGTCTCAAAACCTGTCCACAGTTCTCATGAGTGTACAGAAATTTTATAAACATTGAATATATAGTAAACCCAATTATTCAAAATTTTCTATGATCATATCACACCCACAATTTGTTTACAGAAGTTATAATAATTAGGACAGTAATCAGAAATTTGCCCTAGCCTCATGATACAACCTACTACATGCACTGAACCATATATAAAATCTACAATATGTAATTACATCCAGAAGTTTGGAAAATAAATCACAAGGATCAAACATGCTTTCTGCAGAAACCAGAAGAACTTGGCAGCACACAGTTGGCCGCCAACAGATGTTAACGGCACCAAAGGCTGCCACCAACCCTAGATCTTAATGGTACAACATATTGCCGTTAAGTACCTGTTTGCAAAAAGTGCAGACAGCCCATACTAAACACCAATGAACGGGGGTTCCAGGACACGAGAAAAATCTACAAAAATACCTACGACCTACTAGACGTATGTATGAACAATGGTCAAGGGTTTCTTGCCTCTAGAAAAATCGTTAAAGGTATTGATTTGCCGATGAAGCTCTCCTCAGCCAGTGCCAAGAAGCCCTCAATTCCTTCCCCGAACCGGTTCTATGTTGAAGCAGATGGTACACCGTCGTCGGAGAAGCCTTCCTTGATGTTTAGACTCCCTCCCAGTCGTGGTAGAATGCCGGAAGAAGCCTCCAGTCGCTGGATCCAAGGGTCCAAAGTTCAGGGTTTGCACAAGGTTTTAGGGTTTTTGACAAAAGAGTCAAAAGGGACTCAATCCGTCGATGGGGGTGTTTTTATAGGCTAGAGGTTTTAGGGTACGCACTTAGAAGGGTTTCTGACCGTTGAACGACGGTTTCCTAAACAGAAGCCGAAGATTTCGCGAGCGCTTCCGGATCATAAGCCGAAACAAATCTGGAACCTAGACGTCAACATCACTGACCGCCTATTTGGGATTGACGTCCATCGATATGGCCGCCGACCTCTACTCAACGTCAACTTATGTTGACGCCAAATGTCATTTCGGCCAGAACTTAAAAATGCCTAAAACTATATTTACACAATGCAATTACATGTAAATTACAATGTATACTTTAAAATATTTTTTTATACAATGTAAATAAATAACATACACAACATTAACATATATATATATATATATTCATATGCACAACAATATTAAAATAATATATATATATATATATATATATATATATATATATATATATATATATATATAGCTACACACACAACGCATCAAATTCTCACACAACCAAACACCTATATAAGAGGGCAAAATTCGAGGGCCTTACAAAAATTGAACTTCAGCACGACTTTCCATCCATAGACTGATCGTCAGACGGAAAGGACAAACCAGGTGATAGAAGACATGCTCAGAGCATGTGTTCTAGACTTTGGAGGTAGTTGGCATGAACATTTACCTCTTGTGGGATTCGCCTACAACAATAGCTATCAAGCTAGTATTCAAATGGCACCATTTGAGGTACTGTGGCAGAATGCCTCGGCCAAGCCCGTTAAACTGATAACGTACTTGATCCGAGTCCGCCTCCCGCGAACGGGCCGAAGCCTCGCAAGGGAAACCAAACCACAGTCCGTGTAAACACAAAGGAACACACCATTTCATTTATATAATTCACAAGTTACATAGCCAAATTTCCATAAAACTGGAAGAATGTACAAGAGCCTGGGGCATACCCCGAGGTACAACAGAAGAAAGTAAACAACAAACTAAACTACACTGCTGAAGCTGCCACTACACAGCTGGAGGTACTGACCCTGCACCGCTACGACGCGGCTCCGAACTGGACGACGGTCGGGAAACGTCCTCCTCGCCCTCACCTGTGGGGGTAGGGGTGAGCCTCGCTAGTCACTGGCTCAGTAGGGAACTCCCCCAACACCGAGCAAACCAAAACCACAAGTACGAAAGCAGTAAACAATACTAACAATTTATAGAATAGCTAAACAGAATATTAAAGCTGTAAATATTCTCACCGTCTGACGACTAGGTCAAGTAACAATAATAAATAAACGGCAAACCTAAACAGGTGTACAAGCTAGAGTAGAGACAGCCAACACGAGCCACGTGAACTGGTTCGCGACACCAGAAACTGACTCGGACAAACTAACACAGGTCTACCTCTCAGTCTCGCAGCCACGGACGAAAGGACCAGCTGCCGCTCCACGTGAAAAAGTCAAGCAACTGTGGAGACCAACTAAACACCACCACCTGCGGACCACACGGTCACAGGCCCATGCCTGACACCTCTAGAGATCCTGGCCCGGAACTCTCTAGAGTGAGGCACTGGAAAAAGGACTAGCTGGGGTCCAGTACATCTACTGGTGTCCGTACCCCCAACTACGAGCGCGCTACAAGTGACTAAAGACAAACACAAGTGTCACTGTCCCACTGTTGTCTTTCCCTCAGCCGGACGTGCAACTCAACACAAGAGTGAGGGTGTCCAGGTCAGACGACACAGACCTCGACGGTACAGCACAAGTACCGGGACAAAGCTCTGAGCTAACAGCCTGGCTCACAAAGAACCTGGGGCACCCAACTGGAGAGGTAACCACGGTAGGCGTCGTACTACTCGCCACGTACACAGAACCACGTGCACGTCATACACAAACCACGTGAAACCTTAGGTAAACCACAAGTAACAACGGTCCACTACACGTGAACCCACTGACTCGCGTAAACATCGCGCAGCCACGAAAGTAAGTAACTAACAACATACCTTGTATGCTAAACACGAGAACCATGTGCACTCAGTGCACCTCATGTGTTAACACACATGCATTATCGATAAATACTGTAATCAGTCATTTCTGCTCATAACCAATAGGCGGCAACATCGACTGCTGCTTACAACCAGTCAACGGCAAGGGACCTGGTCGTTAACATCCTGGCTGAGGAGCTTGGCGACAAACGATGTTGACGCCAAGTTCTCCGGCCATAAACCCTGCAGAAACCCTAATCCGGCTCTGCGGGCTTTCCAACCGTTCTAACTACCGAAAAACATACAAATGCAATTCCTTTAACATGCCAGAACCCAATACAACCCATTACAACATGCTTCACACATTAAACTACACAAACCACCCATTATCCCCATATAGTGCAACTTGATCTGAAAACACATTATCATGCTAATTCCAGTGGTTATGTTGTATTTTTATGTTTCTACGGAGTTAAACGGGTTCGTCCCCTACCTCAGAACACGCTAAAATCTCCCACAATCTCCCGGTTCACGCCGAGCCCTCTGCGAGCTCCCACGGGAATTACACCACGCCGCGACGTTTCCTCGCGTGATTTGGCAACGCCACGCGTTCTACGACTGTCCAACCACTCCTCGGAACCTGTTGGAAGCTTCAGAGTCACCGGGGCGCGAAGCTGGGGCAAGAGGGAGAGAGAGTGAGCTGAGAGAACTGCTCTCGGGTGAGCCTATAACCTGCAGATCTGTCAGGTTGGCATCAACCCCCATGCCGCCAACAGCAACCGCCACCCTAGACGTCCACATCTACTGCCGCCCAGTTCATGCAGTCAACGTCCACTTACCTGGACGCCAACCAGTCAACGGCTACCCCTGGCCGCCAACTTCAGCTGAACTGCAGCATGTCCTGTTTCATTTCAGGACCAACCCTGCACTTCACCTGCTCAAGCCACGCATTCACACCATACATTCCACACAACCAACTCACACTGGCCTCACAACGGCCACCACAACCACAATGCACATGATCCGCATGGATCCGAAAAGCACGCGACGTTACATTACTATCATCTAAAAAGAAAATTTCGACCTCGAAATTCATATCACAATTCAAGTAAAACAACTTACACATACACATCTTTACAGGTACTATCATCTAAAAAGAAAATACACAAGCTTATTCAAACAAATAAGGATACCCTTTAGCCATTTCCGCGGCCAACTCCCAGGTAACCTCACCACCTAATCTATTTTCCCATCCCACTTTTACTAGCTCAATCTCTTTATTTCTTAGCTTCTTCATCTTTAGATCTGTGATCTGTACCGGATATTCTGGCATTGTCATGTCTGGCCTCAGGTCACCACCTTGATATCTAATTATTTGAGCTGGATCCTCAATACATTTCCTCAACATCGAAACATGGAAAATATCATGCACATCTGCAAAATCTGCTGGCAAATCCAGCCTATAAGCGGTTTCCCCAATTCTTTCAATCACTTGGAAAGGTCCCACATATCTTGGACTCAACTTTCCAGATTTGCCAAACTTCATAATTCCCTTACTTGGAGAAACTCTCAGGAAAACAAAATCTCCCACCTCAAACTGAAGTGGTCTCCTCCGGACATCTGCATAACTTTTCTGCCTACTTTGGACTGCTTGCAATTTCTCTTTAATAAGCTTCACTACTTCAGTGGTCTGCTGAATCAATTCAGGACCCACTAATTGCCTTTCTCCCACTTCATGCCAGTTCAATGGAGTTCTACATGGCCTTCCATATAAAGCTTCATAAGGTGCCATCCCAAGACTGGTATGATAACTATTATTGTAGGCAAACTCAACCACACCCAAATGATGCTCCCAGCTGCCTCCCCAAACCAAACAACAAGCTCGTAACATATCTTCAATTGTCTAGATAGTCCTTTCTGTCTGACGATCTGTCTGGGGATGATAAGCGGAGCTATACCTCAACTCAGTACCAATCACCTTCTGCAAACTTCTCCAAAAACCAGAAGTAAATCTTGGATCTCTGTCAGACACAATTGTCTTCGGAATACCATGCAGTGGAACAATCTTTTCAACATAAATATTTGCCAACCTGTCCACTGTCCAAGACATACTCACTGCCACTAATCTGCACACTTTGGTCAATCTGTCAACGAATACCCATATTCCATTATGCCTTGAACTCGACCTTGGTAAGCCTGCCACAAAGTCCATAGCAATATCATCCCATTTCCACTGTGGAATGGGCAATGGTTGCAATAAATCTCCAGGCTTCTGATGCTCTGCTTTAATCTGTTGACAGATAGCACATCTTGAAACAAATTCTGCTATTTCTTTCTTCATAAGAGGCCACCAGAAATGCTTTCTTAAATCATGGTACATTTTAGTACTACCCGGATGAATAGTGTACCTTGATTTATGAGCCTCTTCCAATACTCGCTGCTTCACCTCTCTCTCTGCAGGAACAACCAACCTGCCTCTGAGTCTAACCACACAGTTATCATCAATAGTGACTCCTTCCATTTTCACAATTTCAGCCAGACTGGCATCTGCTCTCTGAGCTTCAATAATCTGCCAATATAAAGATGGCTCTACTGCACTAGCAGCTAGCACTGCCCGTCGCTGACTACTGGGCACATATAAGGATGTTTCTACTACCTCTTCATACAACTTCCACTCTTTAATCATCATCAAATTCATATATGCCTTTCTACTCAAGGCATCAGCTACAACATTGGCCTTACCCGGATGGTAAGCCAAACTGAAATCATAATCTTTCAAATACTCTATCCATCTGCGCTGGCGAAGATTTAAATCTTTTGTGAGAAAATATATTTCAAGCTTTTATGATATGTAAAAATCTCAAATCTATCGCCATACAGATAATGCCTCCACATTTTTAGGGAAAATACAACTGCTGCCAACTCCAAATCATGAGTGGGGTAATTCTCTTCTTGAAGCATCAGTATACAATACAAAACCACCACTCCCAGCCGGTAATGTCAATATAGGTGCTGAAGTAAGTCTCTTCTTTAATTCCATAAAGCTTCTCTGACATTCACCGGACCACACAAAAGGCACCCCTTTTCTGGTCAACTTAGTCATAGGTGCCGCAATTTTAGAAAAATCTTGAATGAAGCGCCTATAGTAACCTGCTAATCCCAGAAAACTTCTAATCTCAGTTATTGTCCTAGGCACTTCCCATCTCATTACTGCTTCCACTTTACTCGGGTCCACTGCTACTCCTTTAGCAGAGATAACATGACCCAGAAACTAAATTTCTTTCAGCCAAAATTCACACTTACTGAATTTGACAAACAACTGGTTATCCCTCAACAATTGCAGGGTAAACCTCAAATGAGCTGCATGCTCCTCTTCAGATGCTGAGTAAATCAGAATATCATCAATAAAGACCACAATAAATTGATCTAAATATGGATGAAAAATTCTATTCATCAGATCCATAAAGCCTGCAGGAGCATTAGTCAACCCAAAAGGCATAACCACAAACTCAAAGTGACCATATCTAGTTCTGAATGCTGTCTTGTCTATATCTTCTTCTTTAATTCTTAACTGATGGTACCCAGACCTTAAATCAATTTTAGAGAATACTTTCGCTGATTGCAATTGATCAAACAAATCATCTATTCTCGGCAATGGGTACTTATTTTTGATGGTCACATCATTTAACTTTCTATAATCAATACACATCCGGAAACTTCCATCTTTCTTTTTCACAAATAAAATCGGCTCTCCCCACGGGGAATGACTCGGTCTAATGAACCATTTTTGCAATAACTCTTCTAACTGCCTTTTCAATTCTTTAAGTTCTGCTGGTGCCATCCGATATGGAGCTTTAGAGATCGGCATGGTACCTGGCAGCAACTCAATGGTAAAGTCCACCTCTCTACGTGGAGCTAAACCAGACAAATCCTCAGGAAAAATATCAGCAAATTCCCTAACCACGGGAACTGCTTCAACTGGTTGACTAGCCTCTACCAAACTCACCGAGGCTAAATAGGCCACATACCCAGCATTTATCAATTTTCTAGCTTTAATTGCAGAAATCAAGAACTTAGTGGTATAGAAAGGCATACCTTGATATTCAAATACCGCACCATTAGGATGACAAAATCTGATCCTTTTCTTTCTACAATCTAGCATTGCTCCATACATCTCAAGCCAGTCCATACCCAAAATAATATCATAATCAGTTAATCGCAGGGCATACAACCGACCCGGCATCTGATTTCCTTCAATCATGATAGGAGCTTCATCTATATAGCTCGAAGTGAACAAAAACTCACCTGAAGGAACCTCCACTACCAATTCACAAGATTTCTCTTCTAATGGATGAGCCATGCAATCCAAAAATTCTTCAGAAATAAAAGAATGAGAGGCACCCGAATCAAATAAAACTCTTGCTGAATATTCATAAAGGGGTAAAGTACCTTCTATCAGATTTGATGCCTCCGCCTGGGCTCGGGTGATAGCCATAACCCGGCCTCTTCCTCACCGCTGTGGTGCTCCTCTGCCACGACCTAACTGTGGCTGCTGAAACTGCTGAGGCTGCTGCTGCTGCTACACACCTCTACCATATCCATACTCTCTTGCATAGGGACAATTGCGGATCAAATGTCCCGGCTGATTACAATTATAACATCTATATCCCGGTGGAGTAACAGGCTGCCTGGCTGTACTCTGTTGCGATTCCTCCACCTCAGGCCTACCTCGGCCCTGCTGGAACTGCAGTCGACCTCCCCATCCTCTTCCTTTTCCTTTAAATGCCTGCTTTAATTTTTGACCCCACTTACCGAAGCCTGATGTAGAAGGTCCTGCTGGTGTTTTACCTTTACTCGCACCCACTGTCTGCTGCGGTAACCGAAAACTACCAGAACCTGACTCGCCCGCCTGACGAGTCCGAATAGATCTCTCCAGAGTAGCTGCTCTCTGAGCTGCCTCTTCCATTGTTTTGCACATAAGAGGTACTATTGCATCATGCAATTCCACTCTCAAGCCTCTAATAAAGTACTCAACCATCATATTATTATCAGAAACAACATAAGGTGCATAACGGCTGAGTGCCATAAATCTCATCTGGTACTCTAGAACCGAAGAGTTACCTTGCTGGAGAGTCCGGAATTGCTCCCTTTTTACCTACTGCACTTGAATCGGGAAAAATGTATCGTTAAATACATCAAGAAATTACGACCAAGTGATGGCCTCCTCTGTCCTACCTGCGAAGGTGGTCTGCATCTTCAATCGCCACCATTCCAAGGCAAAACTCCTCAACTGATAAGCAACCAATACAACTCTGTCTGCTGCTGGACAACGCATAGTCGCAAAAACCCTCTCAATTTCATGAACCCAATGCTCAGCTGTATCTGGATTCGGTCCTCCTGAGTAGGTAGTGGGCTGCAATCTCAGAAATTTCTCCACTTGCATCACTGGTTCTTCTGCTAACACTGGTGGTGGTAGTGGCACAGGTGCTGCAAAAGGTACCTCCACTCTCGGAGGGACTGGAGCTACAGGTACTGCTTCTCCATCCCCAGGTGGCACTACAACTGGTGGTACCGACGCCTGCTGATCCATCCTCGCCCGAATATCCGTGAGGCTTTCCCAGATCCTCTCTATCATACGCTGGGTGCTTTCCTCCGGATCATCTCCTCCACCACCCCAATATCTTCTACCAGCCATTCCAGAAATTTTCTACACAGACAAAACGCCAAACAAAATCAAAACAACAAGTTATCAAAAACCAGGGTCCCTACCAGCAGTGTACAAAGACCAAAATAAGGCTATGTATCTTTCTAGTTCCCTTATATTAACACGGACCTTGCTCTGATACCAACTGTGGCGGAATGCCTCGGCCAAGCCCGTTAAACTGATAACGTACTTGATCCGAGTCCGCCTCCCGCGAACGGGCTGAAGCCTCGCAAGGGAAACCAAACCACAGTCCGTGTAAACACAAAGGAACACACCATTTCATTTATATAATTCACAAGTTACATAGCCAAATTTCCATAAAACTGGAAGAATGTACAAGAGCCTGGGGCATACGCCGAGGTACAATAGAAGAAAGTAAACAACAAACTAAACTACACTGCTGAAGCTACCACTACACAGCTGGAGGTACTGACCCTACACCGCTAAGACGCGGCTCCGAAATGGACGACGGTCGGGAAACATCCTCCTCGCCCTCACCTGTGGGGGTACGGGTGAGCCTCGCTAGTCACTGGCTTAGTAGGAAACTCCCCCAACACCGAGCAAACCAAAACCACAAGTACGAAAGCAGTAAACAATACTAACAATTTATAGAATAGCTAAACAGAATATTAAAGCTGTAAATATTCTCACCGTCTGCCGACTAGGTCAAGTAACAATAATAAATAAACGGCAAACCCAAACATGTGTACAAGCTAGAGTAGAGACAGCCAACACGAGCCACGTGAACTGGTTCGCGACACCAGAAACTGACTCGGACAAACTAACACAGGTCTACCTCTCAGTCTCGCAGCCACGGACGAAAGGTCCAGCTGCCGCTCCACGTGAAAAAGTCAAGCAACTGTGGAGACCAACTAAACACCACCACCTGCGGACCACACGGTCATAGGCCCATGCCTGACACCTCTAGAGATCCTGGCCCAGAACTCTCTAGAGTGAGGCACTGGAAAAGGACTAGCTGGGGTCCAGTACGTCTACTGGTGTCCGTACCCCCAACTACGAGCGCGCTACAAGTGACTAAAGATAAACACAAGTGTCACTGTCCCACTGTCGTCTTTCCCTCAGCCGGACGTGCAACTCAACACAAGAGTGAGGGTGTCCAGGTCAGACGACACAGACCTCGACGGTACAGCACAAGTACCGGGACAAAGCCCCGAGCTAACAGCCTGGCTCACAAAGAACCTGGGGCACCCAACTGGAGAGGTAACCACGGTAGGCGTCGTACTACTCGCCACGTACACAGAACCACGTGCACGTCACACACAAACCACGTGAAACCTTAGGTAAACCACAAGTAACAATGGTCCACTACACGTGAACCCACTGACTCGCGTAAACATCGCGCAGCCACGAAAGTAAGTAACTAACAGCATACCTTGTATGCTAACACGAGAACCATGTGCACTCAGTGCACCTCATGTGTTAACACACATGCATTATCGATAAATACTGTAATCAGTCATTTCTGCTCATAACCAATAGGCGGCAACATCGACTGCCGCTTACAACCAGTCAACGGCAAGGGACCTGGCCGTTAACATCCTGGCTGAGGAGCTTGGCGACAAACGATGTTGACGCCAAGTTCTCCGGCCATAAACCCTGCAGAAACCCTAATCCGGCTCTGCGGGCTTTCCAACCGTTCTAACTACCGAAAAACATACAAATGCAATTCCTTTAACATGCCAGAACCCAATACAACCCATTACAACATGCTTCACACATTAAACTACACAAACCACCCATTATCCCCATATAGTGCAACTTGATCTGAAAACGCATTATCATGCTAATTCCGGTGGTTATGTTGTATTTTTATGTTTCTACGGAGTTAAACGGGTTCGTCCCCTACCTCAGAACACGCTAAAATCTCCCACAATCTCCCGGTTCACGCCGAGCCCTCTGCGAGCTCCCACGGGAATTACACCACGCCGCGACGTTTCCTCGCGCGATTTGGCAATGCCACGCGTTCTACGACCGTCCAACCACTCCTCGGAACTTGTTGGAAGCTTCAGAGTCACCGGGGCGCGAAGCTAGGGCAAGAGGGAGAGAGAGTGAGCTGAGAGAACTGCTCTCGGGTGAGCCTATAACCTGCAGATCTGTCAGGTTGGCGTCAACTCCCATGCTGCCAACAGCAACCGCCACCCTAGACGTCCACATCTACTGCCGCCCAGTTCATGCAGTCAACGTCCACTTACCTGGACGCCAACCAGTCAACGGCTACCCCTGGCCGCCAACTTCAGCTGAACTGCAGCATGTCCTGTTTCATTTCAGGACCAACCCTGCACTTCACCTGCTCAAGCCACACATTCACACCATACATTCCACACAACCAACTCACACTGGCCTCACAACGGCCACCACAACCACAATGCACATGATCCACATGGATTCGAAAAGCACGCGACGTTACAGGTACTCTATGGTAGGAGCTGTCGATCTCTGATCTGCTGGTATGAGGTCGGCGAAAGACAACTGTTAGGTCTAAAAATAGTAAGAGAAACTACAGAAAAAGTGAAAATCATTAAAGAAAAAATGGCAGTGGCACAATAGAGATTGAAGGTTTATGCAGATACCAGAAGAAGGGATCTAGAGTTTCAAGTTGGCGACCATGTATTTCTAAAAATATCTCCCAGCCGTGGAATTAGAAGGTTCGGAATCAACAGCAAACTATCACCAAGATTCATTGGCCCTTTCGAAATCCTCGAAAGAGTAGGTGAAATTGCTTATCGTTTGGCATTACCTTCACAACTTGATAGAGTACACAATGTATTCCACATATCTATACTAAAGAAGTATGTACATGATCCTTATCACGTCATCGAATATGAGTCCTTGGTATTTCAGAAAGATGGGACTTATGAGCAGAAGCAGGTTAAAATCATAAACCGAGAAGTGCGCCAACTGAGGAATAAGACGATTCCTTTAGTGAAGATCTAGTGAAATCAACGTCTGGAAGAAGATGATACATGGGAAACAGAGGAAGCTATGCACAAGAGGTTTCCATAACTATTCTTAAGTAAGTAACAATTCTCCTTGTCTATGAATTTGGGGACCAAATTCTCTTAAGTAAGGGAGGGTGTAGCATTCCAGAAATTTAATAATTGAAAAATAAGAAATAAATTGAAGAATAACAACTAGCATGATTAAAAAGTATTATAGGCCAAACGTACACTCTTAGCCCAAAGAATAAAACCCCAAATAGTAATAAATCCCAAAAATTCGTAGCTCAAATTGAGCAGAAAACTAGAAAGGGTAATTAGGGAAAATCTAACACAATTAGACTTCCAAATCAACCCAAATTTGTGCCCAACCATATTATGGAGTTTCCTAATGGTTCTCCTACTCAAATTGGGGTGAGAATCCTCAGATTAAGAAAGGGATTAATCAAAACTCAGAGCTCCTCTTTCCTAGTTGCAATATGACTCCTAAACAACCCTAAACCCTTAAATACTCGTCATATACCCCTCGAGGATGACTTACTGACTTGTTGGGGTCGTGAGGAGCATAGCTTGAGCACCAGAGGAGGTGGAGATCGCCCCAACCAGAGCTCTCTTCCGTAGCTAGCAATCTGCATCGACCTGCATAAGACTTCTCTAGGAATCATTCAAAGGTTGGTGTTCTCGGGCCAAACTTGAATAAATCCTAGACCATGTTAAAGCTCGCCGTGTCTAGTTTCAAATGCATCTGTTTTGACTAATTTCTATCGAGCATGCCATGAGTATTAAGCATTTTCCAAACATTGTGCATGGTTAGGGCTTTTAGTGATCATTACGTGTTTCATGCATGCCAAGACCGAATTGAGTCAACCCAAAAGTATAGTTCTCTTCTACTCATCATACTCTACAACTTTCATATTCATACTTTTGTCCCAAGAGCCCTAGATCTCGAGTTATAGGCCTTGCATGAATGATTGCAACGTTTCTGACCGTTCTCGTTTTTAAACCCTAAATCGCGACCACTCCAGTCGTCACGTTTTAGACACTGGTATCGCGACAGGCTAACCCGTCGCGATTACCTTAAAGGCAACAACATCAACTGTCATGTTTTACTTCTATTTTTATAGGATTTGATATAATCAAGCTGTATGCTGCGTGGTTTTCAGTGCCTGTCTAATACGCGACCTGCTGAAGCGTCGCGATTTGACCCGTTTCCCGCCCCTTGGTTTTCATGCGTGCTTCGTATTTTGAAAGTCACATGAATGCATCAGATAGACTCGTCATGATTCTGTCTCACCAATCGATACACTGTACTGATTGCCCTTGAATGCGACTACAAAGCCTGTCGCGATTCGATGTCATCAATCGATACCCCTGAATCGATTGCCAGTATCGTGATCGTGGATCCCGTCGCGTTTCTGAGTCACCAATCGATTGTCTGTAACGCATCTGACCTTGACGTCGCGTTTATGTCCTATATCCGATTGGTCATATCGATTGTCTTTAAATGCAACCATTTACCCTGTCGCTATTTAGAAGACCGACTATATGTTTGTTTGAACTGTTTAAGCCTTGGGAATAGGCGACGACTGAACTTGTCGCGTATTTCTAAGCCTACCCAAGTCTTGTTTTACATAGTATAAGTGTAAGTCTTGCATGCTATGTGCTATAGAGGTATTGCTCGGTCTGTCCAGTGGCTTAAAACTGGTTAACCCATGAAAAAGTCTTAACAAACTGAAAGCTTATTCTAATTGCTCTTAATTGCTTGATCTATTCCTTGTGAGATTGATTTGTTCATCTTGATGATCTAGATTATTAAAGTGAATGAATATCATGTTAAAATACTACAAAGCATGTTGTTATTGTAACAACCTCAACTCCCAGACCCCCGGCTCCCACCAAGAATCAGACCGTCGGCACTGCCGCCCACGGGCCCGAAGATCGGGAAGGGCTAACAGACCAGTCTAACAAGATATGTAACAAAAGTAAGTAACGACAACAAGCACTAAAATGTACTAACAAGTGAAGGAAAAGCGTCCAACACGAAGTACGAATCTAGTACAGTTCCAAAGTAACAAAGTACAAGTGCAGAAAGAAAGGGAATAACAGATCTCTTAGCGGCATACCCTGAGGGTGACGAAACAAGTTTGAAAGGGAACACTGCTCATAGAAGACGCCGTCTACTACGGCCCCATCTCCTCAGCCCGTCGCGAAGGGTGTTGCTATGAAGTCTCACCTGTAAAGAAGGGCATGAGCTTCGCGAAGAAACCCAGTAGGGACTACCAATCTCCCACTGGTTCTAACAAGTAGAATAGATATATGTTTATAACTCAAATTAAGCAAGTAAATCTATTCTACTAACAGAGTAAGTGTAGAAGCGAAAAATAACTACACGGCCATCGGTCTAAACCAAACGTCGGGACCGGAAACCCATGTAAACCACGGCACCTGGATGAACCCAAGGCTGCAAACACAAATAGTGAACAACTGTCTGGACAAAGACACTATCCACAGAAGGCTACTACCACTAGTCAACTTGTTAGGTGCGCCACACGCCTTATCCTTGACCACCAGCCCACTTCTAGTACCTCCCGTTAGAGTGAGACGTAGAACCTAAGTAACACACAACTGCTGTAGTTTGGCTGGACTATGGTCCCACGCCTAGCCCCTCTAAATGGTACCAGAACCATGTAGAGTGAAGCAGTGAGAAAGACTAGCTGATCTATGCCAGAAGTACACCAAAACCACCTCGGCGTCCCAGACTCAGCTAAGAGAGCTCTGCAAATGACTATACACCACTGTCCCCACCGTTTTCCCCTATGCTACCAGAGTCCGTAACTCGAGCTCGCCCACCGGCTGGAGAACTCCCTCAACAGACGTGCGGGGACCGAAGGTCCAGGTAATAGTAACAACCTCTCAACGGTCAAGCCCATAAGTGCCTAGCACCAGGTGAATGACTAGTGTAGGACCGTGCTAGGAAACAACACAGGTGCCAAGAAATAGAGACATAGCGGAAAGGAAAACTCTGAACAGGTCGCCAGTCGCTCTTTGTCAGAGAGATGACGAGGTGGTTTGTCGCCACCTAAAGGTGACAACCTTGCCCGTCGCGACCTGGGCCTGAAGGCGACGTATACCCCTGTCATGTTAAGAACGCAACAAGTACTAGCGACGCGTTCACAACAGAAGGCAACGAGGTGATACATCGCGACACTAAGGAGGTCGGGTGCCAACCCAAGACCTCCAAAAATGCCCCCAAAATGGAAATTTCGGTGTGCAAAGAGGGAGGGGAGCATGGAGAGAACTCAAACCACGTGATAAACATTTAAACCACCCTCATCCATGCCCATGCATGTCAAGGAGGTGGATCTACACTCGTAAATCCTCACATGCAAGCATGATAACACTCAAACCCCAAACCCCCAAACATGCTCAATGGATCAAACCAAGCATTCATAACACTTAACATGGATTCTACAAGGATTGGAGGAGGGTAGGTGATCCTAGCATGGTAGAACTAGGGGAAAAGAAGAGGGCCCCTACCTCAAAACAAAGAGCCAACTCGTTGGGGCCTTCTCGTGTGCATGGCCACCTCCTCCTCGCTTCAAGCACCACGGTCATGACGTCCACGAGCATGGATCGTCCTCCTACACATCAGGGAAGATGTCACCACCACAAAGGAGAAGAAGCCATGCCGGAGAAGAGCACCATACTGAGGAGAAAAGCCAACCAACTCCACCAAGAGCACTCTCTCACAAGCTCCCCACGGTGGAGCTCACATAGAAGGGTCGGAGGAGGAGAGAAAACGCCAGAAGAGGGGAAGAAGAAAACAAGTCTGATGGCCTAGCTTATATCAACCTCGGTCTCTAGAGAACGCGATGGGGCTGGCCGTCGCGTTATCATCAAGAACGCGACGGCTACCTACGTCGCGATCTGGAAAACCCGTCAGACCTGATGGTCAAACCCGCCACGTGTCATCCTGGCAGTTCTGACATCATGAACGCGATGGCCTGGCATGTCATGTTCAGACTGCATGCGCCACAACACGTGTCCCAACTGTCCTGACAACAAGACGACAAAAACGCATGCTGTGGTCAGAGCAGAGTCGCGACAGGGTCACCCGTCGCGTTCTTATCCAGAACGCGACGGTCAACTCCATCGCCTTCAGAAGGTGACTGCCCAATATGTCGCGACCCTTACAGGAGGGTGTTTGACTAAAGAACAAGGATGTTACAGTTATAATTGCATATTCTATATTGCGTCATCATGTTACTTGCTTTCCACTTGTTTTAAACTGGTGGATTGTTGTAACGCCCTGACGTGGAATATCGGAGTGATAAACAGTTAAATAAATAGTATAGAGCGAGAAGTCGACATCAAACCATTGTACAAATTGGAAAAATGCCAAATGAATCACCTTTATTGATAATTCCACTAATCCTATTACATTTACTAATTTAGAGCCAAAACTATGGACCAGAGTACTTTATTCAAAATAAAACAAACTAAACTATCTAACTAACTACTAAAAGCTTTGGTTGTCGAAATATCGGGTCACTCCTGGTCTTGTTCATCTCCATCCTCGTGCGTGTGGTACTCCCCATCAAACTCACCTGAAACACATATAACAAATAGCGCAGGATGAGCGATAACACTCAGTAGGACTTAATATCTCATATAAACAGGCATGCTGTAAGGTATTAATGTCTTGTAAGGCAAGGTAACTTGAGAGAACGATCAAGTATAGTCACGAGAGTAATGCCACATGATAGCAAGAGAACAATAGTACTTTCACATGAAAATAACACAACAAGCATGATAACGGATTGGCCATATAATGAGATAGCATGTATGGTTGAACAAAAGTGCACTAGTCACGATAGCATGTTGGTTGATATTCTTTCAACCGCGAGAACATAGTACTTTGATTGATTGTCTTCGATTAAATCTTGATAGTATGGCACTTGGGTGTTATGCCGTACACCCTGATCATTAAACCCCCGCGAGTAAATAGCCTTTCAGGTGCTCCTCCTAGGACCAGATCGGGCCCTTTATAATGTTCTCTGACATGATTATGTTTGTTATCTTAAACAATCAAATGATGGCCAAATAGAGTACCAAGAATAGATGAGAGCAATTGAAGAATAGATGAGAGTATAGAGAGATCATGAATAGAGGAGAGTGTAAAGAGAGTAGATGAGAATGAGGGTCACATTCGCAAATCGATGTTAAACAAGCAATAGTAACAGTTGCACAACACACACGATCGTGTGCCAGCAGTCTGGTAGAAGTCACAACTACCCAATAGCCGTGCTACGAAGACAGGCCAGAGGTCCGACATGATCTCAAGGTAAGAGAGAACAAGCTAAGGCCGTTGGATCATGCTGATCCCTAAGGGTAAAATAGGTATTGATGGTACAACCTGCTCGTCAGTAATGGACGTCCGCCAAAGCCAAGGAGTCTTACGGAGGCCTTGACAAGGAGTTTTTGGTCGAGTCATAAGTATTCCCAACAGAGAGGTCATCCAAGCCAAGATAAAGTGTGTATAGAAATGTTTGTCCGTCTTGCCTTGAGTGCTCGAAGGCAGAGGGATGCGATAGCGGTATTAAATCAACAAATAAAACGAAGACAAGTTCATTTAATAAAATAGGGTAATTTACATGAATAATTACACTTAATTACCAGATATATTTTTGAGCATTTTTCATAAGGTCTCATGGCAAAATTCATGTTTGGTGTGTGCATGTGAGAGAGAATCATTGATAACATGTGGGAGTTGTGCACATATCTTTTAATTAAATAAATCATGTGAATATTATAAAAAATACTCTAACATGTTGTTACTGTTCATAATGGTGCATTACAAGGGTTAAGCCATGATTATAAAGCTTGATTATCATGGTTTGCATGCAAATTAGGGTTTCTGGAATAGACAGTCAAATCGCGACGGGGGTCCCGGTTGCTTTCAAATTGCGATGGTTATTCCTGTCGCATTCATAGGAACTAGGTCAGGCCAATCGATTGTTGCGCCCAAAAACATAATGGGATGACATGTCGTGATTAGGGCATTCGTTCTAGAATACGACATATGGGTCTATCGCATTAAGGCCAGTCGGTACAGGGTATGAAGAACGTGACGTGTCGAGCCATCGTGTTCATGTCGCAATGTATGCCTTGTTCGCGACCTTCTGAGAAACACAACCGGTCGTGCCGTCGCATTCTCAGAGGGTCAGGCTGATTCAAAAGTGAATTGATTCACTTTAGGATTTCGGTCCAGTCCTCCAAGGGTTGATACAGGGGTCTTTTAAAATCTATATAAAATAGTATACTCGATGAAAAATCATGAAAATATTTTTAAACAAAACTAGACTTGCATATGTATCATCAGTAAAGAGTAATTAGACATTAACATGGTATGGGCATGCTATGATCAGTTTACTTTACGATGAACCAAAAATCATACACAGTGATGAAAACAATTTAATTGGAGAAGTTTACTTGATAGAAATTGGGGAAAATGGAATCATTAGATTCTTGACATTAAGTAGCATGTACAATAAAAGTTTCAAGCCACGAGATCAAGCGTGGACATAGATTTAAAAGAAACAAGTCAAGTCAGGTACATGTTCTTAACATGACTTTGAGCATGAAATACTCCTAAAAGACATGATGGAAATTAGGGAAAACATAGGGCTTTAGAAGATGGGATTATGGTCTACCTATGGTCGAATTTAATTTGTTTTTGCTTGAGAGATTGCCTACCTTTGAGTGCTTTGATTCCTATGGTTTAAAGAGTGAAGAACTTGAAGATGCTCTTCGTTCCAAGCCACCTCCTCCTTGATCTCTTCGTCCCAAAAGCTCTCCTTCTCGTCCTCCAAGCTCTAGAAGTTTCTAGAGTTTGCTAAGTATGAAATAGAGAGGTATTTGTATGTTTAAGGTTAGAAAACCTCTGAAAACTCTTCCCTCTCATCCAAGTCCGAAATTCCATAATTATCTCTCCCTTTTCTAGCCTTTATCCATCTAATTGGCTTGAGGAGAACTCTAATTTCATGGCCAAGAGGTTAGGATAGGACTAGGACTCTTTTTAAGATGATTATAAGTTAAAATAGTGAATATCTTAACTTTTTTTTAATTTATTAATATTTTTGGTACGAATTTAGGCCTAAAATATCTCCCATCAAGCATTGGGCTTCAACTTTGTGGCCCATTAATTCATGTATGCACCATTTGGGTACCCCATCACTTGTTTTTACTTAATGGGTTTTAATTATTCACATTTTCTTTTAATTTAATTTATTTATCAAATTTTAAATTTTAGAGTTGCTATAATTGTAATATTGAGGTACGTTCTACACTACACTTTTGCACATATAGGCAGTCATTTCTTGGAGGATTGGAAACTCTCTACTGGTCATTTCGTATTGGCAGATTAGAGACCTTTCCTCTAAGACCTCCATAAATCTCCGTACCCCGTGAATTCCCTCATGGAGACCGAGTTTGTTGTATCATTAAAGTTCCCTAGAGATAACATGCACTTCCTTTCGCATCTATTTCTCATGAGTGTGACTTTATAATCATAGACTCAAGACATTAATGTAAGCATTTAACTAAAGTGTAAATTGTGCCATTATGTTGTCGAAATTCTCTCTCGATTATTGTTAGAATGAAATCATATTCACATGACTTGTTTTCTTGAAATCATCATGAATATGATATTGAATTGTATACTTCTTGAAACTCTTGTTATTGGCCATGAATGACTGTGGGTATCTACACTTGAAAATCGTAAGATGCTGACTGGGCACGACGAGTGTCCAAGGGCTTCAGTCTAGCCCCCTTGATGGCGAGTCATAAATATACTGTTAACCATGAGGTATAATGATTATTTACATTGCATCTGCACTGGAACTCATATCTTGTTGGATGGTAGATACAATAACCACATACACGTGTCCTAATGCGCATTCCAAGGTGGCATAGATCCTCAGTGCACATTAGTGGCTTCGTGCTTGATTAAGTGTTACATGTTAAAAGTTCTTGCTCGTGCGTGCTTTCTTGCTTGCGTGATATGGCCATCCCGTATTTTTGCAATTAAGTGATATCTTGCTTGCTTGTACATACTGTTCTACTGCTAGTTTTATCTTGTTACCTCATTCTAGATCTTGATTAATCATTATTGTTCAATCTATCTTGTTCATGTATCGTGCTTAACTGGATTTATCATTCATGCATCTTTTGTTAATCGTGTCTGCCTAGTTCTAAATTATTAATCACTTATATCATTGCCCGCACATTGAGATATAAATCCTACTGGGATAGTTTGCTCATTCCCTACTTTTCAACATCATAGGTGACATTGAAGTGGAAGACGAAGGTCAAGATTTTGATGGGAATGCGTCAGAGTGATGAGTGTGTTCCAATCTGTTGAACCACTCTTATATTTTACCCTTATATTTTGATGATAAAATTTTTTATGATTAATTAAATATTATCAAATATATTTAATATCATGATTTCCTAATAAATATAAATTTATGGAATTATCGCTATGTGATGCGCACTAAAATGCTAAATCGATGTTCATTTAATATACATCGATTTCTATTCAAAGTGCCACATCGATTTCACTAACAAACGATTTGATAAGTTACACAACGATTTGATCGTGTAATGATTCGTTAAGTGAAACAACGATTTGGTCGTCACATCGATTCGATAGCTATAACGATTTGATAAGTCGCACATCGGGTTGATAGTCATAACGATTCATACATCGATTCGATAGCTATAACGATTTGATAAGTTGCACATCGATTCGATAGTCACAACGATTTCACAAGTGAGAACATCAATTTGGTCTCACATCGATTTGTTAAGTGAGAACAACGATTTGGTCTGACAACAATTTCATAAGTGTCACATCGATTTGGTCTCTATAACGATTCGATCATCATAACGATTCGATAAGTCACAATAACGATTTGATAAGTGAGAAACAACGATTTGGTTCTCACACGATTCGATAAGTGTCATAACAATTTGGTTGCCACATCGATTCGATAAGTGAAACATCGATTTGACTTCACTTAAAGAACGATTTGAGCCAACAACGATTTCATCTAAAACATCGATTTCCTTTATATTTCAAATGTCTTGGCGCCTAATGAAAAGTCAAATATATTTCTGACAGAAGATCTTTTATCTTTCCAGATCTCTTCTCTCTTGTCAGAATAAAAAGGTATTTACCTACCACTTCTAGACTACAGCAGGAAACATGGAAGAAAGACAAGGCATGGGCTTTCTGACAGAAACACCTTTTTCAGTCTGACTTTGCCATCTATGCCTACAGATCTAGAAGCTCTTCTACACCAAATATCTGTTAGACAGAAAGAAAAGAAAATAAGAAGAAGAATAGAAAGGCAACGGCTGCAACAATTCCAACGGATCTAAAAGTTCCAACGGCTATCTCTCAACAGATCTGTTCAAAGCTGCTTTATAAAAGATGAAGCAAGGCTGAAGAACAACAAGAGAGTTTTTCTGAAATCATTCAAAGAGTGTACATCCAGTAAGAAGCTTCAACTCCACATACACTCAAAGCAAGAGAGAAAGAGCTCGAGCCCAAGAAGAAGTGTGCCAGCAACCATCTGAAGTTTTCAAGCTTTCAAGCTCCTTCCTCTCTTCACTCTCTTTGCTCTACATTGTAATTTTGGGGAGAGTCTTTCAGCTGAGAATTTCTGAGTTAGAGTCCATCCTTGTAAATCTCTCAGTCTGATCTTTCTTCTCTAAGAAAGAGTTCTGTCCGGCTGTAGGACTGTTTACAGTAAGCCTCTTCTTGTGTGAAGAGAAGGCCAGTGGGGTACTGGCAGGTTGTGTCCAGCTGAGGGACTGTTCTCAGCATAGCACCCAGCTGGGGGTTTAAGTCTAGCAGAACCGCACTGGGGTTTGTTCCAGGAGGTTAGCTTCTTGACCTGTAATAGAAGTGAGTATCCTTCCTACTCAGAAAGGAAGAGGACTAGCAGGAAGCTAGGGGTTGTATATCCTTGGGGGGATTGTACCTCGGTTAGTGAAATCCCAAGATTTTGCTTGGGGACTAGATGTAGGTCTTCTTTCTATGAAGTACCGAACCAGGATAAAAATCCTTGTGTGTTTTGTGTGATTGTCTATTTACTTCCGCACCGCTACTCTTTATCTCACACTATCACATAACTAACCAACATTTTAGTTGTAATAAGTTGTGTGTTAAGTTTCTGTTTTATGCAGAAAATCTATTCACCCCCCCCTCTAGATAGATTGTTGCCGTACCAAAAGGACCAACAAGTGGTATCAGAGCGGGTCTCTGAACTTTCAAGAAGATCCAACGATCTTAGAGTAAAGATCCATGGCAGCTCAAGGATTTGCTGAAGGCCAATCTGTCAACAGACCACCCTTGTTTGATGGTGAAGATTACAACTACTGGAAGACAAGGATTGAATTCTTCCTTCAAGGTTATGATTATCAACTATGGACCATCATAGAAGAAGGAGATCTGGTAGTCCTCAACCCTAGAGAAGAATGGACGGATAACGACAGAAGGATGCTGTCCCAGAATAGTAAAGCAAAAAATCTAATATGCTGTGCCCTGACAAGAAGCAAATTCAACAGGATTTCAGCATGCAAATCAGCAAAAGAAATGTGGGACAAGCTGAAGCTCACATATGAAGGAACAGACAAAGTTAGAGAAACCACGATTGACATCTTGGTCACTCAATATGAGAAGTTCCAAATGATGACAGGTGAGACCATTACACAAATGTATAGCAGATTTACTGACATTACTAATGGTCTTGCAGGGCTTGGAAAGATGTACAACACCGGAGATATGGTAAGAAAGATCCTCAGATCTCTACCAAGCCAGTGGACTCCAAAAGTCACAGCCATCGAAGAAGCTAATGACCTTACAATTATGTCATTAGAAAAGCTGATAGGTTCACTGATGGCACATGAGATCAACATGGAGCAACTATATGAAAGTTCATCCAAAAAGAAATTTACTAATTCTTTCAAAGTTATAGCTGCTCCTTCCTCCTCTTCTTCTAATTCAGAAAATGCAGGTTCTTAAGACAGTGATGTTGATGATGTACCGTCCAAACTTCAGAAGATCCTCAAGAAGAAGAAGAAAAATGGATCAAGGCGGATCCAAAAGAAGGAGAAAAAGGAAAAAGAACCAGTCTATTATGAATGCAGAAAACCTGGACATCTAAGACTAGATTGTCCAAGACTTAAGAAGACTGGTCAGTCAGAAAAGTCCAAGAAAAAGCACAAGAAATTCAAAAGAAAAGCAATGGCTGCTGCTTGGGACAATGAAGAAGCCTCCACATCAGATTCATCAAGCTCAAATTCAGAAAAGGAGCAGGTAAGTCTAGCCCTCATGGTAGGACTAGATGAGGTACATTCTAACTCATCTTTTGATTCTTGCACAGATTCAGGATCAGAATCTGAAGATTTAGAACAAGTTTTTAATGAACTTTATGATAAACACAAGGTTGTTGCAAAAGAATTAAAAAATATCAAGAGCAACCTTACTTGTTTGGAAAACACTAATTCTGATCTTAAATCAGAAATAGAACAATTGGAAAAACAATTGAAGGAAAGTAAAGATAATAATTCTCTTTTGAATGAAAATTTAAGGAGCAAGAATAATGAAAAATTAAAGTTAGAAGAAAAATTGAAAACTCTAACTGAAGAAAATCTTTATTTAAAAGAATCAGTTAGAAAATTTACAAAAGGAAAAACTTCTCTAGATCTATGCTTAAAAGGCTCTAAAACTGATAACAATAAACAAGGCCTTGGATACAAACCTTCTAAAAAAGAAAAACAAGTTATAATGTCTGAAAATTATCCTTTGCCAAAATTTGTAAAAGAAACCAAGATGCCTCAGAAAAAGGTCCCTATAACAAACAAGTTCTATCAAAAGAAAAAGGCTTCTAAAAATCGTGTTCTAAATAGATATCATAAAGACAATAAGAACTGCAAAACAAATTATATTCATTGCTGTTCTCATTGCAATAAATTAGGACACACAGTAAACACCTGCACAACAAGGCACTTAGTTTGGATTCTGAAAGGATATTTTTATGCATCTAACTATCAAGGACCCAAAAAGATTTGGGTACCTACTTCTGAATAAGTTGTTTACAGGATAGCCTTGGAGCATCAGGATCAAGGATGCTCAAGGCATTGGTGACTGCTAGCCCTTCATCCAACTCATATTTGAAGAGGGAGTAGTCATTTATTTATCTTAAAATTTCAATGCTATTAACAATGTTTGCAAGTTTTTTTTTGAGATAAATGCAGGCAAAAATCTTGAAGACTTGACAAACAACATGTGAAAGGTCAAGACCAACAAGATCTGACTTGCCTCACATTAAGGGGGAGTCTCATGCTCAGGGGGAGCCTACACTAAGAGGGAGTTATTCATTACTGTAAATCATTGTTGAACCCCTCAATGGTAAGAGATTCTCTCAAAGGGAAGAGAATGCATGGTAAGATCCTTCCTTTTTGGTTAGTGACAAGAAGGGGGAGAGTATGCATAGTATGCATTATTTATGAATTTTCTGTATTTTCTATGCCTAGTATTTGTGTCAGAAAATTCTCATAAATTTTGTCATCACCAAAAATGGGGAGATTGTTGAACCACTCTTATATTTTACCCTTATATTTTGATGATAACAAAATTTATGATTAATTAAATATTATCAAATATATTTAATATCATGAATTCCTAATAAATATAAATTTATGGAATTATTGCTGTGTGATGCACACTAAACTGCTAAATCGATGTTCATTCAATATACATCGATTTCTATTCAAAGTGCCACATCGATTTCACTAATAAACGATTTGATAAGTTATACAATGATTTGATCGTGTAACGATTCGTTAAGTGAAACAACGATTTGGTCGTCACATCGATTCGATAGCTATAACAATTTGATAAGTCGCACATCGGGTTGATAGTCACAACGATTCATACATCGATTCGATAGCTATAACGATTTGATAAGTTTCACATCGATTCGATAGTCACAACAATTTCACAAGTGAGAACATCGATTTGGTCTCACATCAATTTGTTAAGTGAGAACAACGATTTGGTCTGACAACGATTTCATAAGTGTCACATCGATTTGGTTTCTATAACGATTCGATCATCATAACGATTCGATAAGTCACAATAACGATTTGGTTTTCATAACGACTTGATAAGTGAGAAACAACGATTTGGTTCTCACAACGATTCGATAAGTGTCATAACAATTTGGTTGCCACATCGATTCGATAAGTGAAACATCGATTTGCCTTCACTTAAAGAACGATTTGAGCCAACAACGATTTCATCTAAAACATCGATTTCCTTTATATTTCAAATGTCTTGGCGCCTAATGAAAAGTCAAATATATTTCTGATAGAAGATCTTTTATCTTTCCAGATCTCTTCTCTCTTGTCAGAACAAAACGGTATTTACCTACCACTTCTAGACTACAACAGGAAACGTGGAAGAAAGACAAGGTATGGGCTTTCTGACAAAACACCTATTTCAATCTGACTTTGCCATCTATGCCTACAGATCTAGAAGCTCTTCTACACCAAATATCTGTTAGACAGAAAGAAAAGAAAAGAAGGAGAAGAACAGAAAGGCAACGGCTACAACAATTCCAACGGATCTAAAAGTTCCAACGGCTATCTCTCAACAGATCTGTTCAAAGCTGCTCTATAAAAGATGAAGCAAGGCTGAAGAACAACAAGAGAGTTTTTCTGAAGATCATTCAAAGAGTGTACATCCAGTAAGAAGCCTCAACTCCACATAGACTCAAAGCAAGAGAGAAAGAGCTCGAGCCCAAGAAAAAGTGTGCAAGCAACCATCTGAAGTCTTCAAGCTTTCAAGCTCCTTCCTCTCTTCACTCCCTTTGCTCTACATTGTAATTTTGGGGAGAGTCTTTCAGCTGAGAATTTTTGAGTTAGAGTCCATCCTTGTAAATCTCTCAGTCTGATCTTTCTTCTCTAAGAAAGAGTTCTGTCCGGCTGTTGGACTGTTTACAGTAAGCCTCTTCTTGTGTGAAGAGAAGGCCAGTGGGGTACTGGCAGGTTGTGTCCAGCTGAGGGACTGTTCTCAGTATAGCACCCAGCTGGGGGTTTAAGTCTAGCAGAACTGCACTGGGGTTTGTTCCAGGAGGTTAACTTCTTGACCTGTAATAGAAGTGAGTATCCTTCCTACTCGGAAAGGAAGAGGACTAGCAGGGAGCTAGGGGTTGTATATCCTTGGGGGGATTGTACCTCGGTTAGTGAAATCCCAAGATTTTACTTGGGACTGGATGTAGGTCTTCCTTCTATGAAGTACTGAACCAGGATAAAAATCCTTGTGTGCTTTGTGTGATTGTCTATTTGCTTCCGCACTGCTACTCTTTATCTCACACTATCACATAACTAACCAAAATTTTAGTTGTAATAATTTGTGTGTTAAGTTTCTGTTTTGTGCAGAAAATCTATTCACCCCCCTCTAGATAGATTGCTGCCGTACCAAAAGGACCAACACAATCTAGTGTCTATCATTAGTTATTTTGAGAGTAGATTGATGTAGTAGGTAGTGAGGGAGTACAATCTCATGTAATTTTCTCTTTTATTGAGTCGTTGTTAGTTTAAAGTCAATGGAGTTGTAATCCATATTTTGAGTTAATGGAGGAGAGTTGATTGTGTTCATTATATGGGCCCTTATGTTTGTGTTGATATACATCTAATGCTCGCTAGCTAGAGGCTTATTTGCCAACTACTCACGTCTCAAAATATTGATTTTAATACAAATATATCAGCTGTGTAATTCTTGGAACATGACAATTGAACCTTCGACTAGTCAAGATATAAGCTTCAACTGCTAAGAATATCAAATAGTTAGTCGAAGTGAGACTTCAAATGGAACTGAGAAAATAATACTGTCAGTCAAAGTGGAATTTCAGCTGGTCCATAAAATAGCATCGTTAGTCGAAATGTGACTTCGTATATGACGAAGTGAAATTTTGGATATGATGGAGTGGAAGTTTGACTGGTAACTTTGACTGATCAGAAGAAAAATGTGCATGACGAAGTGAAACTTCAGATGGTAACTTTGACTGATCAGAATTTTTCTTCTTTAATTGAAGTGAACTTAGATATGAAGCACATAATATGGAATTAACTTGAGCATTTATAATACTTACAGTGATGATCCTTGGAGTCTTGTTTTTCCTATTGACAAACTTAATAAAAAATACATATTAAGGCAAACCATCGTGAAGATCATTAGGAATAAGAGGAATATAAACTTAATCAAGAATGATAGGATAACTATGTGTCGACACATGATGTTCCCAGGTCGACACATGTGCTTCACAAGATAACATAAGGTTATCATGTGTCGACACCTATGCATCATTTGTCAACACTTGTGCTACACAGATCGACACTTTGGATATCATGTGTCGACACCTATGATAAGAACGAAGATGCAGTTGAACAGATGAGTACATTAGATATAAGGATATGTATATAAGGTATAGTCATGATTAAAGACATGATTTTGAGGTTTTTGTTATCATCAATATATATAATCATGGAGATAAAAGAGTCAACATTATGGACTTGTAGTGTGTGGATGACATCGATATGTGTGCAAGATTTGAATGAGCCTTCATTTTGATCTGATATGTTTGACTATATGAATACGTGTTACATGTGAAATATGGCTAGTTCTTATATTGTTCATTTGATATGTAATTTGATCTTGAACACTTGTTCGTTGACTATTGATAATCAACCTTATGATTTGCTATACAACCCATTAAACTGCTTCACTTATTTTGTCACACGACTCATGTCCATTGTCATGCATAAGTTGTCATTCCATCATTGTAGATATTCTACTTGATAATGTGTCAATCACTTATATCATTATCCGTATATTGAGATATAAATCCTACTGGACGTAAGCTCGTACAATTACTTAACATTTTCTAGGTAATGAAGAAGAAGATGTTGAACTAGATGGGGATGGGTAAGAGTGAAGAGCGTCTCAGTTATCATGAAGCTATGGGATAGAGTCCTTGAATTTGTAGTAGAGTCAAGGAGTCTGTAGTAGATTATTTTCATTTGAGTCTATCATGTAATTTGAATAATGGGCCCTACGTTGGCTTTAATGATTAGTGATTGTAATTTGGAGTTGAAATTTGAAATATCAATAAAAGTTATGTGATGGTTTATTATTATTCCTCTATTTTCACTCTAAATATTCATTCGATTATAATTGCACGTTTCGATATTCCGCATCAGGACATGTCAAGCATGGTGTAATCTCTTGTTTTGCAGGGGATTGGTTGGCCAAAAATTGTGGCTGGTCGACCAACACACCCAATGAAAACTGAATGCAAGACAAACTGCCCAGTCCAAAATTGGTCAAATGAAAAGCTGAATTCGTCGACTAAAATAAGTTGTTGGTCGATCGAAAATTGTGTTTGGTCAACCAAAGCTCCCAGTGAACTATCGCTGTAGCAACCCAAAATTCATTAAATAATTCAATTTAATAAAAACTCAAAAGAATAAATGAGTTTTTATTCTTTAAAATAAATAAAAGTTGATAATGGGCTATATTAATTGTCCATAAAAGAGTTAACGGGCTAAAAGAGAATATAAATTAATAATATAATAAGAAAATCTTATTAAATTCGTAATTTCCACTATCCATTAGATAAATTGAGCTAAATTAACATAAATATACAAGATAATGACGCAAATTCATGCTCAAACACAACTCTAACTTGGAGAGCACGTTTTCTATCACAATTCAACTCTAATTAGATATTCGAAGGCTTAAAGGATAGATATAAACATGAAAATTCATAATAAGATCAAGTTAGAATCCCATTAGCACTCCTAAACCCCAATCCTTATCAATAAACCTAATCACCCCTCTTGGCTGACCCTATTGTTGCTTGGAGAAGTTTCTACACATGAGAGAGTTGCTACAGAGGAGGATTTCACGGTGAAACCCTAATTCTTGGAGTTCAACCCCGTTCTTGCCCTAGAATCACAAATTTGCTCAAAGATAGATACTCTCACAGGCTAAATCTAATTAAATTTCTCTGCAGGCTAATCTCCATGCTGGAAATATGATATCCATGCTTCCCCAATTTTTAATGTCCATATTGTGAGTGCATCTAAAGTTCATGATTTCATGTATATCTAAGCTCTTTTTCTCAAATCATGTTCAATCCATGTTCTTATGTCAATTCCTTGTTTTAGTACGTTTATAATCATGTTAGAAAAGTTTTAAAAGTGGTTTGACAATTTTCATGCTTTGTACTTCAAGATCTATGCATTTTATTGAACAAGTATCATCCACATGTTTACTACATATGAATGCACCACCTTCTGAATGCGGTCCTACAATATACCGCGTTTAGGATGTGCCTGCCAAACCCTCCGCTTTCACTTAACTTGATTGTGATGGGATATGAGACTGCCTTCTGAACATAGACCTCACTCTGACCACATTTAGATTTCAGCTAGAACCCTAGTTTTCATGTAAACAGTGCTATAAATCCATGATATACTTACTATTAATGACTATTAAAGTTTTAAACGTGCTAATAGTGATCTACATGTTAAATAAAAATGAATTTAAACTCTTTTAATTAAGTTTTAATGATCTTTCATATAACCTATGATATTCTCTCATTTACTCTACACACTTTCACATCCTCCAAACCTAATTTTCTTTAAGGTATCTAGTTAATAATCATGACATTAAATCTAACACATGATAACCAAGAATTATTTAATGACTTATCCTTATTTTACATCGACATTTTGGAAAACAGTTACTGCCACTCCGTGTACTCCGTGTGCCTAGAAGTCCTCTAGGACACTGACCAATTTGTTTTCACACTTTTTCTTGACATTGTGAGAATTCTTCATCGGATATTCCTCCTGTTGGACTGTAACTCATTCGCTAAGGCCTCTGTAAATCTCTGTGAGCCTAAAAAACCTTCTAAGACTGAGCTAATTGTACCATAAACACCCATACATCCCCTAGAACTCCGCCATACATGTACGTCATGTTTCGATCGGCCTACTATCCCTGATTGAAAACATGGCCTATCTGACACCTGCATTCTAAACGCGATTGTATTGGGCAGTGCGACTTTCTTGATAAAGGTGCCCCTCACCCTAATGCTTTATGGTCACGGACATGGGGTCGACTATGATCGTCCTAGATCTTCTTGTTTTTGAGGGTACTAGGCATAAGTCGATTCTTACATATTTTCTCCTACTGTTTCACGACTTGGCCCTCTATATGATAATCTCATCTATTCGTCTACATTTTTGATCCTATTCTTGGAACTCCATGGCCATTGACTAATTGTCTAGATATTACATGGGATTTGAGATCCACAACCAATACCTAACAATTATAGAGCCCGATCTCATCTTAGGAGGAGCACCCATAAGTGCATGTGCTTGCAGGAGTTTATTGACTAGGGTGTCTAACATTACACTCGAGTACTTGACTTGCTTGATTGATCTATGACAATCACCCTCTTGAATACATACTTCATAAAGTTACTTGACTTGTACATATTGCCCTGTTATATATTTACTCATGATAAAGACCAATTCTATCTCATGTACACTTGTTAGATGTTCCTGTGCTCTTGCTAGCTATTACTTGATATCATTATGTTCTTGCACTCCTTGTCGCCCTGACTCATACTTAGTTACTCTACTTGTTAAGTTGTTAATCACTTTAAACTTGCCTGGCTATTGAGATATAAATCCTATTGAGCATCTTGCTCACCTAGTTGCTACTGTATATTTCAAGCGAGTCTGACAAAGATGATACACACACCAATGGAGATGGTTAAGAGTAACGAGTGACCCGAATGCACGACATGGCATAGAAGGGATACCATGGAGTCATAATATATTAGTCTAGTTAGTTGCTTATTCTATCTCAATATAAAGTATCATATTGGGTCCTATTTAATGGTTCTGATTAGTGGTCATAATAGACTTAGTGATTTGATTGTGAATAAAATCATACATTGATTATTGGTATTATATCCAATTGTCCAATGGTTGTTATTTACTCTAGTACATGCTTTGTTTACTTACATGATTGCAACTGTTCGTCTCGATATTCTGCATAGGGGCATGACAGTTTGTGATATCAGAGCCTAAAAACCCTTAAGATCTAGGATATGTAAGATTACAGGATTCAACAGCCTTAACACATGTCAAACTACCATACTATGGCGAGGATTGGGTAGAGTTGTGGTTAGAATCTAAAAGCATTATAAATAACACATATCTATAACACACTACAGCTTAATGATTTTAGATGTCTAACATCCACTTCATGTTGAAGGAACTTAAGAACTTCTAATGGCTATTGAACCCGAGACATGTAGCAGATGATCCAACAACTTATTAGAGCCCTACTTCAAGCCACCCAAGGTGGTGGTGGGAACTATGGAGCTGGAGAACTCCATAGGAAATTCTGGAGCATGAACCCACCCAAGTTTAGTGGCTCTCGCGACCCTGATGAGGCTGAGCACTGGCTCAAGGCCAGAGATAGAGAGGATCTTTCGTATTATGTGATGTGCAGATTAAGACAAACTGTTGCTGGCTACATTTCAACTAGAACGACATGCCCTCGCCTGGTGGGAGTCTGTCGAAGCTACTAGTCCTAATGCCCAAATCATGTGGGATGAGTTGAAGGAGAACTTCAATGAGAAGTATTTCTCAAAGTGAGTTCAAGAGAAAAAATGTTATGGAATTTGCCACACTTAAATAGAGAAACATGACCGTGGCGGAGTACAAAGTCCAGTTCTCTTAGTTGACTCATTACGCCAACCATCTATTTAACACTGAGAAGATGAAAGCTAGGCAGATTCTTAATGGGATTAAACCCCAATACATCACTCAGCGCACTTGATATACAAACATATGTTGAGGTGGTGAAAAAGGCACAACTATTGGGAGATACCACTAAGATAGTTGATAAGATTAAAGAAAGAACTGGTAAGAAAGAACAAATAGATAGCCCCAAAAACTTCAAACCAACCAATGGGAAGAAAAGGCCAATTAATGAAGGAGAATGAATACATAATAAAGGAAGCTCAAAGTAAATGATTCTGATATCTTTCCTAAAGAGATTTGCAAATATTGTGATAAGAAAGGGCATAAGACTATAGAGTGCTAGGGAAAGGTAAGTGCTTGTCTTCGTTGTGGGAGTAAGGATCACAGGATGTTTGAATGCCCACTCATGTAGGAGCAAGCTCTGAACGACAAGCCCCAAGATGGTCCAAAGCAACAAGGCAAACTATGAGCATTAAAGGGACTGAAAACAACGGAAGAGGGTGGTAAGGTGGAAGGTATTCATTCTAATTTACCCTTGTTTGATACTCAATTACATTGTAGGAAAAGATAGATTCATTAGATTATGTGTAGTCAAATTAACCTATAATTAAGAAGAGGAACCTAAAAATAGTCATTAAATTAGCTCGAAAAACCCCTCCTAGAATCCAGTCTATGCTGTCATGTGAATTTGGGGGACCAAATTCCTTTTGGGGGGGGGGGGGGGAGGATGTAACAACCCAAAATTCATTAAATAATTTAATTTAATAAAAAGTCAAAGAATAAATGAGTTAAAATAAATAAAAATGATAAATGGACTAAGTTAATGGTCTATAAAAGAGTTAATGAGTCAAAAGAGAATATATATTAATAATAAAATAAGCAAATCTTATAAAATTTGTAATACCCATTATCTATTAGACAAATTAGGCTAAATTAACATAAATACACAAGATAATGATGCAAATTCGTGCTCAAACACTACTCTAACTTGGAGAGTATTCTTTCCATCACAATCCAACTCTAATTAGAGATTGGAAGGCTTAAATGATAGAGATAAACATGTAAATTTGTAATAAGATCAAGTTAGAATCCCATTAGGACTCCTAAACTTCAATCCCTATCAATAAACCCACTCTCCCTTCTTGGCCGACCCTATTGCTACTTAGAGGAGTTCCTGGATGTGAGAGGGCTGCTGGAGAGGAGGATTTCATGGAGAGATCCTAGTTCTTGGAGTTCAACACTGTTCCTGCCCTAGAATCACAAATTTGCTCAAAGGAGGTATTCTCATTGACTAAATCTAATTAAATGTCTATGTAGGCTTATCTTTATGCTAGAAACATGATCCCTATGTTTTCCTCAAATTTTAACATCATATTGTGAGTACTTTGCATCAAAAGTCCATGATTTCATATATACCCGAGGCCTTATTCTTCTTATCAAATCATGTTCAATCCATGTTCTTATGTCAATTTCTTATTTCGGTACATTTATAAGCATGTTAGGAAAGTTTTAAAAGTGGTTTGACAATGTTTCATGATTTATATATCAAGATTTGTGTGTTTTATTAAGCAAGTATCATCCACGGGTTCACTACGTGAATGCGATGGCACCCCTGATCACTTTTTGAATGCGGTCCTATGATATACCACGTTCAGGATGCGTTAGCTAAACCCCCACTTTCACTTAACCTGATCGCGGTGGGGCATGGGACCGCCTTTTGAATGCGGACCTCACCCTAACCACATTTAGACTGTCAGCCAGAAACCCTAGTTTCCATGTAAATAGTGCTATAAATCCATGATATACTTACTATTAATGAATGTTAAAGTTTTAAACATGCTAACAATGATCTACATGTTAAATAAAGATGAATTTAAACTCTTTTAATTATGTTTAAATGATCTTTCATATGCACCATGATTTTCTCCCATTAACTCTACATACTTTCACATCCTTCAAACCCAATTTTCTGAAAAGTATCTGTTTAATAATCATGAGATTAAATCTAACACATGATAACCAATAATTATTTAATGACTTGTTTTCATTTACACCAATGTTTTGGAAAATTGTTACCACCACTCCGTATGCCTAGAAGTCCTCTGAGACGCCGAGCAATTTGTTTCCACACTTTTTCTTGACATTGTAAGAACCTTCTGTCAGATATTCCTCCTACCAGATTGGAACTCCTTCGCCAAGATCTTCGTAAGTCTTTGTAAGCCTGGAAATCCTCTAGAACGTCGAGTTGATTGTACCATAAATGCCCATACACCCCCTAGAACCCTGTCAGACCTGTATGACACGTTCTGACCAACCTATTGTCTTTAATTGAAAACGTAGCATGTCTGACACTTGCTTTCTAAAGGCAACTATATTGGGCAACATGACTTTCCTGATAAACATGCTCCTCACCCTGACCACTTTATGGTCGTAACCAGGGGGTCGACTGCGTTCAAACCTAGAATTGCCTGTACTTGAGGGTACTAGACAACAATCGATTCTTGCATGTTTTCTTGTACTATTTTGCTACTTGGCCCTCTATATGTTTCTAGATAATCAGAAACTCTATCTTCTCTATCTCGTCTATGATAATCTCATTTATTCGTCTACACTTCTCATCCTATTCTTGGAACATTATGGCCATTGATTGATTGTCTAGATATTACATGAGATTTGAGATCCACAACCAATGCTTGTAATTATAGGGCTTGGTCTGGTCTTGGGAGGAGCACCCATAAGTGCATGAGCCTACAAGAGTTTATTGACCAGGGTGTCTGGCATTACACTCAAGTACTTTGCTTGTTTGATTGATCTATGACAATCACCCTCTTGAATGCATGCTTGATAGAGTTACTTGACTTGCACATGTTGCCCTGTTGGATATTTACTCATGATAATGACTAATTCTATCTCTTTTACACTTGCTACATATTCATGTGCTCTTTCTAGCTATTATTTAATATCATCATGTTCTTACACTCTTTATTGCCCTGACTCATGCTTAGTTACTCTACTTGTTAATATGTTAATCCTTTTAAGCATAATTGGCTATTGAGATATAAATCCTACTGAGTGTCTCACTCATCCAGTTGCTACTCTATTTCAGGTGACTCTGGCAAAGATGATACATACACTGATGGGGATGGTCAAGAGTGACAAGCGACCGGGATGCACAATGTGGCATAGAAGAGATACCATGGAGTCATAGTATAGCAGTCTAGTTAGTTAGTTGCTTAGTCTATCTCAATGTAAAGTCTCATATTGTGCTCTATGTGATTGTTTTGATTAGTGGTTGTAATAGACTTAGTGATTTGATTATGAATAAAAGAATACATTGATTATTAGTATTATATCCAATTGTCCAATGGTTGTTATTTACTCTAGTACATGCTCTATTTACTTGCACGGTTACAACTACTCTGATATTCTACATCGATTGATTGATGAATACAAGTCTTATATTGTTCTAAATAGTGTTATTCACATATCAATTAGTGAATACATGTCTTATATTGTTCCAATTAGTGTATATTTGACTCACAAGCTTCCGATTAGTGAATAGTCTGACTCCAATGTATCGATTAGTGAACAAACATTCTATTTATAACAATTACTGAAGACTTAGTCAGGGTTTTTTCACAATTTAATATACCTAACACCATGGCTGCATTGATACCCTTATTTCTCACATCATTTGATTAAATCTTTAGTTTAAATTATTATCCATTAACAAATACAAGGAAATAATCCAGTTAAAATGACTTTGGCGCGCAAACTTGATATATTTCAAAACTTGGCTCATGTCTTTTACGCAATATCTCCTGCGTATTTAAAAGCTTCAAAAATTGAATGCAGTAGGCACTACTGTTCTGATCCAGGCTATATTTATAAGGTATGCTTTCACCTTGTACATGTTATGAAAGCCTTCCTCCTTCCTAGCAAACAATAAGGTAACTACCTAATATAGCAGACTATTAGCTGGAAATGTGGACTATAGGAAGAAGAAGTCAGGTTGACTGACATGTGAATACATGATCTGCCGTGATTAACATCCTCTTCCTAGCATTAAATGCTTGTAGGTTTACGGTACTCAGGCAAAACTATTGGCCTACGGATGTGGCAGCAAGGATAAATCTAGGGGGGGGGGGTGAATAGGTTTTTTGAAAATACAAATAAAAATCACCACTTGAAAACTTTGGTTAGTGAATGTAGTTGTGTGCAGTAGATAGAGTAGCTGTGCGGAAGCAATTCAAACAAACAATCACAGAAATGAACACACATAATTTTATCCTGCTTTGGTACTTCTCAAATGGAAGACCTACATCCAGTCCCCAAGCAAATCTTGGAATTTCACTAACCAGGGTACAATCCCACCAAGGATATAGAAACCCTCAGCTCCCCGCTGGTCCTCTTCCTTTTAGAGTAGGAAGGAAACTCACTTCTGTTATAGGTCAAGAAGCCACCCTCCTGGAACAAACCCCAATGTGTTTCTGCTAGACTTAAACCCCTAGCTGGGTTCTATTGACACCAACCCCAGCTAGGTTCTTCACTTAACACAAAGGGAATACTGTGTACAGTCCCATAGCCGGACAAAATCCACCAGCACCTAGCTAGCCTTCTCTTCACACAGGAAGAGGAACACTGTATACAGTCCTACAACTGAACACAAGTCTTTCTTAGAAAAGAAAGAACAGACTGAGAGCTATACAAGATGAACACTAAGAAACTCAAACTCTCAACTCACAGACTCTCCCCCAGATTTACAATGATGCATAGAGACAGTGAAGAGAGAAAAGAAACTTGAATGCTTGAAAACTTCAGATGGTTGCTTGCACGCACACTTCTTCTTGGGCTCTAGCTCTTTCTCTCTTACTTTGAGTGTGTATGGCATTGAGGCTTCTCACTGGATGTACACTCTTTGAATGATTTTCAAGTTTTCTCCCTTGTGTTCTCTAGCCTTGCTTCATTTTTTTAAAGAGCAGCTTGAACAAATCCATTGAAGAGTAGCCGTTGGAGCTCTTTGATCTGTTGTGGCTCTTCTAGGCGTTGCTTATCTTCTTCTTCATCTCCTTTCCTTTTTCTTTTGTCTAACAGACATCTTCATGTGTCTAACAAATCCTAACAGCAGGTCCAAGAGTAGAATAGTCCTGCAAAGATTTAATGCAAATAGGAACATGTTAGACTAGAGAAGTCTTCTGACAGATAGCCCATACCTCTTATGTGCAGGTCCATAATTTTCATTGACATCCAGATATGTTAAGTAAGGCCTTTGCTTTTTAGCATAAGGAAGGAGTCCTTTCAGTCCTTAATTTCTGCTGATTCCTTTGCTTACCTACCTCGATAAGATAGAAGGTACACAACATAAAGATTTTCAGTCCATTAGAGAAATAATAAGTTAAACATATGAAGTACATTTGAACTTTCATTTGAATGCCAAAGACATTTTGAAACATTTGAAATATAGAGACAATTGATGTTTAAGTATAATAGTAATCCATGTTTCATAAGCAATCAATGTTTCATAAAGGTAATCAATGTTTAAGTGAAGCAATCGATGTTCTAATGTAATCGATGTTTAAATAAAGCAATCGATGTTTAAAAGACAATCGATGTTTAAATGAAGCAATCTATGTTTAATTTATAACAGTAATCGATGTTTAAGTGAAGCAGTCGATGTTATGAGGCAATTGATCTGTAAAGAGGTAGTCAATGTTTATTCAAGACAATCGATGTTTTATAAGTAATCGATGTCTAATAGTAATCAATGTTTCAATGCAATCGATGTTTCAATGTAATTGATGTTTCAATCTTACCGATGTTTAAAGGTAATCGATGTGAATGCAATCGATGTTTAAATATAATCGATGTTTAAGTGTAATCGATGTTAAAGTGCAATCGATGTTGATGATGAAAGATGTGCAGAATTATATAATATGGAAATATAGAAGGGGGGGTTGAATAGATTACAACTAACTTTAACCAAGACTGACTTCTTTTTGGCGAAAACACAAACTTATCGAAATCTTAAACATATTCAAGTTTGATTTGACTTGCAGTTAGTGTGCTTGTGGTGAATAGAATATGAACAACCACTACAAGAAAAAGTGGGATTACCGACGGACTGAATCCGTCGGAAATCCGTCGGTATTCCGTCGAAAAATGCGCCTTCCGACCGCTTTCCGTCCAAAGCTCGTCGGAAACTTTCCGTCGGAAATAATTGGTCAAAACTTTCCGACGGATGAAAATTCCGTCGGAATTCGGTCGAAACCTCCGACGGATTTCATCCGTCGGTAAAGGCGTCAGTATTTGCCGACCGAATTGCCGACGGTCCTTAACCGTCGGTAATTTATCTTTTCCGACGGATAATTATCCGTCGGCCAATCCGTCAGTATTTTCCGACGGACTTGCCGACGGTATTTAACCGTCGGTAATTTAAGTTCCGACGGATACACATCCGTCGGCCAATCCGTCAGGACTTTCCGAACGTATTACCGACGGTCTTTTTTCCGTCGGTAATTTATACTTTCCGACGGATACTTATCCGTCGGAAAATCCGTCGGAAAATACACATATATTTTTTAAAATAAACAAATAAAAATACATTGCTACAATGTCAAACCTGCTACAATATTCATAAATTTAACAAATACTAACAATCGACATAAAATAATAAGATACAATAAATATAAATCATATAGCATAATGAATACAAAATCAACATATATCTGCTGGATCGTCTGCTGTCCCTGCCTCGTCATCGTCTGGAGCTGGATCCTATATTAAAACAAATTAAAATGAGAAACATTAATAATAAATAAAAGAAATACAGTATTTTCAAAAATGAAATTTAAAACATGTGATTATTTCTCAAACTTAATACAATAATATTTTTAGATCCATCATTTTCTTGGGTGTTTTTAGATCCGTCCTTTGAATGCCCAACCCAATCCAGGGATTGAAATTGGATTCCGTCAGTTTCTACACGTCACTTTAACCCACCTGGTCGTGTCGGAGAAAACGGCACGTCGATCCGATCCCTATTTGGGATTTTGGACTCCCGGGTTGTGTGTTTTAACTTTTTATATATACTTGGGTGTTTTTATGTCCGTCCTTTGAATGCCCAACCCAATCCGGAGATCCAAATTGGATTCCGTCAGTTCCCACACGTCACTTTAACCCACCCGGTCGTGTCGGAGAAAATGGCACGCCGATCCGATCCCTATTTGGGATTTTGGACCCCCGGGTTGTGTATTTTGACCCTTTATATATATACTTGGGTGTTTTTTAGATCCGTCAATTGAACGCCCGACCCAATCCGGAGATCCAAATTAGATTCTGTCAGTTCCCACACGTCACTTTAACCCACCCAGTCGTGTCGGAGAAAACGGCACGCCGATCCGATCCCTATTTGGGATTTTGGACCTCCGGGTTGCGTGTTTTGACCATTTATATATGCTTGGCCATGTTTTTAGATCCGTCCTTTGAATGCCCAACCCAATCCGGGGATCGAAATTGGATTCCGTCAGTTTCTACACGTCACTTTAACCCACCTGGTCGTGTCGGAGAAAACGACACGTCGATCCGATCCCTATTTGGGATTTTGGACCCCCGGGTTGTGTGTTTTAACTTTTTATATATACTTGGGTGTTTTTATGTCCGTCCTTTGAATGCTTAACCCAATCCGGAGATCCAAATTGGATTCCGTCAGTTCCCACACGTCACTTTAACCCACCCGGTCGTGTCGGAGAAAACGGCACGTCGATCCGATCCCTATTTGGGATTTTGGACCCCCGGGTTGTGTTTTGACGCTTTAAATATACTTGGGTGTTTTTTAGATCCGTCAATTGAACGTCCGACCCAATCTGGGGATCCAAATTGGATTCCGTCAGTTCCCACACGTCACTTTAACCCACCCGGTCGTGTCGGAGAAAACGGCACGCCGATCCGATCCCTATTTGGGATTTTGGACCTCCGGGTTGCGTGTTTTGACCATTTATATATTCTTGGCCGTGTTTTTAGATTCGTCCTTTGAATGCCCAACCCAATCTGGGGATCGAAATTAGATTCTGTCAGTTTCTACACGTCACTTTAACCCACCTGGTCGTGTCGGAGAAAACGGCACGTCGATCCGATCCCTATTTGGGATTTTGGACCCCCGGGTTGTGTGTTTTAACTTTTTATATATACTTGGGTGTTTTTATGTCCGTCCTTTGAATGCCCAACCCAATCCGGAGATCCAAATTGGATTCCGTCAGTTCCCACACGTCACTTTAACCCACCCGGTCGTGTCGGAGAAAAAGGCAAGTCGATCCGATTCCTATTTGGGATTTTGGACCCCCGGGTTGTGTTTTGACGCTTTAAATATACTTGGGTGTTTTTTAGATCCGTCAATTGAACGTCCAACCCAATCCGGGGATCCAAATTGGATTCCGTCAGTTCCCACACGTCACTTTAACCCACCCGGTCGTGTCGGAGAAAACGGCACGCCGATCCGATCCCTATTTGGGATTTTGGACCTCCGGGTTGCGTGTTTTGACCATTTATATATGCTTGGCCGTGTTTTTAGATCCGTCCTTTGAATGCCCAACCCAATCCGGGGATCGAAATTGGATTCTGTCAGTTTCTACACGTCACTTTAACCCACCTGGTCGTGTCGGAGAAAACGGCACGTCGATCCGATCCCTATTTGGGATTTTGGACCCCCGGGTTGTGTGTTTTAACTTTTATATATACTTGGGTGTTTTTATGTCCGTCCTTTGAATGCCCAACCCAATCCGGAGATCCAAATTGGATTCCGTCAGTTCCCACACGTCACTTTAACCCACCCGTCGTGTCGGAGAAAACGGTACGTCGATCCGATCCCTATTTGGGATTTTGGACCACCGGGTTGTGTTTTGACGCTTTAAATATACTTGGGTGTTTTTAGATCCATCAATTGAACGTCCGACCCAATCCGGGGATCCAAATTGGATTCCGTCAGTTCCCACACGTCACTTTAACCACCCGATCGTGTCGGAGAAAACGGCACGCCGATCCGATCCCTATTTGGGATTTTGGACCTCCGGGTTGCGTGTTTTGACCATTTATATATGCTTGGCCGTGTTTTTAGATCCGTCCTTTGAATGCCCAACCCAATCCGGGGATCGAAATTGGATTCCGTCAGTTTCTACACGTCACTTTAACCCACCTGGTCGTGTCGGAGAAAATGGCACGTCGATCCGATCCCTATTTGGGATTTTGGACCCCCGGGTTGTGTGTTTTAACTTTTTATATATACTTGGGTGTTTTTATGTCCGTCCTTTGAATGCCCAACCCAATCCGGAGATCCAAATTGGATTCCGTCAGTTCCCACACGTCACTTTAACCCACCCGGTCGTGTCGGAGAAAACGGCACGCCGATCCGATCCCTATTTGAGATTTTGGACCCTCGGGTTGTGTGTTTTGACGCTTTATATATACTTGGGTGTTTTTAGATCCGTCCTTTGAATGCCCGACCCAATCCGGAGATCCAAATTGGATTCCGTCAGTTCCCACACGTCACTTTAACCCACCCGGTCGTGTCGAAGAAAACGGCACGCCGATCCAATCCCTATTTGGGATTTTGGACCTCCGGGTTGCGTGTTTTGACCATTTATATATGCTTGGCCGTGTTTTTAGATCTGTCCTTTGAATGCCCAACCCAATCCGGGGATCCAAATTGGATTCCGTCAATTTCTACACGTTACTTTAACCCACCCGGTCGTGTTGGACGCCCGGCCCACTCCTAAGTATATGAAATTAATACTAATACTGACCTGAGCTGCTGGCTGTGTGGGGCGTACTCCCTGCATTATTGACATGAACTACTGAACCATATCGCTGAACTGCATCTGTAGCTGTACCCGCTGCGCCTGTAGCTCTACCCGCTGCGTCTGTAGCTCTTCCCGCTGCGTCTGTAGCTCTGTACGTAGCTCCTCCCGAATGATGCCTCTAATGTCCTCTACACCACTGACGGGCGGCGCAGAAGATGAACTCGCGTGTGCCGGAGGAGCGATCGAACTGGCATATGAGGACAACACTCGATGAGTATCCAGGCTGTCCCCAAAGCCGTACACTCGACCCTTCCTCGGCACTCCCGCTGCCTCGACCCAAGCGTCCGCATCCAAATCTGGCTGGGGAGTGCCCTCTGTGTAGCGCTCCGCCATCGTCCTGTAGTACGTCTCCTGTAAAATAATTTAAAATTAAATTATTGAAAACAAATTACTTTAATATCATAATTGAATTCATAATTTAAAGCTTGACTTATAGCAATCGTGCGGGCACTCTCGGTAACATAGTCATCCGTCCCCTTCCGCTTATGAGTCCGGTCAAATAACTCGCGGAAAGTAGGGGCACGCTCCAGGTCGTGATGCTTAGAATTCAACAAAATTAGTTAGTTTCACAATAATAATCCATATGTATATATGAATCGAACAATAAAATACTTACCAATTTTTGACTGTGGGTCGCATAAGATACGAATCCACTAGTATGCACATTCTTCTCCGGTTGAGTTGCTCTGTTGCGTATTGCCGCCTGTGACTGCTGCTGCCATGGTCCAGCAGCCCAACGCGCGCAAAGGGACTCCCAATAGTCTGTCCGCAGCCAAACAGGGCCGTAATCCACCCAAGCCATAGGATCCCGGTTCCCTGTGGTCTTGATTGCCTTATCCCGTGCCTCCCACATCGGCTTTCTTAAATTAGTCTGGTCCGTAATCTCCCAGACGGCTTGAGCCCGAGGGAGATCCTCGGGTCTCGTGAACGCGAACCTCCGCTGTAAAGAAATAAAATTAATCAACGTTCTGCATAAACCTAAATTAATAATAATTGAATAAATGACTTCAACTCTTCTAAAAATAAAAATACCGTAAACATGTCAAATAATAAATCCCGGACTGGCACCGGGAAGTCTCTCCATGCATCCACTGGTCCTGGAATATGTGCGTGGACCAACGTCGTAATATAGCGGGAAGCAGGACTGGGATCTATCTTCCCCCTGTAATTCCACATTAATTTTCTACATGAAATGTATATCCTAAATAACAAATACAGTAACACTGAGATGATGAACTTTACCCTGAGATCCAGCATGGTTGTCGTCCTGGTAGCTGAGGCCCCTCCTCAGCTGCTGGATGCTGGCTCTCCACCTCTGTTGAAAATAATTTAGTACACTTTTATTGTATAAATTGCAAGAGACCAAACATACTAATCTATTGAAACATATGTTTACCTTGTGGTGAGGAAGAAGACGAAGGTGGCGTGGACGGGGAGGCAGTCCCTGCAAAATTTCATACACATTAGAAATTATGAATTTCAAATAAACAACAATGTAGAAAATTACCTGTCGTTGGGACGACGGGCGTGGACGGGGAGGCAGTCCCTGCAAAATTTCATACACATTAGAAATTATGAATTTCAAATAAACAACAATATAGAAATTTACCTGTCGCTGGGACGACGAGCGTGGACGGGGAGGCAGTCCCTGCAAAATTTCATACACATTAGAAATTATGAATTTCAAATAAACAACAATATAGAAATTTACCTGTCGCTAGGACGACGGGCGTGGAAGGGGAGGCAGTCCCTGCAAAATTTCATACACATTAGAAATTATGAATTTCAAATAAACAAAAATGTAGAAAATTACCTGTCACTGGGACGACGGGCGTGGACGGGGAGGCAGTCCCTGCAAAATTTCATACATATTAGAAATTATGAATTTCAAATAAACAACAATATAGAAAATTACATGTCGCTGGGACGACGGGCGTGGACGGGGAGGCAGTCCCTGTAAAATTGACTCAGCTCAGTCATTGCTCCCCATATTTGTTTCGGCAATAACTCACGAAAAGCAAGAGGCATCAGTCTTTGCATGAAAACATGGCAGTCATGACTCTTCATTCCGTATATTTTTCCCTCGTTGACATTTACACAACGCGCAATATTCGAGACATATCCATCCGGAAATCTCAATTGCTTTAACCATTGCAACACTTCCTTAATCTTTCTGGCCCCAAGCACATATGCAGCTTTAGGTTGCACCACTTTTCCTTGAACATGCTGTAGCTCTATTTCTGGACGTTTGCAAAGTACTTTCAAATCGACCTGTGCCTTGACGTTATCCTTCGTTTTACCTTTGACGTCCATAACTGTGTTGAACACATTATCAAAAACATTCTTCTCTATATGCATGACGTCTAGGTTATGACGTATCAAAAGTGTTGACCAATAAGGCAATTCCCAAAAAATGCTTTGCTTCACCCAATTGTGATCCTTCCCAAAGCCAGGGATTTGTCGGGTACTACCAGCCAGTTGTGTTACAGTCGGTAAGTTCTGGACCCGCCTCGCCATATTTCCACCAGACACCCGTTCCATATCTACCTCCTCCATCACAGTTGTATTTTTAATAAAAGAATCCTTTTGCTTTCGGAAAGGATGGTCACTGGGTAGAAACCGCCGATGACAATCGAACCAACAAGATTTTCCCCCAGATTTCAACACAAATGATTTAGAATCCTCCATGCAATAAGGACATGCTAACCTCCCATGTGTGCTCCAGCCAGATAACATGCCGTAGGCTGGAAAGTCACTTATTGTCCACATTAATGCAGCCTTCAGATTGAAATTCTGTTTTCTGGATGCATCATAAGACTGCACACCATCTGACCATAACAATTTCATCTCATCAATCAACGGTCTGAGATATATGTCTATATTCTTTCCTGGACTTTTTGGACCCGGAATCAGCAATGAAAGGAACAGATTCTCACGCTTCATGCACATGCCTGGCGGAAGGTTATACGGTGTTAAGAATACTGGCCAACATGAGTAAGATGCCACGAGCCTCCGAAAGGATTGAAACCATCTGTGCATAAACCAAGCCGTACGTTGCGTGGATCCCTTGAGAAGTAAGGATGAGTACGGCTAAAATGAGCCCAAGCTTCACCATCGGCAGGATGACTCATTTCACCTTCGTCGCGACGGACTCTTTCCGCATGCCATGTCATATGTCCAGCTGTCCTCGAGGACATGAACAATCGCTGCAATCTGGGTGTGATAGGAAAGTACCGCAATGACTTATACGGAACATCCTTCTGCTTTGACTTGTCCCCTCTCTTGGGCTTGAACCTATCATGCTTACAAATACAGCATGATGTCTTATCTGCATCCTCTTTGTAGTACAGCATACAGTGATTCGGACATGCATCAATTTTCATAAAACCAAGCCCCAAATCATTCACCATCTTCTTCGCACGGTAAAAGTCAGCAGGTAACCTCTCTGATTGAGGAAGCATGCTCTTGACCAGTAAGAGAAGCCGGTCAAAACAACTCTCGCTCATATGAAATTCAGATTTCAAATTCAATAGCTGCGACACTGCAGACAACCGTGTATGCTTCTCACAACCATCCCATAATGGCTCATCAGCATCTCGAAGTAACTGATAAAATCTCTGAGCTGTATCATTCGGCACTTCTTCATTTGTTTGATCTTCATGAATATTGAACTCCAGACCAGCAGCATCGACAACCATGTCTACGTACGTACTTGTGGAGGCAAAGTAATTAGCTGGTGCAGACGACTGAATATTCAACTCACCATGACACGACCATAACTCATAATGGCCAACAAATCCTCTCGTATACAGATGATGCATCCCATGTCGATATCCACTTTCTGTTCTTACAAGCCGAACACGGACATCGGATGTTACCCATCGGATCAACTGCTACTGATGTATTACTCAATGCAAACTCAATAAAACTGTCAACTCCGTCTTTAAACTCCTCGGTCACAACTCCATTCACTATTCCACGGTACATCCATGACCGATTCTCCAACATTTTTCCTACATATTAAATGTCATGTCCCGAGTTAAAATCCAACACACCCTCACATCATTCAAGTACCATACATACGTTATATGGAGAGTCCCAGAGCTAATGGGTGAAATAAAGCGTTGGCGTAAAAATAAATGAAGAGTAAACATACATGAATATCAAATAAATTTGAGCACTATATAAATACTTAATGGTATTGAACATTAAAAACAACACAAACCGTGATGTCTTCATATTAGGCCACCACCACTTGATCGGCTCTTTATTCATCAGCTTCTCAGTAGATTTCCTAGGGAGTGAACTAACCACTGATATCCCTAAATATAGTTTGCCAAATACATCTCTTCGTACATAATGGGAAGACATAACTTTGAGAATGTCAAATTCTTTGACACAATTATTTTTCACAAATTTACACCAGTCTTTTCCAATAAACATGTACATACTAGCACACCAACTGCGTCGTAAGATTACAGAATATCGCACTCCTTTTTCATCTTGAACAATAACAGATAATCCACTTTTATTTTCTAAACTTTGTCTTTCTTCTTTACGAATAATCTTTATAATTTTCGTCATCTTCTCTTTCACCAAAAGTAAACCATCATGCAATCTTCGAATATCGAGCGGAAATATTTTACGTTCAAACAAACAAGTACTTTGATACGTTGGACATTTGTTCTTCTTTGAGTCTAATTTCCAATCGCGAACTCTCATCACTAATTACAAAAAAAAATTAATAACATTTTATTCATGAGTAATTTAAAATATGAAATTAAATCATAATATGGTAAAAATGAAAAAATCTCTCAAATGGCTACAAATAAACATACGAATGTTGAATGATTAACTTGCAGTGTGAAATTTGTGAAAGTAAACAATATGTTTAACAAAGAAAGTCATTGCATTGTTTATTTTCATGTCAAGCGTAAAAAAATAACAGCGAGCAAGATAAATAATAAATAACTTAATTTACCAAAAGTTTTGAATATAATTAAGAACATAGTCATATCATTAAGAACATTATAAGAGTATTCATGTCATTCCTTTTACATGTGGTTTAACTATTTTAGGTTACTAGTTCAATGACCATAGGGTGTAAATAAGTCTAATAGGAGGTATCATGCATAGAAAATAAGGAAAATCAAACCCTTTTAAAATGTCAACTAATGAGTGGGTGCCAATCTCTTCAGAATTGGCGTCCATAGTGTGTGCCACCAATTTAAGCAGAATTGGCATCCACATAGTGGGTCGCGAAGTCAATCAGAATTGGCATTTTATATGGAGAATCACGATTTTGTGCAAAGCCCTATAATCATGCGTTCTAATTGGTTTTGGCCAAAACTCCCAACATGAAACTTATTGTAAACAAGATATAAAATATTTTTACATATTTTATTGAGAACATGGGTATGAGGCCCATGAAACCGAAGTCTGCTCCCCATGGTTTTAAGTTTTAATTCTTCAAAGTAATAAGTTGATTAATGTACATTAATCTGCTTTAATAAGTCAGATACAACAAATGTAAGTTATTTGGAATAAGAGTCTGATAACTTATTCTAATATTTTATGGGGGCTTTATTGTCCCTATGAAATAAGAATTTTGTACACAAAAAAAAACGTCAAAAACCTTGAGTTTTTCTATATGACCTTATCTTATTTGACCATCAAAGGTCCCCTAGATGGTAAATTTGCAAGATAACTTAGCACATCTACAAAGTTTTTTTTTTTTTGTGGGTACCTAATGTGGAGGTGGGTTTTGAATTTAGGTCAGTATAAAATATGATAAAAGGATCTTAACTACTGAGCAACTCTTTGCATATCAAATTTACAAAACTTTACTTTGTAGAAAATTATATTGTTTATGCACATAGCATGTGATATTATACAATAAAAGGTAACTACTGAGAGGACCCTATGAATGTCAAATCCACAAAACTTTAGTTTGTAGAAAATTATATTATTTATGCAAATAGCCTGTGAGACTATATGATAAAAGGGCTTTAACTACTGAGCCACTCTTTAAGTACCAAATCTACAAAATTTTAGTTTGTAAGCCTGTGAGACTTGGGAAGTGGGCCCAAATCCCCAAACATCCCCAAACGTAAGAAAATGGGCTTCCCTCTTGTAAATGGGTTTGGGCCGGAAAGCAGGCCCGGTGGATGCAAGGACTTGTCATCAGAGCCCATTAAGGACTTTTTAATATAAAACATACTGGAAAAAAAATCTGTGAAATATCGTATTTGCCCACACAGAATTTTTAAAGTGAGGAGAACAATAAAAATAGAAAAAAAACTTGGGATTTTTCATCTCAATTCTTGGTAATTTAAATGAAATCTACAATATTTGGTAACAAATACACACCACTAAAAGATTATATTTTTGTATTGTTTTAATATGTTGGCTGTTTATTCGTAAATTAAACTTTAAAAAAGAGATATTTTGAATGTGGCACGTTATGATTAAAAAAAGTACTATTATAAAGTATAAATTCCTAGTTCAGTACAGATAGCAACTAGTTCTATGACCGTACTATAGAAATGTCATAGAATTTGAATAAACAGATTTTATAATTAATATAAGTTAAAATATTATATATTGAACTCACAAAAATTCAAATAATTTTAAATAGAGCTCTCTTATAAAATATTAAATAATTTATTTCTATTAAAATAAAAATTGGGATTTTTCATCTCAATTTTAGGCAATTTAAGTGAAATCTACAACATTAGATAACGAATACACATCACTAAGAGACTATAAATTTGTATTTTTTTTATATGTTGGCTGTTTATTCATAAATTAAACATTAAAAAAAGAGATATTTCGAATGAGAGGCGCTATGATAAAAAAAAAAAAAAATATATATATATATATTATAACTGTAAATTAATAAAGTATAAACTCCTATTCACCTTCTCGAGCATAGATAGCAAATCTCTCTAAACTTGCTTGCAGAGGGGGCAAGTCGGGGGGGAAGAGAGAGTGGGGAAGCTGGGAGAAGAAGACGACGACGAAGGCGCTGGTTTGTGGGTAGAATTGGGTGGTTGGACGTGAATTAGGAGCTGTGCGGCCCCTCTTGCGTTCGATCCATCGGAGGCGGGTGCAGCGGGGAAGAGGCGGAGAGGAGGGCAGAGGGGGGAGGGACAGAGTGAGGGGATGGCGGCGGCGGCAACGATCGCGGCGCCGAGCTCGGCCAGTGGGCTGCTGGCGATGCTCAGCGAGCCGCACCCGGCGCTGAAGCTGCACGCCCTCGGCAACCTCAACTCGCTCATACACCTTTTCTGGCCGGAGATCTCCACCAGCGTCCCCACCATGTCAGTGAAGACGTGCTCCTCCCCGCCGTCACCTTTTCTGGTAGGGGGGTTGACGGGGGGGGGGGGGGGGAGGCACTGGGACGGGAGGGGAAGGGGGGGCCGACAGGGAGGGGGGATCGCCTGGGGGGAGGGGGGTTGCTTGTTGGGGGAGGGGGGGCCTACAGGGGGGAGGGGGGTCGCTTGTTGGGGGATGGGGGGAGGCAATGGTGGGGAAGGGAGGGGTGGCAGGGGTGGGGAATGGGACTGGAGGGGAGGGGGAGGGGGGTCGCAGGGGTGGGGAAGGGGGGCTGGCCGGTTGGAGAAGGGAGGGGGAGGGGGGCGGTAGGAGAGGGGGGCTGGGACGCCGATGGGGAGGTGGGGGGTCGCCGGTGGCGGGGGTGGGGAAGGGAGGGGGAGAGGGGCGCGAGGGTGTGTACATACCGGCGGGGAGGGACTTCCGGTGGCAGAGCACGGCGGCGGCGGCGGGGCCGGTCGGGGCGGAGGCCGGCGCGGCAGGCGCGAGCGGCGAGGGTCGCGGCGAGAGAGAGAGAGAGAGAGAGAGAGAGAGAGAGAGAGAGAGAGAGAGAGAGAGAGAGAGAGAGAGAGAGAGAGGAGAGAGAGAGAGAGAGAGAGAGAGAGAGAGAGAGAGAGAGGAGAGAGAGAGAGAGAGAGAGGGTTTTGCGGGACAAGGTATAGTAGATTTACCGACGGATATTCCGATGGAAATATGTCTGTCGGAATATCCGTCAATATGTTTTCATTACCGACGGACATTTTCGACAGAAATATTTCCGTCGGAATGACCGACGGATATTCCGACTGACATATTGCCATCGGAATGTCCGACGGAATTACCAACGGAAAATAATCCGTCGGAAATTTCCGTCGGTAATCCCGCTTTTTCTTGTAGTGAACCTATCTAACGTGTGTAGAACCAACGTGCCTACCAATCAACTATCGTGAAAGCGTGCAAGCCATAGGACACGAGGATTTAAGGTGGTTCGGAGTACACAACTTGTGTATCCTACATCCACTGTCCACACACACACACGCAAAAACGACTGCTTATGAGCGAGTTTCACTCTACAACACACACACTCACGTCGTCTGATGTAAACACACGATTAGAACAACGTAACCCACATGAATCAAACACAAGAGTCGCTTGACCCAACAACACACACACAAGATATGAAAAACAGAGACAGAGAAGAGTTTTGAGTTGAAGTATCAAATCCTGATATGGAACTCTTCACGATGGTCGTCCAGATGCAGTTCAAACTTCGTCTTGACAAGTATGAGTTGATTTAGAAGCTTGAATCGTAGACGAACCGGCTTCAATCCCGCTCAGAAAATAGTTCTTCTTCGCTCTTGACGGAGGGTTGAAGCAGAGCAGCAGAAAGATCTTTTCTCTTGAGAGTATGCTAGGGTTTTATATGGTGGCTACTTCTGTGCGAAAATACCTTCAAAAGGTTCCTTATATATGCGTGTTCAAGTATGGAGAGTCATGGTAAATGGAAACACCCACATAGGAAACACATAGAAATCTCGGAACTGAAGTTTCTCTTCGTCTGTTGACAACAAGAAGTGCATCTGTCGACAGGTGTTGACAGAATTACAAAAGCCAGAAGACTGGGCTTCCCATGAGACAGTTCCCTATCAGTGGCTATCGATAGGCGATTGGCCTCTGTCGACAGGGACACTTGTCCTGAAGTCTGTTTCACTTCCCTGTGCTTGGCTGTCGACAGGCACCTGTGGAGCTATCGACAGGCACACTTCACACTGAGATTTCTGAAGCTGTCTGTGTCTAGTTGTCGCAGGCCTCTTTGGGGCTGTCGATAGGCACTTGCCTTTTGTGTTTCATTTGATCTTTTGCTCTTGACTTTGGTGCTTTGACTTGCACACTTTCTCACCTATATTTGAGAACATTGTTAGTGAGATATTATGAACATATAAATGATCAAATTAAACATGTGTTTCTTGATTAACATTTGCTTGACTTGTCATTCTTATCATGTTTCACACATTCACATCACATCAATTTGTATTGTTCATGAATTGCTCATCATAAAAAACATAACACATAATACATGAAAACCCAACATTCTCCCCCTGTTTGATGATGACAAAATTTTCAATTGATGCATGATTGATTTGATTGATGTTCTCCCCCTTTTGGCAACATCCAAAAAGACATAAGCAGAAAGGCACGGCATGCACACATGAGAAGTACAGAAGCAAAGAACTGTGAATTTCATTGAAGTGGCATTCAGTACACAGTTACAAAATGGAGTGAGAACATGACAAAAGAAGTGCAAGGGAAGGAAACAACATAAGTGTGATAGCAAATGACGAGAACGGTGACAAGACCCTGACCAAAGAAAAGTAAAGACCACATAACTGATGCCTAGACTCTCCAGACATCATCATTCCCCGGTGGTGGAGAGGCCTGACGGAGACCATGAAGCTCTGTGGAGAGCCTGGTAAGCCGTATCTGAAGCTGGACTTGGGTGTCAGCCAGTGCATCCAAGCTGGTATCAACATTATCTAATCGAGCATTTAGATGGTCAAAACCAGTGGTCATATGGAGCTGCATTTGCGCCATTTGAGCAGTGATGAAATCTCGAAGAGAGGGCTCATCATGTGCTTGTTCATCAGCAGCATCATCAGCGTCAGCTCCCGGAGCATCTATGGGCTCAGACTGTGATTCTTCACCAGCATCATCTTCATCAAATTCATCTTCATCATCTGCCTATGCCTTACCCTTGAGGTCCCTTGTAACAACCCCGTCAATCAGCTTATAGCCCATCCAATGAGCAGCAGTAAGATCAAAGGCACTGCGAGATTTGAGAACAGTCATCTCTTCTCGTAGAATGGGAATGCCAATGAACAAGAGAAGAGAAGTGATGGGACAAGCATAAGGCATAGACCGTTTGGAGCTGGTAAGGCATAGTCAGATGTGAGAAACCATAAGGAGAGGCAAGTTGACCTGATCACCATTAAGAATGGAGTGAAAAAGGGATTTGTGAACGGCAGTCACAAGTTCCCTACTACCATCCTTTGGGACGATGATGGTGGTGAAAATATGGTGGATGAGACGATGAAGAGGAGGAAAGGAGTTGGAATTCCACTGCACACGATCTTTTGAGGAATTGTATGGCTGCAAGGTGATAAGAGTATAGTACTCGGAGGCCAACAGATGATGGTGCATGATGTCAATGCCAGAGTTTGGAATTTGAAGAGCACGAGAAAGAAGATTAGGAGTGAGTTGAAAAGATTGGTCCTTCACCTTGGTGCAGAGATGACCATTCGTTGTGATCCTCAAGTTGTTGTAAAAGTCCATCACAGCTGTTGGAGAATAGCGCTTGTGGGAATAACAGAAGGGAGACCAGCCCTGGACTTCAAAAAGAATCTGCAAATTTGGGAACATGTCGTCCAATGAGACAAAATCAACGTAGCGAGGTTGAACAAACTTGGTGAAGCTGCCATGAGCATTTAGGAACTTCAAATTTGGAGGGATAAGGAGTTCAGGCAGACGATCATCCCGATGCTTTGTGCGACGCTCTGCAGAAGCCCCCGAACCCTCGTCGGCGTGGGGAGAACGAGGACGGAGATGGGAGGCAAGCTTCTTGCTCTTGGGAGCCATGAGAAGAAACGATCCCAGAGAAAAGAAGGACTCAGAAGAAGGAAGGAGACACGAGAAGGAGGAGACACTAGGGAGAGGCAGACTTTGATCTGGCGCCCTGGAGAAGAGGGGTTTCGTGGAGAAGGAAGGAGGAGGGAGTTTTTGGAAGTGAGAAAGGGAGGAAAGGGTCGTGGGTTCCTTTTTAAAGAAAGTGGGAAGGGATTTGAAGAGACAGGGACCCACAAAATCCGCCCTAACGAGCCGCCCGTTGGGCTTCCAAAACAAACCCTGCCGCCGGCTGTCGACAGATGAACAGTCATCTGTCGACAGGCACTTGCAGAAATGTGCCAATCTTGACAGAATTTTCAAGGCAACGAGCATCCAATGTGTATATAAGGTGGGAATTAGGAAAATACTAATTACAAAATGACATACCCACTAATAATTGGGACACGTCAAGTATTTACAATGGTTGTGAAATAATATTCCTGGAATCGCAAGTTGCGTCATGAAGAATACATTATACAAAAACATATGAAAATGAGATAATCCTCTTGAATAAAACCATTGCAGAAAAGCTTATTTCTTAGTGAGTGACAGTCAAAAGGTGTATGAAAAAAAATGTCTACATGGACAATTAGTTATTAATCAACAAATTGGCCTTGATAAGAAAAAATGAGGAGGCTACACTCTATTTCTCCTTTTTTTTATTTGATTCTGAATGAAAAATAAGAGAAAAAGTGGTAATTATGATCACTTGACTTTTTGACGTGAAGATAGACATTTGTGATGCCCATATCTCCTGTTACTCAGTCAAGGTGACCATCATACCATTATACAGAGATAATGAGTAAGCGTTTTAACGCGAAGACAGACATTTGTGATGCCCATGTCCTCGGTTACTTAGCAATACCCAGCATTGCTATGCCTTTATTCCCTTACTTTAATTTTGATACACATATGAGTTTTTGAAATAGGTAGCTTGTCTCCTTTTTTTTTGTTTGTTTTAAAAATTAAGGTCAAGAAGTGGATAAGATGTAAAAGCCAATGCAAGACATAACCTTCAATGACCTTTGGACTTAGCACATGACTTTGAAAAATGATTTTCCACAAGGGAGGTATTCAAGTGAGGTAGGTTAGACTCATGTGATTTGGTAAACGTACTCAAAATGATGCAACCTAGACTCACAGAAGAATAGTATGTCAAAATCATTGTGATTTAGACAATATCTTTGATATTATATGGATATGAAAGATTATAACACAAGTAAGTCACCAATTTTTCACCTTAAATACAGTAGTGAAGTATGCTCATGAAGAATATTGACAAAGAATGAGGAATTGCTTGGAAAATGTGTATCTGTCGACAGCTAAAGGGACCCTGTCGACAGATGTACAAAGCTGTAGATTTCTGGTTTCAGACTGAACAAAGCTGTCGACAGATGGATTTTTGGCTGTCGACAGATGCATACAGATAGAAGTTTTTGAGTTCGAGGAGATCAGAAATAGTGCCTAGCTGTCGACAGATGGGTTTGGGCCTGTCGACAGAGGCACACAGGGTTCAAAATCTGGGTTCTGTGGAGGCATGTCTGTCGACAGAATGGATTAGTGCTGTCGACAGGAGCTTGTACAAGACAAATTTAAGGCTAGGATGAGAGAAAATTGGAACTCCATGCTAGGAAAATGTAGGTATGTGAAATGTGAAGATTTTCCCTTAAGAATTCATTCATCTAACCTGAACTTCCTCCCCCATAGTGTGTGCTTGTGGACACTCACCATTCAAGCAATTCAAGACAAATTTTTCACCAGTTTAGCAAGCAATTACACATAGGTTCATGACAAAAAGATATACCATCACAAAAAATCATTCGTTTGAAAAAAATGAATGGGAAAATTGAAAAGAAACCATATACCTCATTCAAAGTAGATGACCTTTATTTGTAACTTGACTATGGATACATGACGGAGAATGTTTTCTCACGCATAATGATAGTTTCCAAACAAGCATAACTTGTTCTTCCATAGTTTATCATTTGATATACCTCATAGCCGATGCACACAAAGAACATATACTCCAAAATTTGGTATGGGCTTCATTACATTTTGCACAATCCCAATTCTCTTCTCAGTGTTGTGAATCTATCCTCAGCCAATGGTTTTGTGAAAATATCAGCTAATTGCTTATTAGTGGGTATGAAGCTAAGCTCCAAGGATTTGTTGGCTACTTCATCTCTCAAGAAGTGATGTCTTATTTCTATGTGTTTGGTCCTTGAGTGTTGAACTGGGTTCTTTGAGAGATTGATGGCACTAGTATTATCACATAGGATAGGTGTGCATCCAATGTCAATGTTGTAGTCAGACAGTTGACTTTTTATCCACAACACTTGAGCTGCACAACTCCCTGCAGCAACATATTCTGCCTCTACAGTGGAGAGTGCAACCGAGTGTTGCTTTTTGGATGCCCACGAAACCATGCAACCACCAAGAATTTGGCAGTACCCACTAGTGCTCTTTCGATCAATTTTACATCCAGCATAGTCAGCATCAGAATATGATATCAAATCAAAGCTACTTCCTACTGGATACCAAAGACCCAAGTCATACGTACCTGAGAGATATCTGAATATTCTCTTAACTGCAACCAAATGACTTTCCTTTGGACTAGATTGATATCTAGCACAAAGGCAAACACTGAACTGTATATCCGATCTACTTGTAGTAAGATAAATGAGTGAGCCAATCATACCTCGGAATTGCTTTGCATCTACCGGTTTACCTTTCTCATAATTTTCAAGTTTAATGCTTGTGCTCATTGGGGTTGAGGCAGGTTTGGCTTGTTCAAATTGAAATTTTTTGAGAAGCTCCTTAACATATTTTTTTTGATTAATGAAGAAGCCGTCTTCATGTTTCTTTACCTGCAAACCAAGAAAGAATTGAAGCTCTCCTATTAGACTCATCTCAAATTCACTGTGCATATGTTTGGAAAACTCCTCACACAGTGATGGGTTAGTGGAACCAAATATAATGTCATCCACATAAACTTGAACAACAATTATATGATTACGAACTTCCTTAGTAAAGAGTGTTTGGTCCACCTTACCTCTTAAGTAGTTTTTACTCACTAAGAAGTTGCTTAACCTGTCATACCAAGCTCGAGGTGCCTGCTTCAAACCGTAAAGAGCTTTGTGCAACTTGTAAACATGGTTAGGCATTTCTGAATTTTCAAACCCAGGTGGTTGAGAAACATAGACTTCCTCTTTGATGTAGCCATTCAGGAAGACAGTTTTAACATCCATTTGAAAAAGTTTGAACTTGTGCGAGCATGCAGACGCCAACAAGATTCTAACTGCTTCAAGTCTAGCTACCGGTGCAAAGGACTCTTCAAAGTCTATACCAAATTCTTGATTGTATCCTTTTGCTACAAGTCTAGCCTTATTTCTCACCACTTTACCCTCTTCATTTAGCTTATTCCTGAATACCCATCTTGTGCCTATGACAGGAATCTCAGGGGTTCTAGGAACTAAACTCTAGACATTGTTTCTTTGAAATTGACCAAGTTCCTCATGCATGGCATCTATCCAAGAGTTTTCCTTGAGAGCCTCTTCCACATTTTTAGGTTTGACTTGAGAAACAAAAGCTAAATGATCTTGTTCAACTATTTGTCTAACCTGAGACCTAGTTTGAACTTTATCATTTACATTACCTATCACATTATCAAGTGGGTGATCTTTGGAATACCTCACATTTGTGATTGTTGAAGGGCCAGGTTGATCTTGGACTTGTGGAAATTGATCTTGTGGAGATTGTTCTTGAGGAGGGCTTGCTGGAGTGGATTCACCTTGAGGGTCTTCCTCTTGTGGATCTTCATTAGGCTCATCATCTCCCTTTTTGAGAAGGATTTGATGATGATCATCATCATACCTGCGAAAATATCCACTCTTAGTTTTTGGTGCTGTTTGATAATCTCTTTTTTCTTTTATGTGTAGTTGTTCTTCAAGAATTGTTCCATCATCTCCATCTTGAATCCTGTGACGATTTGAATTGTTAGTTTTTGCATGATACTCATCAAAGACGACATGTGGAGTTTCTTCCACAGTTTTATTCTTATTGTTAAACACCCTATATGCTCTAGAGTGTTCTGAGTATCCAAGAAAAATACCTTGATCACTTTTGGCTTCAAACTTGTCTAAATCAACTTTATCATTGTTATGAACAAAGACTTTTGAGCCAAAAACCCTGAAGTACCCAATACTGGGTTTCTTACCTTTTAACAGTTCATAGGGAGTTTTCTTTATCACAGGTTTTACCATGGCTCTGTTGAGAATATAGCACGAGGTGTTCAGTGCTTCTGCCCAAAAGCTCCTTGAAAGTTGACTTTCGACCAGAAGAGTGCGAGCCATTTCCACCAGGGTCTTATTCTTTCTCTCCACTACGCCATTTTGCTTCGGAGTCCTTGGAGAGGAGAATAAGTGTTCTAACCCATGGAGCCTGCAAAAATCAGAAAAAGAATTGTTATCAAACTCTCCCCCGTGATCAGTGCGGATTGAGCATATCTTATGAACATTTCCATGCTCAATCTTATTAAAGAAATCTTCAAAGACTTTGAGTGCTTCATTTTTGTGTGCCAAGAATTTGACCCATGTGAACCTAGAAAAGTCGTCCACAATGACAAAACCAAACTGTTTGCCATTGTGACTTAGAGTTCTAGTAGGTCTAAAAAGGTCAATGTGCAGCAGTTCATATGGTTTAGAGGTGCTTATCGGTGCTTTTGATTTGAAGGATTTCCGGGTTTGTTTTCCCTGTGCACATGCATCATAGAAACTTTCATTCTTGTTGAAAGAAATTTTAGGAAGTCCACTTACCAATTTCAGCTTCATAATCTTGTGCAAGACATTGTAGCTTGCATGGCCAAGCCTACGATGCCACAAAGTAAGCTCATCCTGTTTATTTGCAACAAGACACAAGTTCTCATTTTCTGGATCATCTAAATCAACCAAATAAATGTTGTTCACCCTTTTTCCAGAAAATTTAATACTTCATGTTTCCTTATCAACAATTTGACATGAGTTTGATTCAAACACAACTTTATGACCTTTATCACACAGTTGGCTTATACTAAGCAGATTGTGATTAAGACCGTCAACCAACAGAACATTGTCTATTGAGTTAGAGGCATACTTACCAACCTTACCTGTGCCGATGATCTGGCCTTTATTGTTACCTCCAAAGACATCTTGACCTCCGTATTTTTCAACCAGCAAACAAAATTTGTCTTTGTCGCCCGTCATGTGCCTCGAACATCCACTATTCAAGTACCATTTGTTTTGATTTTGGGCTGCTAGGCATTCCTCATTGGAGTCATCACTTCTTGCCATTAAGCATTGAATTTCTTCATCTCCAGAGGTTGCTTGTGTGTCCTCATCTTCATCTTCATCACTCCAAGTTGCCAACATTGCCTTGGCTTTCTTGAAGGTGAATTTCTCTTTCTTCAATTTCTTCTTGAGTTCCGGGCATTCTCATCTCATATGCCCTTGTTTCTTGCACTTATAGCATACAATGTCAGATTTTTTGTTAGACTCAAATTTATTTGAAAAATCTTTCTTCTGGAAGGATTTGGAGTTACCTGAGCCTTTCCTTTTGAATTTAAGGAATTTTTTGAACTGTCTAGTGAGCATTGCCATTTCATCATTCTCACTCTCACTAGAAGTTCGATCTTCATCACTTTCCTGTTGAGCATCCTTTTTGGAACTTGAAGAATTTTTGTTGGAAGCTTTTAAAGCAATTGACTTTTTTGGGTTTTCTTCAATTTCTTTTCTTTTCACATTTATTTCATATGTCATCAGGGAGCCAATTAATTCATCCAATTTCATTTTTGAAAGATCTTTAGAATCCTCAATGACAGTGGCCTTAGTGTTCCATGAGGATGGAAGAGACCGAAGTATCTTCCTAACCAAGTCACTTTTTGAGTATTCTTTCTTAAGACCTTTCAGACCATTGATTATTAACATGAATCTAGCAAACATATCTGATATAGTTCATCATGTTTCATTTTAAACATTTCATATTCAGATATTAACATGCTTGCTTTGGTTTCCCTTACCTCCGACGTACCTTTGTAGATGAGTTCAAGCTTGTCCCACATCTCTTTTGCTGAAGTGCATGTGGAGACTCTTGAGTACTCCTTAGGGTGTACAACACACTGCATCATGTTCAATGCGCTCCAGTTGAGAGTTCCCTTAGCAATTTGGTCATTTGTCCACGCATCTTAATCATCGGGCAGCACATACGCTCCTTTGTGGACGATTTTCCAAAGTTCATAATTTTGAGCTCTTAGAAACACCTACATATGATTTTTCCAGTAAGGATAATTAGTGCCATCAAAGAAGGGTGGCCTGGTCACTGAATGTCCCTCGACCATATACCCCTTGTTAGATTCCATGAGATCGAGAATCTCCTGATCGTAAGATCAAACAATTAATATAGTAAATCGGAGAAACCTTGCTCTGATACCATTGAAAGATGTGCGGAATTATCTAATATGGTAATCTAGAAGGGGCGGTTGAATAGATTACAACTGACTTTAACCAAGACTGACTTCTTTTTGGCGAAAACACAAACTTATTGAAATCTTAAACAGATTCAAGTTTGATTTGACTTGCAGTTAGTGTGCTTGTGGTGAATAGAATATGAACAGCCTATCTAACGTGTGTAGAACCAACATACCTACCAATCAACTATCGTGAAAGCGTGCAAACCATAGGACACGAGGATTTAAGATGGTTCGGAGTACACAACTTGTGTATCCTACGTCCACCGTCCACACACACACGCAGAAACGACTGCTTATGAGCGAGTTTCACTCTACAACACACACACTCACATCGTCTGATGTAAACACATGATCAGAACAATGTAACCCATGTGAATCAAGCACAAGAGTCGCTTGACCCAACAACACACACACAAGATATGAAAAACAGAGACAGAGAAGAGTTTTGAGTTGAAGTATCAAATCCTGATATGGAACTCTTCACGATGGTCATCCAGATGCAGTTCAAATTTCATCTTGACAAGTATGAGTTGATGTAGAAGCTTGAATCGCAGACGAACCGGCTTCAATCCTGCTCAGAAAATAGTTCTTCTTCGCTCTTGACGGAGGGTTGAAGTAGAGCAGCATAAAGATTTTTTCTCTTGAGAGTATGCTAGGGTTTTGTATAGTGGCTGCTTTTGTGCGAAAATACCTTCAAAAGGTTCCTCATATAAGGTGTTCAAGTATGGAGAGTCATGGTAAATGGAAACACCCACATAGGAAACACAGAGAAATCTCGGATCTGAAGTTTCTCTTCATCTGTCGACAACAAGAAGTGCATCTGTCGAAAGGTGCTGACAGAATTACAAAAGCCAGAAGACTGGGCTTCCCAGGAGACAGTTTCCTGTTAGTGGCTGTCGACAGGCGATTGGCCTCTATCGACAGGGACACTTGTCCTGAAGTCTGTTTCACTTCCCTGTGCTTGGCTGTCGACAGACTCCTGTGGAGCTGTCGACAGGCACACTTCACACTGAGATTTCTGAAGCTGTCTGTGTCTAGTTGTCGACAGGCCTCTTTGGGGTTGTCGACAGGCACTTGCCTTTTGTGTTTCATTTGATCTTTTGCTCTTGACTTTGGTGCTTTGACTTGCACACTTTCTCACCTATATTTGAGAACATTGTTAGTGAGATATTATGAACATATAAATGATCAAATTAAACATGTGTTTCTTGATTAACATTTGCTTGACTTGTCATTCTTATCATGTTTCACACATTCACATCACATCAATTTGTATTGTTCATGGAATGCTCATCATAAAAAACATAACACATAATACATGAAAACCCAACAGATGACATGTAAAAACAGTAATCGATGTGCTATACTAACAGTAATCGATGGAACCTTTGTTCTCTAATCGATGTAGAACTTAGTCAGTAATCAATATGAATTGAACAAAAATCGATTTAGCTTTCCTGTGCAAATCATGAAACGATAGTGCCATATTATGCTGTATTTATGAGGAAAAATTATATTAAATATATTCATGATATTTAAGTTAATCATGAGTTTTGTTACCACCACAATAAAGGATAAAATATAAGAGTGGTTCAATAATCTCCCCTTTTTAGTGATGACAAAACTCATGTGAATTTTCTAACATAAACAAAAAATCAAACATTAAATAGAAAATTCATGAGTAAAATACTTTCCCCCTTTTTGTCAATAACCAAAAAGGAATGATCTTACCATTTGCATTTTCTCTCTTTTGTAAAGACTTTTTACCAATATGTTGTGAGATTGAAGGAGAGGGGTTCAACAATAAGTTTACTGCTGTCATTGTTTATTGCTTCCCCTTAGTGTTTGCTCCCCCTGAATGTGAGGCTCCCCATTGATGTGAGGCTCCCCCTCAGTGTATGGCTCCCCCTTATTGTAAGACTTAATGAATCTTCAATCTTCTTCTGATCTTGAGTTTGTCGACATCTGTTGTTGCACTTCCACTTGTTGTTTGTCAAGTCTTCAAGAATTTTACCTGCATTGATCTTAAAAATAGAAAAACTGAAAAAAGCTTATTAGTAGTATTGTATATCAAATACAAATCTGTGACTACTCCCTCTTCAGATTTAAGTTGGATGAAGAGCTGGCAGTCACCAATGCCTTAAGCATCCTTTGTTCTTGATGCTCAAAGGCTATCCTGCAAACAACTTATTCAGAAATAGGTACCCAAATCTTTTTGGGTCCTTGATGGTTAGATGCATGAAAATATCCTTTCAGAATCCATACTGTAACGACCCCGAGAACCCGACCCTCGGCCCATATCGAGGACCCAATTTTTGCGGTCGCCACCCACGGATCCGGGGACCTGGAAGGGCTATAACACAAGTCTAACAGAATATGTAAAGGAAATAAACGTCAACTATTGAACTAGGAGCACACACGCGGAAGCAGGAAGAAGAGCGAGACCATAGCGTATCACTTTAGGCACAGTCCCAACACACACACACAACTAGTACAAGTAAAATGGGGGAGGACAGAGCCCTTAGGGGCATACCCCAAGGGTGAAGTACATCTGAAGGGGGAAACCCACTGCCAGCCACGGGGACGACGACTACCGCTCCATCTCCTCCGCCCGACGCGCACTCGACCGCTGCTGAGAAGTCTCACCTGAAAAAAGAAGGGATGAGCATCACAACAGAAGCTCAGTAGGGACTACCAATCTCCTACTAGCTCTAACAGACAGGAAAGAATATACATAGACAAATTAAATGATAGTAGTTCTATATATATTCTAAGCTACACAGGAAAGTGCAGAAGCAAAGCTAAATAACTAGTGATGGTACAGAAAAGACACCGCGGTCAGAAACTCCGTACGACCTGCACGTCGTGACCACCATATGGCTGGCAACATAGATAGAGGAACCCTGCCTGAACAAGATACACTAGCTACGGAAACCGCTACCACTAGTCAACCGGTCAAAAGCGTCCACTGACGTCTTACCCTCGACCCAGGTTCAAACCTCCACTCTCGTGAGAGTGGGGGCAGAAGCATAAAGTAACACAATAGTAACCGCCGCAGTCTGGCCAGACTACAGTCCCACGCCTGGCCTATCTAGGTGGTTCTGGGGCCACAAAGAGCGATGCAATGAGAAAAAGGACTAGCTGGCCTACACCGGGTAGAACTCCGGCCGTCCTCGGTGTCCCAGACCAACCAAGAGAGCTCTGCAAATGACTCGACACCGCTGTCCTAACCACCATTTTCCCCTCTACTCTAGAGTCAGTGACTCGAGTATGCTCGTCGCCCCGAACGCTCCCTCTAAGGCGCACGAGGATGGGGGTCCCAGGTAAACGATAACAACTTCTCTCACGACTAGTGTAGGACTGTACTAGGAACTAACACTAGTGCCACGTGTATAGAAAGAACCGGAAATGGTGAAGACTCCACAAGAAACCGAACTCTGCAAGTACTTACCTGAATCTGATATTGTCGCGACGCCACAGGCTGTCGCGACATTGTCGCGGCGCCAAGGCTGGCCGTGACCATGTCGCGACGCCCGAGGGCATCGCGATGATGTCGCGGTGGCCATGCCGCTCGCGACATCATCGCGACCCCTATGCCGGTCACATCCTTAGTCGAGAGGCTCCCGAGACAACCCTCCTGAGGACCGCTCAAAAACCATACAAAAACACATCCACAGGGGGAGGGGAGCATGGGAAACACTATAGAAGCTTCTAATCAAGGCAAACCACCCTCACACCCCATAAAGCATGCATTACAAGGAAATCTACACTTGAAGGAAACCTCACTCACCATGAGCATGGACCTCACACCCCACAATCCCCAGAACCACAGAGAAACCAAGATCTCAAGGGGAAGGGGAACATGCTAGAACGAGAGGGAAAGAGAGGCCCCTACCTCAAGGAGTAGAGCCGACCCGATGGAGCCTTCTCATCGGAATGGCCACCTCCTCCTCCCTCCTAGCACCACACGGATATCGCCTATATGGACGGGGCGTCACCTCCTCGCCAAGAACACCCAAGAATTGCCGGAGAAGCAAATGGGCTCAGAGGGGGAAGAAGAAGGGAGAAGAAGAAGAAAGGAAGGAGAGAGGGGGAAAAGGGGTCGCCTGCCTCGATTTTGAACCGACGGCCCCAAAGACGCGACGGGTCGAGCCGGTGCGACAACGACCTTGTTGCGACCGCCCTGCAGGTCACGACCATGCCACGACCGCCTACGCCGGCGTGACACCAAAAGTGGTCAAACCTCGAAAACCGAGAAATCCAGAATGCGACGGCCTGCCAGGTCGTGTCAATGCTGTACGCGCCTGATGCCCGACAAGGCTGTTCTGACAGAAAAGACAGCGGTCAGAACGAAGTCGCATCGCCTTCAGATGCTGACAAGAATGCGACGCCCACCCCTGTCGCTACCAGAACGCGACGACTAGGTGTGCCACGACCAAAAGCATGTCGCGACCGGCTCCTTTGGCACGACAACGTCGCGACCAAGGGGGTCTATCATGACCAAGAGGATTGGGCTAAGGGCCCGAGAGGGCCGAGTCTTACACATACTAAGTGCCGAGTTGTGCAGGTGTTTACTCTGTGGTCTAATTTATTGCAATGAGAACAACAATGAATGTAATCTATTTTGTAGTCCTCATTATCTTTGTGATGTTTGTTTATAACATGATTTTAGACACCTTTTTCTTTTGAAAGCATTTGTTCATTACAGGGGCCTTTTTCTAAGGCATCTTGGTTTCTTTCACAAATTTTGGCAATTGATATTTTTCAGGATACTTAATTTATTTTCCTTTTTCGAGAGGTTTGTATCCAAGACCTTTTTTATTGTTGCCAGATTTTGAGCCTTTTAAGCATAAAGCTAGAGATGTTTTACCTTTTGTTAATTTTCTAAGTGATTCTTTTAAATAAAGATTTTCTTCAGTTAGAGTTTTCAATTTTTCTTCTAACTCTAATTTTTCATTGTTCTTTCTCTTTAAATCTTCATTTAAAAGATAATAATTATTTTTTACTTTCCTTTAATTGTGTTTCCAACTATCCCATTTCTGATTTAGGATCAGAATTAGTGTTTTTTAAGAAAGTAAGGTTATTTTTCAAATTCTTTAATTCTTTTACAACACCTTTATGTTTTTCATAAAATTCATTAAAGACATCTTCTAAATCTTCAGACTCTGACCCTGAATCAGTGCAAGAATTAAAAGATGGGTAAGAATGTACCTCATCTAGTCCATCCATGAGGGCTAGACTTATCTGCTCTTTTTCTGAATCTAAGCTTGATGAATTTGAAGTGGAGACTTCTTCATTGTCCCAAGCAGCTGCCATGACTCTCCTTTTGAAATTCTTGTGCTTTTCATCACTTCTTTGCTTCTTCTTGGATTTATCTTGTTGACCAGTTTTCTTGAGCCTTGGACAATCTGACCTTAGATGTCCAGGCTTCCTACATTCATAACAAACTGGTTCCTTTTTTTTTTTTATCTTTCTTTTGGATCCTTCTTGATCCATTCTTCTTCTTCTTTAGAATTCTCTGAAGCTTGGACATTACATCATCTACATCACTGTCTTTAGAGCCTGCATTTTCTGAACTAGAAGAAGAAGAGGAGGAAGGAGCAGCTATGAGTTTAAAAGCATTTGTGACATTTTTCTTGGATATGCTTGAAGATAGTCATTCCATCTTGATTTCATGTGCCATCAATGATTCAATGAGCTTTTCTAATGACATAGTTGTAAGGTCATTAGCTTCTTCGATGGTTGTCACTTTGGGTGTCCACTGGTTTAGTAGGGATCTGACAATTTTTTTACCATATCCCCAGTGTTGTATATCTTTCCAAGTATTGCAAGACCATTAGTTATGTTAGTAAATTTGCTATACATTTGGGTAATGGTCTCACCTGTTACTATTTGGAACTTTTCGTACTGTGTAACAGGATATCAATCCTAGTTTCCTTTACTTTGTCGGTTCCTTCATATGTGAGCTTCAGCTTGTCCCACATTTCCTTGGCTGATTTGCATGTTGAGATCCTGTTGAATTCACTTCTTGTCAGAGCACAACAAATGAAATTCTTGGCTTTACTATCCCGTGAGAGCAATTTTCTATCATTGTCTATCCATTCCTCTCTTGGGTTGAGAACTATCAGATCTTCTTCTTCAATGATAGTCCATAGTTGATAATCATAACCCTGGAGAAAAAACTCCATCATTGTCTTCCAATAGTTGTAATCTTCTCCATCAAACAAGGGTGGTTTGTTGACAGATTGGCCTTCCGCAAATCATTGAGCTGCCATTTGATCTTTGCTTTGAGATTGTTAGATCTTCTTGAAGTTCAAAGACCAGTGCTCTGATACCACTTGTTGGCCCACGGATGTGGCAGTAAGGATAAACCTAGAGGGGGCGTGAATAGGTTTTCTGAAAATACAAATAAAAATCACCACTTGAAAACTTTGGTTAGTGAATGTAGTTGTGTACAGTAGATAGAGTAGCTGTGCGGAAGTAATTCAAACAAACAATTACACAGATGAAGACAAAGAATTTTATCTTGGTTCGGTACTTCTCAAATGGAAGACCTACATCCAGTCCCCAAGCAAATCTTGGGATTTTACTAACCAGGGTACAATCCCCCCAAGGATATACAAACCCCCAGCTCCCCGCTGGTCCTCTTTCTTTCCGAGTAGGAAGGAAACTCACTTCTGTTATAGGTCAAGAAGCCACCCTCCTAGAACAAATCCAATGCTGTCCTGCTAGACTAAACCCCTAGCTGGGTTCTGCTGACACCAACCCTAGCTAGGTTTTTCCCTTAACACAAGGGGAACACTGTGTACAGTCCCACAGCTAGACAGAATCCACCAGCACCCAACTGGCCTTCTCTTCACATAGGAAGAGGAACACTGTATACAGTCCTACAACTGGACACAAGTCTTTCTTAGAAAAGAAAGAATAGACTGAGAGCTATACAAGATGAACATTAAGGAATTCAAACTCTCAGCTTACGGACTCTCCCCCAGATTTATAATGATGCACAGAGAGAGTGAATAGAGAAAAGAAGCTTGAATGCTTGAAGACTTCAGATGGTTGCTTGCATGCACACTTCTTCTTGGGCTCTAGCTCTTTCTTGCTTTGAGTGTGTATGGCATTGAGGCTTCTCATTAGATGTACACTCTTTGAATGATTTTCAGGTTTTCTCTTTTAAAGAGCAGCTTGAACAGATCCATTGAAGAGTAGCCGTTGGAGCTCTTTGACCCGTTGTGACTCTTCTAGCTGTTGCTCATCTTCTTCTTCATCTCCTTTCCTTCTTCTTCTGTCTAACATATATCTTCATGTGTCTAATGGATGCTAATAGTAGGTCCAAGAGTAGAATAGTCCTGCAGAGATTTAATGCAAATAGGAACATGTTAGACTAAAGAAGTCTTCTGACAGATAGCCCATACCTCTTATGTGTAGGTCCATGATTTTCATTGACATCCAGATATGTTAGGTAAGACCTTTGCTTTTTAGCATAAGAAAGGAGTCCTTTCAGTCCTTAATTTCTGCTGATTCCTTTGCTTACCTATCCTGATAAGATAGAAGGTACACAGTAGAAATATCTTCTGTCAATCAGAGAAATAATAAGTTATACATATGAAGTACATTTAAACTTTCATTTGAGCGCCAAAGACATTTGAAACATTTGAAATACAGAGGCAATTGATGTTTAAGTATAATAGTAATCCATGTTTCAAAGGCAATCAATGTTTCATAAAGGTAATCAATGTTATAGAGGCAATCAATGTTTCATAAAGGTAATCGATGTTTAAGTGAAGCAATCGATGTTTGAGACAATCAATGTTTAAAAGACAATTGATGTTTAAATGAAGCAATCCTTGTTTGATTTGTAATAGTAATCAATGTTTAAGTGAAGCAATCAATGTTATGAGGCAATTGATCTGTAAAGAGGCAATCAATGTTTATGCAAGACAATCGATGTTTTATAAGTAATCGATGTCTAATAGTAATCAATGTTTCAATGCAATCGATGTTTCAATGTAATAGATGTTTCAATGTAATCGATGTTCAAAGGTAATCGATGTGAACACAATCGATGTTTAAATATAATCGATGTTAAAGTGCAATCGATGTTTGTGACATGTAAAAACAATAATCGATGTGCTATTCTTACAGATATCGATGAAACCTTTGTTCTCTAATCAGTGTGGCACTTAATCAGTAATCGATATGCATTGAACAACAACCGATTTAGCTTTCCAGTGCAAATCATGAAACGATAGTGCCATAGTATGTTGTATTTATGATGAAAACATGATGTTAAATACATTCATGATATTTAAGTTAATCATGAGTTTTGTTATCACCAAAATAAAGAATAAAATGTAAGAGTGGTTCAACAAAAACCTGTTAGATTAGTTGATCTAGCAACTCCCTTAGGGATTCGCTGTTACTACATGTTGGCTCGGGATTGGGTGTGTGTAGTGGCATCGGTGCTTGACAGCCCAACATGCCTCAAGGACTAATCGTCTTGTGCAAAGCCCCTCAGGGCGACCATAGCATTGATGTGGGTTCTGTGCTACCATAAAGGAAATACGGTCTGCCTTCAGTATCAGCTCAATATTTTGGTGCAACGGTTGGGGCTTGATCCAACAAGTGGTATCAGAGCAAGGTTGCTGGTTCGAATCCCCTGGGTGTTGCCTTGGGGGGAGCTTATTGGATTATTTGATCCAGCAACTCCCATAGGGATTCACTGTTCTTACATGCTGGCCCAAGATCGGGTATGTGTAGTGGCATCGATGCATGATAGCCCAGCCCACCGCAGGGACTAACCGCCCTGTGAAAAGCCCCTCAGGTCGACCACATTGTTGATGTGGGGTTCTACGCTGCCATAAAGAAAACATAGGCCACCTTCACTATCAGTTCGAGCTTTTGGTGCAATGGTTGAGGCTTGATCTAACAAAACCAACGTTAGACACTACGAACATCTGCATTGGAAAAGTGCAACAAAGTGAGAAGACTTAACAGACATATCAACAACTATCTTTAAAAGAACCAGGATAAAAAGAGAAGACTAGAAAATAAAATGGTAGATGAATGAGATGCCACTCCAATCCTCATGCAACAAGCAAAAGTGCTCAAGCAAATCTTTCAAGAGTCCAGTCGTTTAGATCTATCTCTTGTGTTCTTGCAAAATTTTCTTCTTGAGAGGAAGATAGCTCTACATCTGAGAGTTGCTTATTGTAAACCTTCCTTCTCTCAGTTTCTATCTCAGATGAAGCGTCATCCTATTCATCTTGAGCTTGTGTAGGGACACTATAGAAACCCTTGATTTCCAAGGTTATGCCTCTTCCTGTGCCAAAAGAAGGATTGTAAGGGTCTTTACAAGCGTCTGTTCCCCTTTGTGATAAGAGAATAGTAGCAGGTGGCTAGCAGTTTCGTCCATCAGAGGGACTATACTTTGAGTTCCCCTTGTGAAGAAGGGAGGACCATCTGTGCTGGTGTTGTATTCATCCTTAAGGAGGACTGTACCTTTGGTTTATTAAAATCCAAGTAGTTTCTTGGAGACTGAATGTAGGACTAAGAAAGAACTTAGTGTGGAACCCAGATAAATCCCTCGTACACGTGTGATTGTAAATGTGTCCGTTTACGCTATTAACTAACTCTAACAATCTCGTTTAAGTTTGTTTTTAAGCTACATAAATGTTTTAGCAAGCCATTCAACTCCCCTTCTGGGCTTTCTAGCTGGGCAAAGATCAATGGCAGCTTAAGGCAACGCCGAGGGTCAGTCTGTCAATAGGCCACCACTGTTCGATGGTGAAGACTACAACTACTAGAAGACAAAAATGGAATTCTTCCTTTAAAGACTTGATTATCAACTTTGGAGCATCATAAAAGATGGAGTTTAATCATACTAAACTCAAAAGAAAGTTGGACTAACAATGATAAAAGGATGTTGTCTTAAAACAACAAGGCTAAGAGTATTTTATGTTGTGCATTGTCCAAGAAATAATTTAATAAGATTTCAACGTGTAAATTTGCCAAAGAAATGTGGGACAAGCTAAAACTCCGCGTATGAAGGAACAACAAGGTTAAAGAAACTAGAATTGACATCTTGGTGACACAATATGAGAAGTTCCAAATGCAGTCAGATGAGACCATCACACAAATGTACAACATATTTACTTACATAACCAAAGGTTGTAGGATCGAGTGATTAGGTGAAGCAGATCTAGAAGGGGGGGTTGAATAGATCTGTTGCCAATTTTTGCGAAAGCTTAGGAAAATTAAAAACTGCTTTGACTCAGAGATCTAATCACAACAATAATTTCCAAATCCGATATGTGAGTGTGTAAGAGGAGGTGTGAGACAATTAGGCAATTAGTGTGAAACCGCAATCCTATGTAATCGTCTAACGCAGATCAACAATTCAAACCATTGCACATAGGATTTTTTAGGTGGTTTGGAAATCACACTTGTGATCCCTACATCCACCCCTCATACAGTGAGGACACACTACTCAAAATTTGAGTACAACTCACACTGGAGCATGACAACTCCAACACACTTGAGTTCACCAACTTACACACAAATTCTAGAGCACACCCGCTCCAGAAACTGAGCACACTTGCTCAACCACACATTGAGTAGACAACTCACACAAACCGAGCTAAATAGCTCACAAAACACAAGCTAGATCAAGACCAGCACAAATCAAATCCTCTAGCAAAGATTTGATTCAAGACAAATTCATTCACAGAAACTTGTGCAGCACTTCATGCACAAATCCCATGGATGAATCAGGAGAACAACTTCAGAAATGATAGGAATAGATACAGTATTTGTATTATCCGATGGAGATTCCATTGCAGAAGGTTGAATTGAAGAGATTCGTTGATGCTTTCAATCACTTGGCGATGCTCTGCTTCAGTAGCCTTTGGATCACCATAAATTCCCTTCAATTTCTTGCTTCTGCTGTATCTGCTCCTTTGAGAAGTGCTTCAGCTCCTTCTCCAGAGCTCTCCTTCGATCCCTTGTGCTGTCCAAGGATGTAGATGAATCACCACAACAACGAAATGAACGAGAGCGGGAGATTCCCCTTTTTGCCGCCAAAAGCTTTTACTGGAATATTCTGGAGGTCTCCTCTTGTTTGGGGGGCCGATAATTGGGGGTATATATAGCCCCATAAGTCCAATTGTACCCTTGGGGTGCGTGGACACATGATCCAAGTCAAGTCCCCTTGAACCCCAAGCAGCCACATGTCCAGAGGAATCTGAAGAGAAGACTTCAGCCGGAGTGTGTCGACACCCCTACTGAGTGTGTCGACACACTGTTCCAGACAGGCAAAATCATCTCCTGGAAACTGGGTCTAGTACGGCTGTTCATGGTTCAGTTCGGTCCGGTTTAGACCTCTTTTTGAAGAAAACCGAACCGAACCAAAATTTTATTCAAACCGAACCAAACCGAACCGAATCGGTTCGGTTCAGTTTGAACCGAAAATAAAAAAAAAGCCTAAAATACACGCGCGGGACGGTCATGGGTTTCTAACCCAGGACCGCCCCAAAGGAAGAAGCGCTCCTAGCCACTGGGCTAGGCGTAATTTTATGTTATATTTATTATTCAAATATATTTATTATATATTTTCGGTTCATTCGGTTTCACTGTGCAAAACCGAACTGAACCGTGGCACTTCTCAAACCGAACCGAACCGAATTAGCCAGTTCGGTTCGGTTTTTCAGGTTGAACCATATTATGAACAGCCTAGGGTCTAGTGTCGACACCACTATACTGTCCCAGTCAGACAAAAGGGTCTCCTGGAATCCGGAACTAGTGTCGACACCACCATTGAGTGTGTCGACACACTTTGACCATATCTTCAAATATGGCTTCAGGGACAGTGATCTAGTGTCGACACCACCAAGGGATTTGTCGACACCACCATGACAAAAACTATATGGCCCTTAAAATTTAACATATAAACTATTAGCACAATACATTATCATCAAAGTATGAAGTGTAAAATGTTCAAACCATGTTGGTTGGGCATTATTATTCTATGAAGGAGGTATGTACCATGTTCAACCCAACAAGCATAAAATCACATAATGTCATCATCAAAACTAGAGAGAGAGAGGGAGATTAGTTAAAAAATTGTAGAACCACACTCAACCCAACATTCTCCCCCTTTTTGATGGCAACAATGAATCAATATGGAAGTTTGATTTTCTTATACATGTGATTTTTTTGAGTCATTCATTCACATAGTTCCAAGCATACAAGAACCATAGCAAGGACATTCAACATGTTCATCATACCAACAATTGTCATTAAAAGAGATTTTCTACAAAAATATGACAGTTGTCACAGTCAAAGACAAAATGTTGCTAACAAGCATCCCTTTCAAAATGAATCATACAATACAATATGACAATCACATCAAAAAGGTTTGCTTACAAGCAGCCTAATCACAACATGAATCAACCCAAGAACCAACCCTTCTCCCCCTTTGACATCATCAAAACAAGAAAATCCATCAAGAGGATGGAGGTGGAGGAGGGAGAGGGAGTAAAATAGACTCTAGGGACTGCATTCTGGCCTCCATAGCAGATAAGTTTGTCCTCAGCTGAGTTTGCATGGTGGCCAAACGAGTATGCAACATTTCTTCCATACGTTGATGATTGTCATACATATTTGCTTGAAAAGAGATGAGATCAGCTGACACAGGTGGAGATGCTGAAGAAGAGCTTGGAAGATTGCCATGTCTGTGGAAGGTACGGAGCTCACTCTTGAGAGCTGCCATTCCTGATCAATGTGAGCTACCAAGTTCTTCATGCCTTCCATAACATCAACCAGTGAGCAAAAGATAGTCGAGTCTTCGATGCTTGAGAGACAGCTTCCTGACTGTTGAAAAGACTTCGCTGAGTGTTAGCTAAAATTCCTTGGAGAACAATTTCAAGCTTGTCTTGAAGTTCTTTCAATTGGCCACAAGCATCTCCCAATGTGCCAATAAGCCTGTTGAATCTATGGGTTGCATGTTCTGCTATCTCTTTCTGTCTAATAAACTGACCATTAACTGTACTTTCCAACCTTTGAATGCGAAGCTCAAATCTGTCGGCCAGTTGAAGTATAGAAGAATTGAGAGTGGCAAACTTGTCTTCAAGAAAGGTGTAAGCTCTGGTGGAACAGAAGGTCCACCAGTAGAAGTGGATGCTAAACCAGGGAATTGGGGAAGAAGGATGGAGGATCCACATCATGAGGTAGAGGTGAAGAACCAGGTAGTGTGGGTGAGTGGTGTGTATCTGGAGGAACTTGGACCTCAACCTCAGGTGGGGGCTGAACCTCTAGAGCAGGTTGTGGTGATTGAACAGCAGAAGGCTGTCCCTCTACTTCAGGTGCAGCAGGTGGCTCAATAATTGGCCCACAAAAAACTTGAGCACCCTCAATCTGAAAACCCATAAATTTTTGCAAATGTTTCAAACAATAAATATTGTTTGGTGGAATGGATTGAACTTTTTCGTTTGCAAAAGAAACACCAAAATGTTGAAAGACAATAGTTAGAGGTGCAGGGCATATGGCAGTGATCTATGAAGATCAAATTGACCTTGATATCCTTCTTCATGCAATACAAGACAAACCTCTGAATGTCTGTGAGCCTGTCCCTTCCACCACCTTTGTGTGTGATAATCGTAGTGAGAATGCGATGATTAACTGAAGGACAGGTGGAATTGTTTTGTATTGAACTTAGTGACATAGGTTTGCCTGGAGTCTATTTGATCATGAGGCAGACCAGTAAGCAAGGTGTATGCTTCATGTAAGTCAAATTCAATTTATGGTATCTTCCCCTTCATCAGAAATCTTGAAAAGTCTAGAAGCCATCTCAGTTGATAAGAGAATAGAAACCCCTTTCACTTCAGATTGAAAACCTCTGTACAACAAGACGTCAAATTCATATAAAATTCATGTACCAGTCTAGGGTAGAAAGTACGGAATTCAGAAATAAATGGCAGCCAGCCTTGAAACTTGAAAAAGTTGATGAAATCAGGAAATGCATTGGCAAGTTCTCATCTTGCAAATCAACAGCCCTGGCTTGAATAGGTTTCCCTTCAGTGACTATCTTGGAAGGTGTAGCCTCAGAAGGATTGGAAGACCCAGATGAGGTGGAGGAGGATTCCTCCGACGTGTCTGAAGAACTGGATAGAAGCTTCCTCTGGGGATGATGAGGCACTTTGCAGGATTTCCCGCGACCAAGGATGACAACCTACCTCGTTTGGAGGGGGTTGCAGAGGGTGAAGACACATCCTGTTGCTGTGTCGGATCATGGCGGCGCTTGCTCCGACGTTCAGTTAGGGGTTCTTCGATTACAACCCCATGAGCAGTAGCCCTTGACCTCGCACCCCTTTTTGGTGTCTGCTTGGGAGGCATCGCAACAAGCAGAGAAGAGAGGAAGATGATGGGGCGGAGGAGGAGATGGCGGGAACAAGAGAGAAATCTTCTGTTTCCGTTGATATGAAAGGGGGTGGTGGGTCGACCTACAAAGAAGGGCATAGAAAAAGGTCCCACGTAAGAGATGAAGAGGTAAGATGAGCCGCCGGTACACCCTTACCCTAAACAGTGTCTGATGAAGAAATCCGCTTGGAGAAGCAGTGGTGTCGACACAGGAGGGGACTGTGTCGACCTAACCAGTGATGGTGTCGACACATGAAGAGACTGTGTCGACCTGGCTGGACAAACACTGATGATATGTACAGGAAAACTGGAAGGAGTCTTTATGATGATGAAAGAAGTATGGAATCAACTTGTCAAGGATTTATTATGTCAAAGAATTCATTTGTCATTTCTTAACAAAAGCCCATTATTAATTCAGGGTTAAACCAGCCTACAAGAGTTTTCATTGATTGTAATGAAACTGAAATGACATTTTTGAATGATATAGGACATTCATACAGTTAATGGCAATCTTCATATTCTTCTAATCCAAAGAATGAAATTTCTTTTAGAATGAAGCCAATTGTGATGAACTAAACAGTCTTAAGCAATCTGAGTTGGGGCAAGGTTGTTTGTTTGATTGATTCTCCTTGGACATATATGTTTTTTTTTTTTATCAATCTATCAAATGTAGCAAATCTTGTTCACACAAGAACTAATACTTTTTACACACCATAGTCTCTGGTTACTAAAGATTTGCTCATTATCTAGTTTCAAGGGGTAAATGATAATCTTTTGACATGAAAATATATGTTTATGAGACGCCAATATTCCAGTTACTCAGTTATCAGAAATATTGTAAGATTTTTTTTTTACTTTGTTTGACCCCTGCGAACAAAGATAGCAAAAACACCTCATGACATACATGACACTTGATTCTTTGTAAGGTTTGTAGTTTCTCAGCATTAGTGCCATTGCTCTGTTGAACGATAGATTTAAGGAGAATATTGTAAAGTTGAAAACAACCCTTTCCCTCATTAGTTGTAAAAGATAGTCTAGTCTAAGTCAATGCACATGTGATCTTCATGTCTTGAAGGAAATTAAATTACTGTAGGAGTTCAGAATATGTTGAAGATTGACTGTAAAGATGGTAGATCAGCCCAAAAGTCATTCTGTGGTTTCTTTTGAGAAAATTAATGAACATCTCATGAATAGGAATTGTGTCAACACAATGAATGAATTCTGGTTTATGTAAGAAAAGAGTTATGAATTCTTTAGCTTCCCCTTAGTTGATGATTCTAGATGTCTTTCATTAAGATAAAGAGAATCAAAAGATTTGATAGCAAGAATGATTTTATTGAAGAACAAGGACTCCCCCTTAACAATTGCATACATGATTCTTGATACTTGGCGGAGACATATACTCATGCATAGTGAAAGTGTCCAGACAAACTTAACTTGTCTTTCTTCAAATCACCATTTGATATACCAAGAATTCCAATGTAATGTGAGAGTGAAGAACTTATTTGCAAAAATGGAAAGTGTTTCATTGGCAAAGAAAATAGATAGAAGAATGTAAAGTGAAAGGAATATTTACATCATGAAGCAATTACTCCCCCTCAGAATGTGCCTGAACAAAGACACACACACAACACTCGACCCAATGATGGAGAGGTCAAGAAGAATGTGGACATTTGCATAACCCAAGCTCTCTCCTTAAAGATGAAAATCTATTTTCTGGAAGAGGCTTAGTGAAAATCAGCAATTTGATTTTCAGTTTCATGAAATGAAGCTCAAAAGATTCTTAGCTACCTCATCCCTTAAGAATGATGCCTTATATCAAGTGTTTTGTGCGTGAATGTTGTAGGATTTTTAGACAAATTAATGGCACTAGTGTTGTCACATAAATGGGAATGCATTCTAACTCATGATTATAGTCTAGGAGCTGTGTTTCACCCAAAGGATTTGGGTGCCACAACAACCAGCCGCAACATACTCAGGCTCTGCAGTGGATAGAGCAACTGCGTGTTGCTTTTTGGAAGCCCAAGAGATCAAGCATCCACCTAGATATAAGCACAAGCCACTAGTACTTTTTCTATCAAGTTTACAACCCGCATAATCAGCATCACAATAAGCAATCAAATCTAATTTACAACAAGCAAGATACCAAATGCCAAGGTCACATGTTCCAACAAGATATTTAAAAATTCGTTTGACAGCTAACATGTGACTTTCTTTAGGATTTGCTTGAAACCTTGCACACAAGCACACACTAAACTGAATATCAGGTCTAGAGGTAGTGAGATAAAGTAGAGATCCAATCATACCTCTGTAGGTCTTTGGGTCTACTGACTTACCAAGTGAATCTTCCTCTAGTTTTACATTTACGACTATTGGTGTGCTTGAGTGTTTGAGGTGCTGAAAGTCAAACCTTTTCAGGAGTTCTTTGACATATTTTGTTTGACTTATGAAGATCCCTTCACTGGTTTGGTTAACCTGCAGTCCCAAAAGAATTGTAAGTCACCCATTAAACTCATTTTAAATTCAATTTTCAATTTTCAGGTCACATTCAGTGCACAACCCTTTATTTGTGGATCTAAAAATTATGTCATTAACTTAAATTTGGACAACAATTATTTGTTTATTTACTGATTTTGTAAACAAGGTTTGATCAACATTACCTCGAATATATCCTTTATCCAATAAAAAGAGCTCAAACATTCATACCAAGCTCTTGGAGCTTGCTTAGACCATAAAGAGCTTTATGAAGTTTGAAACATGGTTAGGAAATTTTTCATTTTCAAAGCCTGGAGGTTGTTCTACAAAAATATTTTCTTTGATGTAACCATTTAGAAAGGCACTTTTGACATCCATTTGGTAAACTTTAAATTTCAGAGATGATGCAAAAGTAAGGAATATCCTCACAGCTTCTAGCCTAGCTACACAGGGGCATATGACTCTTCAAAATGAATACCAAGCTCTTGATTGTACCCCTTGGCAACTAGTCTAGTTTTATTCCTAACAACCTGTCCATTTTCATTCAATTTATTTCTAAATACCCATCTAGTACCAATAACAGATTGGTCACTAGGTCTAGGTACTAATTCCCACACTTGATTTCTGTCGAATGGATGAAGTTCATCATGCATTGCATTGATCCAATCTTCACTCATTAGAGCTTCATCAATTGACTTGGGTTCAATTTGGGAAATTCATGCTAGTGGGTCTTCATTTATTGTATTCAAAAAAGATGATCTAGTTCTAACTCTATCATGAACATTGACAACTACATTCTCAATTGGATGATCTCTCAAAATCTGTTTTCAGGAATTACCTCTTGAGATGCATTCAAGTCTGGAACAATATTACCTGATCCACTTGTGGTAGGTGAATGGTTGTCCAGACTTTCAAGTAGACTTTATCTTCCTCAATGGTTGGTGAAGACTCAACAATGAAATCATCCTCTTCCTTATTTTGAGGAATCCTGCAAGATGTAGAATCATCAGTTGAAATGAGTTTTCATCAAAGACTACATATGGAGATTCTTCCACAGTTTTATTTTTGAGAATGTACACTCTAAAGCTCTAGAGATTTCTGAATAACCAAGAAAGATAGCTTCATGACTTTTGGCATCAATTTATCAAGATTTTCTTTATTGTTATTATGTACAATATTTGCAACCAAAAACTTTAAAGTAACTCAACAATGAAATCATCCTCTTCCTTATTTTGAGGAATCCTGCAAGATGTAGAATCATCAGTTGAAATGATTTTCATCAAAGACTACTATGGAGATTCTTCCACAGTTTTATTTTTGAGAATGTACACTCTAAAGCTCTAGAGATTTCTGAATAACCAAGAAAGATAGCTTCATGACTTTTGGCATCAAATTTATCAAGATTTTCTTTATTGTTATTATGTACAAAGTATTTGCAACCAAAAACTTTAAAGTAAGATAAAGTTGGCTTTTGTTTTTCAACAGTTCATAGGGGGTTTTTTCTGATTTTTTGGTCTCATCAATGCTCTATTTAGAATATGATTTCCTGTGTTTACAGCTTCAGCCCGAAAAATTTGGGCAGTTTGCTTTCCATAGCATGGATCTAGCCATTTCCACAAGTGTTTTATTCTTCCTTTCCACAACTCCATTTTGTTCTGGAGTTCTTGAAAGAAAATTTATGGAAAATGTTTAGTTCAACACACAAATCAGAAAAGGTTTTATTTTCAAATTCACCTCCTGATCAGTTAAAATGGATTTGATTTTATGTGAAAACCTGTTAAGGCATGGTTGCAAAAGTTTTTTGAATCTCTAGACAAGCAGCACCTCTTGTGGGATAGAAAAATAACCCTGTATATCTAGTAAAATCATCAATGATAACAAACCATATCTTTGCCACTAAGACTAAGAATTCTTGTTGGCCTAAAAAGGTCCATATGAAGTATTATCTAGTGGCTTAGATGTGAGTACATCATTGAAGTTTTAAAAGATTTTAGGTTTGTTTTTCCCTTGAGCACATATCCCGCAAGTTGATTCTCAATGTTTGGAAAAGATTCAGGAAGTCCTTTAACCAAATTTATCCTTAAAATTTGTTTTTTTGTTCTCATGCAACTTCATCTTTATTTGCAACTAAACAAATGTTTTCAGCAAAGTTTTTATCAAGATTGATCAGTAGACATTGTTCTCTATTTTGCCAAAAAATTAATTTGTCATTTAAAGATTATTATTCTGCAAAAATCTGATTCAAACACAACCTTGTGACCTTTGTCATAAAGTTGCTATGCTCAACAATTATAGTTCAAACCTCAACTAACAAGACATTTTCAATTGAGTTTGAGGAGGATTACCACCTTTCCAGATACAATGATTTTCCCTTTATTGTTACCTCCAAATGTGACAGATCCTCCCTCTTTTTCAATCAAAAATGGAGAACTTTGTTATGTCTCCTGTCATGTGTCGTGAACACCCCCTATCAAGAAACCATACATTGGACTGGGGCGCACAGACCTTCCTACAAAAATCAATTAGATAAGAGAGATTTGGTACCCAACCATTGTTGGACATCAGTGTGTTTGAGTAGAGACAATATATCTTTTCTAATCCATATTTGAGTTGTTTTTGGCATTTTCTTTGTTTCAGAAGTGATTTCTCTTTTTGCCAATTCACTATTTTTCTTTTTGGAACGAAAACAGTGTTCTTTCTTTCATGAGCATGGAGATTATGCAATTTGGTATGATTATTGATGTATGGAAATCAAACCAGGATTCTGTTGGTATCTTGGAAAGTTTGGATAAAAGAATTGTGAATGGTACCATAAGGATTATGATACCATTGATTCCAAGATTTGATCCAATCAGATTGATGTGTTGTCTTGAATCTCCAAGAATTATCATGAAAGTTTCCTTTTGTGTTTTGATTATTTTTCAAATTTTTGTTTGACTTCTGTTTAACTGATTGTTGATTTTCAGAGTTGGACAGGTCGACCTGTGTTGGACTAGTGTCGACCTATTTGTGGTGTGTGTTGATCTGTTTTGTTTCTTTTGTTTAGAAACATTCTTTTTATTGTGATTCTTGGACATTTCAGATGTGTTATTTGACACTTGTTTATTATTAATTTATGGACAAGCACTTTTAACAAATTTTATCAAGGGAGTTTTTGAAGAATCTTCTTTCTTTTCACCAGATTTATTCTTCAAGGATTTTTGTGTGGTGAATCCTAGTCCATGTTTCTCAGTTCTCATTTTTGCTCCTAGCAAGGAATCAAGATTGTCTTTTCCTTTTGTGAAGGTTTTAATTACTTGTTCCTTTTCTTCCAGCAAGTTTTTCAGATTCTGAATCTCATCAATAGCTTGTTGCTTTTCCCTTTGTTGCAATTCCATTTTTTTAGAAAGTTTTTTAAAATCATTACTGGCCTTTTGAGATGCAAGTTTGAATTCATCAATTTCGTTCAGAAGTTTTTCCTTTTCTTCATTGAGTTCATATGCTTCATTTTCAAGTTCAGAAATTCTTCTATTCATTGAAGTATCATGCATGGCATTTTCAAATTTCTTTTTTAGATATTTGTTGTCTTTTCTTATTTCAGAAAATTTTTCAACCAACTCAGCATATGCATCTTGCCAATCTTCAATAGAGTATTGTTCAAAGGAAGTACCTACCTTTCCATCGCTGTTGTTGGCCATAAAACATAGCTCCTCATTCCCTGAACTTGAGGACTTTTCTTCTTCATCCTCACTTTAGTCATCATCTGACCAAGTTGCTATCATAGCTTTAGGCTTCTTCATTTTGTTGATCTTTTTTGTACTTGTCCTTTTATTCTCAGGACATTTCCCTTTCATATGTTCTGCCTTGTTGCACCTGTAGCAAATAATAGTCTCATCAGTTTTTTGATTTCTATTAGAATTAGCATTTGAAAAGGAAATATTCCTTTTGCCAGAAGAAAATTTCTTCTGTCCAGTGAATCTTCCTTTTCTTGATTTTAGAAATTTTCTGAATTGCCTAGTCATGAGGGCAAGTTCATCCTCATTGGACTCAGACTCTTCAGAACTTGATTTCCCTTGACTTTTCTCTTTGTTACTTGATGAGGCTTTAAGTGCTACTGGTTTGGTCTTAAGCATATGCTCTTCATTTCTTTTCAAATTTATTTCATATGTCATTAAAGATCCTATGAGTTCATCCAAAGAGATTTTGGACAAATCCTTAGAATCTTCAATCACAGTGGCCTTAGTATGCCAGATAGATGAGAGAGAACGCAAAATCTTTCTTACCAAATCAGCATCAGTGTACTCTTTACCTAGTGCCTTCAGTCCATTGACAATTGTCATAAACCTAGCAAACATTTCAGAAATTGATTCATCAGATTTCATCATGAACAATTCATATTCAGAAACAAGTATGTTTGCTTTAGTTTCCCTAACTTGAGATGTTCCCTCATACATTAATTCAAGTTTATCCCACATCTCTTTAGCAGATTTACACATGGATATTCTTGAATATTCTTTAGGGTGGACTGCATACTGAAGCATGTTCATGGCACTGTAGTTAAGAGTGGCCCTCCTAATCTATTCTCTAGTCCAATTCTCCTCATCTCCTTGATTTTCATAAGGACCCACTTCAACTACCTTCCAGATTTCATAGTTTTGAGCCCTAAGAAAAACTTGCATGCGATTTTTCCAATAGGAGTAATCAGACCCATTGAAAAATGGTGGCCTATTAATGGAATGACCTTCAGCAACAAAACCTCGAGAATCCATTAAGTAGGAAGCAAAACAGAAACAAGACAATCAACCAATTCAAGCAAGTGTCACACAAAAAGCAAACAAAAACACTCAAATCAGATCAGAACAATTGTGAACCCGCTCTGATACCAATTGTAGGATCGAGTGATTAGGTGAAGCAGATCTAGAGGGGGGGGGGTTGAATAGATCTGTTGCCAATTTTTGCAGAAGCTTAGGAAAATTAAAAACTGCTTTGACTCAGAGATCTAATCACAGCAATAATTTCCAAATCTGATATGTGAGTGTGTAAGAGGAGGTGGGAGACAATTAGGCAATTAGTGTGAAATCGCAATCCTATGTAATCGTCTAATGCAGATCAACAATTCAAACCATTGCACATAGGATTTTTTAGGTGGTTTGGAAATTACACTTGTGATCCCTACGTCCACCCCTCACATAGTGAGGACACACTACTCAAAATTTGAGTACAACTCACACTAGAGCATGACGACTCCAACACACTTGAGTTCACCAACTTACACACAAATTCTAGAGCACACCCGCTCCAGAAACTGAGCACACTTGCTCAACCACACACTGAGTAGACAACTCACACAAACCGAGCTTAATAGCTCACAAAACACAAGCTAGATCAAGACCAACACAAATCAAATCCTCTAGAAAAGATCTAATTCAAGATAAATTCATTCACAGAAACTTGTGCAACACTTCATGCACAAATCCCATGGATGAATCAGGAGAACAACTTCAGAAATGATAGGAATAGATATAGTATTTGTATTATCCGATGGAGATTCCATTGTAGAAGGTTGAATTGAAGAGATTCGTTGATGCTTTCAATCACTTGGCGATGCTCCGCTTCAGTAGCCTTTGGATCACCATAAATTCCCTTCAATTTCTTGCTTCTGCTGGATCTGCTCCTTTGAGAAGTGCTTCAGCTCCTTCTCCGGAGCTCTCCCCCGATCCCTTGTGCTGTCCAAGGATGTAGATGAATCACCACAGCAACGAAATGAACGAGAGCGAGAGATTCCCCTTTTTGCCGCCAAAAGCTTTTACTGGAATATTCTGGAGGTCTCCTCTTGTTTGGGGGGCCGATAATTGGGGGTATATATAGACCCATAAGTCCAATTGTACCCTTGGGGTGCATGGGCACATGATCCAAGGCAAGTCCCCTTGAACCCCAAGCGGCCACGTGTCCAGAGGAATTAGATGAGAAGACTTCAGCCGGAGTGTGTCGACACCCCTACTGAGTGTGTCGACACACTGTCCCATACGGGCAAAATCATCTCCTGGAAACTGGGTCTAGTGTCGACACCACTATTGAGTGTGTCGACACACTCTCCCAGTCAGACAAAAGGGTCTCCTGGAATCCAGAACTAGTGTCGACACCACCATTGAGTGTGTCGACACACTTTGACCCTATCTTCAAATATGGCTTCAGGGACAGTGATCTAGTGTCTAAACCACCAAGGTATGTGTCGACACCACCATGGCAAAAACTGTATGGCTCTGAAAATTTAACATATAAACTATTAGCACAATACATTATCATCAAAGTATGAAGTGTAAAATGTTCAAACCATGTTGGTTGGGCATTATTATTCTATGAAGGAGGTATGTACCATGTTCAACCCAACAAGCACAAAATCACAAAATGTCATCATCAAAACTAGAGAGAGAGAGAAGGAGATTAGTTAAAAAATTGTAGAACCACACTCAACCCAACAAAGGTCTCACAGAACGTGGAAAGAAATACGATATAGGAGACATGGTATGAAAGATCTTACGGTCTCTACCCAACCAATGGACATGAAAGGTCACACTAATAGAGGAAGAAAATGACCTCTCCTCCATGTCATTAGAGAAACTTACTGAGTCATTGATGGCCCATAAGAAAAACATGAAAAGGTTAGGTGAAAGCACCTCAAGAGAGAAAGTTAGCAATGCACTAAAAGTAGAAGAAACAAGCTCAGACGAAGTCACTAATAGGGTTTGCAATGGGCCAAGCCAAGTAGGGCCCAGCCTAAGCCTACCATTATCTTTTCTAGGCCCAATCTAAGCCTGAGTGGCATCAAGCTGGGCCAGGCTAGGCTCAACTAATCGACCAAATTATAAAGCCCGACTTCGGCTTGGCCCGACCTAAAAAATTTAATAAAAAATGTATTAAAACTTATTAATATTGCTAAAACATAAATGTAAGAGTATCAATTGACTAAATGCTTAATATCAGTCGACCAATTTGGAGTTCGATCGACTGAAAGCTTAATATCGGTTGATCGATTTGGCTGATTGAAAGCTTAATGTCGGTCGATTATCCCAAATTGGGTCGATTGAAAGCTTAATATGACAAGCCTATCGGGCCTACTCTGGCCGAATAAAACACCCAAGCCCGACCCAAATTTTCAACGAGTCAGGATTTTAGGCTAGCCTAAAAGCCCACTGGCTTAAAGAAGTGTGGCTGCTTGGCCCAATGTTAGGCCAAGCCTACGGGCCTCTCGGGCCGGCCGAGCCCACTGACAACCCTAGTCATTACTAGTGACATCAGTGACGTTGATAGTGATGAGGAAGCTCTCTTGTCAAGATGGCTACAAAGAATTCTAGCCAAGAAAAAGTATAAATCATGAAGAAATGTTTTCAAAAAGAACAAGATCAGCAAGAAGCAAGAGCCAGCTTGCTACGAGTGCAAACAACCAGGTCATCTAAAAGCTATCCAATGTTAAAGAAGAAAGAGCACAAGGACTTCTCAAAGAAATACAATAAGTTCAAAAGAAGGCCATGACAGCTGCGTAGAGCAATGCAGAAGATTCATTTGACAATTCTAGTTCGGATGAACAAGAAGAAGACAAAGCAAACCTTGCCTTGATGGCAAATGCTGAAGATAAGGTAACTTTTGACACTTCCTTTGATTCATGTTTAGATTCTAAAAATGATCTTGAAGAAGCTTTTAATGAATTATATGGAAAATATAAGGAAGTAACTAAACTATTAAAAGTATTAAAGAATAATTTTGCATGTTTAGAAAAAAAAATTCTGACTTGAAGTTAGAAATCAAACAAATTGAAAAACAAATTGAAGAATTAAAACATAGAAATAACCTGCTATATGAAGACCTAAAAGAAAATAACGACAAAATTCAATGTTTAGAAAATAACAATAATATCAAAAATAAGCTTAAAGAAGACTTAATAGCATTAGCAAAAGATAATGATCACCTAAAGGCCACATTAGACAAATTTACTAATGGCAAAACATCACTAATACTAAAAGAAGCTAGAAGAAGTGGTAAAAATAAATATGGTGTTGGATATCAACCACATGAAAATGAGGAAGAAATAATCTATTTCGAACAATATCCTTTACCAAAATTTTTACCTGAAGGAAATTATGTTAACAAGAACGTACGAAAATAGCATAAGCTGCATTCTTGCTGCATACATTGCAACAAATTGGGTCACACACTTTCCCAAGAAAAAAATATCATGAAACTAACTTGAAGGTCCCAAAATGATTTGGATACCTAAATGCCATTGATTTTTTTGTAGAAAACCTTCGAGCGCCTAAGTGGTATTTAGATAGTGGATGCTCAAGACATATGACAGGTGATAGAATCCTCTTTGAGAAAAGCTTACTTCACTTGAGGAAGTGCAGTAAGTGCAATCTATGTAGGATGGCAGCCCATGTGGCGCCTTATTGGGCACCACATGATTTTTTTTTTTTTAAAATCTAGCCTTTCTATTTTGGAGACCTACCCCTCTATTTTGGAGTCCAACGTTTTTATTTTGGAGCCTAACTTTCTATTTTGGAGCCTAACTTGCCTTCTGTTTTGGAGCCAAACTATTTTTTAAGACCTTTTTTTTGAAATCTAACCTTATATTTTGGAGCTCAACTCTTCTATTTTGAAGCCCAACGTTTTTATTTTGGAGGTCAACTTATCTTCTGATTTGGAACCAAACCATTTTAAGGCTCCAAAATAGAAAGTTAGGCTCCAAAATAAAAAAGTTGGGCTCCAAAATAGAGGGGTTGGGCTCCAAAATAGAAAGGCTAGATTAAAAAAAAAAAAAAACCACGTGACGCCCAACAAGGAGCTACATGAGCTGCAATCCTACGTGGATTGCACTTACTGCACTTCCTCAAGTGCAGTAAGCCTTTCTCATCCTCTTTACCTCTCTAAAATTAGAAGAAGGCTCTGTTACCTACAGAGATAATGGCAAATGGATAGTTATTGGATGTGGTACAGTGAGGAGTAAGAAGAAGAATTTGATTGAGGAAGTATTGTGTGTCAAAGATAATTTGATAAGTATCTGTCAACTATGTGATAGAGGACACCAAGTTCAGTTCAAAAAATCAAAGTGCACAATAATCAAAGATGGTGAAATTATTTTTGAAGCTAATCAAGAAAAGAAATTGTATGTGCTTCACTTGGAAGAACTGAAGGATCAAGAGATTTGTCTTGTAGTAAACAAGAACACCGATAAAGAACTCTGGCATAGAAGGCTAGGGCATGCAAGTTTGGATGTGATTAGAAAATTAATTAAGCATGACCTAGTTGAAGGACTTTCCAAGATTAGCACAAAGAGCAGCAGCATTTGTGGACCACATGCTAAAGGAAAACATACAAAGACTTCATTTAAGACCAAGACATGTGTCATAACGACCAAGCCTTTTAAATTGCTGCATATAGATCTATTTGGACCAATGAGGACAACTGGCTTGGGTGGTAAGAATTTTGGATTTGTCATAATGAATGATTACTCTAGATAAACATGGTCATCCTTTCTAGAAACAAAAGATGATACATTTGAAGCATTCTGAAAGTTTAGCAAGTTAGTACTAAAGGATCAACAATTTCAAATCATTTCTCTCAGATCAAACCATGGAGGAGAGTTCCAGACTAAGAAATTCATCAAATTTTGCGAAGATCAAGGCATGGAGCATAACTTTTCAGCACCAAAAACACCTCAACAAAACGAAGTTGCTGAATGAATGAATAGGACCTTTCTGGATATGGAAAGAACAATGCTGTTGGAATACAATCTTCCAAGATATTTTTGGACAGAAGCCATTAACACAACATGTCACATAATCAACAGAGCAATGATCAGACCCATTCTGAAGAAAACAATCGATGAGTTGTACAAAAACAAGAAGCCAAAGGTCAGTCATTTCAAACCCTTTGACTACAAATGTTATATTCTTAACAATGGCAAATCTAACATTGGTAAATAGGATGTACAATCCGACAAAGATATATTCCTCAGCTACACTTCTAAACCTAGGGGTTATAGAGTGTTTAAAAGAAGAACATTATTGATTGAAAAACTATTTATGTTACATTTGCTGAAACTAACCACACCTCGAGAAAATATGTTGTTAGTGATGATGAAGAGACATGTGAAATATCAGAAAAGCTAAAGGATGTCACCCTCAAGGATGATGAGGTAGAACCATCCTTGGAAGATCTACAGCAACACGAAGTATCTCATGATGATCTGCCCAAGGAGTGAAGATTTCAAAAAGATCATCCGAAGTAAAACATCATTGGAGATCCAAATCAAGGAGTAGAACGAAGAGGTAATGTAATCCCTTATGACTATTTATCATTTGTTTCTCAATAGAGCCCAGGACAATCGATGAGGCACTGATTGATGAGTCTTGGGTTATAGCCATGCAAGATTAACTAAATCATTTAAGAGGAATCATGTTTGGTCACTTGTGCTTAGACCATCAGACCATCCTGGCACCAAATGGGTGTTCAAAAAAAAAAAGAAAGGATGAGGCTGGTGTGATCACAAGGAACAAGGCTAGACTAGTTGCTCAAGGCTATTCCCAAGTAGAAGAGATAGATTATCATGAAACCTATGCACTAGTGGCCATATTAGAGACTATTAAAATTTTATTAGCATATACATCCACCATGAATTTAAACTCTTTCAAATGGATGTTAAAACTACATTTCTAAATAGTTTTATAAAGAAAGAAGTGCATGTAGAACAACCACTAGGTTTTGATGATCATGAATTTCCAAATCATGTTTTCAAACTACATAAGGCACTATATGGTTTGAAACAATCATCTAGAGCTTGGTATGAAATCTAAGTGTATTTCTTTTAAAATATGGATTTATTAGAGGTAAAGTAGATAGCACTCTGTTTGTTCATTCAAATGATCAAAATACCTTAATTGTTCAAATTTATGTTGATGACATCATTTTTGGGGTACTGATGAATCTCTATGCAAGTACTTTGAAAAATTAATGCATGGAGATTTTGAGATGAACATGATGGGGGAGCTAACCTTCTTCCTTAGACTGCAAATCAAGAAAACAAAAGAAGGAATCCACATTAGTCAAACTAAGTACATTAAATATCTTCTAAAGAAGTTTGGATTTGAACATACAAAACCATTGACTACTCCAATGAGAACTTTAACTAGGTTGGACAGTAATCCTCAAGGTAAGAAGGTAGATCAAAAGATGTACAAAGGTATGATCGACTCACTACTATATTTAACTACAAGTAGACCTGATATACTTTTTAGTGTATGTAAGTGTGCCAGATACTAAGCAGATCCAAAGGAATCCCATCTAGTTTCAGTTAAAAAGATCCTTAGATATCTAGCTCATACTAATGAATTAGGGCTATAGTATCCTAAATCATGCAAACCTGATTTAATTAGATATTCTGATGTTGACTATACTAGTTGCAAGGTAGATAGAAAAAGCACCAATAGTTGCTGTCAATTTCTTGCAGGGTGCCTAATTTCTTGGTATTTAAGGAAGTAGAATTCAGTGGCTCTATCGACAGTTGAAGCAGAATATGTAGTTGTTGGAAGTTATTGAACCCAATTGCTATAGATCAAGCAGCAGCTTGAAGACCATGGAATGAAGATCAAATCAATACCCCTGCTATATGACAACACTAGTGCTATAAATCTCACCAAGAATCTAGTACAACATTCCAGAACCAAACATGTTGAGGTCAGATACCATTTCATTAGAGACCATGTAGCTCTTGGTAATGTACATTAAATGAGTTGGCAGATATCTTCATAAAGGCTCCACCTGAAGAGAGATTCACTTCTCTTAGAAGGGAACTGGACATGTGCAATTTATAGTAGATATGCCAGCAACACTAAAATATATTAAGTTTTCAAAGTAAACTGAGACAGTCAAGTTCATACCCTCCTTGAAATTTTTTTAATCATTGAACAATTATCTTCTTACAAATATATACCCCATGTTTCTTGACTAAGTTCATATCTTTTCTTCAGTAATTGCTACACTTTTATCAACAATCGATACATCCTTGCTATATCTACTCTATAATCGAAACATAACTTAAAGTTCTTTAGTAATCGATGTATTCCTTGACATTCTTCACCAATCATTATAGTTTCCTTTTGTAATCAATACCTCCTTGATATCTCTCTTTACTAATCGTTATCTCACTTAAGGCTTTTCTGTAGTTGGAAGGGTTATTCTTTATTTTATCTCCAATTGGTATTCAATTCACCTCTATTCTATAATCGATATGACTAGTTTACCGATTATTGACTAGTATCTTGCTATTGATTCTCTTATAAGAAGAAGACCTTCTCTCTCTCTCACTGATTCCCACTTTCATTTCGCGCCTCTTTTTCTTGAGAGCTTTGATAACCCTAGTCAAGACTCTTTTCCAATTTCCACCTCATTATGGAATTTTTTTGCTCCAATCAAAGTAGACAGTTGAGGGCTTTTGATCCTTGGGTCCTTACGATCCTAGAGATTCCTCTTTCTTCTGATTCCATGCTCTCTGGAAGCAGTTCTCATGGATCTAGGGCATACAACGAGCAATTCTTCACAGCAGAGTAGTATTAGAGGTTCCAAAAGGTAAATGTCAAAATTTGTGGGAGCAAGGTAGTAGATTTGGAAGAGCTGAGCAAGAAAGGATTGTATAGGCTGGTGAAGACAATTGAGAAGATGAAATGGATCCGTCTATGAACAATATCGGAGCACACCTATCTAGATATGGTAAAGGCTTTCTACATGTGTCTCCAAGCTGAAAAGGAAATAAAATTGGTTTCCTGTGTAAAGGGTAAGCATATTGAGATCACCCTTGAACTCCTTTCTACGTTATTCAAATGTTCTACAGAAGGTCATAAGGATGCTGTAGACATGAACCTAAAGGGTCTGGGCATCATTAGCCTTGATTATAAGTTGAAGGATGAGAACATTGACATCAATAAGTTGTCTATATATGACAAACTCCTTCAGTTGATTGTATGTCAAATGTTGGTGCCTCGTGAAGCAAGCTTTTCCACCTGTACTCAAGGAGATGCAGATTTGATGTTCTAGATCGTGCAGAATCAGAAGGTAAACATGGCCTACATTATGACAGAAAGGATGAAGGCAGAAACAACTATGATTCAAGAAGCCAAGAGTAATGTAACTGTACAGTTAGCCTACTTCCATATGCTCATAGTGTTTTTCAGACATTTTGAAATAGACCTAGTTGGGGACTTGCATGAGAAGATGAGTAGGGAAATCAACACTACTAACCTTAAGAAATGTGGTTTTATACTCATAGATGGTACTTGGCTAAAAGAATATGTGCCAGAGGGAAAGCCCATAATGGTGGCATAAGAAGCAGTGGCTGCTCAGGTAGTAGAGAAAGGAGGTCATGTTGAGGAAGTTCTAGTAGCTCCTCAAGTTCAAACTGGCGACATCCAAGCTGAAGGGGTCACCATTGAGAGGATTGATAATAAGAAAAGAGTGGAGTTAGATATAGATATAGAAGCTGAGATCAACCATCTAGAGATGCCGGATCTATGTCCAGCTGATAGAGTAAATAAGGAATCAATAGATGAAGATGCTCAGTTAGCAGAACTCTTGAGCAATGACATAAGAGCAGTCTTTTTGGCCAATCAGGAGGCAGAGCATATTGAGCAATAGTTCATGGAAGATGTGTGAGAACCAACAATCCATCAGTAGAAAAGTTTGCATACTCCTTCTCCAAGTATGACAATACAAGAAGTGTTGGAGGAGTTGATTAGTGAGGATATTCATGAAGAAGAGCCATCAACTCAAGGGGAGCAACATGCAGCCCCTCAAGAGAACATTATAGTAGAAGGGATGGTTGAGGATCTCAATACACAAAAAATAAACTCCTATGGAATCATTGGCTCAGGGGGAGCCACAAGTAACTCCTCAGAAGGACATCTTTGCTGAAGGTATTATTGAAGATGTGAATGAGGAAGAGGATAAAGAATAAGGTCACAAAGATGGACAAACTCCTAAAGTAGCAGCTCGAGTACATACTCCTATATATATGGCACATCATGAGCTTAATCTTGAAGTTAGAGTGTCTAAAGGCCCAAAAAAATGCAAATTATGTATTCATATGAAACTAGTGATACAAAGGTTGGATGCTCAACTGGAGCAAATTGTTGAAGTATAGGATGAACTGAAGATGGTTCGTGAAGAGGTACAAAATTTGAAAGCTGTGTTGGGTGATTTGACTATGCTGGTTAGATCTTAGTTTAATAATCAAGCCTCAATACCAGCTGAGTAGGATACTCCTTTGACAGAGACTGCTGTGGAATCAAGTTAGGAGCATGTTGAGCAGACTCCTATGACAGCTCCTATAACCCTCCATTTCCCCACCTGCTCCAATAAGGTTCAAGGGTCGAGTTCATAAACCTATAAGCCGTCCACCTCCTTTCATTTCAAAACCTCCTACAACTAGTCCTATTCACCCTTCCACTTAAGAACCATCCACTCAGAACCAACCTACAACCACTACTCCTTTTGTAAATATCCTTGAAGCATTCTTCTCTCTAGCTACTACAACCTTAAAACCTATCCCAGTAGCCATTTCTTTAGCACCCTTAGTTGAACCACCATCTTCCTCACACACTAGCTCTTCATCTGGACCATCTAGTTCACAACCTACACCCACAGCCTCCTTACTTAATCCTCTTATACCTCCTTCCTCCATAACTATTACACCTCTACCTTGATATCCTCCACCAAAGACAATTGAACCAATGTAGGATGAAGTTGAGGAAATAATATTTCAAGCTGTCATGTCGGTGTCCATGCACTCACTCCCAGACGTAGAGTCCTTGGCCACTCCTGTAACGACCCAAGATCCACATTACCAGTAACCAACCGGTAACCCGAATCCTGACCCGCTAACCCACGAGCCGAAACTCGAAAGGGTAAGAAAAGAAGTGCCTGAGGAGAACATATAAACAAATGTACACATCACAATTTAAAAGCATCTCAAACTGGCATAACTCAGAGACAACATTAAAGTAAGAGTACAGTAAGAACAGGAGTAAAGTACTACTCACAACAGCAAGACGAGACCAACCAAGGAGAGACACAGCTCCTCGAACCTCAAAAGCCGACCACGAACCACCTGAGGGGAAGGGAGTGAGTCTCACAAAAAGAGACCCAGTAGGGCAACTAACCCCTACCGGTAACAGAGCTATTAAACAGTGCTAAACAGAAAGCGACTGTAAGTAAACACACACACTCTGTCAACACACACAGGAACCGGTAACGTAGTGCGCAACTCCCTCAGGAGAGCACTGAGAGAAACTGGAACCTCGCCGGCTCGACAACATTACAAGCACATCACACACACAAGCTCGCACGCAAGAGCTCACACAACACTCACAAAGTAGGACTCAACCAGGGTCTGCTGTTCAGTGTCCTGAAACCACAGAGTCTCGCAACCCTAGCAACGTGTGCACACTACAGACGCTCTCTCTCATGTCTGGTCCACGACCGGTTTTTCCCCCTATGCCCGACCTAGCGGTAGAGAAGGGGCTCCACGGAGACCGGCTCAAAACCACCACAAGGAGTACACACAAGACAGAGTCGCACTCGGCGTCCTAGCTCACTAGCGGAGGATAACCACACGCTAGTCATCTAGACGGAGTCGCACCCACGCCTAGGAAACACAACAGAAACGGGCACGCGGTAACGCAACGCGCGTACAACAGACGAAACACACTCAACGCCTGAAACCCCGTACAACCAACGGACAACCTCGTGTCACATCTCGACACAGTCAAACACAATGCGAGCACAGGTAGAGACACTCTCTACACTTGGCAGATTGTGCTAACAGGCGGACACCGCATGTCAACACTTCAAACCACGGAAGAAGGAAAAGCACAGCTTGCTGGGAACTCACCTGCAGGTAGACGGCAGCATCGACTGTCGTTAACTAAGGGTAAGCGGCAACACCCTAGACGTCTATAAGAAGGTAGATGGTCGTGCGTTGGCCGTTCACTCAAACTCGACGACAAACGATCTTGTCGTTTATATCCTACCATGAAGACAGGGATACTGCTTAGTGTGTTGAGATTTTTGTTTCTGCGTGTGTTGCTGTCCGTGTCGGACCGTGAGGAAGGTCTTGGTGAGACACTAGTGGCGACAATGGACGTTGTTCCGTGTGTTGCGAATTGTCAGCAAGTGCGATGTTGCGTTGGTTTCGTCACCCGCGTGACTTTTTGGTTCAACTGATGATCGGTGCTAGCTGTGGCTAGTAGCGTGAGGCTGCATCCCTGAGTGTTGCATTTTACTCTCAGGTGGATGGTTTTTATTTTTTTTATCATCGTCTGTGCCCTCTGTCGAGTTCTGTTGACGACAGTGTGGGTTGCCGATTTGTGTATCCGACAGCGAGGTTTGTTGATGATTGCGGTTGTATTTTTTCACTGTTAGTGTGTTTTTGCCCTCGGTTGGCCAATGCAGTGTGAGCAGAACTTCAGAGAGTTGTGGTGACTGTTTACCTGGTGCCAGTCCAAGCATTGTGAGTAATTCGAAAAGTTTCGAGTTTTGTGCAGATTCTTCTGGTGTTGGCTTGGGAGCTGTGCTAATGCGGTATGTCAGATTGGTGCCTTGCGTGTCGCGTTAGTCAAGCCCCACAGGGAGAGTTACCCGACCGACCGCTTGAGTGTGTAGCTGCGTGTGTTGGCAGCTTGTGGTGTCTGCAGTTAGTGAGTGTCCGGTAACGAGGACCTGTGTGGACGACCGTGTAGTTCTCCTCTGGTATGTGTGGAGGTGGACAAACGTGTTGTCGCTGGACTATGGTTAGTCTAGTGGGCTGTGGAAATGGTTTGGCTCCTTAATCGGAGGTTTTGTTCCCTAGTGTTGGTTTTAACCATGGTGCGTTCCATGTGTCTTTGTCGTTGAGGTACTCTTCTTGCGGCGTTGTGTATTTCCCTTGCTTCTGTGTGTTAGTGATGACACTGGTTGGCAGTACCAGAGTGTTGCTGTTCTTTGCGGATTGCCGAGTTCTGAGGTTGAAGAACAAGGTGATCTCACTGTTTTATGTTGTTGGCAGCGATGCTCAAGTGGGTGTGTTGACCGGTGAGCGAGATGCACGTGTAGTTTTGTACCTCTGTGTTGCTGTCTCTTCCTCTTGTGTGGCTTGAATTTCGGGGGCGAAATTCTTTTAAGGGGGGAGGGCTGTAACATCTCGGATCTAGTTGAAGTTCGGATCTGGTTGACGGCATAGGTGTTGTCGTTGATCATGGGTTGGCGTCCAGGGGTAGGTCGTTGACCTAGGGGTTGGCGTCCAGCATTGTGGACGTTTGTTGTTGAACTTGACGGCAAGCGGTATTGACGTCGACTCTTTGGCGGTTCAGTAGGCGACGAGGGATGTTGACGTCTACTTGTCGCGCCTGTTGAAATAGGGCAGACCCGTGAGCAGCCATTTCCTCTCCTTTTTCTTCTCTTTTTCTCCTTTTCGATCTTTGTCCGTTTTCACTCGTTCAGGTGGTTGACGGGAACTCGTGGAAAGACCTTGGTGCACGAGGCAGAGTTAGATCAGGCGGAAAACAGCGGATCGGGTGGCAGTTTTCGCGAGGAAGCTTCTGGGGGTTTGGCGCGAATTGAGGTTTGGCAGGACTTCATACACGCTTCGGAGGTAGGGATTCGACCCCTTAGTGTTCTTGTAGTGTTAATTTCATGCTTGTTGCGTGTGATTTGCGTGAAATCGTGCTTTGAGGAGGTTTTCCTTTTTGTCGGGATTTTGAGTGGTTTGGCCAATCCGTGCATTGGATCGTAGTTTCCGGTGTTGCTGTGGTGTAGTATGATGTGGGGGAGAGTTTCTCCTTCATCATTTCGCTGGTCTGAGGGTTGGATTACTCTCTTTAGGATCGGCGTGTGCCTGTTTTCAGCTGCTAGAAACTGGAGAGCTAAACGTCAAGGGTTGTTGGCGTTGAACTCTTCAGGGAAGAAGTTAACGGCTGGAGCCCTTGCCGTTAATCTCTTCAGTGGAGGATCTAGATGACGTGTTCTTGTCGTCTAATTCTTCATGGTAGGATATTAACGACAAGATCGTTTGCCGTCGAGTTTGAGTGAACGGCCAACGCGCGACCGTCTACCTTCTTATAGACGTCTAGGGTGTTCCTTTTACCCTTAGTTAACGACAGTCGATGCTGCCGTCTACCTGCAGGTGAGTTCCCAGCAAGCTGTGCTTTCCCTTCTTCCGTGGTTTGAAGTGTTGACATGCGGTGTCCGCCTGTTAGCACAATCTGCCAAGTGTAGAGAGTGTCTCTACCTGTGCTCGCGTTGTGTTTGACTGTGTCGAGACGTGACACGAAGTTGTCCGTTGGTTGTACGGGGTTTCAGGCGTTGAGTGTGTTTCGTCTGTTGTACGCGCGTTGCGTTACCACGTGCCCATTTCTGTTGTGTTTCCTAGGCGTGGGTGCGACTCCGTCTAGATGACTAGCGTGTGGTTATCCTCCGCTAGTGAGCCAAGACGCCGAGTGCGACTCTGTCTTGTGCGTACTCCTTGTGGTGGTTTTGAGCTGGTCTCCGTGGAGCCCCTTCTCTATCGCTAGGTCGGGCGTAGGGGGAAAAACTGATCGTGGACCAGACGTGAGAGAGAGCGTCTGTAGTGTGCACACGTTGCTAGGGTTGTGAGACTCTGTGGTTTCAGGACGCTGAACATCAGACCCTGGTTGAGTCCTACTTTGTGAGTGTTGTGTGAGCTCTTGCGTGCGAGCTTGTGTGTGTGCTGTGCTTGTAATGTTGTCGAGCCGGCGAGGTTCCAGTTTCTCTCAGTGCGCTCCTGAGGGAGTTGCGCACTACGTTATCGGTTCCTGTGTGTGTTGACAGAGTGTGTGTGTTTACTTACAGTCGCTTTCTGTTTAGCACTATTTAATAGCTCTGTTACCGGTAGGGGTTAGTTGCCCTACTGGGTCTCTTTTTGTGAGACTCACTCCCTTCCCCTCAGGTGGTTCGTGGTCGGCTTTTGAGGTTTGAGGAGCTGTGTCTCTCCGTGGTTGGTCTCGTCTTGCTGTTGTGAGTAGTACTTTACTCTTGTTCTTACTGTACTCTTACTTTAATGTTGTCTCTGAGTTATGCCAGTTTGAGATGCTTTTAAATTGTGATGTGTACATTTGTTTATATGTTCTCCTCAGGCACTTCTTTTCTTACCCTTTCGAGTTTCGGCTCGTGGGTTAGCGGGTCAGGATTCGGGTTACCGGTTGGTTATTGGTAATGCGGATCTTGGGTCGTTACAGGTTAGTTGCCCTACTGGGTCTCTTTTTGTGAGACTCACTCCCTTCCCCTCAGGTGGTTCGTGGTCGGCTTTTGAGGTTCGAGGAGCTGTGTCTCTCCGTGGTTGGTCTCGTCTTGCTGTTGTGAGTAGTACTTTACTCTTGTTCTTACTATACTCTTACTTTAATGTTGTCCCTAAGTTATGCCAGTTTGAGATGCTTTTAAATTGTGATGTGTACATTTGGTTATATGTTCTCCTCAGGCACTTCTTTTCTTACCCTTTCGAGTTTCGGCTCGTGGGTTAGCGGGTCAGGATTCGGGTTACCGGTTGGTTACTGGTAATGCGGATCTTGGGTCGTTACAGTTGGTATAGTTCTATGGCGCGAGATTGTCCTTTGTTACCTCGTGTGCCGCAGCAGCAGACTCGTTCAGCAGCCTGGTGTGCAGCCCCAGCAACAGAGTCAGCGCCTTTTTAGTGGCCGGTGTTACAGGTGTGACCAGTTAGGCCACATGGCTCGGGACTGTCCCCAGTTGCGGCATGACCAGCAGTATTGAAGTCAGTTTTAACTTGAGTATAGTGGTATTGGTAGTTAGTCGGCTCAGGCAGGTCGTTGTGCAGTGTTTGTGTTATGTACCTGGCCTGATTGGTGTCAGAGGCGGTTTATTTTGTGGAAGGTACCGTGCTTGTCCTTGGTTGGTAGCCATAGTTTTGTTGGGTCCCGGTACTTCCTGCTCTTTTGTTTTTGGTAGAGGTATTAGTTTTGTGTCGGGTTGGTGGTTACCAAACCCGGTTGCCTGAAATATATCTATGAGTTTTTAGCGTGAAAATGGATATGTTTTGGCTTGTATTGTTGTTTCCGGTGCCACCTGTTGTAGGCAGACCTGTTCGTACTATTTGTTGTTGTGAGGGATTTTTAGGCTGCGATCAGTGGCGGTTTAACGGTTGTTATTGTGATGACGCCTCCTCACGACATTTCCAAGTGCGGTTCGTTGCCCGAGCTTACACGACGGTTGTGTCCTGGCTGTGCTTAGTCTCTGTAGGTATTGTTGGTCTGGCCTTGTGCGGACCCGTGTTTTGATAATTTTTCGGTTGGCGTTCTTTCGGAGTCCTTTCGATTCCGTAGTCCCCTCTAGGATGCCAATCTGTGGTGGCACTAGCGTGTGTAAGTTTTCCGACCTCGTGGTGTGTGTCCGGAGTTCGGAGTGGTTTTGGTCGTTGGCTCTCGACCTTGTGGAAGTCTGAGGTGGCCATGTTTATGGTGAGACGTGGTACTTGCCTAGTTGCTGCGTGGCCTTGGTAAGTGTGCCAAGGGTGTTTCCCGCTTTGTGTCTTAAGGGTTGGGGCCGGTGTGGCCTGTAGTGCCCTTTTGACCTGTAGTTTTTGCGTGTGTGGCTTTTGGTAGATCCCTTGTGGAGAGTCTTCCTATTAGCCTGTGGCGTTAAGTTCTTCGCCTCTGGGACACGTGTGCTAGCCTATGCCGTGTGGTCGCACCGTTGCCGTTGTGAAGTAGCTACTTTGCTTTGTCTAGGTAGCCCTGTCGGTGGTACACCAGGCTAAGGTTGTGGCATGTGTCTAAGTTTTCCTTTCTCTTCGGAGTGAGTGTGATCGGGGCTGGTACCCTGCGTCGGTACGAGTGCCTCTGAGGTCGATGTGTTGTTCTCGACCTCTGTGGTTGTTTCGGTCCCTGTGTGGTTAGTGTGTTGCCAACTCCATGTCGGTTTCCATTTATGTGTGCCGTGGATGAGTCTAGAAGCCGCTGGCGGAGTCTTCTGTCGGTTCGTGTGGTGACAGTGAGGCCTTAGGCTTGCTAGTGCTCGACCACATGTTTTGTTTTCGTTGTGAGGTGACAAGTGTTGGTCATCTGTTACACGATCTCCGCGGTTCTTCGCGTAAGTGCCGAGTGGTGCTGTGGAGCGAGTGGTTTTAGGGTTTTGTGGCTTCACGTGCCTGGGTGGCCCTGTCGGACCACGATGACGGTCTGGGTGAGACCTAGTGGTGACAGTGGATACTGTTTAGTGTGTTGAGATTTTTGTTTCTGCGTGTGTTGCTGTCCGTGTTGGACCGCGAGGAAGGTCTTGGTGAGACACTAGTGGCGACAATGGACGTTGTTTCGTGTGTTGCGGATTGTCAGCAAGTGCGATGTTGCGTTGGTTTCGTCGCCCGCGTGACTTTTTGGTTCAACTGATGATCGGTGCTAGCTGTGGCTAGTAGCATGAGGCTGCATCCCTGAGTGTTGCATTTTACTCTCAGGTGGATGGTTTTTGTTTTTTTTTATCATCGTCTGTGCCCTCTGTCGAGTTCTGTTGACGACAGTGTGGGTTGCCGATTTGTGTATCCGACAGTGAGGTTTGTTGATGATTGCGGTTGTATTTTTTCACTGTTAGCGTGTTTTTGCCCTCGGTTGGCCAATGCAGCGTGAGCAGAACTTCAGAGAGTTGAGGTGACTGTTTACCTGGTGCCAGTCCAAGCATTGTGAGTAATTCGAAGAGTTTCGAGTTTTGTGCAGATTCTTCTGGTGTTGGCTTGGGAGCTGTGCTAATGCGGTATGTCAGATTGGTGCCTTGCGTGTCGCGTTAGTCAAGCCCCACAGGGAGAGTTACCCGACCGACCGCTTGAGTGTGTAGCTGCGTTGTGTTGGCAGCTTGTGGTGTCTGCAGTTAGTGAGTGTCCGGTAACGAGGACCTGTGTGGACGACCGTGTAGTTTCCTCTGGTATGTGTGGAGGTGGACAAACGTGTTGTCGCTGGACTATGGTTAGTCTAGTGGGCTGTGGAATGGTTTGGCTCCTTAATCGAGGTTTTGTTCCCTAGTGTTGGTTTTAACCATGGTGCGTTCCATGTGTCTTTGTCGTTGAGGTACTCTTCTTGCAGCGTTGTGTATTTCCCTTGCTTCTGTGTGTTAGTGATGACACTGGTTGGCAGTACCGGAGTGTTGCTGTTCTTTGCGGATTGCCGAGTTTTGAGGTTGAAGAACAAGGTGATCTCACTGTTTTATGTTGTTGGCAGTGATGCTCAGGTGGGTGTGTTGACCGGTGAGCGGGATGCACGTGTAGTTTTGTACCTCTGTGTTGCTGTCTCTTCCTCTTGTGTGGCTTGAATTTCGGGGGTGAAATTCTTTTAAGGGGGGAGGGCTGTAACATCTCGGATCTAGTTGAAGTTCGGATCTGGTTGACGGCATAGGTGTTGTCGTTGATCAAGGGTTGGCGTCCAGGGGTAGGTCGTTGACCTAGGGGTTGGCGTCCAGCGTTGTCGACGTTTGTTGTTGAACTTGACGGCAAGCGGTCTTGACGTCGACTCTTTGGCGGTTCAGTAGGCGGCGAGGGATGTTGACGTCTACTTGTCGCGCCTGTTGAAATAGGGCAGACCCGTGAGCAGCCATTTCCTCTCCTTTTCCTTCTCTTTTTCTCCTTTTCGATCTTTGTCCGTTTTCACTCGTTCAGGTGGTTGACGGGAACTCGTGGAAAGACCTTGGTGCGCGAGGAAGAGTTAGATCGGGCGGAAAACAGCGGATCGGGTGGCGGTTTTCGCGAGGAAGCTTCTGGGGGTTTGGCGCGAATTGAGGTTTGGCAGGACTTCTTACACGCTTCGGAGGTAGGGACTCGACCCCTTAGTGTTCTTGTAGTGTTAATTTCATGCTTGTTGCGTGTGATTTGCGTGAAATCGTGCTTTGAGGAGGTTTTCCTTTTTGCTGGGATTTTGAGTGGTTTGGCCGATCCGTGCGTTGGATCGTGGTTTCCGGTGTTGCTGTAGTGTAGTATGATGTGGGGGAGAGTTTCTCCTTCATTATTTCGCTGGTCTGATGGTTGGATTACTCTCTTTAGGATCAGCGTGTGCCTGTTTTCAGCTGCTGGAACTGGAGAGCTAAACATCAAGGGTTGTTGACGTTGAACTCTTCAGGGAAGAAGTTAACGGCTGGAGCCCTTGTCGTTAATCTCTTTAGTGGAGGATCTAGACGAGTGTTCTTGTCATCTAATTCTTCATGGTAGGATATAACGACAAGAACACGTCATCTAGATCCTCCACTGAAGAGATTAATGGCAAGGGCTCCAGCCGTTAACCTCTTCCCTGAAGAGTTCAACGTCAACAACCCTTGACGTTTAGCTCTCTAGTTTCCAACAGCTGAAAACAGGCACACACCGATCCTAAAGAGAGTAATCCAACCCTCAGACCAGCGAAATGATGAAGGAGAAACTCTCCCCCACATCATACTACACTACAGCAACACCGAAACCACGATCCAACGCACGGATCGGCCAAACCACTCAAAATCCTGGCAAAAAGGAAAACCTCCTCAAAGCACGATTTCACGCAAATCACACGCAACAGCATGAAATTAAACACTACAAGAACACTAAGGGGTCGAGTCCCTACCTCCGAGTGTGTAGAAGTCCTGCCAAACCTCAATTCGCCAAATCCCCAGAAGCTCCTCGCGAAAACCGCCACCTGATCCGCTGTTTTCCGCCCGATCTAACTCTGCCTCGCGCACCAAGGTCTTTCCACGAGTTCCCGTCACCACCTGAACGAGTGAAAACGGACAAAGATTGAAAAGGAGAAAAAGAGAAGGAAAAGGAGAGGAAATGGCTGCTCACGGGTCTGCCCTATTTCAACAGGCGCGACAAGTAGACGTCAACATCCCTCGCCGCCTACTGAACCGCCAAAGAGTCGACATCAAGATCGCTTGCCGTCAAGTTCAACAACAAATGTCCACAATGCTGGACGCCAACCCCTAGGTCAACGACCTACCCCTGGACGCCAACCCTTGATCAACGACAACACCTATGCCGTCAACCAGATCCGAACTTCAACTAGATCCGAGATGTTACAACTCTTGTCTCTAAGAAGAGAAGACTCAACAAGAAGTCAGACCAGGGCAACACATCACTTAAGTTTCCACCTTTTTGGCATGCCCTGGCCATAAATCACAGAAAAATAGCTTTGTATAAGGATTTTATGGGAAAATGTGCATATTCTGAAGTATTTAGATTGCCAAGATTTGATCTCCTAACCTACATTAATCTTTTGGTCTCTCTTAATGCCCTCACCAAGCCAGAAGCTCAAAAGATCTTTAATCTAGCAGGACCTCACATTGAGTACAAGTGGGAACAGTACAATAAAGATCTATATCAAGCATTTGAGCAGGCACTCACTCAGAGAGACATTCATGGGCAATCACCAATTACTCTTGGATATTGGTTCACCATGAGACATCAAGAAGAATGGGGATCAACTATTCAAAAAGAAATTAGACTTCTCAAGCAGTTTCAGGTCTTCAACAATTACAGATTTCTTCATAACTTGCCTGAATCTTAGTTCAGTCAGTTTCAAGAGATTATTAGGAAGCTTTTCAGAAGCAGAAAGGGGCCATCACCATTAATCTCCAATTTGCCTTTTGCTCATTACCTCCCTTATGTAAGCTTCCGGAGTTACATTTCTTGCTGTTGGAATTTGAAGTTGGAAAGACCATTCTGAATAGATATGCAAAGGTGAAAGCCATAATATCTATGAATAAAGCTCTCCAATTAGGTTTTAAAAATTTATCTTCCATGAATATCAGAAGGGCTTTATTAAGTCTGATGTCTTGGCACCCCTCTTGGTGAATCTGAACGTCTTTTCACTATTGCATGGCTAGTTGCATACAGTAAAGATTTTGAGCAATTTAATAAAGTTAATGAATAAACGAAACTGCAACATCTTCCACACCTCAGCCCCAGACAATTCATGGATATGGACTCTATTTAGCTGGTTGAGGAACAATTTTCAATTTGGACGGGTAGGTATCAAGTATTCAATGTATTGAAGAAAGAATTGGCTGCAAATAACATACTATATCCATTTGATATTGATCAATTTATCAGGCATGCCAGCTTCTCTAGCAACAAGTATTACAAATTCATAATGGCACCCAATGACTATCATCAGTTCCTAAAGATTGAAAAAGCCAAGCACATTCAGAGATTCAGACAAGACATGGGTCTAGATTATCAGATAAGCTCCAACATATTCCAGAATTATTTTCAATAGGAGGAAATTAGGGCTTGGGAATGTTGGATAATATGTTGTACATGTTATTTTAATGATAGCAACCACATGACGATATCCTATTTTGATTCATGAACTTTAAATGATAACATTTGAAGTGAAACATCTTTTTGTAGGATAACAAGTGTTAGATTGAAGTGCATAAAAGATCAAGTAAATCTAAAAAAAAAGAGTTGAAAGCATACTTGTCGACAACTTGACAATCATTTTTCGACAACTATAGACAAATTTCAGAGATCTAGTTCTGAAAGAGAACCTGTGACAGTACTTGTTGATAAGCAAGGATTAGTTGTCGACAATGGAAATAAATGACAAAAATTCATTTTTGGAAGATGAAGTTGAGACAATAGTTGTCGACAAGTATCAGTCGTTTGTCGACAACTAAGGGAAGTTTTCATAATTTCGTTTATAGATGGAGAATGTGCAGCAATAGTTGTCGACAACCTTCATGCGGTTATCAACAACCATGAAGCTCAACGATTGAACACGTGAGCGGCATAGGGCATTAATTAGGGCATCCTTTCCTTATCCACACACAATCCTATGTACGTGTGAGGATAAGGACACACCTATACAAGATCCCCTTTGTCTCTTTTGAAGAGAGAGCCCACACAACTCCAAGAAAGGCTTCGACGGCTAGATAGGGCCTCTCCAATGCTCTGCTCTAGTTCCAGAGGTTGCAGACCAGTGGATTCATATGAGGAAATCGATTGGAAGTCAATTCATCATCAAGGCTCGTGGGTTCACATCAGACTCCTGCAATTTGAAGTCAGAAGATCTGGATTAAGGCTCAAGGGGGATTCGAAACCAAGTGCCTCTACTCTATTATCCTCCGATCTATTCATGTGCACTTAAATTTCATCCTCTCTAATGTGTGAAGTGTGAATTGAACAATCCTTGTGCTTAATCTTACGTATGTGTGTGTCTTGATCTGGGAAGTTTCTCATCTCAGGTTGTGGTATCTGTGTATGTATTTCAAACTTGCTAGATAAGCATTTTGAGTGTATGTGTGGACAGTAGATGTAGGATACACTAGTTGTGAAGTCTGAACCACCTTAAATCGCTGTGTTCATGTGGTTTGATCTCCTTATGTTAGATGCTCGGTAGACACGATCTAGAAACTCCATTGTTGTCATCTTATCACCACTGAATTCACTTCTTACACACTAATCTAGTATCAAATTTGCTCAACACCTGCTTTAATTGTTCACATCAACTGTAGGATTTGAATTCGATTAGTGCTTTCTTTAAATTGAGTGAAATCTATTCAATCCCCCCTCCCCCTTCTAGATTTCCTTTGAAGCTAATTCTGCTATCTTCAATTAGTATCAGAGCAGATTTCTTTATTTTATAGTTTAATTGTTTGATCTAATGATCAGGAGAGATCCTGGGTGATGAGTATTAATAGGGGATTTTTGGCTGAAGGACATTTGGTGTCCAGACCATCATTTTTCAATGGAACTAATTACGCCTATTGGAAAAATCATTTGCAGGTGTTTTTAAGGGCTCAAGACTATGAACTGTGGAAAGTAGTGATCAAAGGACCTGCAGATCTGCCAGAAGCTGAGACAAGGGAGTATATAAGGAAGGCCACATTAAATTGGAGCGCGATGAATATGATGCAGTGCATTTTACACCCCAAAGAATACGCAAGAGTCTCACATGTAATTCTACAAAGGAGATGTGGGACAAATTGGAATTAATTTACGAAGGTACGTCTGAGGTAAGGGAAACCAAAGCTAGTATGCTTGTTTCGGAATATGAGATGTTCAAAATGAAAAATGAAGAAACAATTTCAGATATGTTTGATCGATTCATGGTAATCATTAATGGTCTTAAGAGTCTTAAGAAGGAGTATAGTGAAAGTGACTTAGTGAGGAAAATACTTCGATCTCTTCAACCTGCTTGGCACACTAAAGCCACTATCATTGAAGATTCTAAGGACTTGTCTACAATGCAATTAGATGAATTGATAGGATCCTTAATGACATATGAAATTAACTTGAAAAGAAAAGAATCTGAATTCACTCTGAAGAAATCAATTGCATTAAAAGCTTCATCTAGCTCTAAGAATGAGATTGAAAATGAGGGGGAAGAAATGATTAGTGATACTGATACTGATGAGATGGCTTTGTTGACTAGACGGTTTAGAAAGTTCCTCAAGTTCAAAAAGAAAGGACAAGGTAAATTCAAAACTTTTCCTAAGAAAGAATTTTCAAACAAGCTTGATTCAAATAAAAAGAATGACATGATTGTTTGTTATGAATGCAAAAAGTAGGGGCATATGAGAGGTGAATGTCTAGAGCTAAAGAAGAAGTTGAGTAAGAAGAAGTCTATGCAGAAGAAGGCTAGAGCCTTGATTGGTACCTAAAGTGATGAAGATTTGGATGAAGAAGATGAAAAGAATTCAGAAAATGAAGAAATCACATGCTTCATGGCTAGAAGTGAGGACAACAATGAGGTAAATTTCTCTTTCGAAAACTTCACTACTGAAGAATGGGAAGAGGCTTATACTGTTTTGTTTGAGAAATTATGTGAATATCATTCTGAAAACAAAACTTTGAAGAAGAAAATAAATAATCTTGTTTATTAAAAGATTGCAAATGAGCAAGTTGAATCTCTGAATAAAGAAGTAAATCACTTGAAGAATGAAAAAGAAAATTTTCATGTTGAACTTGATTGCATGAAAGAAAAACTTTAGGGAAGTGAAAAAAGAAAACAAGTGCTAAGTGAGTTTCTGGAAAAACTTAAGAATGAAACAAAGAAATTCAGAAGAAAATGGAAGAAGTTCAAAAAGATCTAAAAGATAAGAATGAAACCTTATCAAAGTTTGTTAGAGGTAAAGAAAACCTTAATGTTGTGCTATGAGTTAAAACAAACACTACCAAACATGGATTGGGATTTCAGAATGAAAACAAGAAGAAATTTGGACAAACTTTGATCACATTATTTGTTCAAAACAGATAAAAAACAAACGAACAAGCTCAACTGAAAAACAAGCAGAAGAATTGGACTGGTCGACAAGTAAGAGTGCTTATCGACAAGTATCTATATCGGAACTTGAATTGTCCACAAACATGGCAATATGTCGACATATCAAGACAAACAAAGTATTGGAATGATCAAAAGATGCAAAACAACATAAATGCATATGCTCAGAATGACCATAAGAAAATCATAAGAAACCAAGCTCCATCATGGAACTTCTGTAAAAAACTTGGTCATGTTGAATCACATTGTTGGTATAAACAGGGCATAATAAAATATAGACAAATGTGGATTCCAAAGCATCTACTTTCTTGTATGAATGAACACATGGGACCCAAAGTAATTTGGGTACCAAAATTCTCTTTTTGATTTGTTTATGTAGGAATGCCTAGCAGCCCAACATCATAACAAATGGTACCTTGACAGTGGCTGCTCAAGGCATATGACTGGAGATAGAGATAAATTCTGGTTGCTTGTAGAGAAAGATGGAGGCCAAGTCATTTTTGGAGGTAACAATAAAGGCCATATAATTGGCACATGTAAGGTAGGTAAGGATGCTTCTAACTTAATTGAAAATGTCCTGCTTGTGGAAGGTCTTAATCACAACTTGCTAAGCATTAGTCAGTTGTGTGATAAAGGCCACAAAGTTATCTTTGATTCAGAAGAATGCCAAAAAATTGACAAGGAATTAGGAACTGTTAGATTTTCTGGTCATGGAGATTGTAATATTCATTTGTGATGAAGAAAGAAAGATATTTTTTTATTAGATTGTAGGCACTACTAGTACTAGCCATTTGTCTATGGCTTCTGATTGCTCGCTTGTTCGTCACGTCTCCTGATTAATTCCGTTGCTAAAATCGGGGGGTGTGACATGATGACCAACTCATCCCTATATATTTATTTTGGTTATAAGAAAACCTTGACAAATATTTATTTACTAACATTTCTTCTAAAGATTGTCAACAGGTCAAGAGAAATAACTCCAGTAAGTTATATCAACTCATCTAGTTAGAATTCTTCCCATAAGATTTTTCTATGTATACATCGATTACAGTTCACTTAAACATCGATTATAGTTTCACTTATACATCGATTACAGTTCACTTAAACATCGATTATAGTTTCACTTATACATCGATTATAGTCTCACTTAAACATCGATTGCATTGGAACATCGATTGTCTTTCACATCGATTGGACTTAAACATTGATTGCATTAGAACATTGATTGTCTTTCACATCGATTGCATTAGAACATCGATTGTCTTTCACATCGATTGCATTAGAACATCGATTACATTGAAACATCGATTGGACTTAAACATCGATTGCATTAGAACATCGATTGTCTTTCACATCAATTGCACTTAAACATCGATTGCATTAGAACATCGATTATATTTAACATCTATTACACTTAAACATCGATTATCTTAGAACATCAATTACTTTAGAACATCGATTACCTTCGAACATCGATTGCCCTTAGACTCAATTGCCTTAGAATATCGATTGCCTTTAGACATCGATTGCCTTTAGACATCTATTGCTATTTAGAAATCGATTGTTCTTGAACATTGATTACTCTTAGACATTGGTTGCTGTTTAGTATCAACTATCTTTTAAACATTGATTGGGATTATTTTGTCTATTGCTACTCCAGATATATTAATTTCTATATCTTGATAATTATCTGTGCAATAAAATTATTGACTGTGGTTGCAATTAAAATATATTGATTGCTCTTATGATTAATCTTTGTCATAAACAAATCTTGGCGCGCAACATTATCAAATTATGTGCATTTCAAACTTACCACCATCTGGTACATTCTCTCTTACGTATGATCTATCAACGGATACAGTTCCCATGCACATCATCTTTTATAGCTTACTATTTTCGTGACATATCTTCTGACACTTTAAATGTGATAGAATGAGCTTATTCTCTTTGGTATATCATCTTACAGCTAACATGTGACGTTGGCTGACAGTGAGGATATCCATATGATCCATCTGTATCTCAGCATTAAATGCTTGCAGGTTTCTGGTAGTCACACATGACTACAACGTTGGACATACTACACAGAAGATATCCATATGCTTTCTCTCTTTCTATCTCTATCTAAACATTGAATGTCTACAAATTTTTGGTAGTCTCACACTCATCCTACGTTGGATCTGCTACATCTGTCAGGAAACAAGTTTCAAGACAAGAGGCATAACAGATGCTTCAACGGATACTTCACAAGATGAGAAGATAAATAAGAGCTTGTGGACACAGTAAAGTCCATCGGTCTTTAACACACTGAAGTGCATAGATTCAAAGCCAATGAGAAGTGTGTGATATAGAGCTTGGCCCTCCATTTAGAAACCTCTCCTGTAACGCCTCGAAAAATTAAATGATTTAAAATATAGAAAAATAGCAATAAATAAAAATGGTGTATAGAAATAAAATAAAAGTCATGATTAAACTCTCAAAGTGTGAAACTAACTAATTAAATTAAGTGGGCCCAAACAACTCCAAATGGGCCAAAGATCAAAACCCAATAGCAATAAACCCCAAAATTCGTGACCATAAATATGCAGAAATTAGGAAAGGGCAAATTAGGGCTTAAACTAATGCTATTAGCCAAGCATAGTTACCCAAATCGTGGCCAACCATGCTGAGAGCTTTCTTAAGGTTGTAGCTACTCCTATTGGGAGGAGAAATCCCAATATATGGAAGGTTATATGCAGAAATCGCAACCCACCTTTCCTAGCCTCATTAGGACTAAAAATAAACCCTAAAACTATAAGAGATCACCAGAAAACGTTTAGGGGAAGTTTACCATTGTGTTGGGAATGTGAAGAGGTGGACTAGAGCTCTGGGAGAGGAGGAGATCGGCCAGGAGGACACCATCTTCTCCGACCTATTCTCTGCTGCGACCTGTGAAGAAGACCTTCTTAGATCCACTACAAGGTAGGTGATCTCGGGCCTAAAATAAACTAGGGCTATACAATTTGAAAGAGCATCGTGTCTAGTTTATTTTGCATCTATTTTGCCCAAATTCCATCAAGCATGTTCGTCGTATTAAGCATTTTCCATAAGTCGCGCAAGTTTAGGGCTTTCCATAGTTATACTGTGTTTTACGCAAATTGAGGTCATTTTGGATCAAACCAAAACCATGGTTCGCTTCTACTGAATGTCCTGAACACTTTTTATGTTTAGAGTTTTGTCTAGATGTCATTAGATTTCAAGTTATAAGTCTATCATGAAGGGTGTATCGTTTTTCTGCGTTTTCGGGTAAGATCCAAGAACGTGACGTATCCAGACGTTGCGATTCTGCATGCATGAACGTAACGTATTGGTACGTCGTGATTCAGGAAAAGGTGACCGAGTCTTGTGTCGTGATTTAAGGTCTGACCGGTCAACCCTGACACCTCAAACTATGTGTTGCGTGGGTTTCTGGACCCGTCATAAACGTGACGGTATGTGCCATCGCGATTTGTCAGTTTACCGCCCATCTGATTCCGTACAGTTTTTACATTCGAAGTTTGAAATCCATGCATGAACGTGACGTGGTAAAGCGTCGCGATTCAGGAATCATTGCGACATATCGTTCTATCGCGTTGTGAACGCGACGGACGAGACCGTCGCGATTCTGGTTAGGCAATCGATCGGGTAATCGATTTATGAAAGAAAGGCGACCATCTATCCTGTCACGATTTAAACGTGACAGGAATGTCCATCGCGATTTTGTGTCTTTACACCGAGTCTTGTTTAACTGGGCACTGTTCTTTGAAAAGCGACGTCTGAACCCGTCGCGATTCAAAGTCCGACCCGAGACTGTTCCTTTCGGTTGGTCAGTCAACATGTGTGTTAGCTTAGTCTGTAATCATGCTACTTAGTGATGCATTGGCCTAAAAGTGATCAACCCATTTGAAAACTATTAAGACATGAATACAATTCTAATTTATAATGTAAAGTGATTGATCTTATATTCATTTGATTATTATCTCATGATCTAGCTTGATATAAAATCTGTCATGATAAGTTGTGATATGAATCTGTGGAGGATACATGTTAGAATGAATTTGCTTGGTTTAGAGTTTTTCCATTATCTTACTTGTTGCATGTGGACTTTCCTTATTACGTGCTTTCTGAGGTTTCCATATTTTGTTCATAAATTGCCGCATAAATAGGAAAGCTCAGTGTCACGACACTTACACGTTTGCATGATTAGGCACACCCCTCTTGGGGAATTGGAAGCTCTCTGCCGGTCATTCCGTATTGGCAGACTAGCGACCTTTTCCCTAAGACCTCCGTAAGTCTCTGTACTCTGCGGATTCCCTCATAGAGACCGAGCTGGTTGTACCATGAAGTATCCTGGAGATAGAGAGCACTTGTACCATGTACGATATGTCATTAGTCATACTCTTGTTAAGACACTAAAGAATTATGGAACATAAGTTACGCCGTTATGCTGTCCAATTGATCTCTCGAGCTTTTGTCATACCTTGAACTCTATGAATGATCATGTCCTTATTACTATGAGCTTGTTATTGAAAATCTGTGGCCATAATATGTATATGTTTGATCGGCACAACGTGGGACTTCGGTCCATTTGACTAATGCCTGTGCAATAAGGGCCCTGTCTGGTCCTGGGGAGGAGTGCCCCATCGTACTTATTAACTGCGGGAGTATGGACTTGTGGTGCTTGGCATGGCACTGGTATGTGTGCAAGATTTGTGTGAATGTGCCTTCGTTTGATATGATAAGTTCAATATGATACATTTGATCATGTGAATATGTGATATCTGTGTGAATATGACCAATCCTTGTGATACGATTCTATTCTTGAATTACCTGTCCAATACATATAAAAGTCAGTATTTGTTTCATTATGATATTCATTCTATTCAGCCATTTGTTTTGTTAGAAATGCATGCATAGTCATCATGTTCCTGTTAAGATCCTGCTTATTTAAAATGCTAATCATGTATATTAGTGTCCGCATATTGAGATGTAAATCCTACTGGGCTAGTTTGCTCACCCTATCATCCTAAACATTTCAGGTAGTGATGAAAAATTCATGGACACTGATAGGGCAGGGCATGAGTGAAGAGCACCCGTCACTTGTAGAGATGGAGGACTAGGAATAGATGTTTGAGTCGCATATGTAATGATGATACATTTTCATGAAGTTTACTATGAAATTTGAATAATGGGACCTATGGTTGGCTCGGATGATGTAAGGTTTTTAATTAGTTGAATGAAAATGAAATAAAGAGTATTTTAGCTGACAATATTATTGTCTCAAGTATGTTGTTATATTTAGTTGTTACTCTGAGTTACTCGACTGTGATACTTATATTTGTATCGTTCACGCATTCCGATATTTATTTCCGCTGCTAAATGTTGGGGTGTGACATCTCCTGCTCTTAGCTCTCCTGAAAGTCTTGTTTCTCATCCTTCTTGTAAGAGAGAGCTTGTAGTGATCTGAGAGAGCTATTTCCCATTGTAGTTCTTGTGTTCTCTCAGATTGTGCCTCAGATCAAACATTGTATTATTGCTATTAGCTTGGTCTAGGGGCCACCACCTCAAAACTCTTCTTAGAGTGTTCCTCTTCTTAAGTGAAGAGAAAACCTATTGTGTAGTAGGTGGCTGATTCCCTTTTGTAGAAACGAAGACCTATTGTAATAGGTGTTGTCACGTCCCGACATTTAATATATCTATAAATGCCAGAATGTGAACGCAAGAGGAATCAAGAGTAAAATTTAAACTAATTGGGCAGTAAATTGCTCAAGAGCTCTATTAAATAAAAATTTGACAATTGTCATTCTATGAATTTTACAAGATTTCCAATTTATAATCTCAAAAGTAAAATGTCGTCAAGGATGGTCTCTCCACACACAAATCCCGAAGTTCCGGCCTTTTAGATACCTGAAAAATAGGATTTAGTGAGCTAACTAGCCCAGTAGGATTCAAATTCTCAAATCAAAGGATTAAAGGGTATGATGATCAAGGAAAAGACTTGAGTGAAATCATAGATGGACCAACAAGCATCTAAATATGACAGTGAATGTGAAACAGTAGAATGGATACATGGGATATGCTCAAGAATTCACATTGAAACTCAAGTTCTAGTTCATGTAAACACAAGAAAAGACTTAACTGATACTAAAGATGAACAAACAAATATCTTATCATGATAATGAAAATTGGAACAGTGGTACTGAATTACAAAACGTGCTCAGAAATTCACAGTGAATCTCATAATTTGGTTCCTATATATATATATATATATATATATATATTCACACAGAACATGTAACAGGATGACTGTAATCAACAGTATCAGGTAACAGGATGACTATAATCAACAGTATTTGATGCTATGCCAAACATCCAGTTGCCCTTTATCATTCCGTACGGTCAGAAAATGAATTCGGGTGCTCCTCCCAGGACTGGACCAGCCCTATTTGCACAGTAGTTGTCCTTTATCATTCCGTACGGTCAGAAAATGAATTCGGGTGCTCCTCCCAGGACTAGACCAGCCCTATTTGCACAGGCATATCAGTCAGGTGGGGTCCAAGGACCCAATAAATGTCATCATCATCCATTAATCATATCTCACATGGTGTTCAAGCATTTGAACTCTCAAGACATCAAGTTACATGAACTCAATTATCGAATACAGGAGAATGGACTCAACAGAGTGCCATTTGTAGTTAACAACTTCAAGGATAACTCAAGGGTGAGTAAGGTACACCAAGAGGGTAATCTTTACAATGGAATGATAGTAAACACTAAGGCAATTAGGGGGGGGGGGTAACTTGGTAGGCTAATATGGTGAAGTTTAAGCAAGAGTTTTATCATAAAAAGTTGCTGAAATACAAGGCAGAACAAGTGCTGTCGACAGCCAGGAAGGGGCTGTCGACAGATGGCAACAGACAGAGCTCAGGTTTGCTGGCTCTGTGGGTATCTGTTGACAGCAACAAGAGGGCTGTCGACAGATACATACAGTCCAGAAATCTGGAGTTCTGGAAGACATGCGCCTGTCGACAGCTTTGGGCTGGCTGTCGACAGGTAGCAGTAGAACTTCCAGAAATGACTTTAAATCCATCCTAAACACCCTAATTATAGAACTTATAAACCAAGGCATGTTTTATATCAAATAGAAGAGTCTAATTGGAGTTCTCACAATGGTTTATAAACTGAACAAGCGAGATGAAACGAGAGATTTACAATTCAAGCTTGTGTAGCTAGAACTAGACATAATGTAGTACTGGAAGCCTGATCTTGTTAACAATGGTTTGTTGGGAAGATTCCTATAAGATAAACACTAACACTCCAAGTGTTTCATGAATCTAAATCAAGGCTTGAAGTACCTAACAATTAAGTAAAAGTTCTCACATAGTTCTATAGATATTAGAACTTCTACATGACTCCAGATCTTAAACAAAGATCAAAGGTAAAGTAAGAATTGATTTCTAAATAGAATCAAGTTGTTCCTTCCCCAACAAGAGTATTTCTATCATGACCGGAAAGGGAAAAAGAGAATCACAAGTATAGTCACTTATTCTTTCATTACGAATTCCTTATGACATATGAAAACCGAATTGAACCGTAGAAAGATGAATCCTACACCTGAATAGCTAGGAATCTACTACAACGTGATACTGGAAGAAGATCCTTTCCAAACAGGGATCATATGAATCTCGAAGAGTAGCTTCTACAGCAATACAAGATACACAAATAGTGCTAGAGGTACTCATGACATTAGAACATAAACTTGAACATCCAAACAATAGGTTCTAAAGAATGTTCAAGAACATGAGTTAGAGAAGAAAGAAAGAGAATCGAATCCTACCTTTCTTAAACGATGAATTCGCTAATATCCTTGATGAGAAAACCCACACTCAGCTAGAGAAGTATTTTCCCTCCTTAAGGTTATTGGCGTGCTTGCAATGTTTTCACCAAATGAAGCAACTAAGTGACCGAAAGAGCAGAAGGAAGAGTAGTTGCAGTGGCTATAAAGCTAGGAACACCAGTAGCTCCTCCAGCAGCACCTCTATCAACAGATCCGTAGCTCCTCCACCACTCTCTTCTAGCAGCAAGAAGAGGAAGACAAGAGCAGAGACAGGAACAATGGTTGGAGAAGGGTGTGTGCGATGGAAGGGCAGTGACTTTTATAGCCCTCAACACCTTCTTATGCAGAGACACGTTGGTTGCTCATGTGTCATAGTAAGAATCCTTTGATTCTTACCTTAACACGTATCACTTGCAACTTACCCTTTGGTTACACATAAGTAACAGCAATGATGGCCTATCCCTGATGTAATGGCTCTTTAGTGTTGGGTTGAATGCAAATTCATATCATTTCCCTCCTATTTTGATGATGACAAGAGGTGTTCTTAAAGCAATTTAATTGAAACATGTCAAAAACATCATACCTGAAATTCATGTTCAAAAAGTATTTTTCAAACCACATTTATCATTTATGGTCATGACAAATCATTTAACTAATGATATATGTGTTTATTTTTCAGGTACAAACATTTTTATGCAAAAGATGAGTCGACACACCCATCAATGGTGTCGACACATCAACACAGATTCAAAGGCAAAATGTGTAAAAATGTTGAGACTGTGTCGACACATGTCAAGAGTGTGTCGACACGAGTGGCAGTTTTTCAGAAATCAAGCCTACCCAGGTCGACACACTCTCAGAGCAGGTCGACACTAGATCCCATTTCCAGAACAACCAGTTTGAAGAATTGGGACAGCAGGTCGACACACTCTCAGAGCAGGTCGACACTAGACCCAGTTCCCAGAACAGCCAGTTTGCAGATTCGGGACAGCAGGTCGACACACTCAAGAGCAGGTCGGCACGGGACCTTCTTCCCAGAACAGCCTTCTACATATTCTGGACAGTGTGTCGACACTACCACTAGGGCAGGTCGACACACTACGGAAACTTTTCATTCTAAAAGTTGATGGCTGCCACGTGTCCTTCTAGGGCGATCAGAATCTTCCTAGGAATGCGTGCCCTTGTACCCCAAAAGGGTATCTTTGGAATCCTAAGGATATAAAGTGCCTTTTCGGCCAGCCTTTACAAGAGAGAAGGGACCCAACTCTCTCAGAGCCTCCAAGAAGCTCCTGGCGGCCAAGAAGAGCTCGTGTCTCCTTCCCCTGCTCTCCAAGTGCTTCCAGAAGACCAATTCCCACCAATTCAAGGTGTGGGAATTGGAATTTGATTCCTGAAGACTTCTCTGAAGCATTCCAAGGAGGCAGATCCTGTAGAAGACTTCTTGGGTGAAGAATTCGAGGAAGATCCAACTTCTCAGATTGCAGAGCATCGACTTGGACTTCAAGCTTCACAAGTCCCTTACCAATTCAAGCTTCTACAAGGGAGTACACTGAAGAACGAAGCATCTCAATTCAATTCATCCTTTCTTCTGTTCTTCTGAGATATCTTTTGAGATTATGCAAGTGCTTCTGCATAACTCTCTTTAGAGTTCTCAAATTTCGACTAGATCTGTTGCTAGAGGATCTAAGTCTTAAGTTGGTGTCTAGCAAGTTTTAGTGTGAGCATTGTGCTCAGTTTGGTGTGAGCCGTCGAGCTCAGTTTGAGTTGTTAAGCTCAGGGTTGGTTTGAGCAGTCTTGCTCTGTGTTTCTAGAGTAGTCTTGCTCTAGAGGTTGTGTGAGTTGTATGCTCTGAAGTGTTGGAGTTGTTAGGCTCCTTTGGGTGTGTAGCCCAGTTGTGTTAGTGAAGCCTCACGGGTTGTGAGGGGTGGATGTAGGAATCACTTGGGTGATTTCCGAACCACCTAAAAAATCCTTGTGCATTTGTCTTCTGTGGTTTGATTGATTCATCCGCTAGATGCTTGCATAGGATCCGTTTTTAATTCACTTAATCAACTTGCTTCACATCTAAGTTTTTCAACTCACTCAAATCTAATCAGATCTGTAGTTTTTCACTGATAACATTGCCTCTGATTCTAAATAGTTTTCAAATTACTTAAGCTTCCGCAAAAGTGGCTAAGATCTATTCATCCCCCCCCCTTCTAGATCTTTTCCACACATTCATTTCGATCCTTCAATTGGTATCAGAGCGGGTTTACATCGATCTGATTTGATCTGAGCAGCTTTTGTTTCTGAGTATTGAGTGTTTGATTGTTTGCTTGTTTGTTTGCTTGCTTGTTTAACTCTTTCTCTGTGCATTTTCTTAAGTGTCATGGACTCAAAGGGTTTCATAGCTGAGGGTCATTCCATAAATAGGCCACCATTCTTTAATGGTTTGGACTATTCTTATTGGAAGAACAGAATGCAAGTGTTTTTTAAGGGCCCAGAACTATGAGATCTGGAAAGTAGTTGAGGTGGGTCCCTATGAGAACCAGGGAGAAGAAGATACCTGGACAAGGGAACAGATAAGGAAAGCTACACTGAATTATAGTGCCATGAACATGATTCAGTGTGCTGTCCATCCCAAGGAGTATTCGAGAATCTCTATGTGCAAATCTGCCAAAGAGATGTGGGATAAACTCGAACTACTCTATGAGGGAACATCTCAGGTCAAGGAGACCAAGGCAAATATTTTAGTTTCAGAATATGAACTTTCATGATGAAATCTAATGAATCTATTTCTGAAATGTTTGCCAGATTCATGGTGATAGTCAATGGACTCAAGGCTTTGGGTAAGGAGTATACTGATGCAGACTTGGTAAGAAAAATTTTGCATTCACTTTCTTCAGTTTGGCATACCAAGGCCACCGTTATTGAAGATTCAAAAGATTTGTCCAAAATTTCTTTGGATGAATTGATTGGATCTTTAATGACATATGAAATAAACTTAAAAAGAAATGAAGAACACATCATTAAGACCAAGCCTATGGCACTCAAAGCCTCTTCAAGCAACAAAGATAAAAATCAGGATAAGACTAGTTCTGAAGAATCTGAGTCGAATGAGGATGAGATTGCCCTCATGACCAGACAATTCAGGAAATTTTTGAAATATAGGAAAGGGAAAATGACTGGGAAAAAGAAATTTCCCTCAGGTAAGTAGAACACTTCCTCTTCCAATTTCAATAAGAATCATAAACCTGATGAAAATGTTATCTGTTACAGGTGCAACAAGCCAAGACACATGAAAGGAGAGTGTCCTGAGAACAAGAAGGAAAAGCACAAGAGATTCCAGAAATATAAGAAGCCAAAGGCCATGGTAGCCACTTGGTCTGATGAAGATACAAGTGAGGAAGAAGAAGAGAAGAAGTCCTCAAGCTCAGAGAGTGAGGAAGTTTGCTTCATGGCCAACAACACAGATGGAAAGGTAAATACTTCCTTTGAAGATTATAGTGTTGAAGATTGGCAGGATGTGTATGCAGAATTAGTTGAAAGATATTCTGAAATGAGAAAAGAAAATAAACACATCAAAAAGAAAATTGAAAATCTCTACCATAATCAATCTTCAAACAATAGAATCTGTGAACTGGAATCTGAAGTAACAGACTTGCTTGAAGAAAAAGAGAATCTCCTAAACCTAATTGATGAACTGAAACTTGCCTCTCAAAAGGCCTCCCAAGAATTCAGAAACTTAAATGAAAAGCTGGAAATTGAAAAACAAGAAAAACAACAGAAAATTGAAGAAATTGAAGTTCTTAAAAACCAGCTAAAGGAAAGGGAGGAGGTTATCCAAACCTTCACAAAAGGCCAAGATAACCTAGAGGCATTGCTAGGATCCAACATGACAACCACATCTCATGGATTAGGATTCAACAAGAAGAAACCCTAAAAAGACAAATCTGGTGAGAAAAAGGGAAAAGCACCACTAATTAATTTTGTCAAGGGTCCTAATCTGGAAAACACTGAAATCCAACAAACAGCAAACAAAACCCCAAAAAAAACTCAAAACAAATCAAAAACCCAAAAACAAAAGAAGACTATCAAGTCGACATAGTCCCCTGACAGGTCGACACCAGTCCACAAGAAGAAGACTTCTGTGGCTGTTGTGTCGACACCAGTACAGGAGAGGTCGACTTGCTCAACACCAAAAACCAAAAACAACTCAACCAAAAATTCAAATAAAAATCTGAAAAATAAGAAAAAGGGAAAAGAAATAATCCATGAAAAACCTTGGACCTCCAAGACAACACTTTAAGAAGATTGGACTAATCCTTGGAACTAATGGTATGAAAATCTCTCTTGGTATTATCCTCAATACTCTTATCCAAATTTCTGGATGTACCAACACAATCCATGGATTCCACCTCCTCCTCTGAACTCAAATTTTCAAATGAAAAACTCCCCTCCAACCAAAAACAAAGATCTTGGTGCTTTCATTCCTAAAAGAAAGAACAAACAGAAGAAGGCTGAAAACACCAAAGTAACAAAACAAAAATCTAAAACAAATCAAATTTGGGTGAGAAAGGATTTGATATCTGTGCTAAATCATACTGATGGTCCCAACTCTGTTTGGGTACCAAAATCTTCTCTCCATTGATCTTTGTGCAGGAAGGTCGTGCACCCAACACCAATGTTTGGTTTCTTGATAGTGGGTGTTCACGACACATGACTGGAGATAGAGCCAAATTTTCCTGTCTAATTGAAAAGGAGGGAGGGTCAGTCACCTTTGGAGGTAAAAATAAAGGAAAGATCATTGGATCTGGAAAGGTTGGTCAAACTTCTTCAAACTCAGTAGATAATGTTTTGTTAGTTGATGGACTTGATTATAATTTGCTCAGTATTAGCCAACTATGTGACAAAGGTCACAAAGTTGTGTTTGAATCTGATTTTTGCAAAATAATTGATTCATCAACTGACAAAATCAAATTCTGTGGAAAAAGAGAAAACAATGTCTACATGATCAACCTTAATAAAAACTTTTCTGAAAATCTTTGTTTTGTTGCAAATAAAGATGAAATTGCATGGACTTGGCACAAAAGACTTGGCCATGCAAGTTTCAGAACTTTGAATAAGTTGTTAAGATTGAATCTGGTTAAAGGTCTTCCTGAATCTTTTTCTAGTGTTGAAGGTCAAATTTGTGGGATCTGTGCTAAAGGAAAACAAACTAGGAAATCCTTTAAAGCCTTCAATGAAGTACTCACATCTAAGCCACTAGAACTTCTTCACATGGACCTCTTTGGGCCAACAAGAGTTCTAAGCCTAAGTGGCAAGAGATATGGGTTTGTAATCATTGATGACTTTACTAGATTTACCTGGGTTATTTTTCTATCCCACAAAAGTGATGCATGCCTTGAATTCAGGAATTTCTGTACCACTATCTTAACAACTTATCCATTTAAAATTAAAAACATTTTAACTGATCATGGGGGTGAATTTGATAACACATCCTTTTTTGATCTATGTGCTGAATTGCAAATATTTCACAAGTTTTCTTCACCTAGAACTCCAGAACAAAATGGAGTTGTGGAAAGAAAGAATAGAACTCTTGTGGAAATGGCTAGATCCATGCTCTTAGGGAGTAATCTGCCCAAATCCTTCTGGGCTGAAGCTGTTAACACAGCCAATCACATCCTAAACAGAGCCTTGGTCAGACCAAAGATCAGAAAAACCCCCTATGAATTGTTGAAAAACAAAAAGCCAACTGTTGCTTACTTCAAAACTTTTGGGTGCAAGTGTTTTGTACACAATAACAACAAAGAAAACCTTGACAAGTTTGATGCTAAGAGTCAGAAGCTATCTTCCTTGGCTATTCAGAAGTGTCAAGGGCTTTCAAAGTGTACATATTGAAAACCAAAACTATTGAAGAATCACCACATGTTATTTTTGATGAAAATTCCTTTTCCACTAATGATTCTAAATCTTGCAGGGAAAAACAAGACAATGAAGAGGATGACCTCATTGTGGATTCTTCACCAACCGTTGAGGAGATTAACAACATTGAAGAGAACCTGAACAACAACCCACCATCTTCAAGTGGTTCAGGTAATATTGCTCCAGAAGAGGGCACTTCTCAACAGGTAATTTCTGAACCTCGTTTTCTAAGAGATCACCCATTAGACAGTGTAGTTGGCAACTTAAATGATAGAGTTAGGACCAGATCATCCTTCTTGCAAAACATTGAAGAAGACTCACTAGCTCTAATTTCCCAAATTGAACCCAAGTCAATTGATGAAGCCTTATCCAGTTCTGATTGGATTAATGCTATGCATGATGAACTTCATCAATTTGAAAGAAATCAAGTGTGGGAATTAGTGCCTAGACCTAGTGACCAAACTGTGATTGGCACTAGATGGGTTTTCAGAAATAAATTGAATGAAGCTGGTCAAGTAATAAGAAACAAAGCTAGGCTAGTTGCAAAGGGGTATAACCAAGAATTTGGAATTGACTTTGAAGAATCTTATGCCCCTGTAGCTAGACTAGAAGCTGTGAGAATTTTCCTTGCTTTTGCATCCTCCATGAAATTCAAAGTCTTTCAAATGGATGTCAAAAGTGCATTTCTAAATGGATATATAAAGGAAAATGTTTTTGTTGAACAACCTCCTGGATTTGAAAATGAAAAATATCCTAACCATGTTTTCAAGCTTAATAAGGCACTCTATGGTCTTAAACAAGCTTCAAGAGCTTGGTATGATCATTTGAGTTCCTTTTTACTTGAGAAAGGATATTCCAGAGGTAATGTTGATCAAGCATTGTTCACAAAAACAGTAAAAAATCAAATAATTGTTGTCCAAATTTATGTTGATGACATAATATTTGGATCAACTAATAAAAGCTTTTGCACTGAATTTTCAAATCAAATGAAGAATGAATTTGAAATGAGCTTAATGAGAGATTTAACATTCTTTTTGGGATTGCAGGTCAACCAAACACATGAAGGAATCTTCATCAGTCAAACCAAATATGTCAAGGAGCTACTAAAAAGGTTTGACTTTCAGAACCTCAAACACTCAAGCACACCCATTGCAATAAATGCTAAGCTAGAAGAAGACCCATCTGGTAAGTCAGTTGATCCAAAGACCTACAGAGGTATGATTGGCTCTCTTCTCTACCTTACTACTTCTAGACCTGACATTCAGTTTTGTGTGTGCTTATGTGCTAGATTCCAATCTAATAAAAAAGAAAGTCATATGCTTGCTGTGAAAAGAATTTTTAAATATCTTGTTGGAACATGTGACTTAGGAATTTGGTATCCTGCTGGTTGCAAGTTAGAATTGTTTGCCTATTGTGATGCTGATTATGCTGGGTGTAAGTTAGATAGAAAAAGCACAAGTGGCTTGTGTGTATTTCTAGGTGGGTGCCTTATTTCTTGGGCTTCTAAGAAGCAACATTCAGTTGCTCTGTCAACAGCAGAGGCTGAGTATGTTGCTGCAGGTAGATGTGGAACTTGTTGGGTTCTCATATTGGAGAATGTTGGGTTACAACAAGTGCTTAAATGTTTTTGATGATGAGTAATACTAATTGATGTTATGTGAAATGTTCACAAATGGTATGTTTGTTTTTTTTATGATGAACATTTCATGAACAAGACAAAATTGATGTGTTATGAATGTGTGAAACATGATGAGAATGACAATTGGATGCAAATGAAACACATGTTTTATATGTTCATTATATCTCACTAATTATGTCTTTTAATGTAGGTGTGAATGTACACAAGACAAAGCCCAAAATCCAAGTGCAAAAGAACAAGACAAGTTGCTGAAATAGTGCACCTGTCAATAGATGATAGTGCATCTGTCAACAGATGAATAGTGCATCTGTCGCATCTGTCGACAGATGATTTTCGCCTGTCGACAGATACACACCATCTGTCGACAGATGATTTTCGCCTGTCGACAGATACACTCAGAAATCTATTTCCAGAAAGCCCAGTCTTTCGGTTCTTGCAAACCTGTCAGCATCTGTCGACAGCAGCAAGTCGACTGTCGACAGACGGAGTTTTGGGAAGATCTAATGGCTAGGATATGATCTATATTTTGGTGTTTCCTTTTAGCACGACTCTCTATGCTTGGACACCACTATATATGGATCATATGAGGCTATTTTCGCAGCAAGGAGCCACCATACCAAAACCCTAAGCAAAGGTCAAGATCAAGGCTTTCTTCCTGCTGCCCTGCTTCATCTCTCTGCCCAGAACAAAGAAGAACAACCTTCCAAGCGGAGTTGAAGCCGGTTCGTCCGTGGTTCAAGCTTCTCCATCAACTGATACCTGTCAAGACGAAGCTTGGAGTCTTCTGGACGACCAACGAGAAGAGATCTACATCGGGATTTGATTCTTCATCTCTAAACTCTTCTCCTTTCACTACTTTCATATATCTGTGTGTGTGCACTGATTTGAGATCAGTACGTGGATGTTGTGGAAGTGTGGATTGTTGTTCTGATTGCGTGTTTGCATCAGACAACGTGTGTGTGGTGTGTTGGTCAGATCAAGGCTAGAGGATCTGATCTTTTGTGGACTCGATCTAGCGTGTGTGTGTGTGTGGTTGAGCCGGTGTGCTCGTGTGTGTGTTGTACTCAGTTCTTGAGTAGTGTGTCCTCACTGTGTGGGGGGTGGACGTAGGAGTCACATGGTGTGATCTCCGAACCACCTAAAAAATCCCTTGTGCACTGTGGTTTGACTTGTGGTTTACACTGTATTGCGCTAGATGCATGCATAGGGATTTCGTCTACACACTAACTGTTAGTTTGCTCACACACATTGCATCAGATCAAAGGGGTTTTAATTGAGTAGATCTTTTAATCCGAAGTAATTTTCATATTGCTTAAGTTTCCGCTGCAAATCTATTCAACCCCCCCTTCTATCTTTGCCAATACCGAATATCCGATCCTAACAATTGGTATCAGAGCGGGTTTTCTGTTCAACGATTGTGATTCGGCATATCTGTTTATGTGTGATTAATTGCTCTGATCGGGTTTATAATTGATTCTGAACTGATCTGGTTACTTTGGTTGTTGGTTTATTCATCTACAACATACTCAGAAATATGTTTGAGTTGTCGAGTATCATAAATAGACCAATGATTATTGAGTTTGATAACCATGTTGATAAAATGCAGGACTCCTTTAAGAAGACAAGCAAGATTGCAAATAAAGCCAAAGACAAATGCTTCATGGCCCTTGGCAGCTCCAGAGGTTCTCCTAGTTCAGACAAATCTGAAAGATCATATCTGTCAGAGAAGTCAAGAAACTCTCAAAGGTCAGGTAAATCCAATTCAGACCCATTTGACGCATCAATATCTAATTCTGATTCAGAAGATGATATTTCCTATGATGAGTTAATAGAATGCTATGAGCACTTGTCTAATCAACTTAAGAAGGTAAAAACTCAAAACAAGAAGCTAAAAGAAAAATTGGATAAGAATGAAATGAGAATTGATAATGCTCAAGCATTCTATGAAGAAAATGAAAAATTGAAAATGGAGAATGAAAAATTGGAAAAGGAAGTCAAAAACTATGAAATCAAGTTTTCTAAGTTGAAAGAAGATCATGATCATGTGGAATCTGAAAATTCTGATTTGAAAAATCAAAATGAAAAATTGATTGATCATAATGAGAATATCAAATTTGATAATGATCAATTGAACAAACAAATCTCCAACATGGCTCATGATCACCAAATAAAAGAAAAATGCAATCAACTGTTTGAGGAGAATAATCATCTGAAAAAGAAGATTGAAGGCTTGTATCATAACAGACCATTAAATGATGAATGGAACAATGCTAAGCAAAAAATTGCTGACTTGGAAAATCAAATTGTTCAAAGTGAAATTGAAAAGAACAAAATACAAAATGGTCTGGATGTCATGAAAAGCCAACTTCTAACTTCTGAAAAAGAAATTGTTACATTGAAAGCTGAAAAGAAAAAATTGAACAAAAAAGCTCCAAATAGGAAGAATCATGTTTCAATTGAAAACCAAAAAAAGAAAATGGAGAAGAAAACAAGAGTCTACAGGGTCTCTACACCTCCTCCAGAGGCCCAGAATGTTTCAAGGAAATCTCCAACTCCACATCACGCCAAGAGATACCAAAGGGTACCTTCTTCTCAACCCAAGGGTGATCAAAGGTACTCTAAAGGATCTCAGAGATTCCAGCAAATGCAATCACACTATGGTAAGCTCCAGGTAAATGCTCAACCCGTTTGCTACAAATGCAATAAACTTGGTCATCTTGCTAAATTCTGCTGGAAGAAAAATCAACACTCTCATAAAAATCATGATGTTGTGCATGCTTCAAGGCTCCATAATAATCCATGTGTTCATACACACAAGGATAAACATGTTCATAAAGATCAGAAATTTCATATATCTATGAACAGGAAAACTGCACAAAACAACAGAAATCCAAAAATCAAATCACTTTGGATTTTGAAATCTTTGTTATATCCTAACATTAATGTCGTTGCAGGACCCAAGCAAGTGTGGGTCCCAAAACAAGCTTGATCAGCAAGTTGAGATGTCTTGCAGCCAAAAATTAGAAATGGATTCATGACATTGGCTGTGCAAGGCAAGAAATGATGGAGAACAAAGGTAACTTTTTTTGACTATGATTGAAGACTGTTCAGGTAAAATCTCCTTATCACTTCATATTTGAACTACTGAAATTGAAATGGATTCTTACCTTTATCTGAGCAATGCAAAATGTGCCTTAATGCTACCCCACATGACAATGCCTCTTAGCAATTGGAATCATGCCATCTTGCTTGCATAACTGTGCACATGACCTCTTGGTATATCAAATGATGACATGTGGAAAAACAAGTTATGCTTGTTTGGAAACTATCATTATGCGTGAGTAAAATACTCCGCCAAGTACCAAAAGTCATGTAATACATAAGGCTAGTTGTGTGCTTAATAGCGTGTGAATTGCTTGATACATTTTCTATGCATATGTTATGGGGGAGTAAGTTTGAAAATACTCATGAATGCTCATGAAATTTGTGTGCAACTGCTTGTGATGAATGTCTAAATCATGATTGAATTGCTTGAATGTTATCTCATCACATGCACACATTATGGAGGAGTAAGTTTAAGGCTAGGTGAGTGAAATTCATAAGGGATACCCTTCATATTCAATGTGTACTTATCCCTCAATCCTATGGTTCAAATCACTCTCAATTCAAAGCCTTAAAGCTGAAGTTTCAAAGCCCCTGTCGACAGCCCCAAACAGCCTGTCGACAGATATGGCCTCACAGAACCAAGAAATTGGACTCTGTGTGCTTCTGTCGATAGACAAAAATCCTTCTGTCGACAGCTTTACTCAATTCCTGATTTCCCAGAACCCCAACTGCTCTGTCTGAGTGCATCTGTCGACAGACACTCCCTTGCTGTCGACAGATACACATTTTCTGTAAATTCTTCATCCTTCTTCATAATTTCTTCATGAGTATGTTCATATCATTGATGCAAGGGGAGAATTGGGTATAAATATTCATTATAACCTTTCATCCTCACATAGTATCAAAGTCATATGGTTAATCACAATGATTTTGAAATAATATTTTGAGATTGAGTCTAGGTTGTATCATCTAGAAAACATTGAACAAATCTAATGATTTTAACCTAACTCACTTGAATAACTCCCTTGTGGATGATCATGTTCCTATATGGATTGACAAGTAAGAAGGTTTTTGAACTTAATGTCTTTGCATTGACCTTTGACCTTAATAAACCTTTTGAACTTGATTTTCCAACTTAAAAAAAAAAGAGAAAAGCTACCTATTTCTAAAGTCAAAAATTAAAAAAAAAAAGTGAATTGGGACAAAGGCAGAGCAATGATGAGTATCACTGAGTAACCGGGGACACGGGCATCACAAATGTCTGTCTTCGCGTCAAAAAGTCCTTTCATTATCTCTGCATAATGGTATGATGGTCACTCACACTGAGTAACTGGGGGTACGGGCATCCTAAATGTCTACCTTCACGTCAAAAGGTAAAAGTGATCCTAATTACCACTTAAATTGTTAAAATGCTAGAAATAGAGTGGAGCCTCCAAGATTTAAATCAAGGGCAATAGGTTGTCTATTGTCAATTGTTCATGTAGACATTGCCTTCATTTACCAACTGAACATCACCCACTAAGGTATATGATTTTCTTCAATGGTTTTATTCAAAAGGGTTATCTCATTTTTATGTGTTTTTGAACGATGTATTCTAAATGCTATAACTTGAGATTCCCGGAGTATTATCTCTTAACCATTGTAGAATTTTTATGTGTCTTAATACTAGTGTTTATGACATTTTGTAGTGGGTATCAACCTATTCTCAACCTTGCAATCTCATTTGAACACTCATTCCCCACTCAATTCTTTCACAATTCAGTTATGTGGTCACACAATTCTTTGCTTCATTCTTTTACTTGTGTGCACCCATTATCTTTTTGAATGTTGCCAAAAGGGGGAGAAACATCAATTGTGCATAAATTGAATTTTTTGTCATCATCAAAAAGGGGGAGAATGTTGGGTTCTCATATTGGAGAATGTTGGGTTACAACAAGTGCTTAAATGTTTTTGATGATGAGCAATACTAATTGATGTTATGTGAAATGTTCACAAATGGTATGTTTTTTTTTTTTATGATGAACATTTCATGAACAAGACAAAATTGATGTGTTATGAATGTGTGAAACATGATGAGAATGACAATTGAATGCAAATGAAACACATGTTTTATATGTTCATTATATCTCACTAATTATGTCTTTTAATGTAGGTGTGAATGTACACAAGACAAAGCCCAAAATCCAAGTGCAAAAGAACAAGACAAGTTGCTGAAATAGTGCACCTGTCAACAGATGATAGTGCATCTGTCAACAGATGAATAGTGCATCTGTCGCATCTGTCGACAGATGATTTTCGCCTGTCGACAGATACACACCATCTGTCGACAGATGATTTTCGCCTGTCGACAGATACACTCAGAAATCTATTTCCAGAAAGCCCAGTCTTTCGGTTCTTGCAAACCTGTCAGCATCTGTCGACAGCAGCAAGTCGGCTGTCGACAGACGGAGTTTTGGGAAGATCTAATGGCCAGGATATGATCTATATTTTGGTGTTTCCTTTTAGCACGACTCTCTATGCTTGGACACCACTATATATGGATCATATGAGGCTATTTTCGCAGCAAGGAGCCACCATACCAAAACCCTAAGCAAAGGTCAAGATCAAGGCTTTCTTCCTGCTGCCCTGCTTCATCTCTCTGCCCAGAACAAAGAAGAACAACCTTCCAAGCGGAGTTGAAGCCGGTTCGTCCTTGGTTCAAGCTTCTCCATCAACTGATACTGTCAAGACGAAGCTTGGAGTCTTCTGGACGACCAACGAGAAGAGATCTACATCGGGATTTGATTCTTCATCTCTAAACTCTTCTCCTTTCACTACTTTCATATATCTGTGTGTGTGCACTGATTTGAGATCAGTACGTGGATGTTGTGGAAGTGTGGATTGTTGTTCTGATTGCGTGTTTGCATCAGACAACGTGTGTGTGGTGTGTTGGTCAGATCAAGGCTAGAGGATCGGATCTTTTGTGGACTCGATCTAGCGTGTGTGTGTGTTGAGCCGGTGTGCTCGTGTGTGTGTTGTACTCAGTTCTTGAGTAGTGTGTCCTCACTGTGTGGGGGGTGGACGTAGGAGTCACATGGTGTGATCTCCGAACCACCTAAAAAATCCCTTGTGCACTGTGGTTTGACTTGTGGTTTACACTGTATTGCGCTAGATGCATGCATAGGGATTTCGTCTACACACTAACTGTTAGTTTGCTCACACACATTGCATCAGATCAAAGGGGTTTTAATTGAGTAGATCTTTTAATCCGAAGTAATTTTCATTTTGCTTAAGTTTCCGCTGCAAATCTATTCAACCCCCCTTCTAGCTTTGCCAATACCGAATATCCGATCCTAACAGAACTCAGATTCTCTGGGTGAAACATCAACTTCTTGATTACAACCAAGATTTAGGGTGTGTACCCATCCTATGTGATAACACTAGTGCCATAAATTTGTCTAAAAACCCCATTCAACACTCCAGAACAAAACACATTGAAATTAGGCATCATTTTTGAGAGATGAGGTTGCAAAGAAATCTTTTGAACTCCATTTTATTGAAACTGAAAAAAAATTGCAGACATATTCACTAAACCCCTTCCTGAAAACAGATTTTCATCATTAAGGAGAGAACTTGGTCTTTGTAAATGTCCACCTTCTTGATCTCTCTTAAGGTTTGGGTTGAGTGCTATGCATTGTCTAAGGGGGGTTCTTTGCATTTCATAACTCCTGGCTTCCTCAAGCTACATTGTTCATATCTCTCTCACTTTCAATTCCATTTCCCTTTTTACAATAAATTCTCCATTTCTGATTGTGTTGAAACTTCTTGGTATATCAAATAGTGATTTGGAGAAGGACAAGTTATGCTTGTCTGGACACTTTCACTATGCGTGAGAACATATCTCCGCCAAGTACTAAGAAGTTAATATGCAATAGTTGAGGGGGAGCTTTTATTGTTCAAAGAGAATTTCTTTTCTGATTTCAAAACTTGCACAGTTTTCACTTCCATTTCCTTTTGGCAATGAATTCTTCAACTCTTATTGTATTGAAATCTCTTGGTATATCAAATGGTGACTTGGAGAAGGACAGGTTATGCTTGTCTGGACACTTTCACTATGCGTGAGAGCTTATCTCCGCCAAGTACCAAGAAATGAATATGCAATTGTTGAGGAGAAGTTCTTGTTGTCCAAGAAGAAAATCTCTTTCTGATTTCAAAAATGCATATCTTTATTTTTATGAAAAATTGTTGAAATCATCATCTCAGGGGGCGCTAGAAAATTCACAAGTCATCTTTTTGCAAAATTCAAAACCTTTCTTGCATTTCATCAATTCCCTGCATGATGTCCTCATTCTAAAGTCTAGAGTCACAAAATGAACCTTGAGTGATATATTATAGATTTTTTAATCAACTTTCAACTATGTCTCTCAATCCACAGAAATTTAGATCTCTTCCTAAACTAAATGACAATTTATGCCTTGAACTTAAAACATTTCCTTGTTTGCAACTGATGACTGGATGTATTTGAATTCTATCTCACAAACTCTCCAAAATCTTGTAAAATCCAACAGAGCAATGGCATCTGTGCTGATAAACTGCACACCTTCACAATGAATGAAGTGCTATGTATGTCATGAGGCATTATTGCTAACTCTATTCAAAGGGGATCCAAATTGAAAATAACTTCAAAATTTAAGCAATTATGTGCTATGCTTTTTGATGATGACTGAGTAACTGGAAATATTGGCGTCTACAAAACGTATATTTTCATGTCAAAAGGTCATCATTTACCCCTTTGAGACTTGACAATGACTAAATCTTAAGTATCAGGGACTATGGTGTGTAAAAAGCACTAGTACTTGAGTGAAAGAGATTTATATCATTTGATAGTTTGTTAAAAGAACAAAAATATAAAAATTATTGGATTTGTTTAGAAAGAATCATCTTCCTCCTTCATCAAGTTGTTCTTTAAGTTTGTGTTTTACTTTCAACACAACTGTATTTGGTCTAGATGACTTCTTTAATTCTTGAAAATTGAGAAACATGGTAGTTTTTGGTTGATTGTTAAATACATTATATCCCTCAATTTATCATTTTGTTGATTCAAGTCTTGAAATGCTAATATCCTGTTGGAAATTGTTTGAAACACTTGAACTATGATGAATTTTTGCAAAATACAACAAATGAATTTTTAAGCCTCTTAAAAATCCTTGAAATAATAATTCCTCTCATTATTTATCATTATAAAGATGTCCCCAAATTTCTCAAAAATTTCCTCTCAAAGATTCAAATTTCTCTCAAAGGCTGTGTCGACACAATCCTCTCTCGTGTCGACACACAACCCCAGTCAGGTCGACACACCCTTCCTCATGTGTCGACACTGCCTTCTTGCCAGACCCTTTTCAAACCTTTCGGGTTCACCTTAAACCCTTGTTGTTCCTGCGGGGCAGTGTACCACTGCATCTCTTTTTGGGCGTCAGGTCGACCCGACGGCCTCATTTCCACTCCTTTCCGGCAAGAATTCCTCCCAAATTCTCTCTAAATCGCATCAATCCTTCATCACCTCTCCATTCTTCCATTTCCTCTCCAAATTCCACTCCTCTTGCACCATGGTTCGCAAGTTGGGTCCCCGCTGTGGCGCAAGATCAGCGGCCTCTTCAAGGCCAGTTCCGGCAGAGGTTCCAGTTGAACAGATGGAAAGAAGAACAAAGAGGAGAAACGATCCTGCCTCTTCTTCTGCACCTCTGAGGGCTTCCAAGCGTGGCAGGACCTCCACTTCAGGCAGAGGTGGTAATGTTTCAAACCCTAGACCAGAGATTTCGGGCGATTCCTCTGACCATCCTGAGGAATCATCTTCCTCTTCTTCCTCTGAGTCTCAAGAGGATATTCCTTCAGAATCCGTAAGTGCAGCCAAGTTGATTTTGAAGCCAAGAATACTAGACCTTTCAGACATCCAACTAGCAGACTCCCTTCCTGAAATTCAAACCTACTTTTCCTTTCAATCTTGGATACCCTTTATTTCTGAATTTCAAGTCTGCTATCCAAGATTAGTTAGAGAGTTCTACAAGAACCTCACCTGCACAGACGAAGGGTATGAATCCAAAGTCAAGGGAATAGCCATAGACATGCCAACTGCAGTAGCTGACTCCATTTTCAAAGTACGAGATGAAGGGGCAGACTACCATGAGTTTGAATTTGATTTACATGAAGCCTACTCCATCTTGACAGGCCTTCCTACAGATGCATCAGATCCCAAACAGACCTATGTAACCAGGTTCAATGCAAATACTTTTCCACCTGTGTTAAGGGTCATCCACCACATTTTGACAACCATAGTTACCCCTCAAGGTGGTGGAAGGGATAGGTTGACAGACATTCAGAGGTTCATCCTCTATTGCATGGTGAAAGACATCAAGATCAACCTCCATGTGATTCTCTATCAAATCATAGCTGAGACAACAAGGACAGACCTAAAGAGATCACTTCCTTATGGAGCACATCTGACCTCAGTGTTCAAGCACTTTGGTGTGCCATTGGAAAATGAAAAATCCCAATCTATTCCCAAGTCAAACATCTACACTTTTAAGAATATCCAGAAGTTTATGGGATTTAGATTGGAGAGAAATCAGATTAGAAGAGGACCAATTGTGGTTGAGGCCCCTCAAGCTCAGGAGGACCAGCCTCAGGTTCAAGGGGATCAGCCCCAAGCACAAGAGGACCAGCCTCCAGCTCAAGGAGACCAAAATCAGGAGGATCATCCTCCACATCATGAGGGCCAGCCTCAAGTTCAAGAGGAACAAGTTCAACTGCCAGAGGATCAGCCTCTAATGGATGAGGACCAGCCTCATATCACTCCTGAAGGTGGCATTCAGCTTGAAACCCCTATTCCACCTCAGGATGATCTTTCCTCTTCCTTGCCACATACTTTTGAACCTCCACATTTCCCCTCTACATTCCAATCTTCCACTTCTTCTGGTGGGTCCTCAATTCCACCAGAATTGTTCTCTTTCCTCAATGCTAAATTTGATTCATTGAACTCCTCTATTCAATCAATGTCAGACCAATTTGAATTGAGAGTTCAAAGACTAGAGAACACAGTGTCAGCTAAATTTATTGAGCAGAAGGCAGCTTCAGATTATGCAGCTCAGAGATTTAACAGACTTATAGGCACTCTGGGAGATTCCTATATTGAGCTAAAAGAGCATCAAGACAAGTTGGAGAAAGTTCTTCAGGGAATTTTAGCAAATTCCCAAGCAGATGTCTTCAACACCAAGCAAACATTGCATGAGATTTCCAGCACCAGATTGTCATTTGCTCATTTTGTGGATGATTTAGAAAGTATGAGGAACTTCAATGAGCACATTGACAGGCAGATTACAGATTTGACCAAGGAGTTCAAGATAATGCAGAGACCTGGTTGGTCAGCTGGCTCATCATCTTCCTCACAACACAGTGCAGCTGATCTAACCAGACTTCAAGCCACCTTGCTAGAAAATTCAGATCGAATGGAACACTTTTTGAGCACAAAAATGATAACCATTCAAGATCAAATCAAGTCTAGCCTGAACTTCATGGAGAAAAGACTGTCAGACATTGAACTTCTTCTTGTTCCAATTCCTCCTCCTCCTCCATCTTCTACCTAATGTACATTTGTTTTGATAATGGCAAAGGGGGAGAAGAATGAATGACTTGAATGTAATATCTTGATGTAATGATCTTTTGAATGAAATGAAATGGTTGTTTTGGCTTCAATGCAAAGTATTGTGATTGTGAATGCAAATCTTTGTCTTTGTGTTTGAATACTTGTCCAATTGTTTGACTTGTGTGCACAAAATTTCTAATTTCAAGTAACACTGCATCTCACAAACACATCATCAATTGTTACTGAACAACATCAAAAGGTCCTTGACAAGTATGAACAAAAAGGAAAACAAAAATTTAAACAATCAAAAATTGCTTAAAATCACACTTCATCAAAACCACATTGAAATATGGATTTAATGTTGCCATCATCAAAAAGGGGGAGATTGTTGGGTTGAATGCAAATTCATATCATTTCCCTCCTATTTTGATGATGACAAGAGGTGTTCTTAAAGCAATTTAATTGAAACATGTCAAAAACATCATACCTGAAATTCATGTTCAAAAAGTATTTTTCAAACCACATTTATCATTTATGGTCATGACAAATCATTTAACTAATGATATATGTGTTTATTTTTCAGGTACAAACATTTTTATGCAAAAGATGAGTCGACACACCCATCAATGGTGTCGACACATCAACACAGATTCAAAGGCAAAATGTGTAAAAATGTTGAGACTGTGTCGACACATGTCAAGAGTGTGTCGACACGAGTGGCAGTTTTTCAGAAATCAAGCCTACCCAGGTCGACACACTCTCAGAGCAGGTCGACACTAGATCCCGTTTCCAGAACAGCCAGTTTGAAGAATTGGGACAGCAGGTCGACACACTCTCAGAGCAGGTTGACACTAGACCCAGTTCCCAGAACAGCCAGTTTGCAGATTCGGGACAGCAGGTCGACACACTCAAGAGCAGGTCGACACGGGACCTTCTTCCGAGAACAGCCTTCTACATATTCTGGACAGTGTGTCGACACTACCACCAGGGCAGGTCGACACACTACGGAAACTTTTCATTCTAAAAGTTGATGGCTGCCACGTGTCCTTCTAGGGCAATCAGAATCTTCCTAGGAATGCGTGCCCTTGTACCCCAAAAGGGTATCTTTGGAATCCTAAGGATATAAAGTGTCTTTTCGGCCAGCCTTCACAAGAGAGAAGGGACCCAACTCTCTCAGAGCCTCCAAGAAGCTCCTGGCGGCCAAGAAGAGCTCGTGTCTCCTTCCCTTGCTCTCCAAGTGCTTCCAGAAGACCAATTCCCACTAATTCAAGGTGTGGGAATTGGAATTTGATTCCTGAAGACTTCTCTGAAGCATTCCAAGGAGGCAGATCCTGTAGAAGACTTCTTGGGTGAAGAATTCGAGGAAGATCCAACTTCTCAGATTGCAGAGCATCGACTTGGACTTCAAGCTTCACAAGTCCCTTACCAATTCAAGCTTCTACAAGGGAGTACACTGAAGAACGAAGCATCTCAATTCAATTCATCCTTTCTTCTGTTCTTCTGAGATATCTTTTGAGATTATGCAAGTGCTTCTGCATAACTCTCTTTAGAGTTCTCAAATTTCGACTAGATCTGTTGCTAGAGGATCTAAGTCTTAAGTTGGTGTCTAGCAAGTTTTAGTGTGAGCATTGTGCTCAGTTTGGTGTGAGCCGTCGAGCTCAGTTTGAGTTGTTAAGCTCAGGGTTGGTTTGAGCAGTCTTGCTCTGTGTTTCTAGAGTAGTCTTGCTCTAGAGGTTGTGTGAGTTGTATGCTCTGAAGTGTTGGAGTTGTTAGGCTCCTTTGGGTGTGTAGCCCAGTTGTGTTAGTGAAGCCTCACGGGTTGTGAGGGGTGGATGTAGGAATCACTTGGGTGATTTCCGAACCACCTAAAAAATCCTTGTGCATTTGTCTTCTGTGGTTTGATTGATTCATCCGCTAGATGCTTGCATAGGATCCGTTTTTAATTCACTTAATCAACTTGCTTCACATCTAAGTTTTTCAACTCACTCAAATCTAATCAGATCTGTAGTTTTTCACTGATAACATTGCCTCTGATTCTAAATAGTTTTCAAATTACTTAAGCTTCCGCAAAAGTGGCTAAGATCTATTCATCCCCCCCTTCTAGATCTTTTCCACACATTCATTTCGATCCTTCATTTAGGAGCCTTACACATACCCCACTGGAATTTCCCAAAAATTCCATCCCGTAATTAAGCCATAATTCAACAGGCCCAATAACCTTTGTGTAAATGTATTCAAACGACATCCGTTTGTCCTAAAATTTTAACCATAGGCTAATGTGATAGTTTTACAAATTATAGTGATTTTAGTTTAATTTTTAGAATTTATTTTACAGTAGGTGAAAAATCACCCGAAAAATTGTCGCGTCGACTTATCCTCGAAGTCTGCATGCCGAAAAATTTGGATATTTACATTTCTGATATCTCCACATTTTTCTAAAAATTATGGTGTTCTCAAATTTTGTTTTCATTACAGTTTTTCAGTGTCGCCCTGTGGGAGCGCACACGTCCGAGCACGACACTGGGGAAATGTTTATTATGCTAAACATTTCCAAATATCAATTAATTCAACCTAAGAATAATGATTAAGTCTAAGAACCTTATTTTTCAAGTTTCTCAACTAAATAAAAAAATTTTTCGGGGTGTTACAGGTGTTGTGTTGCCTCTTTGTGGGTTGAAGAGAAGGCCAGCTAGTGCTAGATGTGTAAGTGTCCTTACGGGGAACTGTTGTCACGTCCCGAGAATTAGGTAGCGGATAATATTTAGATAATTCAAGTCGATATTCCGAGACGTGAGCAGTCGGCAAATAAGCCTCTAGCTAGCAAGCACTAACTGTGTATCCATAAACGCCATAATAGGACCCAAATAATGAATTCAACTAAACTTGTATTCAAATCTCAACTCATTGTTTCAAAGGAAACTAATACAACTTTATCATTGTTGAATAACAGGACTAGGACTCATAAAAAACAAATTACATTTAATCCTCACTTCCTACTACATTGCTCTAACACTCAAGGAAAACTAATGATAACTCTATACTTGGAACGCTCATCACTCGGATGCATTTCCATGCTCGACCGGTTCTTCTTCTTGTACTTCGTAGTCACCTAGAAGGTTAAAAGTAGGGAATGAGCAAACTAGCCCAGTAGGATTTACATCTCAATGTACAGACAATGATATAAGTGATTAACAATTTAGGACTAGGTAAGCACGATTATCAAGATATGCATGTGTGAATAAAACTCATTAAACATGATGTATGAACAAGATAGATGGAATGATCATGACAGAGCAAGATCTAGAATGATATAACGAGTAAGAGCTTTCAATAGAGTGATATATAACAAGCACGCAAGATATCATTTAATTGTAATAAATGCAGGATGGGCATATCACGCAAGCAATCAAGCATGAACTTTTAACACGATTCACTAATCAGGCACGAAGCCACTAATGTACACCAAGGAAAGATCCACCTTGAAATGCACACTAGGACACGTGTATGTGGTTATTGTATCTATCATTCAACACGCAAGTACTCCCAGTGCAGATGCAATGCCAGTAATCATTATACCCCATGGTTAACAGTATATTTATGACTCACCATCATTGGGGCTAGACTGGAGCCCTTGGACACACGCCGTGCCCTGTAAGCATCTCACTATTTTCAAATGTAGATACCCACAGTCATTAATGACTAATAAGAGTTTCAAGATGTAAGAAATTGGAATGCCATATTCATGATGATGATATCAAGAAGTAATAAGTAAAGTGAACATGATTTCATGATAACAATAGTCAAGAGATGATTTCGGCAGCATAACGGCGCAATTTATACTTTAGTTTGCTCTTTACATTAATGGCTTAAGTCAAGGTTATGAATCACTCTCACAAGAACAAGAGAAGAAAGGAACTGCACGCTATCTCTAGGGAACTTCAATGGAACAACCAACTCGGTGTCCATGAGGGAACCCACGAAGTACGAAGATTTACGAAGGTCTTACGAGAAAAGTCACTAGACTGTTGATACTGAATGACCGGCCGTGAGTTTCCAATCCCCCAAGAAAGGGCTGCCTATAAGTGTGAGTGTATAGTGTAGTACGTGTCTCAATCCACAATCCATCGGTTTAAAACAACACGGAAAGAAAGTAACATGAAGACATAAGATTGAAACATACACTTAACTTGACATGATTTGCAGTATTTTAAGATATTTAACAAGCTAGAATAGCAAGATGAACAATCAATAGTTTGCAAGAATAGATCATATTATTTAAGAACAATGGAATAAACATTCATGTTGTTATCGCTTTTTTATGGGTTAATAAGTTTTAAGCCGTTGATCAAACTACATGCACTTAACGGAACTATGACATGCTAACCTTGAACTTTAGACCATGCAAAACAGGTCTCGGGTAGGCCTTGAAATCCGCGACGGACACAGTCGTCGCAATTAAGAAGACAGTACACAGATCAAAAACATGAGTAACCTGTGAACGATCAAATCGCGATGGTCATACCTGTTGCGTTTAAATCGCGACAGGACAGATGGTCGCCTTTTATAATGGGAATTGATGGTCCAATCGATTATGGAATCAAAACACGACGGTTAGGGTCGTCGCCTTCATGTCGCGACAGACCGACATGTCACGATGACCTTTGAATCGCGACGTTTACCTACATCGCATTCAAGAGGTGACTTTAAATTTTGAATATAAAAATTATAAAAAATATATGAGCGGGAAAATGGATCAAATCGCGACGTGGGGCTACATCGCGTTCATACATAACACAGAAAACCATGCAGCGCACAGTTTGAGGCATCAGAATGGTCAAATCAGAGAAGAAATCGTGATGTAAAGAAAGGTCGCATTTTAGATGAACGCGATGGTCTAGTATGTCGCATTCACGCAAAGGAGAACGCGATGTCTGGTGTCATCGCGTTTCATGTTCTTGCCCAAAAACGTAGAAAACTGCACAACGATGCATGCAACGCTTATATCTCCTAATCTAGGGCTCTTGGGATAAAAGTGTGAACATGAAACTTGTTAGGTTCGAGAAGTAGAAGAGAGCTACAGCTTTGGTTTCATAGGATTTGGCCTCAGGAAGTGTGAGAAATGACTTGAACATGAAAAGCCATAAACATGCATGACCTTTGGAAAATGCTTAATACGACTCATATAGTTCATAAAAATTGGAGAAAATACATGTAAATGAAACTAGACTCGATGCTCTTTCCATTGGTATGTGCAATATTTGGATTCAGCCTGAGAACACCTACCTTTTGAGTTAAATAAGATTTGCCCTCCAGAGAGCCCTCACTCTGACTGCTTGGAGAAGAACGCTTAATACTCCCGACACACTAGATAAAAATTGGGAAAAACAGTGCCATTAGAAACTAGACTCAACCCTCTTTTCAGGGGTATAAGCCTTGCATGGTTTGGTCGAGGTTTGACTCACCTTTGGTCGACTCTAAAAAAGTTCTCTGCACAGATCGATGCAGAACGCAGCTAGGAAGAAGAGCTCTGGTTGGGGGGGATTTCCTCCACCTCTGGTGCTCAAGCTCTGCTACGCACGACCCCAACTATTGGTAAACTCATCCCCAAGGGTCTTGGTAAGAGTATTTAAGCATCTAGGGTTTTTAGGAGTCCTAATGTGTATAGGAAAGAAGGGTTGCGGTTTTGGCATGCACCCTACCATATTTTGGTGATTCCCATCCCCAATAGAGTGTATTGGCCATTAGGAAACCCTCTAGTATGGTTAGGCATGAATTTGGGTTGCTAACTGTGGCTAATTGCCTCAAGGTTTTCCCTAATTGCCTCTTTCTATTTTCAGCTCAATTAGGTTTACGAATTTCCATGTATTTTTCTTGCTTCATTTTATTCTTGGGCCAAAAGTTGTCCATTGGCCCAAATCTACTAACGGGTTGTCAATTCATGTTGTTTAGAGTCTTTCCATCATTTTTATTTAATTTATGATCACATTATACACCCATGATAACGGTCTTCTGACTTTATTTCCTAATTATAACTATTAGTCACAATGCAACATAATCTTGGCCAATCGGATTTTTGTTACACGAATTTCTTCATGGAACATTTGGGTATGTTGTTTAAAGTTGAACTATTATTTTTTATGGAATTTTCTGATATGTTTCTGCACATACGATAATGGTACGTATGTTTCTACAATTTTGATAATATGGAAATTATTTATTTCCATTTATTTAAAATTTTAAATTACTATATTTTTCGGGGTGCTGCAACTGTACCCTTGGTTAGTGAAATCCCAAGTGATTTCTTAGGGACTAGACGTAGGACTCCTGGTGATAGGAGGTTCGAACCAGGATAAAATTCCTGTTGCATGTGTGATTTCTCTTGTCTTCATTTCCTTAGTGAGCTAACTCTAACCTCCACGTTGAGTGTTTCTAAAGTTTATTTGTTACAGATATTTTTAAAAGTGAGTTTTGCAATCCATTCACCCCCCCCCTCTGGGCTTGCAACCCGGTCAACAAGTAGTATCAGAGCTAAGTCTCTTCAAGTAAGTAGATCTCACGATATGGAGAGTAAAGATAAATGGCAGCCCAAGGTTATACAGAGGGACAATCTGTCAACAGCCTCCACTGTTCGATGGAGAAGATTACAACTACTAGAAGACAAGAATGGAGTTCTTTCTTCAAGGTCTCAGCTTTCAACTATGGATGATAATAGAAGATGGAGATCTGGCAGTCACTAACACCAAAGAAAAGTGGACAGATGATGACAAGAAAAAGATGTCTCAGAACAGCAAGGCCAAAAGCATATTATGCTGTTCACTAAGCAAGAAGGAATTCAACAGAATATCTACATGCAAGTAGGCCAAAGAAATGTGGGATAAGCTGAAACTCACCCATGAAGGAACATACAAGGTAAAAGAAACCAGAATTGATATATTGGTAGCACAATATGAAAAGTTCCAAATGCATTCAGGAGAATCTATCTCCCAGATGTACAGTCGCTTCACAAATATCACAAATGGTCTGGCCAGGCTTGGAAAAATGTATGAGACAGGACACGGTGAGAAAAATACTAAGATCTTTACCAACTTTGTGGACTCCCAAGGTTACAGCCATAGAGAAAGTAAATGATCTTATGGCTATGTCTCTTGAAAAACTCATTGGGTCTCTAATGGCTCATGAGATAAATATGGAGAGGTTAGAAGAATCCTTATTCAAGAAAAAATGTAACAATGCTCTAAAAGCAGTAGAAAACACTTCTGAAAGTGACTCAGAAGATGAAAGAAGTGAAGCAGACAATGAAGAAGAAGATCTCCTATCAAGATGTCTGCAAAGAATATTGTCCAGGAAGAAGCATCAACTAAGAAAAAGGGATTTCAAGAAAAGCAAAGATTTCAAAAGGACTGAGCCTATTTGCTACGAATGTAAGAAGTCTGGACATCTCAAGGCTAGTTGTCCAAAAATAAAGAAGGGAGAATTCAAGAAGAAGAAAAACACCAAAAAATTCAAGAGATACAAAAAGAAGGCAATGGCTGCTACCTGGAGCAACGAAACAGACTCAAGCAGTGAGTCAAACTCTAGTGAGGAAGAAGAAGAAAAGTCTAACCTAACCATTATGGCCAACATTGATGATAAGGAAACGTCTGACTCTTCTTTCACTTCATGTAATGATTCTGATTCTGATAATTTGGAAGAAGCCTTCAATAAATTATATGGAAAATATAGAGAAGTATGCAAACATTTAAAATCCATCAAGAAAATTTTTTGCATGTCTCAAAATAACCAACTCAGACTTAAAATCTGAAATGGAACAACTGGAAAAACAAATCCAAGAATTTAAAAGAAGAAATGAGTTGTTATGTGAAGATGTAAAAACAAAAAATGACAAAATACTGAGTTTAGAAAACTAGGAGACAATAATTAAGTCAAAGGAAGAAATAGAAATATTGACAAAGGATAACAAATACTTAATAGCTACTATCGAAAAATGAACTAATGGAATATGTACATTAATACTAAAAGGTGCAAGAAGATCAGGTAAGAAGAAATATGGAGTGGGATACTAACCTCCAGTAAATGAAGAAACAATCATATACCCTGAGAAATACCCTTTACCAAAATTTGTAGTTGAGCAGGAATACGCTCATAAAACTAAAAGAGAGAAAATAGTAAGACAAGCGAAACAATAACTAAATTCACTTTGTGCACTCATTGTAACAAACTTGATCATACTAAAAACACCTGTACAACCAAACATTTAAAATGGGTAGCAAAAGGTAAGCCTGCCAAAGCTAACTAATCAGGACCCAAAAGAACTTGGGTACCTAAATCTCATTGATTTATTTACAGGAGAGCCTTAGAGCTTCTAAGTGGTATCTGGACAGCGGGTGCTCAAGGAATATGACAGGCAACAAGAAGTTGTTCTCATCAATCAAGTTTGAAGAAGGAACAGTGACATATGGAGACAATGGAAAAGGGTCAGTAATTGGTTGCAGATTAGTTGGAAGTAAAGAAAAGACTCTCATAGAAGAAGTACTTTGCATTGAAAGGCCTGAAACACAATCTGATCAGCATAAGTTAGTTATGCGACAAAGGTCATCAAGTGAAGTTGCAAGAATCCAAGTGTCTGATCATCAAGGAAGGAATAACAATTTTCGAAGCTTACAGAGAAAGAAATCTATATGTTTTACGATTGGAAGACTTGAAAGGTCAGGATGTATGCCTAATGGCAAGAAAAGAGCATAATGCAGAACTCTGGCACATGAGATTGGGTCATGCCAGTTCGGATGGAATCAAAAAGCTCATCAAGCATGACTTGGTAGAAGGATTGCCAAAGATTAACTCAAGTCTTGAGAAAGTTTGTGGACCACGTGCCAAGGGAAAACATACCAAAGCTTCCTTCAAATCAAAGACAACTGTCACCACGTCTAAGCCTTTAGAACTGCTTCATATGGACTATTTAGACATATGAGAACTACCAGCTTAGGTGGCAAGAATTTTTGGCTTTGTCATTGTTGATGATTTCTCAAGATATACATGGGTCTTCTTTTTAGAACATAAAGATGACACTTTTGAAGCATTTGTCAAGTTCATCAAATTAGTTTAGAAAGATAAGATATTCAGTATTATTAGTCTATGATCAGATCATGGAGGAGAACTTCAGAATGATAGGTTTGTAGAGTTCTGTAATGATCTAGGAATTGAACACAATTTCTCAACACTCAGAACACCACAACAAAATGGACTACCTGAGAGAAAAAATAGAACATTATTAGATATGGAAAGAAACATGCTATCTGAATACAACCTGCCAAGATACTTTTGGGCAGAAGCAATTAATACAACATGTTGTATAATCAATAGAGCCATGATAAGACCCATATTAAAGAAGACAACGTATGAGTTATACAAGCAGAAGAAGCCCAAAATCAGTCATCTCAAGATATTTAGATGTCCTTGCTACATCCACAATAATGGTAAGACAAACATTGGTAAGTTGGATCTAAAATCCGATGAAGGTATTTTCTTGGTTATACTTCTAAACCCAAAGGATATATAATTTTCAATAAAAAAATTTTGTTGATTGAACAAACCGTATATATTATATTTGATGAATCTAACCTTTTTTTAAGAAAGGAAATTGTTAGTGATGATGAAGGTACAAAGGACTTATCCAAGAAAATGTAAGATGTATCATTCAAGGATATTGAAGATCCACCCCTGGAAGAGCTACAATAGGAAGAACTAATCTATGAGGATCTTCCTAGGGAATGGAGATATAAGAAGGATCATCCAAAAGAAAATATCATTGGAGATCCAAATGTAGGGGTAAGAACAAGAGGTAATATTATTTATTGTGATTATTTATCTTTTATTTCTCAAATTGAGCCCAAGACAGTCAATGAGGTACTGACTGATGAATCTTAGATTTTAGCCATGCAAGATGAACTAAATCATTTCAAGAGAAACCAAGTCTGGTCCCTTGTTCTTAGACCATCAAATCATCCTGTGATTGACACAAAATGAGTGTTCAGGAACAAGTTGGATGAAGCTGGTGTCATCACTAGAAATAAGGATAGATTGGTAGCTCAAGACTATTCCCAAAAAGAAGGCATAGACTTTGATGAAACCTATGCACCAGTGACTAGACTTAAGGCAATTCAGATTTACTAGCATACGCATCTACATTAGATTTAAAACTTTTTCAAATGTATGTAAAATTAGCATTTTTGAATGGTTTTATAAAAGAGGAGGTCTATGTAGAACAACCTCCTGGTTTCGATGGCATGGATTATCAGAATCATGTTTTTAAACTACATAAAACATTATATGGTCTGAAACAAGCACCTAGAGCTTGGTATGAAAGACTTAGTGCATTTCTCTTAAATCATAATTTTATCAGAGGCAAAGTAGACAATACTCTTTTTATTAAATCTTATACAAAAGACATATTAATTGTGCAAATTTATGTTGATGATATTATCTTTGGATCAACTGATGAATCTCTGTGTAAGTATTTTGAAAAGTTGATGCAGGGAGAATTCGAGATAAGCATGATGGGTGAGCTAAATTACTTTCTTGGACTACAAATCAAGTAAGGAAAAGAAGGAAATCACATTAGTCAAATCAAATACACTAAGGATTTATTAAAGAAATTTGGATTTGAAAATTCAAGGCCTCTATCTACTCCAATGAGCACATCAATAAGGTTGGATAGTGATCCGGATGGTAAGAAGGTGGACCAAAAACTTTATAGAAGTATGGTTGCCTGCTAGCAAACCTGACATTTTATTTAGCGTATGCATGTGTGCTTGGTATCAATCTAATCCCAAAGTATCTCACTTGATTTCAGTAAAAAGGATTTTCCGATATTTAGCTCATACTCAAAATTTAGGTCTATGGTATCCTAGAACCTATAAGATTGATTTAAATGGATACTCAGATGCTGATTATGCTGGATGTAAAGTGGATAGAAAAGCACCAGTGGTTGTTGTTAATTTCTTGCATGATGTTTGATTTCATGGTCTTCAAAGAAACAAAACTCAGTAGCCTTATGTGTAACGTCATGAATGTTTGGATCGTGGTTTGATGGGTTTGGTGGCCAGTGTATGGCCTATTGGTTGTGTTTTTGGTGTTTGAGCAGGTTGAGAGGTGTTGAGGGTCGGAAATCCGAGCCCAATAAACCTTGGTGCATTTTATGTAAACACGACCAACACAGGCGTCGTGTTTTGTACAATTGTGACCACCTATGCCGTCGCGATTTACAAGCTACTTTTATGAGTGCGCGGTTGCATGTGCATTGCATGTCGCATGCAGGGACGTCGGGTTTAATAGAAACAGTTTGGTATGTCGCGATTTAAATGCGACCGCGCACCCCGTCGCGATTTGGACGGTGTTGTGCTGTTGGCCGAGCCCTGGCCAAACAGTGTAGGAAACACTGTTTGGGCTGAGGGAGGGGTTGCTGTGGGGGGGTTTTCGGGCAATTTGGTGTTTGTGGCATGCAGTTTGGCATGCCACCATCGCGAGGACGTTGTTCGAAGTACGGGAAATGCTAGGGCAACGCCGTTCTTCGCGTTCTTTGGATTGGTAGGGGAATTCTTCTCATTTTGGATGGATTGGATCGTGTTTGAAGTGTTTTATGCATGGATATGGGTATGATGGGTAGTAAGCATGTGTAGGTGTTTATATGAATGCAAATATGGGGTTTATATGTCTGCACAGGGTGGTTTGGGTGATTTCCGGAGGTGAAGGGCGAGGTGGAAGCTGTGGCTTCAAAGGCAATGGACCAAGACATCGCATTTTGAACTCGACGACTTGTTCCATCATGATTCAGCCTTTGAAATGTGTTTTCTGTGTACATCGCGATTTGTGAGGCGACCACCCGACCCATCATGTTTCTGCTACAGTGGATAGTTAGCATATCTCATGTTATGCGGTGGTTTCATATTAGTGTTTAAGGTATTTTAAAGCATGTAAGCGGTGCATTGGCATGTGTTGTGATTGAGAATGTCGGGTTTGTTGTCCCTTTTGGTACGGCAGCAAACTAACCTAGAGGGGGGGGGTGAATAGGTTTTCTGAAATCTAAAACAGAAACTTAAACACAGAAAATTATCACTTGAAAGTTTGGTTAGTTTAGTGTGATGAATAGTAGCAGTGCGAAAGCAAACAAACAATCACACAAATAACACAAGAGATTTATCCTGGTTCTTCCCTTCCCACATGGAAGTCCTACGTCTAGTCCCCAAGTAACCTCTTGGGATTTTACTAACCAAGGGTACAGTCCCCCTCAAGGACACTACAACACCCATCACCCCAGCTGGTCTTCTTCTCTTTCTCGGGCAAGAAGGCAGCCCACTTCTTTTACAGGCTCAGAAGCAAACCTACTGGTACAAACCCCAGTGTGGCTCTGCTAGACACAAACCCCTAGCTAGGTTCTACACTGTATACAGTCCTATAGATGGACAAAAAATCTTTCTTAGAAAAGAAAGATCAGACCGAGAGCTATTACAAGATGAACAGTAAGAACTAGCTCACAGTCAAGGAATCTCCCCCAAATTTACAATGAGCGCAGAGAGAGAAGAAAGCTTGAAGGAGGCTTGAATGCTTTAGACGCTTTTGATCGCTTCTTCTTTGGCTCAGGCTCTTTCTCTCTTTCTCTGAGTGTATGTGGAGTTTTGGTTCTTCATTGGTTGTACACTCCTTCAAAGATCTTCAAGAAAGCTCTCCTCTTGTTCTTCAACCTTGCTTCATCTTTTATATGAGCAACTTTTGAATAGATCCGTTGAAGAGATCCGTTGGAGTTCTAGCCGTTGCTCATCTTCTCTTCATTTGTCTTAATCATACTCTGGTGGTCTTCGAGGTCTGTGGTCATAGAAGAGAGTGTTAACATAAAAGAGTGTTTATGATAAACGGTGCATACCACTGTGTTTCTACTAACATGATAAAAATAGTAGTTCATATCTTTTTCTGACAAGACTCTGAAATACGCATGCAGCTTTTTCTGTCAGAAGATATTTGACTTTTCATTTGGCGCCAAACATATTTGAAATATCTGAATATAAAGGAAATCGATGTTTACATGAAGTAGATGTGGCAACTAAATCGTTATGAAACTTGTCAAATCGTTATGGCACTTATTGAATTGTTGTGAGAATCAAATCGTTGTTTCTCACTTATCATATCGTTATGAGAACCAAATCGATATGAGAGCAAATCATTGTTCTCACTTATGAAATCGATGTGAGAGTGAAATCGATGTGAGACCAAATCGTTATGGCACTTATCGAATCATTGTAAGAACCAAATCATTGTGAAAGCAAATCGTTGTTCTCACTTATGAAATCGTTATGAAAACCAAATCGTTGTGAGAGAAAATCCTTGTTCTCACTTATGAAATCGATGTGAGAGTGAAATCGATATGAGACCAAATCGTTATGGAACTATCAAATCGTTGTGACACTTATCGAATCGTTATGAGAACCAAATCGATATGAGAGCAAATCATTGTTCTCACTTATGAAATCGATGCGACGACCAAATCATTGTTTCACTTAACGAATCGTTACATGATCAAATCATTGTGTAACTAATGAAATCGTTATTAGTGTGAAATCGATGTGGCTCTTTGAGCAGAAATCGATGTATATTGAATGAACATCGATTTATCATTTTAGAGCGCATTACACAGCAATAATGACATAAAATTATATTTATTAGAAAAACATGATATTAAATATATTTGATAATATTTATTTAATAATAAATATTGTTATCACCAAAATATAATGGTAAAATATAGGAGTGGTTCAACAATCTCCCCCTTTTTGGTGAAGACAAAATTTATGAGAATTTTCTGACAAAACAAAACTTAAGGCATAGAAAATACAGAAAATTCACAGATAATGCATACCATGCATATTCTCCCCCTTTTTGTCACTAACCAAAAAGGAAGGATCTTACCATGCATACTCTCCCTTCGTGAAAATTTCTTACCAGAGAGGGGTTCAACAATGATTGACATTTAATGAATAACTCCCCCTTAGTGTAGGCTCCCCCTGAGCATGAGACTCCCCCTTAATGTGAGGCAAGTCAGATCTTGTTGGTCTTGACCTTTCACATGTTGTTTGTCAAGTCGTCAAGATTTTTACCTACATTTATCTTAAAAAAAAAACTTTCAAACAATGTTAGTAGCATTGTAATTTATTGAATATAACAAGCATAAATGTAAGTTTAAAATAGAAAACTAAAACTAAAGGATGATTTTGAGCATCCTCTAACCATACCTATTAGGATGCCTTTTTCTTTTGTTCATCAAGAGTAGATATGCATTTTCTTCTTTAATGTTGAAGCTACTTGAGGAGTTGTTTACAGAAGATGTCTCCTGAGGTGTTACTTGGAATTTATGAGCATTATCCTCAGCTTCTTCTTCATCAGAAGCTTCTTTAACGCTTATATCTTCAAAGATATCCTTTTCTGAAAGAAAAGTATGAGGCTCCCCCTCAATTTGAGGTTCCTCCTTTACATCTTCTTCTTCATGTGGAAGGATAACTTTCTGAGGTGCTTCCGGTTGCTCCCCTTGAATGGTGATAGTTGGAGAAGATGGAGTTATAGCTTCCTGTCTTGTTTCTTTAGACACTTGAGCAATAGGTATTTTAGCCGTAATGGGTATTCCTTCATATGTGAGCTTCAATTTGTCCCACATATCTTTAGCAGACATACATGCAGATACTTTACTGAATTTTATTTTAGATAAAGCGCAACATAGATAATTCTTAGCCGTAAAGTTTAACGATAATTTAATTTTATTCGTTGCTGTAATAGCAATAGTACCTTTAGCATGAACAATAACATAGTCACCTACCTCAATTACTTGCCACAGATCAAAGTTTGTGCCACGAATGAAGCATTCCATCCTCATCTTCCAATATTGGTAGTCCTCTCCATCAAAGAATGGAGGTCTGGTGACTGATTGACCTTCAACATATCCTTGAGCTACCATGGATCTTCTCTAAGATCGTTAGATCTTCTTGATTGATCAGAGAACCTCGCTCTGATACCACTTGTTGGCCCTTTTGGTATGGCAGTAAGCTAACCTAGAGGGGGGGGGTGAATAGGTTTTTTGAAATCTAAAATAGAAACTTAAACACAAAAAATTATCACTTGAAAGTTTGGTTAGTTTAGTGTGATGAAGAGTAGTAGTGCGGAAGCAAATAAACAATCACACAAATAACACAAGGGATTTATCTTGGTTCGGCCCTTCCCACATGGAAGTCCTACGTCCAGTCCCCAAGCAACCTCTTAGGATTTTACTAACCAAGGGTACAGTCCCCCTCAAGGACACTACAACACCCAGCACCCCAGCTGGTCTTCTTCTCTTTCCCGGGCAAGAAGGCAGCCCACTTCTTTTACAGGCTCAGAAGCAAACCTACTGGTACAAACGCCAGTGTGGTTCTGCTAGACACAAACCCCTATCTAGGTTCTACACTATATTCAGTCCTACAACTGGACAAAAAATCTTTCTTAGAAAAGAAAGATCAGACCGAGAGCTATTACAAAATGAACACTAAGAACTAGCTCACATTCAAGGACTCTCCCCCAAATTTACAATGAGCGGAGAGAGAGAAGAAAGCTAGAAGGAGGCTTGAATGCTTGAGACGCTTTTGATCGCTTCTTCTTTGGCTCAGGCTCTTTCTCTCTTTCTCTGAGTGTATGTGGAGTTTTGGTTCTTCACTGGTTGTACACTCCTTCAAAGATCTTCAAGAAAGCTCTCTTCTTGTTCTTCAACCTTGCTTCATCTTTTATATGAGCAACTTTTGAATAGATCTGTTGAAGAGATCCGTTGGAGTTCTAGCTATTGCTCATCTTCTCTTCATTTGTCTTAATTAAACTCTGGTGGTCTTCGAGGTCTGTGGTCATAGAAGAGAGTGTTAGCATAAAAGAGCGTTTATGATAAACGGTGCATACTACTGTGTTTCTGCTAACATGATAAAAATAGTAGTTCATATCTTTTTCTGACAAGACTCTGAAATACACATGTAGCTTTTTCTATCAGAAGATATTTGACTTTTCATTTGGCGCCATACATATTTGAAACATCTTAATATAAAGGAAATCGATGTTTACATGAAGTCAATGTGGCAACCAAATCGTTATGAAACTTGTCAAATTGTTATGGAGCTTATCGAATTATTGTGAGAATCAAATCGTTGTTTCTCACTTATCAAATCGTTATGAGAACCAAATCGATATGAGAGAAAATCGTTGTTCTCACTTATGAAATCGATGTGAGACCAAATCGTTATGGCACTTATCGAATCGTTGTGAGAACCAAATCGTTGTGAGAGCAAATCGTTGGTCTCACTTATGAAATCTTTATGAAAATCAAATCGTTGTGAGAGCAAATCGTTGTTCTCACTTATGAAATCGATGTGAGAGTGAAATCAATATGAGACCAAATCGTTCTGGAACATATCAAATCGTTGTGACACTTATCGAATCGTTATGAGAACCAAATTGATATGAGAGCAAATCGTTGTTCTCACTTATGAAATCGATGCGACGACCAAATCGTTGTTTCACTTAACGAATCGTTACACGATCAAATCGTTGTGTAACTTATGAAATCGTTATTAGTGTGAAATCGATGTGGCTCTTTGAGCAGAAATTGATGTATATTGAATGAACATTGATTTATCATTTTAGAGTGCATTACACAGCAATACTGACATAAAATTATATTTATTAGAAAAACATGATATTAAATATATTTGATAATATTTAATTAATCATAAATATTATTATCACCAAAATATAATGGTAAAATATAGGAGTGGTTCAACAGGGTTTGCATGATTTGTGTGTATGTGGCAAGTTAGGTAGTACGATGCCTACTGTGGTTACCTCTCGAGTCAGGTACCCCAGGTTCTTTGTGAGCCAGGCACATTGTGCTCGAGGTTTGTCCTGGTACGTGTGTGTACCATTGAGGTCTGTGTCGTCTTCCTGGACACCCTCACTCCTTTGTTTGAGTTGTACATCCAGCTGAGGGAAAGATGACACTGGGACAATGACTTGTGTGTTGTGGTTGTGTTCAGTCACTTGTAGCATGCTCTTGGTTGGGAGATGGACTCCAGTAGACGTACTGGTCCCCAGCTAGTCCTGTTTTCCAGTGCCTCATTTTAGAGAGCTCGGGCCAGAGTCCTTAAAGGTGCCAGGCATAGAGCTGTAGTAGTGTGGTCTGCAGTTGTGGTGTTGTGTGGCCTCCACAATTTGTTGACTCTACTGAGGTGGAGCGGCAACTGAACCTTTCATCCTTGGCTACGAGGTTGAGAGGTAGATCTGTGTTGCTTGTCCAGGTTAGTAGCTGGTGTCGCGAATCAATCTTCGTGACTCATGTTTGGCGTTACCTTGCTTGGCTCGTACTACTAAGTATGGTTTGCCATTTATTTATGTAAGTTCAATTCATACTGATAATGTAGATTTTCTATTTAATTGCAATTGTAATACCATGCTTAGATAGCTTTACTAATTGTTTAGATAGATGCTTTACTTGTGCTGTTACGTGGTTAATGTTGTTTCGGCTTTTAAGAGAGTTTAGCTACTGAGCCCGTGACTTGTGAGGCTCACCTCTACTCCTTTCAGGTGAAGAAGAGTAGGAGGGTTCTCATCCTTATTTTAGTTTGGAGCCGCATCATAGCGGATTTGGGTCTACTCCTTGAACAGTGTAATTTCTTTTCTGTTGGATATGCCTCAGGTTGTAGCACTTGTACTTTGACTTTTGTTGTGACTTGGCTATGTAATTCCTATGTAAATATATGTGGGATGTACAATCTTATATATATTTAGTGTGTTATTTTATATTTCCACAGACATGTGCATTGATATCCCTTGTAAGGCGTTGGCCTGTTTGCGGGGGGCAGAGTCAGATCAAGCTCGTTATTAGGTTAACGGGTTTGTACGACGAGGACCGTCACAATTGGTATCAGAGAAAGGTCCATGTAAATATGAAAGAACAATGAGATTTACATAGCCTGATCTCTACTTTAGTCCACTGCTAGTAGTTGACCCTGGTTTTATATTGATTTGTTAGTATGTTGTGTGGTTTGGAATGCTGTATGTGCAAGATTTGAAATCACTGACAGGAGAGATTGGGGAGTGGTAGAGATGAGACAGAAGAGACTACACATCAACTGATTGAGAGATTATCTGAGAGTATTATAGAGATATGGACAAGGCTAGATCAGCAAATTCCAGTTCAGCCGACAGTAGTGGCACCTCAGGTTGTTGAGGAGGCGGTACCAGTACCAGTAACCCCCTCCTCGCCACCATCAGAAGTTGAGTTACCACCAGTTGTGCCAGTACCCTCAGTTTCACTAGTACATTCAGCTAGCATGGATGTAACACCCTGAAAATCCAGTAATTTAAAAATTAGAAATAAACCGAGATAAATAATTTTCATATTATCGAAATGGTAGAACTTACGTACCACTATCGTACGTGAGAAAACACATCAAAAAATTCTGAAAAAATTATAAATCAACCCCAAACATTATTCCTGAGCGTTCCACAAAGAAATTCGTGCAACGAAAAATCTGATTGGCCAAGTGTACGCCACAATGTGACCAATTACCCAAATTAGAAAACTAAGTCGGAAAACTGTTAACGTGGAAATATAACGCAATCATAAATTAAATAAACATGTTGGAGAGACTTCCAACATCATGTATTGATGACCCATTATTAAAATTGGGCCAATGGATCACTTTTGGCCCAAGAATAAAATAGAGCAAGAAAATACCCAGAATTCGTACCTATAGTTATGCAGAAATTAAGAAGGGCAGATTAGGGTTAAAACATGGGGGATTAGCCATGGATGGCAATCCAGTTTGGACCTAGCCATGCTAGGAACCTTCCTATTAGTGTTCCTACCACCATTGGGAGGAGAATTCCAAAATATGGAAGCTACCCATGCATAAACCGCAACCCCCAATTCCTAAACCCATTATGACTTGAATAAACCCTAGATGTATATATAATCGTGAAGAGACTCTTAGGGAAGGTTTATCATTGTGTTGGGGTCGGGGGAGATCGAGCTAGGGCACCAGAGGAGGAGGAGAACGGCTGGGAACCGGAGTTTCTTCCCCATCTATCCTCTGCTGCGTTCTGTGCAACTACTTGTCTTAGATCTTCACAAAGGTAGGTGATCTCGGGCCGAAACTAAACGAAACCTATGCCATCTTGTAGTGCTGCACGTATAGTTTCCTATGCAAGTGATTTGCCCAATTTTCATGGTGTATCCATCGAGTTATAAGTGTTTTCCCTAGGTCGCGCAAGTTTGTCCCGATTCTTGTTCATGCTAGGTTGTACGTCTAACGAGACCAAATTGGTCCGGTCAAAAGGCATAGATCTCTTCTTCTTGATGTACCCTACAAGTTTCATGTTCACAATTTTAACCCAAGTGCTCTAGATAGAGAGTTGTAAGCGTTACATGAGGATCGCTGCCTGTTTCCTGCGTTTTCGGTTTGAGGTTTGAATTGCGACCGAGCCAGGCAACGCGATTCCAGCGCCTGGTATCGCGACGGTCTTGACCGTTGCGATTCAGTAAAATGCGACCGTGTATCATGTCGTGATTTTCTGTCTGACCGGTCAACCATCTGCATGGAATTGTGCGCTGTATGGTTTTCAGCGCCTGTCTGATTCACGACGTGAACCCCCATTGCGATTCAACAGGTTTTCCCGCCCAAGGTTTTCAGAGATTTTTATATTCTTATTTTAAATGAATTTCACGAATGTGATGGGGTATCCCGTCGTGATTCAATGTTAAAGGTGACCACATAGGCCGTCGCGATTTGGGTTTTCACAGGTTAGGCTTGTTTCGACCGTACACAATGTTATTAAATGCGTTGACTGTGTTCGACGCGTATTCCAAGGCCTACCCGAGACTTGTTTTCACTGTGTATAATGTTAGTCTTGCATGATATGTTTTTGAGATGCATTGTGTAGTCTGTCTAATGACCTAAAAGCAATCAACCCATTTGAAAGCCATAATGACATGAATATGTTTCTAATGTGTAAGATATTATGTTCATTTGATTATTATCTTGTGATCTACCTTGATGTGAAATTTCCATGATAAGAATATGATATGAATTCGAGGAGATTACATGTTAGAGTAGACTTGTTTAGATTAAGAATTTCTATTATTGTTACTTGTTATGGCGTATGGACTTTCCTTATTTATATGCTTTCCGATGTTTCCATAATTTGATCATCCATTGCATACATGACTAGGAAAGTTTCGTGACACGACACTACACATTTGCACGATTAGGCACACCCCTCTTGGGGAATTGGGAGCTCTCTTCCGGTCATCCTGTATTAGCAGACTAGCAATCTTTTCCCTAAGACCTCCGTAAGTCTCCGTACTCTATGGATTCCCTCATAAAGACCGAGCTGGTTGTACCATGAAGTACCCTGGAGATAGAGAGCACTTGTGCCCCGTACGATATTGCATTAGTCATCCTCTTGTCAATACATTAATGAATTTTGAAACGTAAGATACGTCGCTATGCTATCCAATTGATCTCTTGAGCTTTTGTCATACCTTGAACTCTATGAACGATCATGTCCTTATTACAATGAGCATGTTATTGGAATTCTGTGGCCATAATATGTATATGTTTGATCGGCACAACGTGGGACTTGAAGGATCGAGAAATGATGTGGACAAGATCTAGAAGGGGGGGGTTGAATAGATCTATGCCAACTATTACGGAAGCTTAATCAATTTAGAAAAACTCTTTGAATCAGAGACAATTTGAAAAACGAATTTCACAGATCTGAAGAGAAATTGAGTGAGTTGTGCCAAAAGGAGTTAGTGAACAAGTTGATTAGATGAATTCAAACGATCCTATGCATGCATCTAACGAAAGGTAAATTCAAACCACAGTCAGACCAATGCACAAAGATTTTTAGGTGGTTCGGAAATCACACCATGTGATTCCTTCATCCACCCCTCACACAGTGAGGATCCACTAATGAACCTGGGTACACCACACCCACTGGAGCCTGACAACTCCAACAACCTGAGTTTACAACTCACACGACCTCTAGAGTAAGACTACTCTAGAACCTGAGCAAGACTGCTCAACAACACCTTGAGTACAAGACTCAAAACCATTGAGCACGACGGCTCACAAATAACTTGCTAGAAAGACACACAAGATTTAGATCCTCTAGTAATAGGTCTGATCTATCAAGAGTTAATTCATGAGACTTATGCAACAACCCATGCACAATCTCAGAATCACTCAGAAGAGAAAAGGAAAATGAAAATTGTATCGATGAACTTTTCTCTTCAGATGTACTCCCTTATAGAAGGTCGAATTGTGAAGAGCTTTGATCTCTGGAAGTTCCTGGGCGATGCTCTGCAATCTGATCTTTAGGATCTTCCTTGAATTCTTCACAAGACTCGGCTTCTACTTGATCTGCTTCCTTGAGGTGATTCAATTGCTTCTTCAACGATCAATTTCCACTTCTCATGCTTGAGCAGATGAGAATTTGGCTTGAGGAAGCACCAGGAAGGCAAGAACAGAGAGGAGAACTCTTCTAGCCGCCAACCGGATTTCTGGGAGGCTCTGAAAGGGTTCTTGCATGTTGTATAGCCAATAGGAGGGTATTTATACCCCTAATAGTCCAAGTGTACCCTTGGTGGTCGTGGGCACACGATCCAAGGCTAACCCAACAATTCCCTAAGGTGCCACGTGTCCAGGAGCAACTTAAAGTCACAGAGTTTCCGGAGTGTGTCGACCTGCCCATAGAGTGTGTCGACACACTATCCCAGACTGGCAAATCAATTCCCTGGGAGAGGTCTCTAGTGTCGACCTGAGATGATCCAGTGTCGACACCCTGTCCCAGACAGCAAAACAGGCCATCTGGGAGAGGCATCTAGTGTGACCTACCTGCATTTGGTGTCGACCTGACTAAAGAGACCTGTGAACATGATTCTCTGGGATCTGCCTCTAGTGTCGACCTGACTTGGTCTAGTGTCGACACTGCTTGACCATTTCTTCATCTTTTGGTGTAGGGCTTGGAGTATTGTGTCGACACCATCATGGGGTGTGTCGACACTACCCTTGTAAGAAATGATTGTCCCTGAGAATTAAACACATAAATTATTAGTCCAATGTATTATCATGAATATGAATGATAAATGTGTTTGGAAACATGCTTTTTGAATATTGTTATTTCATGTGTGGTGCATCTAACATGTTCCAATTGTTATGCATTAAAATCACAACTTGTCATCATCAAAATGTGAGGAGAAATGAATTATATTCACACTCAACCCAACAATCTCCCCCTTTTTGATGATGGCAACATTAAATTCATATGAAAGTGAAGTTTCAATGAAATGTGATTTTAACATTTTGTTTATTGAATCACTCAGTTTGAAAAGCATTGATTTACTCTGAGTTATGTTTTATTTCTGTTTTGTTCACACTTGTCAAAGACCTTTGAACAAATTTTAGTAACATTTGAGAGTTGCACATGAAGGACACAATGTTACTAAAAATGAGCTATTTTCACACAAAGGTCAAGCAGCTTGACAAGCATTCATACATTCACATATTGACATTCATTCAAAGAATTTTCAATCACATTCAAGACACAAATGTTGACATTCAGTCAAGTCAAACAAGTATCATTTTCATTTCATCAAAGATATGTGCATTACAATCTTTCAAACAAGAAAAACATTTCAAAATGACTTTCTTCTTGCTATCTTCTCCCCGTTTGACATCATCAAAAGAAATTACATTAGGTGGAAGGAGGAGGAGGAGGAATGGGTATCAAAATGGTCTCAATATCCGTCAATCTTTTTTCCATAGAAGTTAAACTAAACTTCATTTGAGCTTGGATAGTTGAGAGTCTTGTATGCAAGAGATTTTCCATTCTCTCTGAATTCTCTGACATGGTTGCTTGAAGTCCACTGAAGTAAGTTGAAATGGGCTGTGAAGATGAAGAAGAACCAGCTGACCAACCATGTCTGTGCAACGCTTTGAATTCCTTTTTCAGATCAGACATTTCTTCATCAATATGAGCAGATAAGTTCTTCATGCTCTCCAAGTCATCTACCAGATGAGCAAAAGACAGTCTTGTCTTTGTTATCTGAGAGAGTGTTTCTTTGGTGTTGAAGACATTAGCCTGGGAATTTGCCAAAATTCCCTGAAGAACTATTTCCAACTTCTCTTGATGTTCTTTTAGCTCAATTGAAGCATCTGCCAATGTTCCAATCAGTCTGTTGAATCTTTGCGCTGCATGGTTAGAAGCTGCTTTTTGCTCAATAAATTTTGCAGACATAGTGTTCTCCAACCTCTGTACCTTTAACTCAAAATTTTCTGTCATTGTCTGAATGGAGGTGTTCAAGGCATCAAATTTATCATTTAGAAAGGTGTACAACTCTGGTGGAACAGAAGGTCCACCAAAGGATGTGGAGGCTTGAACTTGAGGTTGTGGAGAAAAAGATGGAATTTCTATCTCAGGGTTCAGGGAGGAGGAGGGCTGAAGTTGAGGTGAAAGTGGGGCATTGAGGGGTACATCAACTTCATCTGCAACAGGAGGCTGATCCTCAGTCACTGGAGGCTGGTCCTCAGTTGCTGGAGGCTGGTCCTCTGGAACTGGAGGCTGGTCCTCTTGAACTGGAGGCTGACCCTCTTGAACCACAGGGGCCTCTACTACAGCTGGCCCTCTCCTAACCTGGTCACCCACAATCCTGAAGCCCATAAACTTTTGAACATGCTTGAAACAATAAATGTTGGACTTAGGAATTTTCTGAGACTTCTCATTCTCAAGTGACACACCAAAGTGCTTGAAGACTTGAGTCAAATGGGCTGCATAAGGAAGTGATCTATGTAAATCTGCCCTAGTTGTCTCAGACATGATCTGGTACATTATGACATGGAGGTTGATCTTTATGTCCTTTTTCATGCAGTATATCACAAATCTTTGAATGTCTGTGAGTCTATCTCTCCCACCACCTTGGGGTGTTATGATAGTGGTGAGTATATGATGGGTAAGTCTCAACACAGGTGGAAAAGTGTTTGTGTTGAATTTAGTAACATGTGTTTGCTTGGGATCAGACTCATCTGCTTGCAATCCAGTCAAGATTGTATAGGCTTCATGAAGGTCAAACTCAAAATTATGGTAATCAGCTCCTTCATCTGGAATTTTAAAAAGAGTGGCTGCTAGGTCTGTAGGCAAATCAATCTCAATTCCTTTGACCTTTGACTTGTAACCATCATCAGTGCATTCCAAATGCATATAGAATTCCTGGACAAGTCTGGGGTATATTATGCGAAACTCAGAGATGAAGGATTGCCAAGATTGAAACTTGAAGAAGTTGATGACTTCAGGAAAAGCAACATTCAATTCACTGTCCTCTAAATCCACTGCCCTAGGTTTCAGAATGGTCTTCCCTTCACTAAGTGGTTTGGAAGGAGTTGCCTCAGAAGGCTGGGAAGACTCAGAGGATGAAGAGGATGACTGCTCAGAGACTTCAGGAGAAGAAACCAAAATCTTCCTCCTAGGGTATGCAGACCCTCTACCTCGACCAGAAGAGGATGCCCTACCTCTCTTAGCAGACGACGGGGATGCAGATGAAGGCCCTGGCTGCTCTGCAGGGTCATGGCGCCTCTTGGTTCTCCTTTCAGAAGGAGGAGCATCATCCGCCGGAATGGGCCTTGCCGTAGCCCTGGACCTTGCTCCACGGCGAGGGGCCTGCTTGTGTGCCATGGAAACAAGATGGAGTGGAATAGGAGAGGATGGAGAGGAAGGAATGTAAGAAGAAGGATAGGGATAGGTTGGAGGAGGGAAGAAGATGGAGTGCTTGCCGGATTCAAGGGTGGAAGACGGCCATCGGGTCGACCTGCAGAAGAAAAGGGGTTTTCAGAGGTACAATACCCCGCAGGAACAATCAGACCCTTAACCGGTGCCCACGGCTTAAATCACTCTGGCAGGGGGTCAGTGTCGACACTAGAGGAGGTGAGTGTCGACCTGAGCGAAAGTGTGTCGACACTAGATGAAGGTAGTGTCGACCTGGCCTGATGAAAAATTTAGATTTGAGTATGGAAAAATTTTGTGACCTTTGGGACATCTTTATAATGATAAGCAATGGGTGGAATGATCATTTCAAGGATTATTAAGAGGCTAAAAAATTCATTTGTTATATTTTGCAAAAATTCAACACAATCCAAGTTTTACACAACATCCAACAGGATATGAGCATTCAGGGACTTGAGCCATTAAAATGATGATTTGAGGGATATAATACATTCAACAATCAACTGCACACTACCATATTCTTCAAGTCCAAAGAAATAAAAACATCATTTAGACTGAAATCAAGTGTGTTGAAAGTAAACATTTTTTTTAAAACAACTTGATGATGGATAGGGATGATTCTTTTAAACAATTCTCCAATGATACACACATTTTGTTTTTGAAACAAACTATCAAATGAGATAAATCTTGTTCACTCAAGAACTAATGCTTTTCACACACTATAGTCCCTGGATACTAAAGATTTATCCATTATCAAGTCTCAAAGGGGTAAATGATGACCTTTTGACATGAAAATATATGTTTTTCAGATGCCAATATTTCCAGTTACTCAGTCATCATCAAAAAATATAGGGCATATTTATTTTGTTTTGCATTTATTTTTGATTTTGAGCCCCTTTGAACAGAGATAGCATTAGTGCCTCATGACATACATGGCACTTCATTCATTGTGAAGGTGTGCAGTTTCTCTGCACATGTGCCATTGCTCTGTTGAAATTTGAAAATTTGGAGAGTTTTGTAAAATAGAAATCATTTATGTTCAACATCAGTTGCAAACAAAGAAATGTTTAAATTCAAGACACACATTATCCTTCAGTCTTTGAAAGAGTTTGAATTTCTGTAATTCTAAAGAATATAGGTGAGAGTTGACAAAAAAAATATAGTAGATCACTCAAAGGATCATTTTGAGACTCTAGAGGTCTGAATGAGGACATCATGCAAGGAAATTGATGTAATGCAAGAAAAGTTTTGAATTTTTCAAAAGACATGACTTATGAATTCTCTAGCTCCCCCTGAGATGAGGATTTCAACCACTTTTCATCAGAATAAAGATATGCAAAATTTTGAAATCAGAAATAATTCTCTTTGAACAACAAAAGCTCCCCCTCAACAATTGCATATTCATTTCTTGGTACTTGGCGGAGACATATACTCTCGCATAGTGAAAGTGTCCAGACAAACAGAACTTGTCCTTCTTCAAATCACCATTTGATATACCAAGAAGTTCAACACAATATAAGTTGAAGAATTCATTGTAAAAAAGAAATAGAAATGAAATGGAGAGAGATATGAGCTGTATGAATCAAGGAAACAAAGGATAATGATAATGCAAAGAACTCCCCCTCAGAAGATGCCTAACACTCAACCCAATCCCAAAGAGAGAGATCAAGAAAATGGACATTTACAAAGATCAAGTTCTCTCCTCAAGGATGAGAATCTACTGTCAGGAAGGGGTTTGGTGAAGATGTCAGCAATCTGTTTTTCAGTTTCTATGAAGTGGAGTTCAAAGGATTTCTTTGCTACCTCATCTCTTAAGAAATGATGCCTAATTTCAATATGCTTGGTTCTGGAATGCTGAATGGGGTTCTTAGACAGATTTATTGCACTTGTGTTATCACATAGAATGGGAACACAACCTAAGTTTTGGTTATAATCAAGAAGTTGATGTTTCACCCAAAGAATTTGAGTTCCACACCTACCTACCGCAACATACTCAGCCTCTGCAGTTGACAGAGCGACTGAATGTTGCTTCTTAGAAGCCCAAGAAATTAGGCACCCACCTAAGTATAAACACAAGCCACTTGTACTTTTTCTATCTAATTTACATCCAGCATAGTCAGCATCACACTAGGCAATCAAATCTAACTTGCAACCAGCAGGATACCAAATTCCTAAATCACATGTTCCAACAAGATATTTGAAAATTCTTTTAACAGCTAACATGTGACTTTCTTTAGGATTTGATTGAAATCTAGCACACAAACACACACAAAACTGAATATCAGGTCTAGAAGTTGTAAGATAGAGTAGAGAACCAATCATACCTTTGTAGGTCTTTGGGTCTACTGACTTACCAAGTGAGTCTTCTTCTAGCTTAGCATTTATAGCAATTGGTGTGTTTGAATACTTGAGGTTCTGAAAGTCAAACCTTTTCAGAAGTTCCTTGACATATTTGGTTTGACTGATGAAGATTCCCTCATGTGTTTGGTTAACCTGCAATCCCAAGAAAAACTTTAGGTCTCCCATTAAACTCATTTCAAATTCATTTTTCATTTGATTTGAAAATTCAGTACACAGACTTTTATTAGTTGATCCAAATATTATGTCATCAACATAAATTTGGACTGCAATTATTTGATTATTGACTATTTTTGTGAACAATGTTTGATCAACATTTCCTCTAGAATATCCTTTTTCAAGCAAAAAGGAACTCAAACGGTCATACCAAGCTCTTGGAGCTTGTTTAAGACCATAGAGAGCCTTATGAAGCTTGAAAACATGGTTAGGATGTTTTTCATTTTCAAATCCAGGAGGTTGTTCAACAAAAACATTTTCCTTTATGTATCCATTTAGAAATGCACTTTTGACATCCATTTGATAAACTTTAAATTTCATGGAGGATGCAAAAGCAAGGAAAATCCTAACAGCTTCTAGTCTAGCTACAGGGGCATGTGATTCTTCAAAGTCAATTCCAAACTCTTGATTGTACCCCTTTGCAACTAGCCTAGCTTTATTTCTAATGACTTGACCATTTTCATTCAATTTATTTCTGAAAACCCATCTAGTGCCAATGACTGTTTGGTCACTAGGTCTAGGTACTAATTCTCATACTTGATTTCTGTCAAATTGATGAAGTTCATCATGCATTGCATTGATCCAATCAGAACTTGATAAAGCTTCAGCAATTGACTTTAGTTCAATTTGGAAAATTAGAGCTAGTGGGTCTTCTTCAATAGTATGCAGGAATGATGATCTAGTCCTAACTCTATCATGCAAATTGCCAACTACATTATCTAATGGGTGATCTCTCAAAATTCGATGTTCAGAAATTACCTATTTAGGGGTACTTAAATCTGGAGCAACATTACACTACAAGAAAATGCGCTATTTCCGACGGACATAATCCGTCGGTATTCCGTCGGAAAAGGCTTCTTTCGATCGCTTTCCGTCCAAAGCTCGTCGGAAACTTTCCGTCGGAAATACTTGGTCAGAAATTTCCGACGGATGACAATTCCGTCGGAATTCGGTCGAAACCTCCGACGGATATAATCCGTCGGTAAAGCCGTCTGTATTTTCCGACGGACTTGCCGACGGTGTTTAGCCGTCGGTAATTTATTAGTTCCGACGGTTACTTATCCGTCGGTCAATCCGTCAGTATTTTCCAACGGTATTACCGACGGTCTTTTTCCGTCGGTAATTTATAAGTTCCGACGGATACTTATCCGTCGGAAAATCCGTCGGAAAAGTCACATATTTTTTTTAAATAGGCAAATAAAAATGATTTGTCAACATTACTACAATGTCAAACCTGCTACAATATTCATAAATTTAACAAATACTAACAATCAATATAAAATCATAAAATACAATAAATATAAAATCATATAGAATAATGAATACAAAAATCAACATAGATCTGCTGGATCGTTTGCTGTCCCTGCCTCGTCATCGTCTGGAGCTGGATCCTATATTAAAACAAATTAAAATGAGAAACATTAATAATAAATAAAAGACATACAGTATTTTCAAAAATGAAATTTAAAACATGTGATTATTTCTCAAGCTTAATACAATACTATTTTTAGACCCATCATTTTCTTGGGTGTTTTTAGATCCGTCCTTTGAATGCCCAACCCAATCCGGAGATCCAAATTGGATCCCGTCAGTTCCCACACGTCACTTTAACCCACCCGGTCGTGTCGGAGAAAACGGCACGTCGATCGGATCCCTATTTGGGATTTTAGACCCCCGGGTTGCGTCTTTTAACCATTTATATATGTTTGGCCGTGTTTTTAGATCCGTCCTTTGAATGCCCAACCCAATCCGGGGATCCAAATTGGATTCCGTTAGTTTCTACACGTCAATTTAACCCACCGGTCGTGTTGGAGAAAACGACACGTCGATCGGATCCCTATTTGGGATTTTAGACCCCCGGGTTGTGTGTTTTGTCCCTTTATATATACTTGGGTGTTTTTTAGATTCGTCATTTGAATGCCCAACCCAATCCGGAGATCCAAATTTGATTCCGTCAGTTCCCACACGTCACTTTAACCCACCCGGCCGTGTCGGAGAAAACGGCACGCCGATCCGATCCCTATTTGGGATTTTGGACCCCCGGTTGTGTGTTTTGACCCTTTATATATATACTTGGGTATTTTTTAGATCCGTCAATTGAACGCCCGACCCAATCCGGAGATGCAAATTGGATTCCGTCAGTTCCCACACGTCACTTTAACCCACCTGATCGTGTCGGAGAAAACGGCACGCCGATCCGATCCCTATTTGGGATTTTGGACCCCCGGGTTGCGTGTTTTAACCATTTATATATGGTTGACCGTGTTTTTAGATCCGTCCTTTGAATGTCCAACCCAATCCGGGATCCAAATTGGATTCCGTCAGTTTCTACACGTCACTTTAACCCACCCGGTCGTGTCGGAGAAAACGGCACGTCGATTGGATCCCTATTTGGGATTTTAGACCCCTGGGTTGCGTGTTTTAACCATTTATATCTGTTTGACCGTGTTTTTAGATCCGTCATTTGAATGCCCAACCCAATCCGGAGATCCAAATTGGATTCCGTCAGTTCCCACACGTCACTTTAACCCACCCGGTCGTGTCGGAGAAAACGGCACGCCGATCCGATCCCTATTTGGGATTTTGGACCCCCGGGTTGTGTGTTTTCACCCTTTATATATATACTTGGGGTATTTTTTAGAGCCGTCAATTGAACGCCCGACCCAATCTGAAGATCCAAATTGGATTCCGTCAGTTCCCACACGTCACTTTAACCCACCTGGTCGTGTCGGAGAAAACGGCACGCCGATCCTATCCCTATTTGGGATTTTGGAACCCCGGGTTGCGTGTTTTAACCATTTATATATGGTTGACCGTGCTTTTAGATCCGTCCTTTGAATGTCCAACCTAATCTGGGGATCCAAATTGGATTCTATCAGTTTCTACACGTCACTTTAACCCACCCGGTCGTGTCGGAGGAAACAGCACGTCGATTGGATCCCTATTTGGGATTTTAGACCCCTGGGTTGCGTGTTTTAACCATTTATATCTGTTTGACCGTGTTTTTAGATCCATCATTTGAATGCCCAACCCAATCCGGAGATCCAAATTGGATTCCGTCAGTTCCCACACGTCACTTTAACCCACCCGGTCGTGTCGGAGAAAACGGCACGCCAATCCGATCCCTATTTGGGATTTTGGACCCCCGGGTTGTGTGTTTTGACCTTTATATATATACTTGGGTATTTTTTAGATCCGTCAATTGAACGCCCGACCCAATCCGGAGATCCAAATTGGATTCCGTCAGTTACCACACGTCACTTTAACCCACCTGGTCGTGTCGGAGAAAATGACACGCCGATCCGATCCCTATTTGGGATTTTGGACCCCCGGGTTGCGTGTTTTAACCATTTATATATGGTTGACCGTGTTTTTAGATCCGTCCTTTGAATGTCCAACCCAATCTGGCGATCCAAATTGGATTCCGTCAGTTTCTACACGTCACTTTAACCCACCCGGTCGTGTCGGAGAAAACGACACGTCGATTGGATCCCTATTTGGGATTTTAGACCCCCGGGTTGCGTGTTTTAACCATTTATATCTGTTTGACCGTGTTTTTAGATCCGTCATTTGAATGCCCAACCCAATCCGGAGATCCAAATTGGATTCCGTCAGTTCCCACACGTCACTTTAACCCACCTGGTCGTGTCGGAGAAAACGGCACGGTGATCCGATCCCTATTTGGGATTTTGGACCCCCGGGTTGTGTGTTTTGACGCTTTATATATACTTGGGTGTTTTTTAGATTTGTCAATTGAACGCCCGACCCAATCCTAAGTATATGAAATTAATACTAATACTGACCTGAGCTGCTGGCTGTGTGGGGCGTACTCCCTGCATTATTGACATGAACTGCTGAACCATATCGCTGAACTGCGTCTGTAGCTGTACCCGCTGCGTCTCTATCTCTACCCGCTGCGCCTGTAGCTCTACCCGCTGCGTCTGTAGCTCTTCTGCTGTGTCTGTAGCTCTGTACGTAGCTCCTTCCGAATGATGCCCCTAATGTCCTCTACACCACTGATGGGCGGCGCAGAAGATGAACTCGCGTGTGCCGGAGGAGCGATCGAACTGGCATATGAGGACAACACTCGATGAGTATCCAGGCTGTCCCCAAAGCCGTACACTCGACCCTTCCTCGGCACTCCCGCTGCCTCGACCCAAGCGTCCGCATCCAAATCTGGCTGGGGAGTGCCCTCTGTGTAGCGCTCCGCCATCGTCCTGTCGTACGTCTCCTGTAAAATAATTTAAAATTAAATTATTGAAAACAAATTACTTTAATATCATAATTGAATTCATAATTTAATGCTTGACTTACAGCAATCGTGCGGGCACTCTCGGTAACATAGTCATCCGTCCCCTTCCGCTTATGAGTCCGGTCAAATAACTCGCGGAAAGTAGGGGCACGCTCCAGGTCGTGATGCTTAAAATTCAACAAAATTAGTTAGTTTCACAATAATAATCCATATGTATATATGAATCGAACAATAAAATACTTACCAATTTTTGACTGTGGGTCGCATAAGATACGGATCCACTAGTATGCACATTCTTCTCCGGTTGAGTTGCTCTGTTGCGTATTGCCGCCTGTGACCGCTGCTGCCATGGTCCAGCAGCCCAACACGCGCAAAGGGACTCCCAATAGTCCGTCCGCAGCCAAACAGGGCCGTAATCCACCCAAGCCATAGGATCCCGGTTGCCTGTGGTCTTCATTGCCTTGTCCCGTAACTCCCACATAGACTTTCTTAAATTAGTCTGGGCCGTAATCTCCCAGACGGCTCGAGCCCGAGGGAGATCCTCGGGTCTCGTGAATGCGAACCTCCGCTGTAAAGAAATAAAATTAATCAACGTTCTGCAATAAACCCAAATTAATAATAATTGAATAAATGACTTCAACTCTTCTAAAAAATAAAAATACCGTAAACATGTCAAATAATAAATCCCGGACTGGCACCGGGAAGTCTCTCCATGCATCCACTAGTCCTGGAATATGTGCGTGGACCAGCGTCGTAATATAGCGGGAAGCAGGACTGGGATCTATCTTCCCCCTGCAATTCCACATTAATTTTCTACATGAAATGTATATCCTAAATAACAAATACAGTAACACTGAGATGATGAACTTTACCCTGAGATCCAGCATGGTTGTCGTCCTGGTAGCTGAGGCCCCTCCTCAGCTGCTGGATGCTGGCTCTCCACCTCTGTTGAAAACAATTTAGTACACTTTTATTGTATAAATTACAAGAGACCAAACATACTAATCTATTGAAACATATGTTTACCTTGTTGTGAGGAAGAAGACGAAGGTGGCGTGGACGGGGAGGCAGTCCCTGCAAAATTTCATACACATTAGAAATTATGAATTTCAAATAAACAAGAATATAGAAATTTACCTGTCGCTGGGACGACGGGCGTGGACGGAGAGGCAGTCCCTACAAAATTTCATACACATTAGAAATTATGAATTTCAAATAAACAACAATGTAGAAATTACCTGTCGCTGGGACGACGGGCGTGGACGGGGAGGCAGTCCCTGCAAAATTTCATACACATTAGAAATTATGAATTTCAAATAAACAACAATATAGAAATTTACCTGTCGCTGGGAAGACGGGCGTGGACGGGGAGGCAGTCCCTGTAAAATTGTATGTACGTTAGTTCTCGTGAAATCAATATAAACAATAATACCCATATGGTTTTTTGTGTACAAATGCATATACCTGTCGCGGACCTGGAGGCAGACGTGGACGGGGAGGCAGTCCCTCTGCCAACGGACGTGGCAACCGTCCGACTGCGTCCTCCACGTACCATATCTCTATTGATACAAATAAAGATATAGCAAGTCATCAGCACTCAATTTGAAGTAGCAATTTATTATGAACATGTAATTAACAACAACACCAATTTCTTACAAAATATGTAGTATATTATCTATATTCATCATCAGATGCTGAAGACATGTTTAATTCAGCATCATCTTCATCATCATCCTGGAATTCATCCTCATCATCTTAGGAGTCTTCCTCCACATCAGACTCCACCTCCCGCTCAGCGACATTTGGGTCAACTTCTTCTTGTTCATTATCCTTATGTAAGCAAATTGTTTCATTTATATCATGAACATTGTACTGCGTAGAAGCTGCCAACTCTCGTGCGTCACTCCGATCTGATTGGAAAAAGTTGTCATTAACACCTTCGAGCTCATCATCAGTCGGGAGAAGCTCATACTCAGGGAATAGTCTTGATTTCACTCTACATGCAGCCCACCAATCTCTTAATTTGAGGGATGTATAATTTGAATAATAAACTTGTTGGGCTTGTGCCACCAGGATGAATGGCTCATATGTACTCAATTTGGACTTATGCTTCACATCGATTAATCCATATGTTGTGTCATGACGAATAGATGTCGGGTCAAACCAATGACACTTGAACAGAAATACATTGTTGTCTTGTCCCAAAATTGCAGTTCAATGACTTCTTCGAGAATGCCATAATAGTCAATTTCATTTTCATTGTAGGCACTTCCCTTCACACATACGCCGCTGTTCATCGTAGACTTATTCCGTCCATAATCTCTCGTGTGAAATCTATATCCATTCACAATGTAGCCTGGATAGACACGTACAATCTTCGAGGGGCCAAAACTAATCTGTTGTACTCTTGAATCGGGAATGAAGCCTTGTTCAACCTATTATGAGATAAATAGACAAACATTGAATAAATGACTTCAACTCAGTCTGCATAAAAACATAACACTTATGTTTTGGAATAATTAGACACATACTAGAGATCTTAACCAAGTAGGAAAAGACTTCTCCCGTTCCTTTTCAACCTGCACGTCAGTTAGACGTGGATTCCGTCACAATATGACCGATTCAAACTCTCTGCAATGTAAATATCACATAACCGTTAGGTTCTGCAGCAATGCACGCAAATGATGACGAATAAGCGTGGAGAGCTTACTGAATGTAGGGTTCTAGTTCTTCGCAATTCATGAACACGTAGATCTCCGCAGCTACCAACTCTCTGTCTTAGAGTGCGCAAGTAGATGAAGATCCAAACGCCCGTCCGGGACACTTGAATACAGAGAGTCGGTCTGACACCTCGGAATCTCCACCATCATCATTACGTGGAGGTTGAGTGCGTCGGGTTCGTATTTCCGTGTCAAAGTACATCGAACAGAAGTTCGATATCTCCTCAATGAGGTACGCCTGAGTAATGGAGCCCTCAACTTGTGCTTTGTTGCGGACTTTCATCTTAAGATCGTGCATGCACCTACGACAATAATTCAAATGCATACATAAGTAAAATAAAAGATCGTCGTAATGGCAATAAATTGAGATGTAGAAATATACCTCTCAAACGGATACATCCATCGAAATTGTACTGGTCCTCCGACCCTTGCCTCATATGGTAAATGGATGATCAGGTGCTCCATTGAATCAAAGAATGCTGGAGGAAATATCTTCTCTAATTTGCAGACTGTCTGAATTATATTTTGCTCTATATTTTGCAAGTCATGAATTTTGAGTTCTGATGCAGATAAAATCCTGAAGAATTGACTCAGCTCAGTCATTGCTCCCCATATTTGTTTCGGCAACAACTCACGAAAAGCAAGAGGCATCAGTCTTTGCATGAAAACATGGCAGTCATGACTCTTCATTCCGTATATTTTTCCCTCGTTCACATTTACACAACGCGCAATATTCGAGACATATCCATCCGGAAATCTCAATTGCTTTAACCATTGCAACACTTCCTTAATCTGTCTGGCCCCAAGCACATATGCAGCTTTAGGTTGCACCACTTTTCCTTGAACATGCTGTAGCTCTAGTTCTGGACGTTTGCAAAGTACTTTCAAATCGAAACGTGCCTTGACGTTATCCTTCGTTTTGCCTTTGACGTCCATAACTGTGTTGAACACATTATCAAAAACATTCTTCTCTATATGCATGACGTCTAGGTTATGACGTCTCAAAAGTGTTGACCAATAAGGCAATTCCTAAAAAATGCTTTGCTTCACCCAATTGTGATCCTTCCCAAAGCCAGGGATTTGTCGGGTACTACCAGCCAGTTGTGTTACAGTCGGTAAGTTCTGGACCCGCCTCGCCATGTTTCCACCAGACACCCATTCCATATCTACCTCCTCCATCACAGTTGTATTTTTCATAAAAGAATCCTTTTGCTTTCGGAAAGGATGGTCACTGGGTAGAAACTGCCGATGACAATCGAACCAACAAGATTTCCCCCAGATTTCAACACAAATGATTTAGAATCCTCCATGCAATAAGGACATGTCAACCTCCCATGTGTGCTCTAGCCAGATAACATGCCGTAGGTTGGAAAGTCACTTATTGTCCACATTAGTGCAGCCTTCAGATTGAAATTCTGTTTTCTGGATGCATCATAAGACTGCACACCATCTGACCATAACAATTTCTTCTCATCAATCAACGGTCTGAGATATATGTCTATATTCTTTCCTGGACTTTTTGGACCCGGAATCAGCAATGAAAGGAACAGATTCTCACGCTTCATGCACATGCCTGGCGGAAGGTTATACGGTGTTAGGAATACTGGCCAACATGAGTAAGATGCCACCGAGCCTCCGAAAGGATTGAAACCATTTGTGCATAAACCAAGCCGTACGTTGCGTGGATCCCTTGAGAAGTAAGGATGAGTACGGCTAAAATGAGCCCAAGCTTCACCATCGGCAGGATGACTCATTTCACCTTCGTCGCGACGGACTCTTTCCGCATGCCAAGTCATATGTCCAGCTGTCCTCAAGGACATGAACAATCGCTGCAATCTGGGTGTGATAGGAAAGTACCGCAATGACTTATACGGAACATCCTTCTGCTTTGACTTGTCCCCTCTCTTGGGCTTGAACCTATCATGCTTACAAATACAGCATGATGTCTTATCTGCATCCTCTTTGTAGTACAGTATACAGTGATTCAGACATGCATCAATTTTCATAAAACCAAGCCCCAAATCATTCACCATCTTCTTCGCACGGTAAAAGTCAGCAGGTAACCTCTCTGATTGAGGAAGCATGCTCTTGACCAGTAAGAGAAGCCGGTCAAAACAACTCTCGCTCATATGAAATTCAGATTTCAAATTCAATAGCTGCGACACTGCAGACAACCGTGTATGCTTCTCACAACCATCCCATAATGGCTCATCAGCATCTCGAAGTAACTGATAAAATCTCTGAGCTGTATCATTCCGCACTTCTTCATTTGTTTGATCTTCATGAATATTGAACTCCGGACCAGCAGCATCGACAACCATGTCTACGTACGTACTTGTGGAGGCAAAGTAATTAGCTGGTGCAGACGACTGAATATTCAACTCACCATGACATGACCATAACTCATAATGGCCAAAAAATCCTCTCGTATACAGATGATGCTGCACATCCCATGTCGATATCCACTTTCTGTTCTTACAAGCCGAACACGGACATCGGATGTTACCCATCGGATCAACTGCTACTGAGGAATTACTCAATGCAAACTGAATAAAACTGTCAACTCCATCTTTAAACTCCTCGGTCACAAATCCATTCACTAATCCACGATACATCCATGACCGATTCTCAAAAGACATTTTTCCTACACAGATTAAATGTCATGTCACGAGTTAAAATCCAACAGACCCTCACATCGTTCGAGTAAGTCAAAATGAATAGGTAGGATATATTATTAAGATTATCACTTTTTACCCATCTGTGAATATTTGATCGCACTCAGATGACCATTTATTATGTGTTTGTATTATTTACTGAAAATTTCGGCAGCATCTCCCCACACCTCTCCGATATACCAAAAATATTTATTGATTGAGATATTTTCTTAAACACTTACTAATAAGTGGTTAAGAAAATATTCTAAATCAATAAAGGTATATCAGAGAGGAGTGAGTAGAAGCACCCGAAATTTTAAGCAAATAATACAATCACATAATAAATGACCACCTAACTCCGATCAAACATTCACAGACTGTCCAAAACGGGACAATTCAAGACTTTGAGTTAGATATACACGTTCTCATTATTGAAAATAAGACTCGTGCACATCAATCCCAAAGTCTTGAACGGGAATGTTCATTGACACGGGCTGAACACGCTCTCGTGATGTGTGTGCAGTGAAAAATTACTATACATGCATAGATCAAATTTCAAACGCACATGAATATGAAATGAATATGAAATCAAAATCATGCATGTGAACAAGTGCAATAATAAACCAAATTCATACATACATGTACATGAATTACATATAAACAAGTGCAATACTAAACTAATACATTATAATAAGATGTGTAATACTAATCATTAAGCAGAAAATAAATAATTAAATGTAAACTAAACTAATGAAGTGCAATACTAAACTAATACATTATATATATAGTTGCTGTGCAAGCTAAGCTCATATGGAGTTCTGTGGTGAGGAAATGGAAGCACTGGTATTTGGAATAACCCTCTTGTTTTTATATAAAAATTAGTAATACTGATATCACTGCTCTTGTTCTTGTCTAATTGTGCTGAGTGATTGCAGCCTTTATGTCTTGTGTTGCTGCTGTGTACTACAAGAATGCTGCGGGCCCTTCTTCAGCGGGCCGCTAGGTCATCCGGGTTCTCCTGTCCCGCAGGGCCCTCCCGGTCCCTTCTGAAGTGATGTATAAGCTGTAGGTTTCCTTAATTCCTCTTGTGCAGCCCAAAAAAAAGAAAAAAAGGCATAAGACGAATGGGAACTCACAAGTTTGTTTAAATATTTGTCATGTATTTCTGTGAGGATTGCGCCCGCTTATGTGCTTGCTGATTTATTTATTTATTTTAAGTAATTGAACAAGCATCAGTACAAGTAATAGTTATAAAATAAATTTGGTGTGCAACAGCTAGTACTCATTTTGTAAATTTACAAGTGATGTGTCCGTTAATTACTTGAAGACACAAATCTCTACTGATTGAATCGGCTGAATTAGGCCTTTCCATCTTGTAGTATTTTATTAGGATCTTTTTTTAATGCTCCAACTGTACATTGTAGGGCTTTAGGATCGCTATGTTAGGGGCCTTTAATTGCTACCGATATTAGGTGCCATTAATTTGTGTGGCACTCTTTGACGTATCAATTTGTGATGAGAAATGATAATTACATGTTCAGAAGGTTAAGAAAACTACACGTACGTCAAACATTCTATTGCTCTTGGGTGTGGTGTCCATAGAGAGCTAACCAATAAATTGCTCCTTGAGTATAAAGATTTGTTTGGATACAACTTATCAAAAATGTAAATAAATTTATCATAAACACGTTTAGAATAAGCATATTTATTGTAAATGTATGTTTTGTTAACTCATATTTGAATTTTTTATGAGTTTATGTCAAATTGTGTTTCTTCATCATAAACCAATTCAGAGTAGGTTTATGGAAAACATATTTGTGAAGGAATTTTGAATTTATGATAAACTCATGTGAGTTCATGATAATCTCAAGTGAGTTTATGATAATTATCTAAAGTAAGGTTACATTATAAATTAATTTAAATATATTTATGATGTGTATTCAAACAATCCGAACTATTTTTATGCATACGTGTGACCTTCATATATACACCATAAAAAATATTGATGAATATTTTCAAATTTCACAGGTGGAGGGGGGTGGGGGCCGGGTGGGTTAGGGGAGAGGGTGGGGGCCGGGTGGGTTAGGGGAGGGGGGCCTTCACAGGGGAGGGGGTGGGGGCCGGGTGGGTTAGGGGAGGGGGGCCTTCACAGGTGGAGGGGGGTGGGGGCCGGGTGGGTTAGGGGAGAGGGTGGGGCCGCAGAGGGGGAAGGGGGCCGCATTTAGGGGAGGGGGCTGGCATGGGGAGGGGGAAGGAAATGGAGGGGGAGGGGGGACGCGACAGGGAGGTGGAGGGGACGGGGAGGGGGACTGGGATGGGGAGGGGGAAGGAAATGGAGGGGGAGGGGGGCGCGACAAGGAGGTGGAGGGGACGGGGAGGGGGACTGGGATGGGGAGACGAGGAGGGGGACTGGGACGGGGAGGGGGGGCGTGACAGGAAAGGGGAGGGGGGCGCTGGGACGTGGAGGAGGGGAATGGAGGGGGGCTGCGACGAGGAGGGGGAGGGGGGGCGACAGGAAAGGGAGGGGGGCTCGGACGGGGAGTGAGTGGGGAAAAGAGGGGGAGGGGGGGTGCGACGGGGTACCTGGGCCGGCGGGGGCGGCGGCGGGACCTCGGGGCGACGGCGGGCCGGCGTCTCGACGACGGCGCGAGGGAGCGGCGGTGGCGGGAGCTTGGGGCGACGGCGGCATCTCCACGGCGGCGGGCTGCAGGCGGCGAGAGAGAGAGAGAGAGAGAGAGAGAGAGAGAGAGAGAGAGAGAGAGAGAGAGAGAGAGAGAGAGAGAGAGAGAGAGAGAGAGAGAGAGAGAGAGAGAGAGAGAGAGAGAGAGAGAGAGAGAGAGAGAGAGAGAGAGAGAGAGGGAGGGGGAAGAAGGGGGGTTTCGCGGGATTGGGAATAGCGGTATTACCGACGGATATTCCGACGGTATTATTTCCGTCGGAATATCCGTCGGTATTATCTTAGTTCCGACTGATATTTCCGACGGATTAATTCCATCGGAATATTCCGACGGATTTTCCGACCGATATGTTTTAGTCGGTAATTCCGACAGAATTACCGACGGACAATAATCCGTCGGAAATATCCGTCGGTAATCCCGCAAATTCTTGTGGTGTTACTTGATCCACTTGAAGATGGTGAATGGATGTTCAAGTTCTCACCAATGTCTTCAAGCTCCTCAACAGTTGGTGAAGAGTCCACAATGAAATCATCCTCTTCACTGTCTTGTCTTTCCCTGCAAGATTTAGAATTATTAGTTGAAAATGAATTTTTATCAAAGATAATATGTGGAGATTCTTCAACAGTTTTGTTTTTGAGAATGTACACTCTGAAAGCTCTTGACACTTCTGAATAGCCAAGGAAGATGGCTTCCTGACTCTTAGCATCAAACTTGTTAAGATTTTCTTTATTATTGTTGTGTAAAAAACATTTGCACCCAAAGATTTTGAAGTAAGACACAATTGACTTTTTGTTTTTCAATAATTCATAGGGGTTTTCTTGATTTTTGGTCTGACCAATGCTCTATTGAGAATGTAGTTTGCTGTATTTACAGCTTCAGCCTAGAAGGATTTGGGCAGATTACTCTCAAGGAGCATGGATCTAGCCATTTCCACAAGAGTTCTGTTCTTTCTTTCCACAACTCCATTTTGTTTTGGAGTTCTTGGTGAAGAAAACTTGTGGAATATTTGAAGTTCAGCACATAAATCAGAAAAGGATTGGTTTTCAAATTCACCCCCATGATCAGTCAAAATGTTTTTGATTTTATATGAAAAGTTTGTTAAGGCAGTGGTACAGAATTTCCTGAACTCAAGGCAAGTATCACTTTTGTGGGACAAGAAGATAATCCAAGTAAATCTAGTAAAATCATCAATGATTACAAACCCATATCTCTTGCCACTTAGACTTAGAACTCTTGTTGGGCCAAAAAGATCCATGTGAAGTAGTTCTATTGGCCTAGATGTGAGTACCTCATTGAAGGTTTTAAAAGATTTCCTGGTTTGTTTTACTTGGGCACAAATCCCACAAACTTGATTTTCAATATTAGTGAAAGATTCAGGAAGACCCTTAACCAAATTCAGCCTTAACAATTTATTCAGTGTTCTGAAACTTGCATGGCCAAGTCTTTTGTGCCAAGTCCATGCAATTTCATCTTTATTAGCAACAAAACAAAGATTTTCAGAAAAGTTTTTATTAAGGTCGATCATGTAAACATTGTTTTCCCTTTTTCCAAAAAAATTTATTTTATCAGTTGATGAATCAATGATCTTACAAAAATTGGATTCAAACACAACTTTGTGACCTTTGTCACATAGTTGGCTAATACTCAGCAAATTGTAATCTAGACCATCAACTAATAAAATATTATCAACAGAGTTTGAGGAAGTTTGACCAACCTTTCCAGATCCAATGATCTTTCCTTTATTTTTACCTCCAAATGTTACTGAACCTCCCTCCTTCTCAATTAGGAATGAAAATTTGGCTCTATCTCCAGTCATGTGTCGTGAACATCCACTGTCAAGGAACCACACATTTGAATTGGGTGCACGACCTTCCTGCAAAATCAATCAGTAGAGAGAAGATTTTGGTACCCAAACAGTGTTGGGACCATCAGAATGTTTGGACATTGTTATCAAATCTTTTCTCACCCAAATTTGATTTGTTTTTGATTTTTGTTTTATTACAGTGGTGTTCTCTGTCTTTTTCAATTTCTTCTTTCCCTTAGGGATGAAAACACCAGTGTTTTTGTTTTCAGTAGGAGGGGAGGTTTTCATTTGAACATGAGAGTTTAGATGAGGCGGTGGAATCCAAGGATTTTGTTGGTACATCAGAAAATTTGGATAGAAGGATTGGGAATGATACCAACATGGGTTATGATACCATTGGCTCCAAGAATTGGTCCAATCAACTTGATATGCTGTCTTGGAGGTCCAAGGTTTTTCATGAATGATTTCCTTTGACTTTTTCTTATTTTTCAAATTTTTATTGGAGTTTTTGGTTTTGTGGTTTGTGTTGGTTGATGTTGAGCAGGTCGACCTCTCCTTGACTGGTGTCGACACAACAGCCACAGAATCCTTCTTCTTGTGGACTGGTGTCGACCTATCAGGTGACTGTGTCGACCTGGTTGACTTGTTTGGTTTCTGAGTTTTTGAGATTTTTGGTGTTTTGCTTGATGTTTGCTTGATTTCAGTGTTCTCAAGACTAGGGCCTTTGACAAATTTAATTAATGGTGCTTTATCCTTCTTCTCACCAGATTTGTCTTTCTTAGGTTTTTGTTTATTGAATCCTAGTCCATGAGAGATTGATTTCATTTTTGCTCCCAGCAAGGCCTCCAGATTATCTTTACCTTTTGTGAATGTTTCAATAACTTCATCCTTTTCTTTTAGCTGGTTTTGTAAGGTTTTGATTTCTTCAACCTTTTGTTGTTTATCATGGTTTTCCATTTCCAGCTTTCCAGACAGATCTTTGAATTCATAGGTGGCCTTTTGAGAGGCAAGCTTAAGCTCATCAATCAAGTTTAGAAGATTTTCTTTTTCTTCATTCAGTTCTGCTACTTCATTTTCTAGTTCACAAATTCTTTTGTTGAAGGATTGGTTGTGCAAGACATTTTCAATTTTCTTTTTGATGTGTTTGTTTTCTTTCCTCATTTCAGTGTATTTTTCAACAAGTTCTGCATATGCATCTTGCCAATCTTCAACTGAATAGTCTTCGAAGGATGTACTTACCTTTCCATCAGAACTATTCGCCATGAAGCAGATTTCCTCACTATCAGAACTTGAGGATTTTTCTTCTTCTTCCTTTTCACTTGAGTCTTCATTAGACCAAGTGGCTACCATGGCCTTTGGCTTCTTGAACTTGTGAATCTTTTTGTGCTTCTCCTTCTTGTTTTCAGGACATTCTCCCTTCATATGTCCTGGCTTGTTGCACCTGTAACAAATGACAATTTCGTCAGATTTTTGATTCTTGTTAGAATTAGCATTAGAAAAGAAAGTGTTTCTTTTACCTGATGAAAATTTCTTTTTGCCAGAAAGTTTTCCTTTTCTATACTTCAAGAATTTTCTGAATTGCCTGGTCATGAGGGCAATCTCATCCTCATTTGACTCAGACTCATCAGAACTGGTTTTCTCCAGACTCTTGTCTTTGTTACTAGTTGAGGCCTTTAGTGCTACTGGCTTGGTTTTGATTATATGTTCTTCATTTCTCTTTAGATTGATTTCATATGTCATTAAAGATCCTATCAATTCATCCAAAGAGATTTTGGACAGATCTTTAGAATCTTCAATGACAGTGGCCTTTGTGTGCCAAATTGAAGAGAGAGAACGTATAATTTTTCTTACCAAGTCTGCATCTGAATAGTCCTTACCTAAGGCCTTCAGTCCATTCACAAATATCATAAACCTGGCAAACATTTCAGAAATTGTCTCATTAGATTTCATCATAAACAATTCATATTCAGAGACAAGTATGTTAGCCTTGGTCTCTTTAACCTGAGATGTTCCCTCATAGAGTAACTCAAGTTTATCCCACATCTCTTTGGCAGATTTGCACATTGAGATTCTCGAGTACTCCTTGGGGTGGACTGCACATTGGATCATGTTCATGGCACTATAATTTAAAGTGGCCCTCCTTATCTATTCCCTAGTCCAGGTCTCTTCCTCCCCCTGATTTTCATAGGGACCTACTTCGACTACCTTCCATATTTCATAGTTTTGGGCTCTAAGGAAGACCTGCATTCTATTCTTCCAATAGGTGTAGTCTGTTCCATTGAAAAAGGGTGGCCTATTAATAGAGTGACCCTCAGCCATGAACCCTCTTGAATCCATTAAGACAATTAAATGGTGCAAAGAAGAGATACTTAGCAAACAAACAAGCAAACAATCAAGACACACAGAACATTCAGAAATTACTTAGATCAAATCAGATCAAGTGTAAACCCGCTCTGATACCAATTGAAGGATCGAGAAATGATGTGGACAAGATCTAGAAGGGGGGGGGTGAATAGATCTATGCCAACTATTGCGGAAGCTTAATCAATTTAGAAAAACTCTTTGAATCAGAGACAATTTGAAAAACGAATTTCACAGATCTGAAAAGAAATTGAGTGAGTTGTGCCAAAAGGAGTTAGTGAACAAGTTGATTAGATAAATTCAAACGATCCTATGCATGCATCTAACGAAAGGTAAATTCAAACCACAGTCAGACTGATGCACAGAGATTTTTAGGTGGTTCGGAAATCACACCATGTGATTCCTACTTCCACCCCTCACACAGTGAGGATCCACTAATCAACCTGGGTACACCACACCCACTGGAGCCTGACAACTCCAACAACCTGAGTTTACAACTCACACGACCTCTAGAGTAAGACTACTCTAGAACCTGAGCAAGACTGCTCAACAACACCTTGAGTACAAGACTCAAAACCACTGAGCACGACGACTCACAAACAACTTGCTAGAAAGACACACAAGATTCAGATCCTCTAGCAATAGGTCTGATCTATCAAGAGTTAATTCATGAGACTTATGCAACAACCCATGCACAATCTCAGAATCACTCAGAAGAGAAAAGGAAAATGAGAATTGTATCGATGAACTTTTCTCTTCAGATGTACTCCCTTATAGAAGGTCGAATTATGAAGAGCTTTGATCTCTGGAAGTTCCTGGGCGATGCTCTACAATCTGATCTTCAGGATCTTCCTTGAATTCTTCACAAGACTCGGCTTCTACTTGATCTGCTTCCTTGAGGTGATTCAATTGCTTCTTCAACGATCAATTTCCACTTCTCATGCTTGAGCAGATGAGAATTTGTCTTGAGGAAGCATCAGGAAGGCAAGAATAGGGAGGAGAACTCTTCTAGCCGCCAACCGGATTTCTGGGAGGCTCTGAAAGGGTTCTTGCATGTTGGATAGCCAATAGGAGGGTATTTATACCCTAATAGTCCAAGTGTACCCTTGGGGGTCATAGGCACACGATCCAAGGCTAACCCAACAATTCCCTAGGGTGCCACGTGTCCAGGAGCAACTTAAAGTCACAGAGTTTCCGGAGTGTGTCGACCTGTCCATAGAGTTTGTCGACACACTGTCCCAGACTGGCAAATCAATTCCCTGGGAGAGGTCTCTAGTGTCGACCTGAGATGATCCAGTGTCGACACCCTGTCCTAGACAGCAAAATAGGCCTTCTGGGAGAGGCATCTAGTGTCGACCTGCCTGCATTTGGTGTCGACCTGACTAAAGAGACCTGTGAACATGATTCTCTGGGATCTGCCTCTAGTGTCGACCTGACTTGGTCTAGTGTCGACACTGCTTGACCATTTCTTCATCTTTTGGCGTAGGGCTTGGAGTATTGTGTCGACACCATCATGGGGTGTGTCGAAACTACCCTTGTAAGAAATGATTATCCCTGAGAATTAAACACATAAATCATTAGTCCAATGTATTATCATGAATATGAATGATAAATGTGTTTGGAAACATGCTTTTTGAATATTGTTATTTCATGTGTGGTGCATCTAACATGTTCCAATTGTTATGCATTAAAATCACAACTTGCCATCATCAAAATGTGAGGAGAAATGAATTATATTCACACTCAACCCAACAGGACTTTGGTCCATTTGACTAATGCCTGTGCAATAAGGGCCCTGTCTAGTCCTGGGGAGGAGCACCCCATCGTACTTATTAACCGCGGGAGTATGGACTTGTGGTGCTTTGTAACGCCCCAGAAATTCAAAGTGTTAAGAAAATGGGAATAATGTGGTTAAAATACATTTGGATTGTTATTAAATTGTGAAAACTAGAAGTTAGGTTTAATTTGTGGTAATGTACGTTACCCCAGTGTCGTATATCGAAGTGCGCGCTCCCACAGGGTGACATTGGAAAACGACAATGAAATAAAAATCCGAGAACATCATAATTTCTATAAAAATGTGGAGAAGTCAAATATGTAATTATCCAAATTTTTTGACGTACGGATTCCGAGATTAAGTCGACGCGACCATTTTTCGGGTGATTTTTCACGTACTGTAAAATAAATTCTAAAAATTGAATAAAAATCATCATAATTTGTAAAACCATCATATTATGTTATGGTTAAAATTTCAATAGAAACTGATTTTGTTTAGACATGTTTACATTAAGTCTAATGGACCAATTGTTTTATGGAGTAATTACGGTAACCAATTTTGTGTTTATTTACGGGAGCTTACGTGTGAAGCCTTGAGGAGGCCAGCACACATTAGGATAAGGATAGAACTGGGGTTAAAATTCTTTCATGATGGTGGATGAGGTGTAGATTTGAGGTTGGATGCATGGGACATGTAAATAGTAAAAACCAAGGGGTTTTACCGTTTACTCCTGTGCATGGGAGGTGTCTTCACGTAGGGGAGTTTACTTAGCTATAAAAGCCACTCTCTCTCTTGAGTTCGAACCTTTCTACACCTTGGCTCCTGTCTTTGTTCTTGTTCTTCCTCTGCTTCTTGCTGCTAGAAGAGTGAGTGGTGGAGGAGCTACAGGATCTGTTGTTGGAGGAGCTACTGGAAGTGCTGCTGGGAGCTGTTGCCATTGCACCTGCAACTACTTCCATTTTTGCTCCTGTTTCTACTGTAGCTGCTATACTTGAGGTGAACATTACAGACATCATCCACGTTGAGAAGGAGAAACACTTCTCTTGTTGTGTGTAGGATCTTCATCAAGGGTACCTGCAGGTTCATCTGTTTAGTAAGGTAGGATTCATCTTTCTATGGTTCATTTCGGTTTTTCATATGTCACAAGGAATTCGTAACGAACGAATAAGTGACTATGCTTGTGATCCTCTGTTTTTCCCTTTCCAGTCATGATAGAAACACTCTTGTTGGGAGAGGAACAACCTTGTTCCATGTTAGAAATTAACTCCTATTTCCTTCTTACACCTTTGATCTTTGTACATGCTATAAAGTTGTAGAAGTCTCAACTATCTTTGTAGGATAATATGAAGACTTCGGTTTAGATGGTTGATACTTCAAGTTTTGATTTAGATCCATAAAACATTTTTGGTTTAGTTTCCATCATGTAGGAACCTTCCATCCAACCATTGCTATCAAGGTTCTACTTCTAGTACTAAACTATGTTTAGTTTCAAGCAAGTCAAGCTTGAATTGTAAACGTCTTGTTTCATCTAGTTTGTTCGGTTTATAAACCACTATGAGAACTATAATTAGACTCTTCTATTTGATATAAAACATGTCTTGATTCATAGATTCAAGAATTAGGGTGTTTAGGATAGATTTAAAGTCCTTTCTGGAAGTTCTGCAGCTACTTGTCGACAACCAGTCCAAAGCTGTCGACAGGCGCATGCCTTCCAGAACTCCAAGTTTCTGGACTGTGTGGATTTTCGTCAGGTCCCTTGTTGCTGTCGACAGGAACACACAGAGCCAGAAAACTTGAGCTCTGTCTAATGCTTGCTGTCGACAGCCCCTTCCTGGCTGTCGACAGGTACCATGCTGATTTGGATTTCTGCACTCTTTCATGTCCGAATCCATGCTAAAACTTCATCCTAAAAGCTAAGAAAGTTACCCTCTCATTTACCTTGATATTTACTGTCATACTACTGCTAAGTTCACCCACTTTGTGAACCTTAACTCCCCTTGAATTATTCTTAAAGTTGTCAATTACGAATAGCACTCCGATTGAGTCTATTCTTCGGTATTCGGTAATCGGGTCTATAAAATCTGAACACCTGATAGTTCATATGCTTGAACACCTTATGAGATGTGAATAAATGGAGATGACATTATTGGGTCTTTGTACCCCCTGTGATTTTTATGCCTGTGCAAATAGGGCTGGTCCAGTCCTGGGAGGAGCACTCGAATTCATTTTCGGACCACGTGGAATGATAAGGATGTCTGGATGTCTGGCATTGCATCAACCATTTTCTGAATATGGTCATCATAATTCCAGTACTATGTAGATGATATGTGAATCAATTCTTGAGCTATATATCTGAGCATGATCTGAGTTTTACTGTCATTGCATCAAGCTTACTGTCCTGAAATCTGGTGTGACTCTTTGATATTCCGTTCTGTCCTTGTCTTGATTACCCGGTATACATTCTTGAACTATGAATTGAACTATGGAATTTGAATTCTACTGGTCTAGTTAGCTTATTATTTCCTACCTTTTTCAGGTGATTCAGCTGGGGATGACCTTTAAGGGCTTGAGTGTTGAGTGGACCCACTGAGACAAGCAAAGCCAATCTGTTCCTGTTTCTATTTAGTAGTGTAAAATGAGATGTGTAATTAAGTTTGTTTTAATCTACTCCTCTCTTAGTTGTTTTGAGGAGTGTCTATGTAATGAAACTTCCGCTTATGACGTTATGAATGGATAAGTAATTACTACCTTTTGTGCCTGTTTTCTGTCACTTCCGATAAATAGCCTTTTATTAGGACGTGACATGCTTGGCATGGCACTGATATGTGTGAATGTGCCTTCATTTGATATGATAAGTCTGATATGTTACGTGTGATCATGTGAATATGTGATATCTGTGAAAATGGCCAATCCTTGTGATATGATATTATTCTTGAACTACCTGTCCTTTGAATATGTGAAGATCAGTATTTGTTTCATTATGATATCTATTATATTCTGCCATTCGATTTGTTAGAAATGCATGCATTGTCATCATGTTCATATTCAGATCCTACCTATTTAAAATGTTAATCATGCATATTAGTGCCCGCACATTGTGATGTAAATCCTACTAAGCTAGTTCGCTCACCCTATCATTCCTGTCCATTTCAGGTAGTGATGAGGATCTCGTGGACTTTGATGGGGCAGGGCATGAGTGAAGAGCACCTGTCTTATGAGGAGTTGGAAGTTTAGGAATAGATGTTTGAGTAGTTTATGTAATAGAGAAACATTTTCATGAAGTTTATATTGAATAATGGACCCTTTAGTTGGTTCTCTTGATGTAAGGTTTTAATTAGTTGAATGGAAATGAAATAAAGAGTACTTTTGTTGATAATAATATTGTCTCAAGTGTGTTGTATATTTAATTGTGACTCTGCGTTACTCAACTGTGATACTTATATTCATATCGTACACGTATCTCGATATTTATTCCACTGCTAAATGTCGGGACATGACAATGGAGGAGTCTATTGTGTTAGTGGAGAGATTCTTGAATTTGTAGCCACCTACATATATAGGAGGTCCAAACCCGGATACAGCGGAGCACTGGGTACATGAGATCGAGTGGATTTTTGTCACTAGGAGGTGTCCACAGAAGGACAAAGTTATTTTAGCTACATATCAGTTGCGAGGTTTTGCATAGGAGTGGTGGAGGCTGAAGATGTAGACAGTGTTTGCAAGTAGGATGGAGGACTCCATCACTTGGCCAGAGTTTCTGGGGGTATTTAATGATACCTTCTTTCTAGTACAGATTCAACAAGCAAAAAGGGAACATTTTAGAACATTGCAATAGAAGAATTTATCAGTTCTGGAATATCAGATGAGGTTCATGGTGTTGAGTAGATATGCACCTTACATGGTTACATATAATGCTATGATGGTAGAGTACTTCATCCGAGGATTGAGGCTAGAATTACAAAATGCGGTGATCCCACTTATGTGTAGAACTGTAGAGGAGGCGGCACAGCGGGTAGTCATTTTAGAGAGGTCCGTTCAGGCTCGTCAGTCGGGGGAGTCGGGTAGCTTTCAACTACCACAACGATTCCTAGGAGTTAGCAAGGGTAAGGCACCAGTGAGACCATCTTCTTCAGGGTTCAGAAAGTGGGGTTTGAAGCTAAAGAAAATATTCAGAGGATGAGGAGAGGTAGGCAGCAGACTTTTCAGCAAGGATGAGGCTTTAGGCCGGAGGCAGAAGAGTCACAATAGAGCACAACAAGACACCTGTGGTTCTCCCGAGTTATAGATGTTATAATTATGATCAACCAGGGCATTTAATTCGGAACTATCCCTACCCTAGGGAGTACATTTATGGTAGAGTAGCATAGCAACAGCAGCAGCCCCAGCAGCCACCGGCAGAGTGAGGTAGAGGACCACCTTTCCAGTGAGGACGAGGACTGGTCATGGCTATTATCCCGACGCTGGTGGAGGCTTCTAATTTAATTGAAGGTATAATGCCTATTTTTGAATTTTCAGCAAGAGTTTTGATAGATCCAGGTGGTTCGCACTCTTTTATTTCCAAAAATTTTATGGATAGTATGGTTCATCTGTTGGAGGAAAGGCAGTGCAAGTTAGTGGTAGAGGTTCCATCAGGCGGGTTTATGCTCACTTCCTGTTATCTAGATGAGGTCCCGATAGTAATATAGGAGAATCAGTTGCCAGTAAGGTTATGTGCTTTACAGTTGAAAGAGTACGACATAATTTTGGGAATGGACTGGTTAGAAGCTTGTGGGGCAATGTTAGATTGCAGAAAGAAAAGAGTCAAATTTTGCCATCCTGGTGGAGCTGTATTTGAGTTTCAAGATATGTCATTTTACACTGCAAAGTTTATCATTTCTGCACTTAGGGCTAGGAAGTTGATAAATGCAGGTTATGTGGCATATTTAGCTTCAGTAAGTGCAGTTGAGTCTGATATGTCTTTTAAGGCAATTCCAATGGTTAGAGAATTTATAGATGTATTTCCAAATGATCTACCAGGGTTAGCTCCACATAGAGAGGTAGATTTTACAGTAGAATTACATCCAGGTTGTATGTCAATCTCAAAGGCACCGTATAGGTTGGCACCGACAGAATTGAAGAAGCAGTTACAGGAATTGTTGGAAAAAGGTTTCATCAGGCCTAGTCATTCATCTTAGGGAGCTCCAGTATTGTTTGTAAGAAAGAAAGACTGTAGTTTTAGAATGTGTATAGACTATCGTCAGCTAAATGAGGTCCCCATCAAGAATAAATATCCATTACCGAGAATAGAGGATTTATTTGATCAATTACAGTCAGCAAGGGTGTTCTCCAAGATTGATTTAAGGTAAGGTTATCATCAACTGAGGATTAGGGAAGAAGACATTAATAAGACAACCTTCAGAAATAGGTATGGTCACTATGAGTTCGTGGTGATGCCATTTGGGTTGACTAATGCACCGACAGTCTTCATGAATTTGATGAACAAAACATTCCATCCATATTTGGACAAGTTTATTGTGGTCTTTATAGATGATATACTGGTATATTCAGCAATAGAAGAAGAGCACACAGTACATCTGAGGGTTACTTTGAAAACATTGAAAGAGCATCAGTTGTATGCTAAATTCAGCAAGTGTGAGTTTTGGTTGCGAGAAATTCAGTTTTTGGGTCATGTAATTTCAGGAGAAGGTATAGCAGTGGATCCAGCTAAGGTTGACGCAATTATGAAATGGGAAGAGCCAAAGATAGTTAAAAAAATTAGAAGTTTTCTTGGCTTGGCAAGATACTACAGACGATTTATCCTGGATTTCTTCAAGATTGCAGCACCCATGACTAGATTAACCAGGAAAGGAATGCCATTTGTTTGGTCAGCTGATTACCGTAGGAGCTTTGTGGAACTAAAGGGAAGGCTTACTTCAGCACTTGTATTAGTGTTACCATCAGGCAGTGGAGGGTTTGTACTATACAAAGATGCTTCCAGAAAAGGACTTGAAGCGATATTAATGCAGCATGGGAAAGTTGTGGTTTATGCATCCAGGCAATTGAAGTGGCATGAAGAGAACTATCCAGCTCATGATTTAGAACTAGCAACAGTGGTCTTTGCTTTGAAATTGTGGAGGCACTATTTATATGGTGAGAGGTTTGAGATTCTTACAGATCATAAGAGTTTGAAGTATATTTTCTTTCAGAATGATTTGAATCTCCGGCAGTGTAAATGTATGGAATACCTAAAAAATTATGATTTCAGCTTGGCATATCACCTTGGAAAGGCGAATGTAGTGGAAGATGCATTGAGCAGAAAGGTAGTATTGAGTCAGATGATGATCAAAGAATGGAAACTATATGAGGACATAGCAGAAAATTCACTATTTGTTCAAAATAATCATCGGCGAGCGGTGTTGGCTAGCAGTGCATATGAACCATCAATGTATTGGCAGATAGTGGAAGCTCAAAAAACAGATGAGAATCTAGTAGAGATTGTAAAAATGGAAGGTGTAACTATTGATAATGATTGTGTGGTTAGACTCAGAGGCAGGTTATATGTCCCAGCAGAAGAAGAGATCAAACATAAAGTTTTAGAGGAAGCACACAGATCTAAGTATACCATTTATCTGGGTAGCACGAAAATGTATCAAGACTTGAAGAAGCATTTCTGGTGACTGCATATGAAGAAAGAAATAGCAAAGTTTATCTACACATGTTTGATCTGTCAGCAGGTAAAAGCGGAACATCAATGGCCAGGAGGATTGTTACAGCTATTGCCGATCCCACAATGGAAATCGAACAATATATCTATGGACTTTGTGGTAGGTTTACCCAGGACAACATCAGGATATAATGGCATTTGGGTATTAGCAGTAAGTATGTCATGGACAGTAGACAGATTGGCCAGATTGTATGTGGACAGGATAGTACCATTGCATGGTATTCCAGTGACAATTATTTCAGATAGAGATCCGAGGTTCACATCTGGTTTTTTGAGGAGTCTACAACGAGTAGTTGGCACCGAATTGAGGTACAACTCAACATATCATCCTCAGACAGATGGGTAGACTAAAAGGACTATCTAGACAATAGAAGACAAGTTGTGAGCTTGTTGCTTGGTATGGGAAGATAGTTGGGAGCACTGCCTAGGAATGGTGGAATTTGCCTACAATAACAGCTATCATGGAAGTATCGGGATGGAACCATATGAGGCTCTGTATGGCAGACCGTGTAGAGCACCCCTGAATTGGCACGAGGTAGGAGAAAGACAAGTTATGGGACCAGAGTTAATCCAAAAATGCATAGAGATGGTCAGGTTTATAAAAGAAAAACTTCAAGCAGCTCAGAGTCGCCAGAAGAGCTATGCAGACACCAAACACAGACCATTACAATTTGAGGTTGGTGACTATGTATTCTTGAGAGTTTCTCCCACAAAAGGTGTTCTAAAGTTCAGTAAAAAGGGTAAATTGAGTCCAAGATATGTAGGGCCATTCAGAATTTCTGAAAGAATTGGGAAAACAACATACAAAATTGACCTCCCAATGGATTTTACAGATGCACATGATGTCTTTCATGTCTCCATGTTGAGAAGATATATCCGAGACCCATCACAGATAGTTTGCTATACTCGAGATGATTTAAAGCTAGATATGTTTATGCCAGAGTATCGAGTGCAAATTACAGGGCAAAGGACACAAAAGCTGAGAAATAAAGAGATAGAGTTGGTAAAGATCAGATGGGAGAATAGGCAGGGAGGAGAAGATATATGAGAACTGGCAGAAGAAATGCAAAAAGCATATCCATACTTGTTTGAGTAAGATTTTAGTTCTTTTTAGGTGATAGTACCATACATGAATGGTTTTGAATGGTGTGTTTAAGCTTCTTTCTAGATTTCGAGGGCGAAATTTCTTTTTAAGTGATAGTAATGTAACGTCGTGAATGTTCAGATCGTGGTTTGATGGGTTTGGTGGCCAGTGTATGGCCTATTGGTTGTGTTTTTGGTGTTTGAGCAGGTTGAGAGGGGTTGAGGGTGAAATTTCTTTTTAGGTGATAGTAATGTAATGTCGTGAATGTTCAGATCGTGGTTTGATGGGTTTGGTGGCCAATGTATGGCCTATTGGTTGTGTTTTTGGTGTTTGAGCAGGTTGAGAGGGGTTAATGGTTGGAAATCCGAGCCCAATAAACCTCTGGTGTGCTTTCTGTAAACACGACCACCACAGGCGTCGCGTTTTGTAAAAACACGACCACCTGTGCTGTCGCAATTTACAAGCCACTTTTTTGAGTGCACAGTTGCATGCGCGCCACGTGGCTTATGCAGGGACGTCGGGTTTAATAGCAACGGTTTGGTACGTCATGATTTAAACAAGACCGCACACCCCGTGGCTTGAAGGCAACGGACCTAGACGTCGCGTTTTGAACTCAATGACTTGTTCCGTTGCGATTCAGCCTTTGAAATGCGTCGTCTGTGTACATCGCGATTTGTGAGGCGACCACCCGATCCATCTTGTTTCTGCTTCAGTGGATAGTTAGCATATCTCATGTCATGCGGTTTTTTCATATTAGTGATTAAGGTATTTTAAAGCATGTAAGCGGTGCATTGGCACGTGTTGTGATTGAGAATGTCGAGTTTGCAAGATTTGTGTGTACATGGCAAGTTGGGTAGTACGACGCCTACCGTGGTTACCTCTCAAGTCGGGTACCCCAGGTTCTTTGTGAGCCAGACACATGGTGCTCGAGGTTTGTCTTGGTACGTGTGTGTACTGTCGAGGTCTGTATCGTCTTCCTAGACACCCTCACTCCTTTGTTTGAGTTGTACATCAGGCTGAGGGAAGGATGACAATGGGATAGTGACTTGTGTGTTGTGGTTGTGTCCGGTCACTTGTAGAGCACTCTTGGTTGGGGGACGGACACCAGTTGATGTACTGGTCCCTAGCTAGTCATGTTTTCCAATGCCTCACTTTAGGGAGCTCAGGCTGGAGTCCTTAAAGGTGCCAGGCATGGAGCTGCAGCAGTGTGGTCTAGAGTTGTGGTGTTGTGTGGCATCCATAGTTCGTTGACTCTGCTGAGGTGGAGCGGTAGCTGGACCTTTCATCCTTGGCTGCGAGGCTGAGAGGTAGACTTGTGTTGCTTGTCCGGGTCAGTAGCTGGTGTCGCGAATCAGTCTTCGTGACTCGTGTTTGCCATTACCTTGCTTAGCTCGTACTACTAAGCGTGGTTTGCCGTTTATTTATGGAAGTTCAATTCATATTGGTAATGTAGATTTGCTATTTAATTGAAATTGTAATACCATGCTTAGTCTCTTCGATGAGATTATTAACATATCTGATATTGTTGATGTTCCGTGGATTGTTGGGGGTGATTTTAATTGTGTTACTCAGCCAGCTGAGAAGATGGGGGGGGGGGGGGGCGTATAGGAAACATGCATGCTATGGTTGATTTTAACGCATTCATCAATGCCACTTCTCTCTCTGATGTTGGGTACATTGGCTCCCATTTCACTTGGTCTAATAACTGAACTGGGCAGGTGTCTGTCAAGGCGAGACTGGATCGTTTACTGATGAATAGTTCTTTTGAGAATAAGTTCCCAGGGTTTTATGTTAGGCATCTTCCCAGAGGTCCATCTGACCATGCACCTTTGCTTGCCTCCTTTGCTAATGTGGTACAGTCCCCGGCCAGATTCACATTTTAGGCAATGTGGACCTCCCATTGTTCCTTTCATGATACTGTCAAAATGGCATGGAATGTGGATGTTGATTGGCACCCTAATCCTTTTCAACCTTATTTCTAAAGCTTAAGGTGGTTAAGAAGGCTTTGCGTCTATGGAACAAAAGTGTGTTTGGCAATGTTGATGGCAATGTACTCAGACTGGAGGAAGAGGTCAGAGCAAAGCAAGAAAAGTTTGATAATAACCCTACACCGAGTAATAGGTCGGCTCTGGGGGAGGCGACTGCAAGCCTTAGAAGGGTGTTGCACTGCATGGAGGACTTCTGGGCTCTAAAAGCATGCATGGACTGGTTGGATAAAGGTGACAAGAATTCTGCATTTTATCATGCCGTTGTTCAAGGCAATAGAAGACGGAATAGAATTCAGCGGCTTCAAATTAATGGCACTTGGACTGAGGAGCAAGAGGTTACACGTGATGAGGCAGCTCATTTTTTTGAGGACCTTATACAATCTTCTGCACATACGATTGATGACTCTCTCTTTTAGGTTATTCCTTCTCTTATTTAGGATGACCAGAATATCTCCCTTTATGCTTCCCCGAGTATAGATGAAGTCAAGAGTGCGGTCTGGAGTTTAAACGGGAATAGTTCCTCATGGCCGATGGTTTCACTAGCATTTTCTTTACCTCCTACTGGGATATTGTTCAACATGATGTTTTTTGCTGCAGTGAGTGGTTTTTTCTAGGGTCACTCTTTTCCTAGAGGAGTGACATCTACACTTATTGCCCTTGTCCCGAAGAAGCCTCACCCTGCTAGCTTCAATGATTTTAGACTTGTTAGCTTATGCAATTTTTGTTATAAAATTGTCTCCAGAATTTTATGTGACAGGTTGGTCGTCGTGAAGAAACCAAAATAGGGATTGTTAAAAGAAGAATAATAGGGAAATATCTTAAATTCGTAACTTAATTATTACTTAAATAGAAAAGAGGTAATTAATACATTAAATAGAAAGTTTGAGTTGGATTTAGATTCCTAAACTACCTAGTGCTTGGCCACGAATTTAGCTCCCTTCCTAACTCAATTAGAAGTTCTCAAGCTTGGAAAGGGTGAGAGAAATAAGAAATCTTGAAATTTAATAGGAATTAGAGTCCTATTAGGAATTAGAAACATAAGAGACATAAATACTCTCCTAAACCTCCATGGCCGGCCCTAGGTCGTTGCCAAGAGTTGCTGGACCAGGAGGAGAGGCCAAGGAGGAGGAGAATTCATGGGAGAAGTATGTTCATGCTCTCAACCGCGTTCTTCAAGTTCAAGCCCTAGAGAAGGAAATGACTAAATGTAGGCATTCTCACAAGCAAAAATCATAAAAGTTTGTTTGTAGGTAGTTCCAACCATCAGGGACAAAATTCCTCTGGTTTCATAATTTTCCATCGAGCATATCTTTTGTTCTTGATTTTTGAAGTTCTGCAAACCCCATGACCCCGAACCCTCTTGACAAATTTATATCTTCATGCTTACTTGTCCCTATGCCATGAGATTTTACTGGAAGAACTGATGCATGTTAGGCATCTTTTGCCCCTAAAAGCCCTAATTTTCATCCACTATGTTGCTCGAATTAAATCTTTCATCTCAACTGTACACTGTTTATGTTCTTCATGAATACACTTGATTAAACCATGCCGAAACCTTTGCTGTTTTCAAATACCTATTTACTAGAAGTACCCTTGCATGCCTAGAGTCGTTTGAAATTGTTTTCATGAATTTTCATTGATTGTACATTTAGTTCTTATTTCTGAACCACCCTGTGTCAATATAAGGAAGTTCTGGACCACAATCCAAGAACTTGTCCTTTCCCTGTCGGACTTAAGTGCAGGACCTGAGAACGCGACGGCCCAATAGGCCACGTTCTCAGACTGGTCGCGACAGCACCTTTCGTCGCGTTCTGAACGCGACAGGGGCTGTCGTCGTGTTCTGCCTGCTTGATCTGACAAGCCCGTTGTGTTCTGTACAAGACCCTGTTGTGATCTTCTTGACCCCGTCGCGACCCTCATTAGGGTACGTCGCATTCTCAGTATTTTGCATGAAACCCCCTATCTCTGCAAGTCTTGACTTTCTATATTAACCCTTTACCCTGTTAACTGTCTTAAACACAGAAAAATGAAGTTGTAAGTATTGAATGTATTTTAATTAATTAAAAGTCAATCACATGACCTTTCATATCCATGATTTCTTATTCACAAGCACACACTTTGAACTATCCATTATGACTTAGCTTGGCATGAAAATATCTCATAGTACATCTGGTAAATTATGTCAATCATGTAATTACATTGCCCTATTTTAAATATACTTGTCTATGTTTTCTCACGATGTTTTGGGAATACCGTTATCGACGATCCACTGTTATAGAATTCCTCTAGAACGTTGGGCACTTGTTTCTATATACACACTCTCTTTTGACTTGGACCAACTCTTCGTCGGATATTCCTTCTACCGGACTAGTGAATCCTTGTTCAAGGCCTTCGTAAGTCTCCTCTGTCCATGGATTCCCACATGGTCGACGAGCTGGTTGTATCCTAACACCTATGATACCCTTTAGGGATCAACATGATCCAAACGGCTATTAGAAGTTGGCTCCTTCCCCACTTCGCTCCATGGCCTTTCACCATGTGGGCATTCTATATTGTGGGTCCCCTCGAGAATCATACAAGAGAAGTGAAGAAGAAGTCTGTAGGCACGAGATTTGGCCTATCTCCGCGTGGTTCATGGCCCAATAAGGCTGGTTTGACCGCTCGTTGACTTGCCTCAGATCCCATGTAAACTTCAACATCGATTGCCGCTGACTCCTGGTTGACGGCAATGACCCTTGACGTCGACTATTGTTGATGTCCACCTATGTTGACGTTTGCATGAGGTTGGCGGCAGCATCACTTGACGTCAACTGGGGTTTACTTGGTCTGCGTAACTTCCCGAGAATATAGCCCACTTGCGCCATTCTCTCGCCCATGCAACGCATGGGGCCGTTCCCAACGGGTAAATGGGCCACCTTGGCACCCCCTTGACCCAGTAAAAATCCTACATGGCCCCCTCTCATTGGTTTGGCCTTTAATACATGGATTGCCACATGTTTAAGTGTGTTTCTCACACTGAGCATCCTAGGCTCCCTAGCTCCGCCCCACTGCCTATATATGTCTCCTTGGCCTTCTAAATGAGGGGGAGAGCTGGACGAGCTGAAGCTTTTTCTTTGAGAGAAGAGAGAGAAATCTTGAGAGCTTCCACCTTTGTTCCCTCTCTTCCTCTCAACACTTGGGACGTCCAGGAGGCTTCACCACGAGCTGGAGGAGCCCACAAAGGAGCCACCAACGCCTGCAAAAGCGGATCATCTCCCTCTTCTCCTTCTCTTTCTCTCCCTCCTCTTCTAATCTTGCATGTTGAAGGGTTATGCGGAATAACACAATATGGTAATCTAGAAGGGGGGTTGAATAGATTACGGCAATTTCTAATTACTGATGGCTTCTTTTCGGTGCTACAACGATCTTAATGAAACTTGATTAGAATTCGATTGAGTATAAGAAAGCTTGAGTTGATATAAATGAGTACAGGGTATCAAACGTGCGTATGAACAACGTACCTACCAATCATCTATCGCAAAATGCGAGAAAACCACAGGACACGATGATTTAAGGTGGTTCGGAGTACACAACTCGTGTATCCTACATCCACCGTCCACACACACACGCAGAAACGACTGCTTATGAGCGAGTTCAACACAATAACTCTCACACACACACGTTGTCTGATGAACCACGATCAGAACAACCACAATTTCGTGGATCAAGCACAAGGGATGCTTGAAACACAACCACACACACACAATGGAATGGAAATTGTGAAATGGAGAAGAATTTAGAGTTGGGGAACAAATCCAGTTGGAATTCTTCTCGTGGATCATCCAGACGCTCTTCAAACTTCGATTGGATGTCGACTGATCGATGTAGAAGGTTGAATTGACGACGATCCGGCTTCAACTCCGCATAGATGGTGATTCCACGATGGTCTGGGCGGAAGATTGAAGCAGAGCAGCAAATTGGGGCTTTTCCTCTTGGTCCCTTGGAGGCTCTTGGTTGGTAGGCTGCTCTCTATGAATTTTTCTCCAAAAGGTTGCTTATATAGTGTTAGGTAAAGGTGGGGGTCGTGGAGGAAGGAAACACCCAAATGGGGCCGGAATCAGAACTTCTGAATTTCATGTTTCCGTCGTCTGTCGACAGGTGCACTTGCATCTGTCGACAGATGCACTCAGGCTGAGAACTGGGTTTCAGAAATCTGAATTTCTGAGTGTATCTGTCGACAGGTAATTTGCATCTGTCGACAGGTGCACTCAGGGATACAAAACCTGAGGTCTGTCTTGGGTTGTCTGTGTGTATCTGTCGACACATACCCTGGGCCTGTCGACAGATACACTGCTTTGACATTTCCTTGGTCTGTTTGCTCATCTCTTCGATGCTCCATCTTTCATGCTTGTGCACCTACATGTAAATACATTGTTAGTGATATACATTGTGTGATTTGGCAATGTTTAACATAATCACTTTCGTGGTGTTTTTCATGTTAATTAACACATCAATTTTGCATTAAATCAATGTTCAAGGATATTAATGTGATCATCAAAAACATGATATATTGAAAACCCAACAATCTCCCCTTTTTGATGATGACAAAAAAATTCAATTGATGCATAATATTGATGTTCTCCCCCTTTTGACAACATATAAAAAGTCAAGTCATGCACATTATGAGACAAATAAACATGAACTGTGAGTTTTCATTGATTGATCATTCAAATTTCACAGTACAAGAGACAATCATTACATGACTCAATAAAAATCAAAAGGAAGGGAAATAACATGAGCAAGCAAAAAGATAACAGGACTAGTGAGACTAACTCCCAGCTAAGACTCTTAACGACCTCTAAGGACCCTGAGACCCTCTATTCATCGTCATGTCCAGCAGGTGGAGGATGACGGGATCTAGCTCTCTCGGAGTAGAGGTAATCAAGCCGGTCTCAGATATGCACGTGAGACTCATCCAGAGAGTTGAGGCGAGCATCCACTTGATCAAATCTAGTGTTCAGTTGAGCAAATCCGGAGGTCATCTGTTGATGCAATTGTGCCAAGTAATCACGAAGGGATTGTTCTTGAGGCACAGGTACATCACCAAATTCTTGAGGTTGATCAGGCATTTGCTCATCCTGAGGTTCTTCATCACTTTCTTCATTATCTTCGTCGTCTTCATTGTCTTCATTGTCTTCATTGTTAGATGCCTCTTCATCACCTTGTTGATCTTTCCCTTTGAGATTCCTTGTGACTACACCGTCTACAAACTTGTAGCCCATTCGGTGAGCGGCAGTAAGGTCAAATGCACTGCGGGATTTTAATGAGACGAGCTCACTTGAAGGAATAGGAATGCCAATGAAAATTAGAAGAGAGGTGATGGGGCAAGCATATGGCATTGATCGCTTGGTGTTGGAGAAACACCGACGAATGAGACTTAGCATGAGTTCAGGAGATTGATTTGTTGACATTTGAGGAAGAATATGAACAAAGACTTATGAACCTCAGTGACTAATTCTCGGCTTCCATCCTTCGGGACGATCAAAGTAGTGAAGATATGATGGATCATCCGGATCAAAGGAGGAAAGGAGTTGGCATTCAAACGAGCAATTTTCTTAGTGGAATCATAAGGTTGCAAAGTGAGAAGTTCATAGTACTCAGAAGCGGAAGGAGCATAGTTGAAGATTTTGACTCTTGAGTTTGGGATTTGAAGGGCTGTCGAGATAAGATTTGTGGTGAGGTGAAAACGAGTGCCTTTCATCGAAGAAAAAAGATCTCCTTGTTCGGAAAGCCCTAGGTTATTGAAAAATTCTGTGATGGCATTTGGAGAGTATTGCAAGTGTGAGTACAAAAAGGATGTCCACCCTTGAGTGTCAAAGTAGGGTAGGAGTGAGGGAACATCGATCCTAAGGACTCAAAGTCCACATACCGGGATTGGACGAGTTTCTTGAAGGTGTCGTGTACCCAGATGAGATGGAGACCCTGAGGAACAATGAGTTCCGACAACCGATCTTCACGATGCTTGCTACGATGTTCTGAAGGAGCCCTGGAACTCTCTCCGGCGTCCGTCGAAGCGCGACGACGACGAGTGAGAATCTTGGTCTTGGGTGCCATCTGAAGAAGGAAGTTGAGAATGGCGTTTGGGAAGGGAGAGTGGAGGGATCTCAGACGAGGAGCAGCGAGATCGTCGGAGACGGATCGGATCTTGAGCCCTGGAGGAGAAGGAGAGGGGTTTGGAGAAGAGAAGGAGGAAATGAGAGGGGAAATGGTCGTGGGAAGCCTTTAGAATAGGTTTAGAAGGGATATATAAAAGAGGCCCCACAGACAAAACTTGAACCGGCGCGATGGCTGGCTTCAAAAACGGTTCTGGGACGCCGGCTGTCGACAGATGACCATCTGTCTGTCGACAGATAACTGCTTTTTGGCAGAAACTTGATTTTTTGAAGATCTTTCAACGGGTCAAGTGTTCATTTGGCATTTTAGGGTAAAATAGGTGTATGTACAAGATAAAAAGGCATATCCATTATGATGAAGACATGACACAAATCTACAATGATTTTGAAATAAAACCGATGAGTTATTTAATTAGATCATAAAGAACACATTTCACAAAAGCCAGTGAAAATTAAATAACTCTTTTGATTAAGGCCATTGAAGAAAAACATGCATCAAAATAGAGATGATAGTCAGATGAAATTTGAATTAGATGCCACAAGAACATCTTACCCATAAGAAGCACATTGGACTTGACAAAAAAGAATTTTTTCGGAGGCTTCACTCTATTTCTAGTATGATTTTAGGATCTTAAACAGCGAAGATGGGAATGAGTGGCAATGAGGAGCACTTTCACTTTTTCATGTGAAGGTAGACATTTGTGATGCCAATACCCCCAGTTACTCAATGTGAGTGTCCATCAAGCCATTGTATAGAGATAATGAAACAACCTTTTGACGCGAAGACCGACATTGGTGATGCCCGTGTCTTCGGTTACTTAGTGATTTTCATCATTGCTCTACTTCCATCCCATAATGAAAGATATATATATATAATTATATATTTTTTTGTTTGAGACGTAGAAATAGGTAGCTTTTCTCATTTTTATTTTGTTTCTACTTTTTGTCAAGTACATGAGATTTCTTTAGGCAAGATAATGTAGAACATTAAATTCAAGGACCTTCTGATTTTTCAAATCATTTTGGATTCATGTTTAATGACAAAGGAGTTATTCAAAGGAGATGTTTAAAAATCATTTGGTTTGCTCATTGTGTTCAAAATGATCTAAATAGTCCTCAATCAAGTGTTGCATCAAACATCATTTAGATGGTTCACGACTTTGACATGAAGTGGATATGAAAGGTTATATTGCACAAAACAATCCAATGTTTACCTTTAAATCAAGTAATGAACACTTTCTTGAAAAGTATGAAGAAGGAATGAGAAAATAATGAGATTGTGTTTATCTGTCGACAGTAGGAATCTGTATGTCGACAGATGCACACAGACTGATGAATTGAAGTTTTAGTCAGAGCAAATCTAAGTGTACCTGTCGACAGATGGAATGTGTCTTTCGACAGATATGAACAGAGTGGATTTTTCTAGTTTCAGTTTGAGTGCACATGAAGTTCAAGGAAGTGAGGATTAAAAATTGAAGCGAAGGAAGAGTTTCCTTATGAAAATACTCATCTACCTGAACTTACTCTCCCATAGTGTGTGCACGTGTTGACACAACAATTAAGCATTCACACAGCATTTGATACAAGTAAACATATTCATTTCAAGAATATCATACACACAAGCACATGGTCACAGAAAAAGCATTGTTTCATGGAGTTAACATGATAAAATGTAAGGAAACTAAAAATCCTATGTGAAGTACAGGACCTTTATATGCAATGGGACTATGGATACTTGGCGGAGAATGTTTCCTCACGCATGATGATAGTTTCCAAACAAGCCGAACTTGTTCTTCCACAGTTCACCATTTGATATACCACATAGTCATTCACACATAAAGAGCATGTACTCCAATATGGAAGTTAGTTTCATTGCATTTTACACAAACCCAATTCTCTTCTTAAGGATGTGAATCTATCTTCAGGCAAGGGTTTGGTGAAAATGTCAGCCATTGTTTTTCTGTGGGAATGAAATTAAGTTCCAAGGTTTTATTGGCAACTTCATCTCTCAGAAATGATGACGGATTTCAATGTGTTTAGTCCTTGAGTGTTGGACAGGGTTTTTTGAAAGGTTGATAGCACTTGTGTTGTCACATAGTATAGGTGTGCATCCAATTTCAATTTATAATCAGCTAACTGACTTTTGATCCACAACACTTGAGCTGCACAACTTCCTGCAGCAACATATTCTGCCTCTGCAGTGGAGAGTGCAACGGAGTGTTGTTTCTTGGATGCCCACGAAACCATGCAACCGCCAAGGAATTGCAATATCCACTAGTGCTTTTTCTATCAATTTTACATCCAGCATAATCAGCATCAGAATATGATATCAAATCAAAACTACTACCTGCTGGGTACCAAAAACCCAAATTGCATGTACCTGAGAGATATCGGAAAATTCTCTTGACTGCAATTAAATGGCTTTCCTTTGGACTAGATTGATATCTAGCACAAAGGCAAACACTGAATTGTATATCTGGTCTACTTGCAGTAAGATAAAGGAGTGAGCCACATACCTCGAAGTGCTTTGCATCTACCGGTTTACCTTTCTCATCATTTTCCAATTTGATGCTTGTGCTCATTGGGTGGAGGCCGGTTTAGCTTGCTCAAATTGAAATTGTTTGAGAAGCTCTTTGACATATTTTTCTTGATTTATGAAGAAGTCGTCTTCATGTTTGTTTCACCTGCAAACCAAGAAAATTGAAGCTCCCCCATTAGACTCATCTCAAATTCACTGTGCATGTGTTTTAGAAAATTCTTCACACAGTGAAGGGTTAGTAGAACCAAATATAATATCGTCCACATAAACTTGAACAACAATTATGTGATTGTGAACTTTCTTAGTGAAGAGTGTTTGGTCTACTTTACCTCGTGAGTAGTTTTTGCTTACCAGAAAATTGCTTAGTCTATCATACCAAGCTCGAGGTGCCTGTTTCAAACCATAAAGAGCTTTGTGGAATTTATACACATGGTTAGGCATTTCAGAATTTTCAAAACCTGGTGGTTGAGAGACATAGACTTCTTCTTTGATATAGCCATTTAAGAAAGCAGTTTTAACATCCATTTGATAAAGTTTGAACTTATGGGAGCATGCATATGCCAATAAATTCTGACTGCTTCTAATCTGGCTACAGGAGCAAAGGATTCTTCAAAATCTACACCAAATTCTTGATTGTATCCTTTTGCAACGAGTCTAGCTTTATTCTGACCACTTTTCCTTCTTCATTAAGTTTATTCCTAAACACCCATCTAGTTCCTATGATAGAAATTTCAGGGGTTCTAGGAACTAAACCCATACATTTTTTTTGAAATTGACCAAGTTCCTCATGCATAGCATCAATCCAGAGTTATCTTTTAAGGCTTCTTCAACATTTTGGGTTCCACTTAGAGACAAAAGCAAAAAGATCATGTTCAATTATTTGTCTAACTTGAGACCTTGTTTGAACAGAATTTAAACTACCTATCACATCATCAAGTGGGTGATCTTTGGAATACCTCACATTTGTGATTGTTGAAGGGCCGGGAGCATCTTGTCCTTGAGGAATTTGATCTTGTGAATGTTGTTCTTCAGGAGGTTCACCTTCTAGTGGATTTTCTTCATGTGTTTCATCTTGTTTTTGAAGGCTTTTTCATCATTTTCATCATAGTCCTTGTGAAGATATCCACCTTTGGTCTTGGCACCTTCTTCAGATTTGTCTTTTGCTTTGACTTGTAGGTCCTCATGATGTTCCTTCATCTTCTTTTTCAGTTCTATTAACAGTCAAACTGTTAGTTTTGGCACAAGTCTCATCAAAATAACATGTGGGGTTTCTTCCACAGTGCGTGTTTTATTGTTAAACACCCTATATGCCCTAGAGTGTTCTGAGTAGCCTAGAAAAACACCTTGATCACTTTTGGCTTCAAATTTATCTAAATCAGATTTATCATTGTTATGGATGAATACCTTTGAGCCAAATATTCGAAAGTACCCAAGGTTGGGTTTCTTACCTTTCAACAAATGGTAGGGGGTTTTCTTTATCACAGGTCTTACCATGGCTCTGTTTAGAATGTAGCATGAAGTGTCACTGCTTCTGCCCAAAAGCTTCTTGAGAGTTGGCCTTCAACCAGAAGAGTGCGAGCCATTTCCACCAATGTTCTGTTTTTCCTCTCCACTACTCCATTTTGTTCTGGAGTCCTTGGGGAGGAGAACAGATGTCGATCCCTTGGTGCCTGCAAAAATCAGAAAAATGCATTGTTATCAAATTCTCCCCCCGTGATCGGTGTGGATTGAGCATATTTTATTCACATTGCCATGCTCAATCTTGTTAAAGAATTCTTGGAAGATTGTAAGTGTTTCACTTTTGTGTGCCAAGAATTTGACCCATGTGAACCTAGAAAAATCATCTACAATGACAAAACCAAAACGTTTGCCATTGAGACTTAGAGTTCTAGTTGGTCCAAAAAGGTCCATGTGCAACAGTTCATATGGTTTAGATGTGCTTACCGTGCTTTGGATTTGAAAGACTTCCGTTGTTTTTCCCTGTGCACATGCATCACAAAAACTTTCATTGTTGTTAAAAGAAATGTCAGGAAGTCCACTTACTAATTTGAGCTTCATGATCTTGTGCAATACGTTGTAGCTCGCATGGCCAAGCCTACGATGCCACAATGTCATTCATCCTGTCTATTTGCAACAAGACACAAGTTGTCATTTTCTGGATCATCTAAGTCAACTAAGTAGATGTTATTCACTCTTTTTCCAGAAAATTTTACACTTCCTGTTTCTTTATCAACAATTTGACATGAATTTGATTCAAAGATGACGTTGTGACCTCTATCACAATTTGACTTATGCTAAGCAAGTTGTGATTAAGGCCATCAACCACAGTACATTTTCAATTGAATTGGAGGGACACTTACCAACATTACCTGTGCCAATGATTTGGCCTTTGTTGTTACCTCCAAAGATGACTTGTCCTCCGTCTTTCTCCACTAGGAAACAGAATTTAGCTTTGTCGCCCGTCATGTGCCTCGAACAGCCGCTATCCAAGTACCATTTTTTTTGATGTTGGGCTGCTAGGCATTCCTGCATATGTGGATCAGACAAGAGGTTTTGTACCCAAATTACTTTGGGTCCCAAAATTTCATTCATGCAACAAAGTAAATGCTTAGGAATCCAAACTTGTTTGAATTTCTGTTTCTTTGGATTATTCCAACATTGTTTTTCATCATGACCAATCTTTTTACACACATTGCATGAAGGAATTTTCTTTTCAATTTTTTGTTGCTTGATAGACTGTTTATTAGTTGAAGTTGTTCTTGCCTGTCGACAGGCACCATTCCATCTGTCGACAGGTGGCTTTTTTTTTTTTTGTTTGTTGGAACATTTTGTTTGGGTTGCAATACTTTGGTCTGAGATTGACTTGTGTTATGCTTTGTGGGAACATGCTTGCTTGTGCTTGGGCTAGGATCAACAAATGAGGTGATCAATGACTCTCCTATTTTCTTTTGTTTGACAGGTTGATATCCTAACCCATGCTTGGTTACATGTATTTTAGCACCCAAAACCGCATCTAGATTTTGCTTTCCTTTTACAAATTTCATCAAGTCTTCAGATTTCTCTTTCAATTCTGTTTCAGTTTGTTCCAACTTTTTCTTTGTTTCTAGATGTTCTTCTTGAAGGAATTCAAGAGAATGGCTTAAACAGTCCTTTTCCTTTTGTGTTTCTTGTAATTTCATTTTCAAACAATCCATCTCTTCACTATGAGTCTTTTCATCAATTTTCATCATTTCTATTTCTTTTGTCAGGAATGCAATTTGTTCATCGTGATTTTTATCATGCACAAGGGAGTTGCATTTCTTTTTCAATGCCTTATTTTCAGATCTATATTCACAAAATTTTTCAAATAGAGTAGTGTATGCTTCCTCCCATTCACTTGCAGTATAATTATCAAATGAGAAGTTTACCTCGGTGGAGTCATCACTCCTTGCCATTAAGCATTTTACTTCTTCATCATCGGATGTTTCTTGTGCATCTTCATCTTCATCACTCCAGGTTGCCAACATTGCTTTGGCTTTCTTGAAGATGAATTTTTCTTTCTTCTTCGCTTCTTCTTGAGTTCTGGGCATTCTCCTCTCAAGTGCCCCTTTTCTTGCATTCATAACAAACAATGTCAGATTTTTTGTTGGACTCATATTTCTGTGAAAAATTTTTTCTTTTGAAAAGGTTTGGAGTTACCTGTGTCTCTCCTTTTGAACTTCAAAATTTCTTGAATTGTCTAGTGAGCATTGCCATTTCATCATTATCACTCTCACTAGATCTTCTTGCTCATCACTATCTTGTTGAATGGATTTCTTGGAGCTTGTTGATGTTTTGTTGGATGCTTTTAAAGCAATTGACTTCCTAGGATTTTCTTCCAATTCTTTTCTTTTGATGTTGATTTCATATGTCATTAAGGAGCCAATTAGTTCATCCAATTTCATTTTAGAAAGGTCTTTGGAATCCTCAATGACAGTGGCCTTAGTATTCCAAGATGAAGTAAGAGATCGAAGTATCTTTCTTACTAAGTCACTTTCAGAGTATTCCTTTTAAAGACCTTTTAGCCCGTTAATTATTAGCATGAATCTTGCAAACATGTCTGATATGTTTTCATCAGTTTTCATCTTGAACATTTCATATTCCAGCTAACTTTGGTTTCCCTTACCTCGGACGTACCTTCGTAGATGAGTTCAAGTTTGTCCCACATCTCTTTTGCTGTTGAGCATGTGGAGACTCTTGAGAACTCCTTTGGATGCACCGCACATTGCATCATGTTTAGTGCGCTCCAGTTGAGAGTTCCTTTAGCTATTTGGTCTTTCGTCCAGGTGTCTTCGTCCCGGGCCACACAATGGTCCCTTGCTGACTATCTTCCACAGCTCGTAATTTTGAGCTCTCAAAAATACCTGCATACGATTTTTCCAATAAGGATAGTCAGTGCCATCAAAATAGGGTGGCCTGGTTACTGAATGTCCCTCGGCCATATACCCTTTGCTAGAATCCATAAGATCGAAAATCTCCTGATCGCTAGATCAAATTACGAAAACTATAAATCGAAAACCTTGCTCTGATACCAATTGAAGGTTATGCGGAATAACACAATATGGTAATCTAGAAGGGGGGTTGAATAGATTACGACAATTTCTAATTACTGATGGCTTCTTTTCAGTGCTACAGCAATCTTAATGAAACTTGATTAGAATTCGATTGAGTATAAGAAAGCTTGAGTTGATATAAATGAGAACAGGGTATCAAACGTGCGTATGAACAACGTGCCTACCAATCATCTATCGCAAAATGCGAGCAAACCCACAGACACGATGATTTAAGGTGGTTCGGAGTACACAACTCGTGTATCCTACATCCACCGTCCACACACACACACAGAAACGACTGCTTATGAGCGAGTTCAACACACAACTCACCACACACACACGTTGTCTGATGAACCACGATCAGAACAACCACAATTTCGTGGATCAAGCACAAGGGATGCTTGAAACACAACCACACACACACAATGGAATGGAAATTGTGAAATGGAGAAGAATTTAGAGTTGGGGAACAAATCCAGTTGGAATTCTTCTCGTGGATCGTCCAGACGCTCTTCAAACTTCGATTGGATGTAGACTGATCGATGTAGAAGGTTGAATTGACGACGATCCGGCTTCAACCTCCCATGGATGGATGGATTCCACGACGATCTGGGCGGAAGATTGAAGCAGAGCAGCAAATTGGGGCTTTTCCTCTTGGTCCCTTGGAGGCTCTTGGTTGGGAGGCTGCTCTCTATGAATTTTTCTCCAAAAGGATGCTTATATAGTGTTAGGTAAAGGTGGGGGTCGTGGAGGAAGGAAACACCCAAATGGGGCCGGAATCAGAACTTCTGAATTTCATGTTTCCGTCGTCTGTCGACAGGTGAACTTGCTTCTGTCGACAGATGCACTTAGGCTGAGAACTGGGTTTCAGAAATCTGAATTTCTGAGTGTATCTGTCGACAGGTAATTTGCATATGTCGACAGGTGCACTCAGGGATACAAAACCTGAGGTCTGTCTTGGGTTGTCTGTGTGTATCTGTCGACACATACCCTGGGCCTGTCGACAGATACACTGCTTTGACATTTCCTTGGTCTGTTTGCTCATCTCTTCAATGCTCCATCTTTCATGCTTGTGCACCTACATATAAATACATTGTTAGTGATATACATTGTGTGATTTGGCAATGTTTAACATAATCACTTTCATGGTGTTTTTCATGTTAATTAACACATCAATTTGCATTAAATCAATGTTCAAGGATATTAATGTGATCATCAAAAACATGATATATTGAAAACCCACACATGTTATTCCACACACACACCCCCACACATACCTACACCACACACACACACAACACACACACACACACACACCCACCCACACACACACACACACACACAACACACTCTAGGCACGTAGTGCACACTCCCTACACACCTAAAAGCGGTTTTCCAACCAAAATGGGGAGAAGAAGGGTGGTCATAGCATTTGGCCACCCCTCATCTCAAGCCCGCAACCGGTACGGGGCTCTACTTTTAGGTCTCTTCTTTTCGTTTCTGGACGTTTACTACACTGCCTTAAGGTCTAATAGAGCCTTCTTTGTTGCAGGAACACTTCAAGCAAGACCGTGGAGCTTCTTCTCTTTGGCCAGCCAAAGAGGAGAAAGTTGAAGTCCCTCCATCCACCCCTGCGAGAGGGCCACGTCACCGGTGTGATTATAATACCTCCTTGGGAACAGGTAAGGCCCTGGCGATCACCTCCGCTCACTTTCTTGGCTGGTTTCTTTGTTATTCTCTTTGGTCAATCTGGTCAAACGGGGGGTCAAAGAGCAAGATGAAGTCAACCAGCAAACGACCACGCCCACGAGGGAGCATTCTTAAAGTTCGGGAACCTTCGGAGCACCACTCGGGAGCAGAACGGAACGTCCACAGCTCCTCTTTGGCGATCACGGGGGGACAACTTCTGCTGCTGCAGTTTTCAGCCTGCACATAGGTAGACGGCAAGCGATCTTGCTGTCTACATAGGTAAACGTCCACCGGCCCTGCCATTTACTTCTTCTTAGCGTCAGCATATCATGTCATCAACCTCTTGTTAGCGTCCATCGATCCTGCCGTTGACTATTTTCTGAGGAACTTGACGACGACTGTGTTGCCGTTTATTTTACAGAAGCTATTTTTTGGCTGATTTTGATCTGTTTTTCTTTATGTTTGCTTCCTCTTTGATCACTAATGGTCCTGAGTCACGAGTTGGGCCCTTCTTCTCTTCTGTTCTAGCCTCCCCACACATTTTAGGATAGCCCCTTCTTGATTCACAACCTTTTACTCGGGGATTCCCTCTTGGGTAAATCGGGTTGGCTTTAAGGAGAACTTCATAAGTCCCTAAATTCCATGGATTCCCTCATGGTACGGGGCAGGAGGACCTTTCACCCTCCCAGCCAATTCACATATTTACCTAGTTTTAAGTGAGAAGTGAGAGAAATGGCCTCTATAAGTCTAACTAACACACTTCAACATTTGAAAGTTTTTTAGGACGTTGTTTGACAACATTATTTGATTAGAAATCCACATTTCTCCTAATAATAGTGTAGTTAATCAGTATAATCATCTTAAAATCAGTAGGTTGTGTGTAATTGACTCTTGGTTGAACTCTGTCAACATGTCTAACAATCCGGCCTTTGAGTATGATGATAACATCAATGATGAATTTGTCGAAATGATTAACTCTAACATGCAGCCTGAAGAGTCAGTCCAATCCTCCTCTCAAGCTGACAATGAGGAGGTGAGTTTGAGGGTCAACCCCACATATGCCCAAGAAATCTAAGATGACCCCGAATTCTCCTAACTCATGTCCCGCTATTCGCCCGAGGACATCATTTCTATGCTTTCCAAGCATACCATCCGGGCAATGGCTTCTCCTTCCTATCCGTCTCCTTTCAATGGTTCCTCATCTAGGCCCACTCCTAGGCCCGTCACTCCATCCCGAGTTCCTATCTCCCCTATTCCTCCTCCCACTCCTACACCAACTCCTATTCCAACTCCTCCCTTTGTCTATCCACCGTATGTCCAACCCACACCCCCGCTCAATCCGAATCCATCTCCCGGTCGGAGATGGAGGGTCTTGTTAGGAGACTCTTAGCTGAGTCCGTGTCCTTGTCCAAGCCTCATTCTCTTCAAAATTACCGCAAGCTCCCCAATGCCTACTTTCCCCCGGGTTTCAAGGCCCCAAAATACCGCAAGTATGATAGGACCTCCGACCGCCAATTCCATCTTGCCGGCTTCACCATGGATTCCCACCGGTGGTTATACAATCGAGTCCTCTTGGTTCACCTCTTCCAACAATTGTTAGAAGGGGAGGCTTTGAGATGGTTCACCTCCTTACCTGCATCCGATCTCGTCAATTTTGACATTGTCTCTGAACGCTTCATCTCCCACTTTTCTTACATAGCCACCCAAGTCCCTACACTTCCCGACTTGGTGGCGGAAAAGATGAGGCCGGATGAAGACTTTGTCACCTTTGCCAACCGCTGGAGATCCATGGCTTCGAGGGCCGACCTCCCCATCCTGGAGTCCCAAGCCATAACCATGATAGTTACCAATACCACCCCTTTGCTCTGATCTGTATTAATGCTTAGTGAGTTTCCCTCCTTTGCACACCTTTACAACCGAGCTAGGGTGGTCCAAAACCAAATTAAGGACTCCTCCCTCCCGCCATTCTTTGAAGGGAAGCCTAAGGGACGCAAGGCTCCCGCGATACCTACCACCGAGGGGGTGACCGTCAATGAGTCCGTTAGTGCTTGCAGTCAACCGTTGAGGCCTCCTAACAAGCCTTCCAATCCTGCCTCCAATCCTTACCAATTCCCATCACATCCCTCTAGGCCCTATTCTGCTGTTCCTCCTTCTTCTGTCTATACCCATCCCGGTCCCAAGAGATCTCATTATCCTGCCCTCCCCAAATCCCTCGAGGACATATTCTTTGCCGTCATGTCTTGCGACGCCATCCAACTTCCCCCACAAAAGGAGGGTGTCCATCCGAGGGCCGATACTTCAAAGTACTGTCCCTATCATAGGGCCCCCGGTCATGAAATCCACAACTGCTTCACTTTCCGTGACTATGACATGAATGATCATGGTAGGATCAATTAGGAAGATGTCAAGGTCGCCATTGCCAAGTCTAGGTATACTAGAAGGGACCTTGGTATAGTACAGAACCCCCTCCCCAACCACCAAAACAACAACAACCCCTCCTCCTCTAAGTCCCAGCAAAATGTCAACACCATGACGCATTCGGAATTTCATGTTGTGAGGAGAGAACATCAATGGGGGGTAGAAGGTTTTGAGTAGTGGTACCCCTGTCCTTTCGTAGAGTCCCAAAAACCCTCCACCACCGTGGATGCCATCTTAGAAGAGCAGCCCTTAGTTCTTATCCGACCCGCTCGTCAGGACACCCATTCTATTCCCATTCCACCCTCCTATGAGTCGTCCACCTATGGCTCCAACTCATTCTCCCTAGGTCTCAGGAGGATGTTCATGTCACTCTCCGGAATCGGATTGTTCCCCCACTTCCACGGCCATCTCACGATGAGGAGGACAATGGACCGCAGCCACCTACCGGCACCGAATATGATATTCTACAACATTTGGATAAGACTCCCGCAAGGGTTTCTATTTTAGAATTGATTCGGAAATTGCCGTCCCATCAGTCCACCCTCCTCCAATTCCTCCAAAAGATCATGATCAATGATTACCTTCTTGCTAGTGGGGTGACCAATGCCATTCTCTCCCTCACCCAAGGACCCTCCATCTCCTTCTCGGACAAGGATCTTGCAGCCCCCGAGTGTCGTTCACTCCCTCTTTGTCTCATTGTCACCCTCAACGGGGTCTCGGTGGACTCCACTCTTATCGACACCGGGGCATCCATTAATGTCTGTCTGATGATGACCCTTAAGCAATTGGGTTTGGGGGAGGACAATCTGGAGAAAATCTACTCCACTATCACTGCCTATGACAACTCCAAGAGGTTTCCAAGGGTAAGATCTCTCTTCAATTAGAAATAGGACCAGTCATCATGTCTTCCGAGTTTCTAGTCTTAGATGTCTATCCGGCCTATAAGGCCATTCTTGGTCGTCCTTGGCTAGAGCAAACTCTAGGGGTCCCTTCCACCGCCCACCAATGCTTCAAATTTCCATTCAATGGGTGCATTATTAAAATTAAGAGCATCCCTACCGTGGAAACCCTCAATTCTATCACTTCAGAGCAGATGCTGCACCTGTTCATTCATTCTGAACAGGGGAAGAAACCCGTCATGTCCATCTTTGATTTCCCTCTCCCCTTGATTTAAACCAACCTCCCTTTTTAAATGAAGATTTGAGGCCACCGCATGTCCCCAAGGGAAAGGTTGGGAGGTGATGGCAAAGATTGGCTACATTCATGGCCGAGGGTTGGGTAGAGACAAGCAGGGTCCTGTCAATAGTGTTCAGATTAAGAGGTTGTTAGCTAGGCAGGTCTAGGCTTCCATCCAGATCCATTCATACCCTACGAACCTCTTACTTGGACCTTGAAAGAGCACTTCGTTCGGGGACCCATTCAACCGGGAACAAGGGAACCCATGGTAGAAGAATTGTCCGAATCGGAGAATGAGGAAGAAGAGGAAGCTGCCGAACTTGAGGAAGTCTGCAAGGACTTCGGCCTTCTCTCGCTCTTTGATTATGACCCTCCATCTCCGCCTTCGTCCCCATCTCTTTCATCTTCTCCCTCAACTGAAGTGTGCTCGGCCACACGAGTCCCTTTCTCCAACCACTTCTTTCTCCCCTTTCCCAATCTGTCCTCCCTCCATTCATCACCTGGCCAGTCAGGGTAGCCTTGAGTCAACAACTCATGGTTCTGAGCCTTGACTCCAAAAAAAAAAAAAGCCAATTTTCAAAGGTGGGAATGCGAGGTCTCTGTCGAGCATCCTTCCTCCATGGAGTCTCTTCTAATCGGCCAGGGGCCGATGCTTTCCAGCCTAAATTCCCATTCTCGCCCGTCTAGGGGCACTTATCCTGTACATAGTTTTGTACATAGTCCTATACATAGTAGTTTAGATTCAGGCTTAGGGTTAGGTCTAGAGTCAGGTCTAGGTTTAGAGGAGTCTGGTCCCTCTCAGCCATGTATTCACAAAGAGAAGGGTAGGCAAGTTCTTGCCCATTATGTTTTGGCGTTGGCTGAGAGATGTGTTCAATTAAGTCAAGTCCTGGAGTTTCTTGAGGAGCCTGCTCTAATAGAATCTGATTTTGAAGAAGGAGACTCTATAATGATGGTTTAGGGGTCTATCTGCTAGATTTTTATGAGAAAGATGAGCCTGGAGATCTTGGGTCAGAAGAAGAGGACCCAGTGAGCTCCTATGTGGATGGCACGAAGAGGTTTGACGAGCCAACCATGGCTACAGATGAGCCAACCAAAGAGATCAACCTTGGCACCGAAGAATCTCCGAAGGTAGTTTTGATTAGTGCCAACTTGAGCATAGAAGAAGATGAAGCCATTATAGCTATCCTTAAAGAATTTTCCGATGGTTTTGCTTGGTCCTATGAGGACATGTCGGGGCTTGATACCTCTTTGGTCGAGCACCGTTTGGTCTTAAAAGCCGATGCAAAAGCCGTCAAACAAAAGCTAATGAGGCTACACCCCAAGCTTGTGCTCAAGATCAAAGAGGTGGTTGATAAGTTGCACAAAGCTAAGTTCATTAGGGTTGTGCTTTATCCGCAATGGGTAGCTAACATCGTCTCGGTGATGAAGAAGGACGGTAAGGTTAGGATTTGCATAGATTTTCGTGACCTTAATTGTGCTCTCCCTAAGGATGATTTTCCTCTCCCCCACATAGATGTCCTAGTGGACAATACTGCCAGTTTTGAGATGTTGTCATTTATGGATGGTTTCTCTGGGTGTAACCAGATCTGTCTGGTGGAGGAAGATCATGAAAAAACTTCTTTCACCATGCCTTGGGGGACCTATTGTTATGTTGTGATGCCCTTCGGTTTGAAGAATGCGGGAGCAACCTGTCAAAGGGCAATGATGGAAATCTTTCACGACATGATGCATGTGCACATGGAGGTCTATGTTGATGATGTATTGGTTAAATCTAGGACTCGACATGGCCATGCTGAAGTCCTCCGGGCAGTTCTCCAACGGTCTAGAGAACATAAGCTTAAGATGAACCCCAAGAAATGTGTTTTCGGAGTATCCTCAGGGAAGTTGCTTGGGTTCATAGTTAGCAAGAGGGAAATTGAGATTGATCCTAATAAGGCCAAAGCGATAATCGACATGCCTCCTCCTAGGAATATCAAGGAAGTTAGAGGGCTAATTGGTAAACTTTAGTTTATGAGGAGATTCATTTCTCAACATTCAATCCGTTGCAAGCCCTTCTATGAGATGCTTAGAGGAGAGGCTAAGTTTGATTGGAACGATAAGTGTCAAAAGGCCTTCGAAGAATTGAAGAGTTATCTTTTCAACCCCCCTGTTCTCACTCCTCCGATCCCGGGTCGGCCTTTATTGCTCTACGTGTCAACCACTGAAGATTCCACTGAAGCAGTCTTGGCCCATTATGACGACGAGAAGAAGGAGAGAGCGGTGTATTACCTATCCAAATTGTTCAATGAAGCTGAGAAAAGGTACACTGCCATGGAAAGAACATGTGCGGCCGTCGTCTGGGTTGCCCAGAAGTTAAAGCATTATTTTCTAGCTCATGAAGTGAAGTTTCTGGCGTGAATGGACCCAATTCGGTACTTGCTTGAGAAGCCCGTTTTGACTGAGCGTTTGATGAGGTGGCAAAGTTTCCTTATCAGTTTGATGTCACCTACGTGAATCAGAAGTCAATCAAGGGACATGCCATTGCCGAACATTTGATCCACCATCCCTTATCTTCATGTTCTCCCGTTGATGAAAGCTTTCCAGATGAAGAGTTAGGAGCCATTGTTGATGGTGAACCTTCATGGATACTTTACTTCGATGGAGCTCTCAATTCTAAAGGGAGTGGAATAGGGGCAGTCCTCCTCTCACCAGAAGGGGTAGTCATTCCGCACGCCTACCAACTAACCTTCCCTGCTATGAACAATGTGGCCGAATATGAGGCACTCCTAGTTGGGCTGAAAATGGCATTGTTGCTCAGAGTTAAGGAGTTAAGGATCATTGGAGATTCGCAGTTGATACTCTGGAAGTACCTTAGCAAGTACCAGAGCTGGAATCCCAAGTTAAAACCATACCAGGATTTAGTAGGAACAGTAATCCGGTAGTTTAGGAAGCTCACTCTAGTTCACACTCCTAGGGCTCAAAACATTCCAGCAGATTCACTTGCCTCCCTAGCTTCTTCTATCCCCATCCCTCTAGGGAGATCCTTCGAAACCATCTCTATACAAAGATTGAAAATCCCTTCTCATGCTGATACATGGTTCTCTCAACTCAAGTCTCCCTCCCTTCGAGTCCATGCACTTTCAAAAGAGCCAGAAATCGATCTCGATGATGGCCATCCTTGGTACTTTGACATTGAAAACTATATCAAAGATGGATCCTTCTCAGATTATGCTACCACTTCTGACAGATGGGCCATTCGCCGCGTCTCTGAACGTTACAAGCTCATAGGTGCCATTCTTCACAAGAAATCCCTTAGTGGGGTCTATCTTTGTTGCCTTGATGAAATTGAATCTCAAAGCATTGTTGAAGCCACTGACTCTAGTGAATGTGGTGGCCATGCCAATGGTAGAGCAATTACCCAAAAGTTTCTAAAAGACTATTACTGGCCTACCATGGAAGAAGATTGCACTCACTTTGTTCGTCACTGTGCTAAATGCCAACTACATGGTGACAAAATCCACGCTCCTTCCTCTTCTCTTCACCCTCTTATTGCTCCACGGCCTTTCGCCATGTGGGCGTTCGATGTGGTAGGTCCACTCGAGGACAGAACTAGAGAAATCCATAAGAAGTCATTCATTCTGACCGCCACAGAATACTTCACAAAGTGGGCTGAAGCAGAAGCATTCATAGAAGTCAAAGCTTCAGCGGTCGTTAAGTTCATCAAGCGCAATATCCTTGCAAGATTCGGCGTGCCTTGGGACATCGTCACCGATAACAGTCAATTCACTTCACAGGAGCTTCGCGACATGTGTGGTAAATATGGTATTAATTTGCATCATTCATCTCCATATTATCCACAAGGTAATGGACAAGTAGAAGCTACTAATAAAACTGTCATCAAGATCATAAAGAAAACTTGCAAATCTCACAATAATGTTGAGTGGCCAGACCACTTAGTTGAGGCTATTTGGGCTTACCACACCTTGGTTCGAAGTCCTACGGGGCAAACCCCTATGCTTTGACATACGGATCGATGCGGGTACTACATATGAGATCTTCGTCCCTTCACTTAGAGTTTAATTGGATTCCGAACTTGACCTCGGTCAATGTCGGGAGGCTTTATTAGCATAACTTGAACTCTTAGACGAAAAGGTGAATGATAGCGGCCGACAATTCACATGTTTATCGTCAAAGAATTGCACGTTTTTATGCTAAGAAAGTTCTTGAGAGAAAATTTGAAGTGCGTGAAATGGTCCTAAAGCACAAAATCATTAAGGCATCAGGTCCTAGGAGTAAATTGCAAGAAAATTAGGAAGATCCGTTCGTTGTCAAAGAAGCATACTCAGGAAATGCTTACAGGTTAGTGGACACCGAGGGAATTGAGTTGTCGCATCCATGGAATGCAGTCTACCTCAAGAAGTTCTACCCTTAGTTAGTCAGTCAGTCAGTCATTCACCACTTGTCAATGTCATGGGTTTGAGACTTGCTTTTTCTGCTTGGCCATTAGTGAGGTAGGGTCTCTTCACACACCACATGATATTGGAGTATTGACCATTAGCTGGAAAATCACAAGTACACTCGGATTGCCTAATTTGGTCAATGTATCCCCTTTTCTCTTCTCACTCAATCAGGTTTAGAAAAGGGGCAAATTACAAGTAGGGGACCAACCACTCTCACCTGAAAGACAAAGTCATAACAAATAAGGGGCAATGAAAAGCAAAGGCAAAGGCAAAATACCAAACCAAGCCTAAAGGGCAAAGAAAAGTCAAAAGGTTAAAACAAGGTAGCAAAAAGTAGTACCGAGAAAAAGGCTGACCAAATCAAGGAGGTAGCAAATAGTACGTGCCTCCACCAAGGATTCAAAATGAAAAGTATCTCTGAAGATAATTGATGACTAAGTCTTTCCATGTGAGATGTTTGTTTGGAAACAAAAAGTGGTTTGTATCCAAATCCTCACATGACTTCCTATTTACTTCTTCCAATTTCTCCCTCTAGGGGCAATTTGACCTTCTAAGACCTTCCATGGTGGAAAATATCAAGAAGGCTAGGGGCAATCTCCAATGTCAACGATATCATGCACGACCCTCCTTGCTCATGGCCTTTGTGATCAGGTGGATTATGAAGACCCAATACCTTGACTTGTGATGAACATGTGTCTTAGAGTCAAATGATGAAAAATTTAAAAAAAAAATAGAAAAAAATAAAAAAGAGACTCTGTCGATGTGTACATATTTCTATTCCATTTTGTACATATTTCTCCTTTTATTTTCACTCAAAATTCTTTAAAAAAATTAGAAAGTTAAAACAAAAAAAAATTAGTTGTATCATGTACATATACTAACATGTTTCCTTATTTTATTACACCAAAAAATCAAAAATAAAAAAAGACATGTACATATTTCCCTTCAGTATTTTATTTGTGTTCCTATCTTTAATTAGATATTAGCTCCTTGACCAGATCTCAAGAAAGGTACATCTTTTAGGCAAGGGGCTAAAGACAGACTATACTAACTTTTTCCTTTAAGTGTTGTGGATGCAGGAACAGATTTGGCAAAACATTCAAACACATATTGGATGAACAAAATGCCAAAAGTCCACTATAGGATTCAAGTTCTGGACATAGCATGATAGGGGCATACCCCTAGTGGTACATCGGGAGCCTCACTCCTCACTCCTCTCTCCTCTCCCCTCGCTAGGCCTCTGCCTAGCGAGCTACTCACCTCCTCCTCCTCCCTCTCCCGACGCCGGTCCGAGAGAGGCGGTCTCGTCACCGCGACGCCTCTGGTCATATCCCTCCCCGCACCACGGACGGGTCTCCTAGGGACAGGATATCGTTGAGTGATGTGAAGGCCGACCCGGTCCTCCCTGGCGCCTCCGGCTGGGCTTGTCGCTGCTGCTCCCGATGCTTCTTCACCACCCGGTGCTTTAGAATCTCGAAATCCATAGCAATCTGAGCTCGAGCCCTCTCCGCCTCCCTCTCCCTCGCCTCGCGTAGGCGACCCCGTGTCGTCAACAAATCTACCCTGAGGCTCTCCATCTGCGCCTCGAGGGTCACCCCCGCTCCCTGCCGCTGCATATAAACAAAGAAATATGTCAGGTCAGTCAAATCATGTGCAGCAAGGTAGTGATTTAAAATCTTTCCTCCGCCTCCAGCTCCCGGACCCTCGCCTCCGCCCGGTCCAGGGCCTCTCGTAGCCGAACCGCTAGGTCCCCGCTAGATGGCTGCGTGGACGAGCTCACCCACGTGTCTCGGCTCGCCCACAGTCTCGCTAGCTCCTCTCTCTGCAATCACATAGATCAGTCAGTTTTCAAATCCAATCAAATCCAATTGTGGTCAAGGGTGAGTTGTGACTTACCAAGGACCGCGTCTCGGCGCGGAGTCTCTCCAACTCCACGTCCTGCTCCGCCAGTCGCCCCTCCAGGAGCCTCACCACCTCAGACTCAGGCATCTGTCATCCACACTTGCACGTTAGAATCAATTGATTAGATGTCAAGAGTTTAGGGTAGAAGTCCACTTACCACTCGCCGGTCTAGCTGGAGTCGCCGGACGTAGCGCGCCTGGTAGTTAGCCAAGTATGCCGTGCTGTCTTGGAGGTCGGTGCGCTGCACGACCTGCTCCCCTCTACCCCTCCAGTAGGCGACAGTGCTGCCATGCTCCTCACTCCAGTCACAGTCCTCGGCGAAGAAGCGTCGGCGGGAGTGTCCCTCTCTCCCTAGAGAGGGTACCTCTAGGGCCGGCTGGTGCCAACCCAAGGTGCGTACCACTAGCTCTAGGAAGAGGGGCTCTGTGACGGAACACCTTGGCCAAGCCTGTTAAACCGGTAACGTACTTGATCCGAGTCCGTCTCCCGCGAATGGGCCGAAGCCTCACAAGGGATACCAAACCACAGTCCGTGTAAACATAAAGGAACACACCATATTTTCATATATGTTCACAGTTTTACATAGCCAAATTCCACAAAAGCTGAAAGAGCTATAACAGCTGGGGCATACCCCGAGGTACAATGAAGAAAGTAACAACTACAAAGCTACACGCTGGAGCTACTCTGCTGGAGGTGCTGACCCTGCACCGCTACGACGCGGCCCGGAACTGGACGTCGGGAGAGGAGTCCTCCTCGCTCTCACCTGTGGGGGTAGGGGTGAGCCTCTCTAGTCACGGCTCAGTAGGGAACTCCCCCAAAACCGAGCGAAACAAACAACACGAGTGCGAATAGTAAACAACACCAACATTTAATATAACAGCTAAGTAGGTAAGTAAGCTGTAAAAGTACTCACCGTCTGCCGACTACGAAAAACAACAGTAATAATTAAATGGCAAACCAGTACAGTGTACAAGCTAAAGTAGAGACAGCCAAACGAGCCACGTGAACTGGTTCGCGACACCAGAAACTGACTCGGACAACTAACACATGTCTACCTCTCAGTCTCGCAGCCACGGACGAAAGGTCCAGCTGCCGCTCCACGTAAAAAGGCAAGCAACTGTGGAGACCAACTAAACACCACCACCTGCAGACCACACGGTCACAGGCCCATGCCTGACACCTCCAGAGACCCTGGCCTGGGCTCGCTAGAGTGAGGCACTGGAAAAGGACTAGCTGGGGACCAGTGTCGACTACTGGTGTCGTACCCCCAACTACGAGCGCGCTACAAGTGACTAAAACAAACACAACTGTCACTATCCCACTGTCGTCTTTCCCTCAGCCGGACGTACAACTCAACACAGGAGTGAGGGTGTCCAGGTCAGACGACACACCTCGACGGTACAACACAAGTACCGGGACAAAGCCCCGAGCTAACAGCCTGGCTCACAAAGAACCTGGGGCACCCAACTGGAGAGGTAACCACGGTAGGTCGTACTACTCGCCACGTACACAGAACCACGTGCACGTCACACACAAACCACGTGAAACCTCACGTAAACCACAAGTAACCACTGGTCCACTACACGTGAAACCCAACTGACTCGCGTACACAACGCGTAGATCACCGAAGTAAACAACTAACAGCATACCTTGTATGCTAAACACGTAACCAAGTGCACTCAGTGCACCTCATGCGTTAACACACATGCATTATCGATAAAAGCCGTAATTAACTGTTCCTGTTCACACACATGCTGACAGCAACATCGATTGCCGCTTATACCAAGTCAACGGCAAGGGATCTGGCCATTAACATCCTGGCTGAGGAGCTTGGCGACAAACGATGTTGACGCCAAGTTCTTCGGCCATAAACCCTACAGAAACCCTAATCCGGCTCTGCGGGTTTTCTAATCATTCTAACTACTGAAAAACATGCAAATGCAGTTCCTTTAGCATGCTAATACCCAATATAACCCATTATCCCGTATGGTGCAACATGATCCGAAAACACATTATCATGCTGATTCAAGTAGTTATGATGTGTTTTAATGTTCCTACGGAGCTACCAGGGTTCGTCCCCTACCTCAGAACGCGTTAGAATCTCCTGCAATCTCCCGGTTCACGCCGAGCCCTCCGCGAGCTCCCACGGGAATTGCACCACGATACGGCATTTCCTCGCGCAATTCGGCGACGCCACGCGTTCTACAACGCGTCAAAACTACTCTCGGTACCTGTTAGAGGCTTCAGAAACACCGGGGCGCGAAGCTGGGCAAGAGGGGAAGAGAGTGAGCTGAGAGAGCTGCCCTCGGGTGAGCCTATAACCTGCACCATTCTCAGGTTGGCGTCAACCCCCATGCCGCCAACCAGCAACTGCCACCCTCTGCGTCCACATACTACTGCCGCCAGTTTATGCAGTAAACGTCCACTAGCCTGGACGCCAACAGTCAACGACCGCCCTGGCCGCAACTTCAACTGAACAGCAGTAGGTCCTGTTTCATTTTAGGACCAACCCTGCTCTTCACCTGCTCAAACCACACATCAGTAGGTCCTGTTTCATTTCAGGACCAACCCTGCTCTTCACCTGTTTCATTTCAGGACCAACCCTGCTCTTCACCTGCTCAAACCACACATCCACACCACGCATTCCACACAACTGACTCACACTAGCCTCACAACGGCCGCCACAACCACAATACACACGATCCGCATGGATCCGAAAGACACGCGACGTTACAGGCTCGCAGGTCCCCAGGTAGAGCAGTAGCACGTGACGGTCGAACTGGGGGCGACCTGCTGCACCCTGTGTCCCATCGGGCCATGAGGGGTACCATGGCCTGGCTCCCCTCCTCCTGCACCCTACGTCCCATCGGGAAGCAGGTGTAGCCTCAGATTTGCAAGTCAAGAGAACAGTCAGTTAGGAACAAGTTGTATTCAATGATGAGCATTAAAGGAAGTTGCATACCTGTAGAAAGGGGGTGAAGCTCCCGGTGCTCTGAGAATGCCGCGAGCTGATGGGGAGGAGAGAGAAAAGATGTCCCAGCACTGCAGTGCCCCAAGCGTAGTGTCCCGCTTGCTCCGAGTCTCCTAGAAGCAGCACGAACTTGCAGTTCATCTGTGATGACTTCGTCGGAAAGAGGAGACGCTCGAACAAATATGTCATGAAGATCCGAACGGAGTGCTCCTCGCTCCGTCCCTCTAGTTGGATCAACGCCCGCACCCCGGCACTGAACTCCTCTAATGTCTCCAGTGCTCCCCTCCTCCCTCCTCGCAACCCTACTGCTTCCGATAGAGATCCTAGTGGGATGCTCCGAATCGGTCTCCTCCGTCTAGCTACAAAACTCTGGCCCCAGAAAATCCACCACATCGTCGTGATAGTCCCTCCTCTCCTATCCTACTACCGGCTCTCCCTGAACCGGTAGTTCTGTTAGATATGCCACATCCTCCAATGCGGGAATCATGTGCCCCCAAGGCATGATGAATGCCTTGCAGTCCTCATCCCATCTCTCCCTATGCCTTGAGGTAGGGGACGTCCACATGGAAGGGGCGTACTGCCAAGAGGTGCCCAAACCCCATCCGTGCCACCCGTGTCTGCTGGGTCTCCGACAGTGCTCTGTACCACGCCCAGCACATGTCCCAAGTCACCCTACTCCTCATTCGGCCCTTTCCCTACACAAAACACAGAAAACTCAATGTCAGCATCGATGGCCGTTAAGCAAAAAGTTGACGGCAACATTCGCGCCGTTTACATCAAGTTGACGTCCAGTCTTGTGCCGTTTACACAGGGTTGACGATAGGGTCGTTGCCGTCGAGTTCATAGGTTAACGTCTAGACCCTTGCCGTCAAGTTCATATGGACGACAACAGTCTGGCCGTTTATCGGAACTCGACGTCAACCGATGTTGACGTCAAGTTCTTGGTTAACCCGACGACATCTCCCTTGTTTCCCCTTCTATCCCACTTTTTACACACGTTTACAATCATACATCCATAGGGTTTAGGGTTTTGATTCAACCTACCATTGGCCGGCGTTGGTGCCTCTGGGGTGCCTCCGCCTTTGTCTCCTCTTCCTCATCTCCGTCGCCGGCTGATTCCTCCTCCGGTGCGCCGTCGCCGACCTCTGGGTCCGCCTCTTCCTCCGCCGTGTTCTCCTCCCCCGTCGTTTCCTCTTCCTCTTCCTCCATCTGGAAAAGACGATCTCGGTTTGCTAACTTCTTCTCCCGTGCCATTGTCCGATAGTTCACCACAATCCAAGAGAGAAGGATTTGAAGAAGGATATGAGGAAGGCAATTTGAGAGCAAGAGAGAGTATGAGAAGAATGGAAGAAGCCGAACAGTGGTTCTGGCGGTTGGAATGGAGTGAAGAGGTGTCGGAGAGAGGCCTCGGGCCAAAAAGCTGTTTTGAAGTTAACGTCCATAAGGTGGCCGTTAATTTCATGTTAACGTCCACATAGAGGTCGTTGATTTCAAGTTGACGGCATGTTATTGGCCGTCTATATCTTGCTTCGAGGTACCCTGTCAGACCCCCATACCACGGTCGACAACCAGGTTATGGATGTCTACTTTGCTGTAGACGCCATCGATCTGGCCATCTATCTCCTGTCTGGCGATGAGCGGCCACAATGTGGCCGTCTACTTGTCCTTGACGTCCATCGATGTGGACGCCAACCCTGCGCACTCAATCATCACAGAACACTCCATTGCACTCAATTGAAGCCAATTCAAAGCACAAACACCCAATTCCACACAATTCAAGCATTCAACACATTGTGCTCAATACTATTATTGTTTATTCATTTAAACTTGTGGACACTATTGGAATTGGGGAAAATACATCATTTCGCTCTACAAGCCATAAAGAAATCACAAGAGATAGGGCGAATTGTGTCAATGTATTCTTCGTACTTCCAAATGTCTTCCCAATTCTCCTGCAATGCTTGACCCACCTTCTTACTCACTGTGTATCTATCCCAAATCTTCCTTGCTTTCTTCATCAGCTTCTCATTCCTCCCTGAGATGATCATGTTGGTGCAGTGAGATGAAGCTGGAATTCTCCATGGTATTCCAAGCTGACACTGGCACCGGTGTGGCTGGTACACCACCATCTGATCAGGACCAATCAGCCACAAGTCTCTGTCCTCCCTGGTGCGCACTCTGAACTCAATTGTTCTCATGAAAAATGGCCTCACTATGAAATCCTCCACTGGGAAGTAGCTCAGGTAGTCACTCCACACATCTCTGCTCTTCAAGTGTGCTGTCACACACTTGATCTCATCCTCTGGCTCATACCACGCCCTGCTGCAGTACACTGAACTCCGAAGGAAGATTCTGGAGGGGGTAGGTTGTCTCTCAACATAATCAAACTTCAAATGAGCTTCCATCCATACCTGAAGCAGGAACAAACTCCCACACGTGCGTCCACCTAAGCTCATCATAGTGAGGGAGCTATAGAGGTGTGCCAACACTACAGGGGATAGTGAATGCCCATGCCATAGTAGAGACAGGATCCCCACATGCTTGTATAGGAGGAAGTCACCACTGGTAGGGAATAGAAACACACCAGCTAGGCAGAGTGTCAGTCCTTGAGTCGCCCTCTCACCACCTATCTCCTTCGCGTGTTGGATCAACCACCAGGCCAGCCGGTCCAGGAAGATCCCATTCTTATTTGTCATCCTCAGCACCTCCTTCTTGTCCTGCACTATGTCTGCCAGGATCTCTTCCCATGGGAGAAGAGTAGTCATCATGTCGTACTCCAGGCACCATTTCCATCCCAAAAATAGCTCCACTTCCTCTAATAGCACCATCGCCTCGAATCCCTGGAATACAAACGTGTGTGTGTGTGGGTGCCAGTGCTCAACGAGCGCTCCCAGGGCATCAAACCCCCACCACATATCCTTCATGTTCTTGTCCAGCACCACCATGAATCTCAGGTTCCATGCGCCTATGTAACTCCTCATATCAATCGTTATTGCATTCATCAAGTTGACCAGCCATGAGAAGGCCCGTACCTGGCCCTGACTTGGGAAGGCAGGCACTTCCTGCACACCCAGGAAGTACCATGAGAGAAGTTGGGGAATTTTCAGCATGAGGAGAAGCAAGAACAGACCATACATACCTCCCCATTGGCCAATCGGGTGCTTAAATGGCCCGGAACCTCGCTTAAAACAACCGGTTTCGTGGTTGTAGACGTTCCAGTCAATGTGGAGGCCATGGTTGCTGCTGCAGGTCATCCCAAAGTCCTCTGGTTTGGAGTTGAGGAAGGATGGATGGAGGTTGAAGATGGAAGAGTCCTAATGGCCTCTCAATAGCTATTTTTTCGTTTAGTCTACTGGAAAGATGACGTCAACATCATTTGAAGTCAGTTTACTGTTGACAGCAGCATCTATGGACGTTTACTCCGGTAGACAGCATGATATGTTGACGTCAACTATGAGTTGACGATAATCAGGGTTGACGTCAACTGTGGCAAATTTTTTGACCTCCATTATTCATATGGCTATTATTTCTCATCTTGTGCTTCAAGTTATTTTGCAGGATGTTTAAGCACAGGTGATGCTTCAAATTCGGGAACACTCGTGTGACCTGAATGTTGTACAGGAATGTCTTGCATAGGTTTAGTCACCAGAGGCGAATAGCTTGGCGACCGTGAACCTAGAGTTCCCCTTTACCAAAAACTATGACGGGTTTGCAATCTCTTAGTTATTTGTATGGCCTTAGAATTTTCCTCTGATTCTAACTTGCATTTTAGATAGGGAACCCACACCAACATGCATTTAGGTCTTCACTGCTAACATTCTTTTACTAACTCAAAAAAGAAAAAGAAAAAAATTGAGATCTTCCTCAAATCGCTGCGTGGTACCCAGCTCAAGTGGCCAATTGAGTCAGCACCACCTTCTTGAGTATCCAAGCTGATATCAGGTCTTTGTTGCCCATTCTCCAATAGTCCCACCGGGCACATCACAAAGTAATCATTCCAGTCTTGTTAAGTTCATGTGAACCTTTCGCCAGTCATGAATGCAATTCTGGACATCCGGCTTTCCAAACAATGATTCCAATTAGAATCTTTTGATAATCCTTTGAGAGTACAATCAATCCCTTTTGTCTTCACAACCCCCTGATTGGACAAACATCCTAATTATGTCAGTGGATCCCGACGGACTTCGGTTGTGAGATTTTCCCTGATTCAACCGTCATATTACAACTCCTTTGACTCAGACAACACCAGAAACTAGTCAAAGTCCTACTTGGCAATGCCGAGGACCCTACCATTGGGTTGCAGTTGTAGTTACACGGTTAGATCACCCTCCTTCTTTTCACACTTGTCTCTCAGATGATTCATCACTTGTTTCTAGCCTAACTCATTCGTATGGCTTGCTAGAATTCCTATCCTCAGAGATGGCCGTTCTATCAAATCTCTGCGTCCTTTGTTTACGAGACACCAACCTTTCAGTCTGCTTCACTCCCTTTCAAGATCAGATGTCTCGGAGGGGCATTTGTAGACGCGAGATTTGGCCCATCTCCGCGTGGTTCATGGCCCAATAAGGCTGGTTTGACTGCTTATTGACTTGCCTCGGATCCCATGTAAACGTCAACATCAATTTCCATTGACTCCAGGTTGATGGCAATGACCCTTGACGTCGAATATTGTTGACGTCCACCTATGTTGACGTTTGCAAGAGGTTGGCGGCAGCATCGCTTGACGTCAACCTGGGTTTACTTGGTCTGCGCAATTGCCCAAGAATATAGCCCACTTGCGCCATTCTCTCGCCCATGCAATGCATGGGGCCGTTCCCAACGGGCAAATGGGCCACCTTGGCACCCCCTTGACCCAGTAAAAATCCTACATGGTGCCCTCTCATTGGTTTGGCCTTTAATACATGGATTGCCACATGTTTAAGTGTGTTTCTTCACACTTGAGCATCCTAGGCTCCCTAGCTCCGCCCCCACTGCCTATATATGTCACTCCTTGGCCTTCTAAGTGAGTGGGGAGATGCTAGACGAGCTGAAGCTTTGTTGCTTTGAGAGAAGAGAGAGAAAATCTTGAGAGCTTCCACCTTTGTTCCCTCTCTTCCTCTCAACACTTGGGACGTCCAGGAGGCTTCACCACGAGTTGGAGGAGCCCAAAAAGGAGCCACCAACGCCTGCAAAAGAGGATCATCTCCCTCTTCTCCTTCTCTTTCTCTCCCTCCTCTTTTAATCTTGCATGTTATTCACACACACACACACACACACTCTAGGCACATAGTGCACACTCCCTACACACCTAAAAGGGGTTTTCAAAACCAAAAACGGAGGGAAGAAGGGTGGTTATAGCATTTGGCCACCCTTCTTCTCAAGCTCGCAACTGGTACGAGGCTCTCCTCTTGGGTCTCTTCTTTTCGTTTCTGGACGTTTACTATACTGCCCTAAGGTCTAATAAAGCCTTCTTTGTTGCAGGAACACTTCAAGCAAGACCATGGAGCTTTTTCTCTTTGGCCGGCCAAAGAGGAGAAAGTTGAAGTCCCGCCATCCACCGCTGCGAGAGGCCACGTCACCGGCACAATCATAATACCTCCTTGGGCACAGGTAAGGCCCTGGCGATCACCTCCCCTCACTTTCTTGGCTGGTTTCTTTGTTCTTCTCTTAGGTCAATCTGGTCAAACGGGGGGTCAAAGAGCAAGAAGAAGTCAACCAGCAAACGACCATGCCCACGAGGGAGCATTCTTAAAGTTTGGGAACCTCCGGAGCACCACTCGGGAGTGGAATGGAACGTCCACAAAGTCCTTCATCTTAACAGCAACAAATATTTCACGAAGTGGGCAGAGGCTGAAGCATTTTCAGAAATCAAAGCTTCTACAATGGTCAAATTCATCAAGCGCAACATCCTGGCCAGATTTGGTACTCTAAGGGATATCGTCACCAAAAATGACCCTCAATTCGTTTCCCAAGAACTTCATGATATGTGCGGTAAATATGGTATTGCATTGCATCATTCGTCGTCGTACTATTCTCAAGGAAATGGGCAAGATAAATCCATGAATAAAACTCTCGTCAGAATAATCAAGAAAACTTGGAAATCAAACAATTAAGTTGATTGGCACAACCGTTTGGTCGATGCTCTATGGGCTTACTGAACTACTATCCGCACTCCCATGGGACAAACTCTCTATGCCTTGACATTTGGGACAAAGGAGGTTCTCCCATATGAGATCATCACTCCCTCACTAAGAGTACAACTGGATCGAGAGGTCGACCCAGAGCATCATCGTGAACCTTTGCTAACTGGTGTTGGTCCACTTACGGTTGGCAAGAAGGATAAAACTAGAGGGGGGGGTGAATAGGTTTTCTGAAAAACTGAAATAAAAAATCACCACTTGAAAAACTTTGGCTAGTGAATGTAGTTGTGTGCAGTAGATAGAGTAGCTATGCAGAAGTAGTTCAAAAAAACAATCACACAAAAGAACACAGAGAATTTTATTCTGGTTCGGCCCTTCCAAATAAAAGTCCTACATCCAGTCCCCAAGCAAATCTTGGGATTTCACTAACTAGGGTACAATCCCAGACACCCAGCACTTCTGCTGGTCTTCTCTTCACCCTAGAAGAGGAACACTGTATACAGTCCTACAACTGGACACAAGTCTTTTTTAGAAAAGAAAGAATAGACTAAGAGCTATACAAGATGAACACTAAGGAACTCAAACTCTCAGCTCACAGAATCTCCCCCAGATTTACAATGATGCACAGAGAGTGTGAAGAGAGAAAAGAAGCTTGAATGCTTGGCACTTGAAGACTTCAGATGATTGCTTGTACGCACACATATTCTTGGGCTCGAGCTCTTTCTCTCTTGCTTTGAGTGTGTATAGCGTTGAGGCTTCTTACTAGATGTACACTCTTTGAATGATTTTTAGAAAGGCTCTACTTCTCCTGCTTCAAACACTTCTGTTGGGTTGAGTGTGAATTTAATTCATTTCTCCTCACATTTTGATGATGACAAGTTGTGATTTTAATGCATAACAATTGGAATATGTGAAATACATCACACCTGAAATAACAATATTCAAAAAGCATGTTTCCAAACACATTTATCATTTATATTCATGATAATACATTTGACTAATGATTTATGTGTTTAATTCTCAGGGACAATCATTTATTACAAGGGTAGTGTCGACACACCCCATGATGGTGTCGACACAATGCTTCAAGCCCTAAGCCAAAAGATGAAGAAATGGTCAACTAGTGTCGACACTAGACCAGGGCAGGTCGACACTAGAGGCAGATCCCAGAGAATCTTGTTCACAGGTCTCTTCAGTCAGGTCGACACTAGATGCCTCTCCCAGAAGGCCTGTTTTGCTGTCTGGGACAGGGTGTCGACACTGGATCATCTCAGGTCGACACTAGAGACCTCTCCCAGGGAACTATTTTGCCCAATCTGGGACAGTGTGTCGACACACCTCATGGGCAGGTCGACACACTCCAGAATCTCTGTGACTTAAATTTTGTCCTGGACACATGGCACCCTAGGGAATTGTTGGATTAGCCTTGGATTGTGTGCCCACGACCCCCAAGGGTACACTTGGACTATTAGGGGTATAAATACCCTCCTATTGGCCATCCAACATGCAAGAACCCTTTTAGAGCCTCCCAGAAATCCCGTTGGCGGCTAGAAGAGTTCTCCTCCCTGTTCTTGCCTTCCTGGTGCTTCCTCAAGCCAAATTCTCATCTATTCAAGCATGAGAAGTGGAAATTGATCGTTGAAGAAGCAATTGGATCACCTCAAGGAAGCAGATCAAGTAGAAGCCGACTCCTGTGAAGAATTCAAGGAAGATCCTGAAGATCAGATTGCAGAGCATCGCCCAGGAACTTCCAGAAATCAAAGCTCTTCACAATTACCTTCTATAAGGGAGTACATCTGAAGAGAAAAGCTCATCAATACAATTCTCATTTTCCTTTTCTCTTCGAGTGATTCTGAGATTGTGCATGGGTTGTTGCATGAGTCTCATGAATTAACTCTTGTTGGACTAGATCTGTTGCTAGAGGATCTGAGTCTTGTGTTTTTCTAGCAAGTTGTTTGTGAGTTGTCGTGCTCAGTGGTTTTGAGTCGTCGTACTCAAGGTGTTGTTGAGCAGTCTTGCTCAGAGTTCTAGAGTAGTCTTACTCTAGAGTTTGTGTGAGTTGTAAACTCAGGTTGTTGGAGTTGTTAGGCTCCAGTGGGTGTGTTGTACCCAGGTTGATTAGTGGATCCTCACTGTGTGAGGGGTGGATGTAGGAATCAGATGGTGTGATTTCCGAACCACCTAAAAATCTCTGTGCATTGATCTGATTGTGGTTTGAATTTACCCTTCGTTAGATGCATGCATAGGATCATTTGAATTCATCTAATCAATTTGTTCACACACTCCGATTGTACAACTCACTCAATTTATCTTCAGATCTCTGAAAGAGTTTTTAAAAATGTTTTTCGCATCAAGTAGGTTAAGCTATTCAACATCCCCCCTCCCTTCTAGATCTTGTCCTCATCACTTCTCGATCCTTCAATTGGTATCAAAGCGGTTTACACTTGATCTGATTTGATCTGAGTAATTTCTAAGTGTTCTGTGTGTCTTGATTGTTTGCTTGTTTGCTTGCTAAGTATCTCTTCTTTGCACCATTTAATTGTCTTAATGGATTCAAGAGGGTTCATGGCTGAGGGTCACTCTCTCAATAGGCCACCCTTTTTCAATGGAACAGACTACACCTATTGGAAGAATAGAATGCAGGTCTTCCTTAGGGCCCAAAACTATGAAATATGGAAAGTAGTCGAAGTAGGTCCCTATGAAAATCAGGGGAGGAAGAGACCTAGACTAGGGAACAGATAAGGAGGGCACTTTAATTATAGTGCCATGAACATGATCCAATGTGCAGTCCACCCCAAAGAGTACTCAAGAATCTCAATGTGCAAATCTGCCAAAGAGATGTGGGATAAACTTGAGTTACTCTATGAGGGAACATCTCAGGTTAAGGAAACTAAGGCTAACATTCTTATCTCTGAATATGAATTGTTTATGATGAATCTAATGAGACAATTTCTGAAATGTTTGCCAGGTTTATGATTATAGTCAATGGACTGAAGGCCTTAGGTAAGGACTATTCAGATGCTGACTTGGTAAGAAAAATTCTACGTTCTCTCTCTTCAATTTGGCACACAAAGGCCACTGTCATTGAAGATTCTAAAGATCTGTCCAAAATCTCTTTGGATGAATTGATAGGATTTTAATGACATATGAAATCAATCTAAAGAGAAATGAAGAACATATTATCAAAACCAAGCCAGTAGCATTAAAGGCCTCATCTAGTAACAAAGACAAGAGTCAGGAGAAAAACCAGTTCTGATGAGTCTGAGTCAAATGAGGATGAGATTGCCCTCATGACCAGGCAATTCAGAAATTCTTGAAATATAGAAAAGGAAAACTTTCTGGCAAAAAGAAATATTCATCAGGTAAAAGAAACACTTCCTTTTCTAATGCTAATTCTAACAAGAATAAAAATCTGACGAAATTGTCATCTGTTACAGGTGCAACAAGCCAGGACATATGAAGGGAGAATGTCCTGAAAACAAGAAGAAGAAGTACAAGAAGTTTCACAAGTTCAAGAAGACAAAGGCCATGGTAGCCACTTGGTCTGATGAAGACTCAAGTGAAAAGGAAGAAGAAGAAAAATCCTCAAGTTCTGATAGTGAGGAAATCTGCTTCATGGCGAATAGTTCTGATGGAAAGGTAAACACATCTTTCGAAGACTTTTCAGTTGAAGATTGGCAGGATGCATATGCTGAATTAGTTGAAAAATACACTAAAATGAGAAAAGAAAACAAACACATCAAAAAGAAAATTGAAAATATCTTGCACAACCAATCCTTCAACAAAAGAATTTGTGAACTAGAAAATGAAGTAACAGAACTAAATGAAGAAAAAGAAAATCTTCTGAATTTGATTGATGAGCTTAAGCTAGCCTCTCAAAAGGCCACCCTTGAATTCAAAGAACAGTCTGGAAAGGTGGAAATGGAAAACCATGATAAACAACAAAAGGTTGAAGAAATCAAAACCTTACAAAACCAGCTAAAAGAAAAGGATGAAGTTATTGAAACATTCACAAATGGTAAAGATAATCTGGAGGCCTTGCTGGGAGCAAAAATGAAATCAATTTCTCATGGACTAGGATTTGATAAACAAAAACCTAAGAAAGACAAATCTGGTGAGAAGAAGGATAAAGCACCATTAATTAAATTTGTCAAAGGCCCTAGTCTTGAGAACACAGAAATCAAACAAACATCAAGCAAAACACCAAAAATTTCAAAAACTCAGAATCAAAACAAGGCAATCAGGTCGACACAGTCACCTGACAGGTCGACACCAGTCCACAAGAAGAAGGTTTCTGTGGCTGTTGTGTCGACACCAGTCAAGGTGAGGTCGACCTGCTCAACATTAACAAAGACAAACCACAAAATCAAAAATTCAAATAAAAATTTGAAAAATAAGAAAAAGTCAAAGGAAGTCATTCATGAAAAACCTTGGACTTCCAAGACAAGATATCAAGCTGATTGGAACCAATGGCATTACAACCCATGTTGGTATCATTCCTAATTCTTCTATCCAAATTTTCTGATGTACCAATAAAATCCTTGGATTCCACCTCTCATCTAAACTCTCATGTTCAAATGAAAACTTCTCCTCCTACCAAAAACAAAAACACTGGTGTTTTCATTCCTAAGGGAAAGAAGAAATTGAAAAAGACAGAGAACACCACTGTAATAAAATAAAAATAAAAACAAATCAAATTTGGGTGAGAAAAGATTTGATAAAAATGTTCAAACATTCTGATGGTCCCAACACTGTTTGGGTACCAAAATCTTCTCTCCATTGATTGATTTTGTAGGAAGGTCGTGCACCCAATTCAAATGTATAGTTCCTTGACAGTGGGTGTACACGACACATGACTGGAGATAGAGCCAAATTTTCATTCCTGATTGAGAAGGAGGGAGGTTCAGTAACATTTGTAGGTAAAAATAAAGGAAAGATCATTGGATCTGGAAAGGTTGGTCAAACTTCCTCAAACTCTGTTGATAGTGTTTTATTAGTTGATGGTCTAGATTACAATCTTCTAAGTATTAGCCAACTATATGACAAAGGTCACAAAGTTGTGTTTGAATCCAATTTCTGTAAGATCATTGATTCATCAACTGATAAATAAAATTTTTTGGAAAAAGGGAAAACAATGTTTACATGATCGACCTTAATAAAAACTTTTCTGAAAATCTTTGCTTTATGGCTAATAAAGATGAAATTGCATGGACTTGGCACAAAAGACTTGATCATGCAAGTTTCAGAACACTGAATAAATTGTTAAGGCTGAACTTGGTTAAGGGTCTTCCTGAATCTTTCTCTAACATTGAAAATCAAGTTTGTGGGATCTGTGCCCAAGGAAAACAAACCAGGAAATCTTTTAAGACCTTCAATGAGGTACTCACATCTAGGCCACTAGAACTACTTCACATGGATCTTTTTGGCCCAACAAGAGTTCTAAGTCTAAGTGGCAAGAGATATGGGTTTGTAATCATTGATGATTTTACCAGATTTACTTGGGTTATCTTCTTGTCCCACAAAAGTGATACTTGCCTTGAGTTCAGGAAATTCTGTACCACTGCCCTAACAAACTTTTCATATAAATAAAAAATATTTTGACTGATCATGGGGGAGAATTTGAAAACCAATCCTTTTCTGATTTATGTGCTGAACTTTAAATTTTCCACAAGTTTTCTTCACCAAGAACTCCAGAACAAAATGGAGTTGTGGAAAGAAAGAACAGAACTCTTGTGGAAATGGCTAGATCCATGCTCTTAGAAAGCAATTTGCCCAAATCCTTCTGGGCTGAAGCTGTAAACACAGCAAATCACATTCTAAATAGAGCTTTGATCAGACCAAAAATCAAGAAAACCCCCTATGAATTATTGAAAAATAAAAAGCAAATTGTGTCTTACTTCAAAATCTTTGGGTGCAAATGTTATGTACACAACAATAATAAAGAAAATCTTGACAAGTTTGATGCTAAGTGTCAGGAAGCCATCTTCCTTGGCTATTCAGAAGTGTCAAGAGCTTTCAGAGTGTACATTCTCAAAAACAAAACTGTTGAAGAATCTCCACATATTATCTTTGATCAAAATTCCTTTTCAACTAATAGTTCTAAATCTTGCAGGGAAATACAAGACAGTGAAGAGGATGATTTCATTGTGGACTCTTCACCAACTGTTGAGGAGCTTGAAGACATTGGTGAAAATTTGCACATCAATTCACCATCTTCAAGTGGATCAGGTAACATTGCTCCAGATTTAAGTACTCCTCAACAGGTAATTTCTGAACATCGAATTTTGAGAAATCACCCATTAGATAATATAGTTGGCAATTTGCATGATAGAGTTAGGACTAGATCATCATTCCTGCATGCTATTGAAGAAGACCCACTAGCTCTAATTTCCCAAATTGAACCAAAGTCAATTGATGAAGCTTTATCAAGTTCTGATTGGATTAATGTCATGCATGATGAACTTCATCAATTTGAAAGAAATCAAGTATGGGAATTAGTACCTAGACCTAGTGACCAAACAGTCATTGGCACTAGATGGGTTTTCAGAAATAAGTTGAATGAGAATGGTCAAGTCATAAGAAATAAAGCTAGGCTAGTTGCAAAGGGGTACAATCAAGAGTTTGGAATTGACTTTGAAGAATAATTTGCCCCTATAACTAGACTAGAAGCAGTTAGGATTTTCCTTGCTTTTGCATCCTCCATGAAATTTAAAGTTTATCAAATGGATGTCAAAAGTGCATTCTTAAATGGATATATCAAGGAAAATGTTTTTGTTGAACAACCTCCTGGATTTGAAAATGAAAAACATCATAACCATGTTTTCAAGCTTCATAAGGCTCTCTATGGTCTTAAACAAGCTCCAAGAGCTTGGTATGACCGTTTGAGTTCCTTTTTGCTTGAAAAAGGATATTCTAGAGGAAATGTTGATCAAACTTTGTTCACAAAAACAGTCAATAATCAAATAATTGCAGTCCAAATTTATGTTGATGATATAATATTTGGATCAACCAATAAAAGCCTGTGTACTGAATTTTCAAATCAAATGAAAATGAATTTGAAATGAGTTTAATGGGAGACTTAAAGTTTTTCTTGGGATTGCAGGTTAACCAAACAAATGAGGGGATCTTCATCAGTCAAACCAAATATGTCAAAGAACTTCTGAAAAGGTTTGACTTTCAGAACCTCAAGCATTCAAACACACCAATTGCTATTAATGCTAAGCTAGAAGAAGACTCATCTGGTAAGTCAGTAGACCCAAAGACCTACAGAGGTATGATTGGTTCTCTGCTCTATCTTACAACTTCTAGACCTGATATTCAGTTTTGTGTGTGTTTGTGTGCTAGATTTCAATCAAATCCTAAGGAAAGTCACATGTTAGCTGTTAAACATATTTTCAAATATCTTGTTGGAACATGTGATTTAGGAATTTGGTATCCTACTGGTTGCAAGTTAGATTTGATTGCCTACTGTGATGCTAACTATGTTGGATGTAAATTAGATAGAAAAAGCACAAGTGGCTTGTGTTTATACTTAGGTGGGTGCCTAATTTCTTGGGCTTCTAAAAAGCAACATTCAGTTGCTCTGTCAACTGCAGAGGCTGAGTATGTTGTAGAAGGTAGATGTGGAACTTAAATTCTTTGGGTGAAACATCAACTTCTTGATTATAACCAAGACTTAGGTTGTGTTCCCATTCTATGTGATAACACAAGTGCAATAAATCTATCTAAGAACCCCATTCAGCATTCCAGAACCAAGCATATTGAAATTAGGCATCATTTCTTGAGAGATGAGGTAGCAAAGAAATCCTTTGAACTCCACTTCATAGAAACTGAAAAACAAATTGCTGACATCTTCACCAAACCCCTTCCTGACAGTAGATTCTCATCTTTAAGGAGAGAACTTGGTCTTTGTAAATGTCCATTTTCTTGATCTCTCTCATTGGGATTGGGTTAAGTGTTAGGCATCTTCGGAGGGGGAGTTCTTTGCATCATCATATTCATTTGCTTCCTTGATTCATACTGATCATATCTCTCTCCATTTCACTTCTATTTCTTTTTGACAATGAACTCTTCAACTCACATTGTGTTGAACTTCTTGGTATATCAAATGGTGATTTGAAGAAGGACAAGTTCTGCTTGTCTGGACACTTTCACTATGCGAGAGTATATGTCTCCGCCAAGTACCAAGAAATGAATATGCAATTGTTGAAGGGGAGCTTTTGTTGTTCAAAGAGAATTATTTCTGATTTCAAAAAAAAAAAAACTTGCCTTATCTTTATTCTGATGAAAAGTGGTTGAAATCCTCATCTCAGGGGGAGCTAGAGAATTCACAAGTCATGTCTTTTGAAAAATTCAAAACTTTTCTTGCATTACATCAATTTCCTTGCATGATGTCCTCATTCAGGTGTCTAGAGTCTCAAAATGATCCTTTGAGTGATCTACTATATTCATTTGTCAACTCTCACCTATATTCTTCAAAACTATAGAAATTCAGATTTCTTTCAAAGACTGAAGGATAATGTGTGCCTTGAATTTAAACTTGTTTTTTTGTTTGCAACTGATGTTGGATATAAATGATGTCTTTTTTCAAAAATCTCTCCAAAATTTCACAATTCAATAGAGCAATGGCACATGTGCTGAGAAACTGCACACCTTCACAATGAATGAAGTGCCATGTATGTCATGAGGCACTAACTCAAAGGGGTTCAAAATAAAAAATAAATGTAAAGCAAAATAAATATGTCCTATTTTTTTGATGATGACTGAGTAACTGGAAATATTGACGTCTAAAAAACGTATATTTTCATGTCAAAAGGTCATCATTTACCCCTTTGAGACTTGATAATGGATAAATCTTTAGTATCCAGGGACTATAGTGTGTGAAAAGCATTAGTTCTTGCGTGAACAAGATTTATCTCATTTGATAGTTTGTTTCAAAAACAAAATGTGTGTATCATTGGAGAATTGTTTAAAAGAATCATTCCTATCCATCATTAAGTTGTTTTAAAAAAATTGTTTACTTTCAACACACTTGATTTCAGTCTAAAAGATTTTTTTTTATTTCTTTGGACTTGAAGAATATGGTAGTGTGTAGTTGATTGTTAAATGTATTATATCCCTCAAATCATCATTTTAATGACTCAAGTCACTGAATGATCATATCCTGTTGGATATTGTGTAAATCTTGAACTGTGTTGAACTTTTTCCAAAATATAACAAATGAATTTTTTAGCCTCTTAAAAATCCTTGAAATGATCATTCCACCAATTGATTATCATTATAAAGATGTCCCAAAAGCTCACAAAATTTTTCCATACTCAAATCTCAATTTTTCATCAGGCCAGGTCGACACTACCTTCATCTAGTGTCGACACACTTTCTCTCAGGTCGACACTCACCTCCTCTAGTGTCGACACTGACCCCCTGCCAGAATCATTTACGCCGTGGGCGCCAGTTAAGGGTTTGGTTGTTCCTGCGGGATAGTGTACCCTGAAAATCCTTTTTCTTCTGCAAGTCGACCCGACGGCCGTCTTCTACCTTTGAATCCGGCAGGCTTTCCACCTCTTCCCTCCTCCATCCTATCCCTGTCCTTCTTCTCTCATTCCTCACTCTCCATCCTCTCCTATTCCACTCCATCTTGTTTCCATGGCCTACAAGCAGGCCCCTCGCCGTGGAGTAAGATCCAGGGCTACGACAAGGCCCATTCCGGCGGACAATGATCCTCCTACTGAAAGGAGAACCAAGAGGCGCCATGACCCTGCGGAGCGGCCAGGGCCTTCATCTGCCTCCCCGTCGTCTGCTAAGAGAGGTAGAACTTCTTCTGGTCGAGGTAGAGGGTCTGCATACCCTAGGAGGAAGATTTTGGATTCTTCTCCTGAAGTCTCTGAGCAGTCATCCTCTTCATCCTCTGAATCTTCCCAGCCTTCTGAGGCCACTCCTTCCAAACCACTTAGTGCAGGGAAGACCATTTTGAAACCTAGGGCTGTGGATTTAGAGGATAGTGAATTGAATGCTGCTTTTCCTGAGGTCATCAACTTCTTCAAATTTCAGTCTTGGCAATCCTTCATCTCTGAGTTTCGCATCATATACCCTAGACTTCTCTAGGAATTCTATATGCATTTGGAATGCACTAATGATGGTTACAAGTCAAAGGTCAAAGGAATTGAGATTGATTTGCCTACAGACCTAGCAGCCACCATATTCAAAATTCCAGATGAAGGAGCTGATTACCATAATTTTGAGTTCAACCTTCATGAAGCCTATACCATCTTGACTGGATTGCAGGCAGATGAGTCTGATCTCAAGCAAACACATGTTACTAAATTCAACACCAACACTTTTCCACCAGTGTTGAGGCTTACCCATCATATCCTCACCACTAACATAACACCCCAAGGTGGTGGGAGAGACAGACTCACAGACATCCAAAGGTTTGTGCTATACTGTATGACAAAGGACATAAAGATCAACCTCTATGTCATAATGTACCAGATCATGCCAGAGACAACTAGGGCAGATTTACATAGATCACTTCCTTATGCAGCCCATTTGACTCAAGTCTTCAAACACTTTGGTGTGTCACTTGAGAATGAGAAGTCTCAAAAAAATCCTAAGTCCAACATTTATTGTTTCAAGCATGTTCAAAAATTCAAGGGCTTCAGGATTGTGGGTGACCAGGTTAGGAGAGGGCCAGCTGTAGTAGAGGCCCCTGTGGTTCAAGAGGACCAACCTCCAGTTCAGGAGGACCAGCCTCCAGTTCAAGAGGACCAGCCTCCAGCAAATGAGGACCAGCCTCCAGTAAATGAGGATCAGCCTCATATTGCAGATGAAGTTGATGTACCCTCAATGCCCCACTTTCACCTCAACTTCAGCCCTCCTCCTCCCTGAACCCTGAGACAGAAATTCCATCTTTTTCTTCACAACCTCAAGTTCAAGCCTCCACATCCTTTGGTGGACCTTCTGTTCCACCAGAGTTGTACACCTTTTTAAATGACAAATTTGATGCCTTGAACACCTCCATTCAGACAATGTCAGAAAACTTTGAGTTGAGGGTACAGAGGTTGGAGAACACTATGTCTGCAAAATTTATTGAGCAAAAAGCAGCTTCTGATCATGCAGTGCAAAGATTCAACAGATTGATTGGAACATTGGGAGATGCTTCTATTGAACTGAAAGAGCATCAACAAGAGTTGGAAACAGTTCTGAAGGGAATTTTGGCAAATTCCCAAGCTGATGTCTTCAACACCAAAGAAACACTTTCTCAGATATCTAAGACAAGACTATCTTTTGCTCATCTGGTAGATGACTTAGAGAGCATGAAGAACTTATCTGCTCATATTGATGAAGAGATGTCTGAACTTAAAAAGGAATTCAAAGTTTTGAATAGACATGGTTGGTCAGCTGGTTCCTCTTCATCCTCTCAGCCAATGTCAACTGATTTCAGTGCCCTTCAAGCTACAATGTCAGAGAATTCAGAGAGAATGAAACACCTCTTGCATACAAGACTCTCAACTATCCAAGCTCAAATGAAGTTCAGTTTGACTTCTATGGAGAAAAGATTGACGGATATTGAGACCATCTTGATACCCATTCCTCCTCCTCCTCCTTCCACCTAATGTAATTTCTTTTGATGATGTCAAAGGGGGAGAAGATAGCAAGAAGAAAGTCATTTTGAAATGTCTTTCTTGTTTGAAAGATTGTAATGCTCATATCTTTGATGACATGAAAATGATACTTGTTTGACCTGAATGAATGTCAACATTTGTGTCTTGAATGTGATTGAAAATTCTTTGAATGAATGTCAAATGTGAATGTATGAATGCTTGTCAAGCTGCTTGACCTTTGTGTGAAAATAGTTCATTTCTAGTAACATTGTGTCCTTCATGTGCAACTCTCAAATGTTACTAAAATTTGTTCAAAAGTCTTTGACAAGTGTGAACAAAAAGGAAATAAAGCATAACTTATAGTAAATCAATGCTTTTCAAACTGAGTGATGAATAAACAAAATGTTAAAATCACATTTCGTGAAACTTTTCACTTCCATATGAATTTAATGTTGCCATCATCAAAAAGGGGGAGATTGTTGGGTTGAGTGTGAATTTAATTCATTTCTCCTCACATTTTGATGATGACAAGTTGTGACTTTAATGCATAACAATTGGAACATGTGAAATACATCACACCTGAAATAACAATATTCAAAAAGCATGTTTCCAAACACATTTATCATTTATATTCATGATAATACATTTGACTAATGATTTATGTGTTTAATTCTCAGGGACAATCATTTATTACAAGGGTAGTGTCGACACACCCCATGATGGTGTCGACACAATGCTTCAAGCCCTAAGCCAAAAGATGAAGAAATGGTCAACTAGTGTCGACACTAGACCAGGGCAGGTTGACACTAGAGGTAGATCCCAGAGAATCTTGTTCACAGGTCTCTTCAGTCAGGTCGACACCAAATGCAGGCAGGTCGACACTAGATGCCTCTCCCAGAAGGCCTGTTTTGCTGTTTTGGACAGGGTGTCGACACTGGATCATCTCAGGTCGACACTAGAGACCTCTCCCAAGGAACTGTTTTGCCCAGTCTGGGACAGTGTGTCGACACACCTCATGGGCAGGTCGACACACTCCGGAATCTCTGTGACTTAAATTTTGTCCTGGACACGTGGCACCCTAGGGAATTGTTGGATTACACTTGGATCATGTGCCCACGACCCCCAAGGGTACACTTGGACTATTAGGGGTATAAATACCCTCCTATTGGCCATCCAACATGCAAGAACCCTTTTAGAGCCTCCCAGAAATCCCGTTGGCGGCTAGAAGAGTTCTCCTCCCTGTTCTTGCCTTCCTGGTGCTTCCTCAAGCCAAATTCTCATCTGTTCAAGCATGAGAAGTGGAAATTGATCGTTGAAGAAGCAATTGGATCACCTCAAGGAAGCAGATCAAGTAGAAGCTGACTCCTGTGAAGAATTCAAGGAAGATCCTGAAGATCAGATTGCAGAGCATCGCCCAGGAACTTCCAGAGATCAAAGCTCTTCACAATTCGACCTTCTATAAGGGAGTACATCTGAAAAGAAAAGCTCATCAATACAATTCTCATTTTCCTTTTCTCTTCTGAGTGATTCTGAGATTGTGCATGGGTTGTTGCATGAGTCTCATGAATTAACTCTTGTTGGACTAGATCTGTTGCTAGAGAATCTGAGTCTTGTGTTTTTCTAGCAAGTTGTTTGTGAGCCGTCGTGCTCAGTGGTTTTGAGTCGTCGTACTCAAGGTGTTGTTGAGCAGTCTTGCTCAGAGTTCTAGAGTAGTCTTACTCTAGAATTTGTGTGAGTTGTAAACTCAGGTTGTTGGAGTTGTCAGGCTCCAGTGGGTGTGTTGTACCCAGGTTGATTAGTGGATCTTCACTGTGTGAGGGGTGGATGTAGGAATCACATGGTGTGATTTCCAAACCACCTAAAAATCTCTGTGCATTGATCTGATTGTGGTTTGAATTTACCCTTCGTTAGATGCATGCATAGGATCGTTTGAATTCATCTAATCAATTTGTTCACACACTCCGATTGTACAACTCACTCAATTTATCTTCAGATCTGTGAAATCTATTTTTCAATTTGTCTCTGATTCAAGAGTTTTTAAAAATGGGTTAAGCTTCCGCATTAGTAGGCATAGATCTATTCAACCCCCCTTCTAGATCTTGTCCTCATCACTTCTCGATCCTTCAACTTCATCCTTTATAGGGTAGAAAGATAGATCCGTTGAGCTATAGTTGTTGGAGTTCTTGGATCCTTTGCTCATCTTGTTCTTCATATGCTTCCCTTCTTCTTCTATCTAACAGACACTTGGTGTAGAGGGAAGTCTGGATATCTGTAGGCACAGAAGATAGAGTTAGACTAAAAGGTCTTCTGATAGAAGGCCCATACCTTGCCTTACTTCCATGTATTCTGCTGACATCCAGACATGTTAGGTATGACCTTTTTTGTCTAGCTGGAAGGAAGGAGTCCTTATTTTCTACTGACAACATCTCACCTACCTTGAAGGATAAACAACAAAAAGATCTTCAGTTAGAGAAATAATAAGATAACATGTGAAGTACATATGAATTTTTCAGTTGCCGCCACAAACATTTTGAAATGTTTGAAATATAGAGGCAATCGATGTTTCATAAAGGTAGTCGATGTTTAAATGAAGAGCAATCAATGTTTGAGTGAAGCAGTCGATGTTCTAATGTATGTAACCGATGATGACAGTGTATGTAATCGATGTTTGAACATAGTCGATGTTTAGGACAATCGATGTTCAAGTGAAACGTAATCGATGTTTAAGACAATCGATGTTTTAAGGTAATCGATGTTTAAGTGAAGCGCAATCGATGTTTGAGTGAAGCAGTGGATGTTCTAATGTATGTAATCGATGATGACAGTGTATGTAATCGATGTTTGAACATAATCGATGTTTAGAACAATCGATGTTCAAGTGAAACGTAATCGATGTTTAAGACAATCGATGTTTTAAGGTAATCGATGTTTAAGTGAAGCGCAATCGATGTTTCAGACAATCGATGTTTTAAGGTAATTGATGTTTAAGTGAAGCCCAATCGATGTTTTAGACAATCGATGTTTTAAGGTAATTGATGTTTAAGTGAACCGTAATCGATGTGAAAGCATAATCGATGTTGACTTAAACAGTAATCGATGTGAGTGCAATCGATGTGAAAGTATTGCCAATGTTCATGTAATCAATGTTTAAGTAAACTATAATCGATGTGTTTGTATTGTAATCGATGTGGCACTTAGTCAGTAATCGATATGCATTGAACAACAATCGATTTAGCTTTCCAGTGCAAATCATGAAACAATAGTGCCATAGTATGTTGTATTTATGAGGAAAACATGATATTAAATATATTCATGATATTTAAGTTAATCATGAGTTTTGTTATCACCAAAATAAAGGATAAAATATGAGAGTGGTTCAACAACTGGAACTCTTGGATGAGAAGAGGATGATGGCTGCAGATAACGCACAAGTCTATCGAAGAAGAATTGCTCGTTTTTATGAAAAAAGAGTTCTTGAGAGAAAATTCAAAGTCAGTGAGTTAGTGCTCAAATGTAAAATGATTAAAGCTACCGGTCCTCGGAGTATGTTCCAGGAAAATTGGGAAGGTCCGAGTTATTGTCTGGGAATGCCTACATGTTAGTGAATGCGGAAGATTTGGATTTACCGAACCCATGGAATTGAGTTTACCTAAAGACGTTTTACCCTTAAGTCAGTCAGTCAATTTGTGTATCAGTCTATTCCTCGTAGTCTAAGATTGTGGATTCAAAAGGTTTGTCTCAATTGTAGTGACCTTGGATATTTATGCCCAATAAGACTCCATATCCAGACCCGCCTCCCACAAACAGACCGAAGTCTCGCAAGGGATAGCTCATATACGTGTCCATTAAGAATATAAATGACAACCACAAGAGTATAAGATACAGGAGAATATATGTACTCATACTCATTTACATTCAAGTTACACTGTCCCAATATATTATTACATGTCCAAGAGAAAGGTACAACTACTTGGGGCATACCCCGAGGGAGAAAAAGCTCACAAAATGACAACTGCAACTCAATTGTTGGTGGTACAGGTTTGCCACAATGCCTCTACAAAATAGGTACGTTGCTAACATCTAAAAAGAGCTATAAGGGAGTGAGCCTCAAAAAGTCATAGACTCAATAGGGACCTCTCAAAAAGAAAAACAACAGCCAGAAACTGCACAAAAGAACTAACTCCTCGACCATTTAGGGTCTCACTAGTAATACCGACAGTAGAACTACTGAAGCAAAGACATGCTCACAATAAACATAATTAAACTACATTTAAAATATAAACACACCAGCTAACACAACTCACAGAAAATAAAGGGAACAATAGGACCATTATAGAAACACTAGTTCACCCCAGCAATAGAAATGACTAAGCCACGAGCCATACAAACAAACCACCAACAAAAAGGTAATAGGACTGACATCAAGGAGACAGTCCACCACACAATAGAGTTACCTGAAATGAAAAGGTACCATGACATAACCCCGAACAGCTGCGCAACTAGAAGCCTTGCATGACCAACGAGTAAGAAACTATAGTCGGTGAACACTACAACCAGTATCACAACTCACGACCACGATTGCTAGAAACTCGAGTAAGAAGGAACGATGCCACCACTCGGGTAAATACTACTAGTTCATGACGCTGGTATCCAACCCGAACTAACAAATACAAAAACCACCTCTCAGTCTCGCAGCCACGGACAGAAAGTCCAACTGCGGCTCCACCATAATACTACGTAAGCCAAAGAACTATGGAGACCAACCAACACCACCCTGCAGCAACTCCTACTGCAACCCACGCCTGACACACCTCTACGGGTTTGGGGCCCATAGAGTGAGGCAAGTGGAAACATTGGACTAGCTGGGGACCAGTGTGACTACTGGTGTCTGTCCCCCAACTATGAGCGCGCTACAAGCAACTGAACAGAGAACGCTAGCACACCACAAGTCACTGGCCCACTGTCGTCTTTCCCTCATCCGGATGAGCTACTCAACAACCAAATGAGTGAGGGTGTCCAGGAAGATGACACAAACCTCTATAGTACACACAGTAGCGGGACAAACCCCGGACACACATGTGCCTAACTCATTGAGAACTTGGGGTACTTGACTAGAGAGGTATCTTGGAATAAGCGCCAGACCACCAAACTCGGCAACTCACACAAACCACACTGCATACATAACACACACTTAAACCTTTATTTTGTAAATCACGATGTACCATGATTGCTCACCACAGGTTATCCCCCCCCCCCTTACCCCCCTTAACACAACTATATACACATACAACTATTAAACACATAAACCACATAACTCTTACATGCTTAAAATAACTAACATGATCAACATTAATAGATAACTGACCACAATTTGATCCATTAAAAATCATGCTTTACTACCATTAACCATGATCAAACATCTTAAACCAACCTTAAATAACCAGGACTAGGTCCACATAGGACCCTCATTGTCCAATATCACATAACGCAATTTGGAAAGAAGAACGCGATGGGGGTCAACTGTCACGTTAAGAACGCGACAACCTGACAAGCCGCGTTGACAAAAAGACCATGATGGGGTCAGGGGCTGCGACCTGAACGTGACAGCCAGACTCGTCGCCTTCTCAGACAAAACCTTCATCCACCGGTTACACCAAAAAATCTTCAAATACCTCATTTATATTCAAACCAAATCTCTACAAGTCAATTAAACGATCTAACGCTCTTAAGCACACCTAGATTCAGAATTCACATGCTTTAAACTATTCAAAGAACTCAAGAAAATGAGGGAATCTCCCTACCAACACGAAGAACTCGAATAACAAGCCTCAATCGACATTCCCCACACTTTGAGTAACCTCCTCGCAAATCATTGCATTACCTCTCTCCTTGGCCGAGCAGAGCTCCCTGCACTATTTGGACGCCAAAGCTCTTCTTAACCAATTGGAAATGAGAATGCGACGCAGGTGACCATCGCGTTAAGAATGCGATGTACCTTGCCAACATGATTAGAAACCCAGCCAGCCACATGTTACCCATGCAACCAAACAACTAAGGGAAGTAGTGTAGAGAACGTGACGCAAGCGGATGCATTCAGAATGGGACATGCACCCCTGTTACGTTTTTATGGGCCCCCATATAATGCACGAAGGCCACAACCAAGGCCCAATGGCCACACATTATCCAAAAGCACCACACAACAACAATTAAACTCAGATCCGAACGACCACAATGTTACACCAATCCCTTCGGTCAAAATCATGGGACAATTGTCTGCAACACCTTTTGTAGTGGGAGACTAGCCTATGGCTTTGAGGGTTGCTAATACACCTCGATCAGTTTTACTAAACAAATAGACTGCTACTTTCTCTTCATATTCGGTTAGAGAGGAGTGGGGTCACTAATTGGGGACCAACCAACTCTTTCTTCAAAGTGGAAAGCCACCAAAAGGAGATCCCAAAAGTGGTAAAATACCAAGAATGTTTAAATCAAAAGGAAAAGACACAAGAGGTCAAAAAAGGGTAACAAAAAATCCATACCCATAAAAGGCTGACCTAAGTGCAGGGAGGTAGCAAAAAGTACGTGCCCCCTACATAAACTCTATGCTTAAAGAAAAAGGGTATCTCCCTCCAAAATTCTCAAAAGGTCAAAACCTAGGTAGAAGAGTTAGGTTGGAAGGTGTACGTGACCCACACTGTCTCGTTAATGACTTCCCATTTATTTCACTCATTTCCTCAAGGGGCAGTTTGAGTAAATACCTTGATGGTGAAAGCATAGAAGGTCTAATGCTATTTTCCTATCTCTTGGGGTGTCGTGTACAACTGTTCCACCATTTTTCTAAGTGAAAAGGGGGAAACTTTACGAATCTCATGTCTTTAATTATGAAGAACACAAGTCATAGTGTCCACAAAAATAAGTTTGCTTCACCCTTGTCAAATCTCAAGCTTAGGTCAATGCAAGGGCGTCACCAGTAGGTGTGACGACGTCAATTATTGGTTGACATCGCATGGTTGACCGTCGGGGTTTCAGGGTAATCCACCTTTTATTGATCTATGCAGTGAGGAAAGCACTAGGTCAGGCAAATTATTTATTACACAGAGTGTATCAGGGCCATGCTGGTCAGAAGCAACTGGGAGCCTAAGTATGGCATGATGATATTGTCATCAGAATAAGTCTTAACTAGAGATTACCTCTGTCTGCTAGGTGCGACCCAAATCTACATAGATTGCGTGCTTAGGATGCCTGGGAGACCATCACAAGGGCATGGATAAAGCTCAACCAAAATGGAAAATCAATCATAATAAAAGAGAAAAAGAAAAAGAAAAAATGTACATATGTATGTCTTACAAACAAACAAACAAAAAATATAATAATATGTATATTAAAATAAACAAAACATTATTATTCTTATAAATATCACTTGCTTACTTTGTTATCAACTATATATATCTATGTATGTATGTATGTATTAAAATCACGCTATGTATATCACGCTTATTTTTAGTATTTCCTTTTTTTGCCTAGTTAGTAAGGCTTAGCCCCTTGACCTTGCTTTAAGAAATATTCTATTTTAAGCAAGGGGCAAATCTAGATACTACACTAACCTTTTTCCTTGATGGTTGAGATGCGTATTATTCAAGAAGGCAAAAAGGGATCACAACCAAGAGGAATAACACATTTGTATATATATCCAAAAGGTTACATGTACAATGCTCATGTCAGGGGCATCCCCCTAGGAGTACAGTATCTAATGATCACTCCTCACCACCCACTGCGCCTCATAGTCGCTGACCATGGGCGGAGCTCACCTCGTCTCCCTCCTCTCGCTCTTGTCTCCGACTCTAGAGGGGTGGCCTCGCTGCAGATGAACCCTCGGGTCATGGTCCTTCTCGGCCAAGTGACAGGTCCCTGATAGCCCACAAATACGTCATTAAACACGTAACTACCAATCTCAAAATAATCGGCATACACTAAAGATTTTAACAATAGTTAAGTGGTGAGAGCCGAGTCGAATCCATGTGTTGAGCAACTATTCCTATCTATTTTGCTAATATAATTGCTAAACATTTATCATGATATTTTTGCTATGACAAAATCTTTTAATATCTTCACCTTTACCATTTATGAAAGTCAATATATAGCAACCTGAATTTTTGAGAAAAATAAAATTTTAAATAATAAATTAAAAACTCAGCTAAAGGGGTATTCAATGAAAAGAGCATTAAATAAAACCCATTAAATGGAAAAGAGTAATGGGCTTTGCTTAATAGATCCTCTAGAACTTATTGGGTCAAAATATGAATTTGCAAATAGTAAATAAAAAGAAAATACTCTAAATTCGGAGTCTTAATATCTCCTAAATAGAAAAGGACTCTTTAAGCATTAAAAGAGGCAATAAGAGTTGGAATTGGATTCCTAAGCCTACCCCTTTTGATTTAGCACAAATTTAGATCCCATCCTAATCTAAATAGAGGTTGGAAAGCAAGAAAGGAAGGTTGGAGTTAGGAAATCTTGTAATTAAAGAGCAATTAGAATAGAAGTAGGAATAGGAACCCATACATGCATAAATACATCTCTTAAACCCTCTTGGCTGACCCTAGCTCATTGCCAAAGGTTGTTGGACGTGGAGAAGAGGCCAAGGAGGAGAGGATCTCGTGGGGAGAAGGAGTTCTTGGAGCTTCTTCCTCGTTCTTGGAGATTTTAACCCTAGAAGACAAATCGAGTCAAAGGTAGGCATTCTAACAAGCAAAACTAAATCAAATCCATCTATAGGTAGTTCCAATCACCAGGAACAAAAGCCCTCTTGTTTCATAATTTTTCATCGAGCCAATCTTTTGTTCTTGATTTTAGAAGTTCTGCAAACATGATAACTTTGAGTCATCATGTTTGAATCATATCTCCATGTACACTTGATCCCATGCTACGAAATTTTTACTATAGACACTTCATGTTGTTAGGGATCTTTTGCCTCTGAAAGCCCTAATTTTTGTTGAGCATGTTGCTCAAATTAAATCAATCTTTCTCTCTGTATCATGTTCTATATTACTCGTTATTGTTCATGCTCAAACCATGTTCAAACCATGCTCTCTCTCTAATTCCTATTTATTAGAAGTAGTCTCGAATGTCTAGTTTCATTTTCCACTGGTTTCATGATATTTCATCGTGTATACAATTAGTTATGATTTTATGAACAACCCTATATCAAAATCTGATATTTCTGGGCCGCAATCCAAGACAAAGCAGAACTCTGTCAGACTCAGGCCATGGACCTGAGAACATGACGGCCCGATAGGTCGCGTTCTCAAGCCTGTCGCGACGCCTTTCCTTGTCGCGTTCTGAACGCGACAGTACCCTACGTCGCGTTCTGGCCTTCTGTCCTGGCAGCCCTGTCACAACCCTTTTTAGGCCCTGTCGCGATCTGCCCTGACCCTGTCGCGACCCTTACTGGCCTACGTCGCGTTCACACCTTTTTAACAGTCATACATGCAGTAAAAACACCTGTTTTAAAATGGAGCTATATTGAATGCTTTAAAATACATATTCACGACTTCTTTTCTATCTATGATTTCTCTTACACATGCACACACATGAACCATCCATATATGGCTGACATCTGGCATAAAATATCTCATAATGTATCTGGTAATTTATTACAATAAAGTAAATTAATTGCCCTATTTTAAAGGACTTGTATTCATTTCTTGCGTTGTTTATATACCGATATCGATGCTCCACTGTTCTAGAATTCCTCTAGAACGTCGAGCACTTGTTTCTATATACACTCTCTCTTGACTTGGACGAACTCTCCGTCGGAAACTCCTTCTGCCGAACAAGTAAGTCTTTGTTCAAGGACTCCGTAAGTCTCCTCTGTCCATGGATTCCCACATGGTCGATGAGCCGATTGTACCCTAACACCTGTTACACCCATTAGGGATCAATATGGTCCTAACGGCTTTTAGAAATTCAGTCTCATCTTGAATCACGCCGGACCTCTCGACCTGTGCTTAACATGGCCAGTAGTAAGGTTGTGAGTTCCACCTGACTGCCAACACTAAGTGCATGTGTTGTGCAACTGTTACTATCGCCTGTTTACTCGTCGCAATACGTGCAATGTCCACTAGCTCTCATCTATACTCTGCTTGCTCGTCTATTCACGTTCTCTCTACTATCTCGTCTATTCATCTAGTGCTCTTAACTATTCTTGGTACTCTATATTGGCCATTGACTAATTGTCTAAAGATACAATATAACCAATGCCTGGCAATATATAAAGGGCCCGATCTGGTTCTGGGATGTGCACCCGAAAGTGCTAGTGCCCATGGGAGTTAAATGACCAGAGTGTTTGGCATTACACTCAAGTGCTATCTATCTCGACTATCTATATGACAATCAAAACACAAAACGTGCTATACTCTCTCGATGTCTAGAATGATAAACAAGTGCTATACTCGTCGTGCTATTATTATACTTATGCTAGTTGTGCTATGGCCATCCTGCTATTCGTGCTATACTCGATACTTGTGCTATTTTAGGAAACTATACTCGATCTCGTGCTATTATGCTATCATGTTACCCGTTGTGCTATCTCTTGCTATATTTTGACTCTCTTGTACCTGTTATCTTTAGATACTCTGCCATTAAATGCGTTAATTATTTAAAGCCTGCTTGAGCCTGAGATTTAAGTCCTACTGGGCGTTATCGCTCACCCTACGTTATTTGATGTTGTGTTCTCAGGTGAGACCGAGGATGACACATACACTCACGAGGAAGGGAATGACCAAGAGTGAAGCCAGGAGTACCCTCGAGTCATTATGTTATCTTAGAGTTGTAGTTAGTTATTTCCTTTTATTGCAATGTAATTGGGCCCTATAGAATGACTCTGATATTAGTGGTTGTTACTAGACATTGAAAAGTATTAATGAAATGAATTCGTTAGTATTATTCAATGTGCAATGGTTTGATGTCTAGTATTCGCTCTATACCTTTTCTTGCAACTGCCTTCGCGCTCCGATATTCCGCGTCGGGGCGTGACACAATAAGTCAATAGGCTCTTATTTATACAAACATATTTCTGCCGAAGTTTATGCTTACACAGAACCTAAGTATCAACACAACACTCTAAGTCTACAGCGTACACTGTATATCATACTAACTCCGACTCCTGACTTCGACTCTTGAAAAGTTGAAGTATTGCTTCGATTGATGAACAACTGGTATCACTCCGACTCCTGAAAAGTCGAAGTCGGACCTACTCTGACTTCTGATAAGTCAAAGTCTTTGTACCGATTAGTTATCAGTTGACCCTCACTCCGATTCCTTGAAAGTCGAAGTTGGTCGTACTTCGACTTCATATAAGTCAAAGTTTGTTATCTATTAGCTGGCACTCCAACTTCCTAGAAGTCGAATTTTGCTAGATCTTTACTCTGACTTCCCACGAAGTCGAAGTCATTGTTTCCTTACTCCGACTTCAATAAAGTCGAAGTTCATTCTGTTACGGTTATATTGCTATTTCTTACTCCGACTTCTTGAAAGTTGAAGTTTCTCATATCAACTTCTATATATCTGTACTTAGATGATCTTTTAAGTTTTTATCATTGAGCACAACTTAATGTACATCATTACATGAGTTTTACATTGAAATTTCTTTTACATAAAGATCATTTCCTTAAAATTATTTTCTTTCAGTTAATACAAATTTCAATTATCTTTTTGGCGGAAAAATATTTTAGTCAATATTATTCATCTATGTAATATCCTTTTTGGGATCTATAATGTATGAGATATATTTGTTATCTCTTCCACTGACAGAAAGATAGGCTGATCTCTAATCGACAGATGGTCAAGAATTAAATGCTTGATAAGTATAAGTTGTATGGGCTATCTGTTAGAACCTACCTGCCACTATCAGAAATCCCATGACTTTCAGAAAGAGATCGTGTGCAAATGTCTGTTCATTCTTAAATGTTCTGAACTTCTGTCTGAACTTCTTCATACTTTATATTATTTTATCTCACCTACCTTCGAAGGTATGTATGGAGGCATATGCTTTCATCTTGTTATTTTAGGTTTGCAGAACATTTATTGAAGCATGCCTAGCCTTCAGCCTTGAACATAGAACTTACAGAATAATCATGAAAGTGTCTATCAAGCCATGAAGCTACGCACATAGCATGAAGACGTTGGATCCCCTAGAGCTATAATGAATGTGTCGTGATAGAAATCTCAAAGACATCAACATCCAAAGCTCCAACAGATATCCTTCAACGGCTAGCTTCCAACGGGCAGATTCAAACAGGAAGATTTTTGAAGCCTATATATATAAGTTTAAGTTCAAACCAAGAACAATAGAGCAACAAGTGAGAATACAAGACTTAGGCATTGATTCCACTCGTTTCTGAAAGCCAAAAAGCAAGAAGTGCAATTCTGCTCAATCTTCGACTTCCTTGCTGAACTTTGATTCAAAGAAGTCTTGTTCCCTTGGGTGGCAATTTGTTTTGCAAATTTCTCTTTGCCCACCTTCGTAGTTTCAGAAAGAGCTAGAGAGTCATTTCTATTTGTTTCTCTTTCTGATTCTCTATGTTTGTTCATTCTGTTGAGCAGACACGCAAGTGTATTTTTCTTTCACTTCTGTGTAAGATAAGCTGCAGGGGGTTTGTTCCCTGTAGTGCCCCTCTTATGAATGGAAGACCTACTGGTGTAGGTAGTCTTTGTACCCCTTGGTTAAGGGAAGACTTGCTTGGGAGCAAGTGGGTTTGTAATACCTCTCAGGTTTGAGAGAAGGCCAAGCATTCTTGGCAGTTAGTGAAATCCCAAGTGGTTTCTTGGGGACTGGACATAGGACTTCCATGTGTGAAGGGCTGAACCAAGATAAAACCCTTGCGCATTTTGTGTGATTGATTCTGCCAAGTTTTTTCACTTGTTTCACACACACCACACTAAGTACTAACAACTCTATTTAGTGTTATCTAGTTTTCAGATATTTTTTAAAGCGCAAAAGTCCTATTCACCCCCCTCTAGGACAACAATTGTGCCATCTCGATCCAACACCGCAGAGAAGTAGATTTCAAGTTTGAAAATCTTGAGTTATAGATTAGAAAAGTGGTTTAAAAATTTAGAAGTAAATACTAAAACTAATTTGATAAAAAATAACTATAAACTAAATAGAGAGAGATTAGAAGAGAGAGAGAGAGAGAGGATATAAAGAACATGAGAGAGGAGAGAAAAGTAAGAAAATAACTAATAAACTATTGACTAATCAAAAGATTCTAAATCTCCAAACACAAACACACTCATACTAAAATAAATTTGAAGAGACAAGAAGTGAAGAGAGGAGGTAGAAAGAGGAGAATAGGAGAGAGAGAGAGAGGAGAATAGCAACATACCACTAATATTATCTAATAATAAAAGTGCTAAACACATGCATAAAATAAATAAGTCTATCTCCAAACTAAAGAAAGATAACAAGAGAGAGAGAAAGAAAAGATAGGAGTAGGGCTGCAAACGGGTCGGGTTCAGAATCGGAAACACAGATTCCGATTCCTATTTCGATAACCGAAATATGGTTCCGATTCCGATAATATCGGAATGGTTAATTCTGATTCCGTTCCGATTCCGATAACATTACCGAAGCCGAAATTCCGATAAGGTAAGGTGTTTACCATAATTTTTTCTTTTAATTTTATGGATAATTTATCGGAATAACCGATACCGATTCCGATTATTTTTCAATTCCGATTCCGATTCCGATAGCTTATCGGAATATCCGATACCAATTTCGATAAGCTATCGGTATTAATTTTCAATTCCGAAACCAATAATTTTTATCGGAATCGGGTCGAAATATCAGGTTATCGGGTTTCATTTACACCCCTAGATAGGAGAGAGAGAAAGAAGCGAATGATAGAATAAGGAAGAGGGAAAAGAATAAATAACATAATTTATTTAAATAAAAGGAACACAGTGCATCTAAAATAAATAACTTTAATTAAAGAGAGAGAATGAGAGAAAGGTGCAACGAGCATTGTAGATCCGCAAGTGCTACAGTAATCGCGAAGAAGAAGGAGATGGCATGCCTCCTTCACATTGCATGCAAACACATGCAACATGGATGATAAGGGGAAGCGATGGCTTGGACGCGAGTGCGGGCAACCTTGCGCGGGTGTGCATGCGGTCAGGCAGGCGCGGACGAGCATTGGCATGTAGAGGCGTGGCGTGCATGCAGGTGTGGTTGTGCGGTGGCTGCAGTGCAGCTGTGAGCAGCTAGGCACGGCTTCGCGCAGATGTGACTAGGTCATCTCAGTGAGGTGATGTGGGTGCCTGGCCATGCACGCTAGAGAGCGTGCAAGCAGCATGGTGAGCAGGGGCCGTTGGCGAGCGACGCGCGGTATAGGCGAAGCAGTCACAAGCGAAGTGTTGGCGAAAGGCGTGCATGGATGGTGGGGCGACCTGCTACTACTGTTGTTGCCTGTGTGCTTGAAAGAGAGAGAGAAAGAGAAGAAGAAATTGAGGAAGAAGAGAGAGAGAAGATATCGGGAGAGAGAAAGAAGAGAGAGGAAGAAGAAAGAGATGGGGATGAAGAGGAGGAGGAAGAGAAAGATAGAAAGAAAGATAGGTGCTGGGCCGAGAGAGAGCAGCAGGGACAAATGAGATGAGGAAGAAGACAAAGGGAAGGAAAGGGAGAGGTGGTTCTCGGAGGAAAGGAGAGAGAGGGGTTTTTAAAATAGAATAGAGAGAATTAAGGGGTGAGTTTTGGAAAGTGTTTTTGAAAGTAGAGAAGGATTTTCAAAATGAGTGGAAATTTTTAAAATTAGAAAGAAAGAGAGAGAGGGAAGGTTTTAAAATTAGAATATCTCATTATTTTCTCCTGGTTCATTAACAAATTCTTGTTGATTGGCCTATTAACTTGAAAATAAAATGCACACAAGAGTTTTAGTCAATTATCATGTTTATAATGAAATGATAATATATTCTTATGAAACTAATGATCATTTTTCAGTAAAAATAACATGATTATCAATAACCATTATATACTTATCAATCCCGACTAACAGTATGTCGTCGAGGTCGCCATAGAGTGACTGTGTCAGACCAGGGGAAGTCAGCTGACCCCGGTGCTCACGGCGCTTCTTCAGCACCCTATTCTTCAGATACTCTAGATCCGCCTCCACATAGGCTCTCTCTCTCTCTCGGTGATCACAGCCTGAACCCGAGACTCCTCCAACAGTCCCTCGAGGTGCTCTACTCTTCGCCTTAACTCCTCCACCTCTGCTTGGAGAGACCTCTCCTGGGCCAGGCAGGTCTCTGCATCTTGATGCTGCAATCAACACGTTTCATGTTAATAACATACCAATAAAATTGTAGTAATTTGTTTGGGAATTTGATTACCTACTCCTTCAGCTCTCTCTCTTGAGCATCTGCCCGGGTCAACGCATCCTGATGTCGTTGCTCTAGGTCTCATGAGGGTGCTCGCACCCTCAAGCTCCCCACTGCATCTCCTCCTCCCTAGACTTGGGCTAGCTCAGTCTTCTGCACATTCAACAATCATGGTTACAGGCAACAATAGGGGCACAAGGGAATTTAGTTCTAAGAAAAACATACCAGGGTCCAGATCTCTCCTCGTAGTCGCCTGTTCTCTACATCCGGGCTAGCAATGCAGCCCTCTAGGATCCATACTGTGGTAGTGTCTAGCATTTGTTCATTTTTTGCAACATCAACACATAATCAATTCAAATTCATGATCAACTAAGTTTCAGTAACTTACCACGTGCTGATCTAGTAGGAGTCAATCTCTATACCGCATACGCTAGTCCTCTAGGTAGGTCGTCTTGTCATGTAGAGCCACATCCCGCTCCACTAGGATGCCTCCGCTCTTCCAATCCTCCACCATGTCTCAGTGATCCTGGCTCCAATCTCGGTCCTCGGCAGCAAATTGCCTGTGCAAGCGATCGTCTTGCCCCATCCTCAGGATCTCTTCTAGTGGGTGGTGCCACCCGAGCATGTGCACCACCAACTGAGGAACAATGGCTCCCTGGTCTCACCAAAATGAAGGAATAACTCTAGGTCGAACATCCCTCTACCATCAACCACAGTAGGGTAGTCAAGAACTATATCCAGGCCATCAAAATCCATGTCCTCCTCCTTGTATGGGGTCCACACCACTTGAAAGAATAATTCAGCGAAGTCATTTCATCAATCAAATCAAATTGGGCAAGCTGAAATGCTTAAACTTACCTCCTTGGGTGGGAAGCTATCAATGCAAGCTTTAAGATCCTCAACTCGCCAATCTAGGTGTCGGCTATCTCTTACCATCTCCCAACAAGCCATCAAGGGAAGCAAATTGTCTCGGCTCTTTGGCTGGATCCCACGGTCGATCGGGAAGCGTGCATACCCTCATATCTATCAAAAAGATTGGATATGGTTAGTTTATATCAACAATGGCAAAATGTTTTCAACTAATTAATTTCAAACTCATACTTGTAAGAATGAGGTGAATCCGCCAATGCTGTGGGAGGAGGCTGTACTCCAGGGCAGTAGGGAGAGCAGCTGCACTAGCATCCCTACTCCCTAGGCATATTGGTCAACTCGGATCGGATCTATCAGATACCTCACTAGTCGGGCATTCATCTGCAATGACTGGGTCGGGTACAAGAGGAGTCCAAACATATCCATCAAGAAGATCCAGACCTCCTGCTCGTTGCTCCACTAGCCAAAGGTTGCCCGCTCCCACACCCGGGTCCTATACTCCTGCAGGTTCTCCAATCATCCTCTCCTCACTCTGTCTAATCCAATCATTGTCGGGAAGGCTCCGATCGTCAAAACCCAGATGGGTCACTACCTCTTAGCAAAATCTACTCTCAATAGCTCAGCCACATCATCGTGATAATCATAGCGGTCCTGGGAAGTCATCGACACTCTGTTCACTACTGGGCTAGTGAGGTAGGCCACATCCTCCAGTGCCCGGATCATATGCCCCATGAAATAATGAAGGCCCAACAACTCTCATCGCACCGCTCCCTCAAAGCCTCTAGGAACAATGCATCCACGGCGAAGGGCGGGATCCCGAAGAAACTCCTAAAGCCAGCCCGGTCCACAGGGTCCTTTTGGCTCTTCAGCATGGCCCAATTCCATGCCCACACAGTGTCCCAACAAACCTGACTTCGGATCTTTCCAATTCCGTGCATAAAAGGAGACTATCGGTCAGTTTTTGATAGGCGGCAATAATGTTTGTTGTCTAATGACTTCTGACGACACTAAGCTCTGGCGTTAAGATCTTTTAGCGACAATGAGTGTTGTCCCTAGCGACAATCGACATTATCGCTAGGGTGTTTCAGTGAAGTAAACTCCTTCACCGAAATTGTTCTCTTCATCCCGAAACTCAAACTATTTCTAGATTGGGTTTGGTGAACTTACCGAAGGCCATGGAGCTAAGATTTCTTCCTCTTCTTCATCCTCTTCACCGAAGAGGATTCCTCTTCCACATTTCCTCCTCTGGCCGTCACTTCCTCTTCTTCTTCTTCTTCTTCACCACTTTGTCTTTCTTCTACCCTCTCTTCTCCTTCATCCACCTGCTGCAGAGCATCAGCCACTCTTCTGCCGCGCCGCCATCGTCTTGCCAGAATCCACTAAAAGGGGAGAAGATTTAGGCCGATAGGTTTTGGGAGAGAGTGAGAGTGTGAAGGGTAGGAAGGGGAAGGAAAGTCACTCCTTTTTCCTATTTTGGGAAGAAAAAGAGGCAGAGACAAAGAGGGGGTCGCGTCAGTAAAATGACTCAACCCACATTAATGGGGCATCGATTTGCATGCCCAAAGGTTGCCTACTTCAGTGTTCCTGGTGACAACCTATGTTGATGCTAGGGTGTTCTTGCAACAACAGCTGTTGTTACTGAGACTTATTGAATGACACTGATCTTTTTCGCTCAAACTTTCGGGGACAATACTAATTGTTGCTAGTTACAGTCGCTTACATTTCACATTTTGGGCAAACAACAAGTAAAACACCACACATAAGCACACATAAGCACAGAAATGATAAATTTCCCCTCATTTTATTCATGATTATTTAATTACATTGCTCTTTGTCTATCAAGACTAACATTCATACATGGAAATACAACTAAGGAGAGTAGCTGCGAGCCCTCTTGGTAGCATAAAAGGCTGACCGTGTTTGACGGATTTGCTTCAAATAATTCACATATTCGTCTAGATTTCTAGCATTTTCTTGAACCCTAAGGTATTCCATATGGAAAGTTCTGTAGTTCCCCCATGTCTTCTTGTTCTAGCGTAGGAGTTAGCAATCATCCGCAGATCCAAGCTGACGCCCCATGTACATTCTACCTGTGACTGGATGAAGAGGACCTCGCCGAGGAATGCACAGCGGAAGATGGCATCTATGCGGTGTTGTGTTGAGTGTGTATTTGAATTTCTTAATGATGTTTTTTTAATGATGACCAATGGACATCACTCATACTTTGATTTTGATGATGACATATTGTACATATTACAATCATGACTAAACAACATGCTTTTAATACTTAATATTTCGTATTTTACTGATAATGATATGTTTTGATGGTCCACTCTTCATATATACAGGTTTACAAAGTTTTGTCAAAGTAGTGTTGACTCTAGTTGAAAGTCAGGTTGACTCTAGCTGCTAGTCAGGTCGACTCTAGTTGAAATTCGACACTAGTGTCCTTCTAGTAAGTTGAAACTGTTACTTAGTCAGTAGTGTCGACACACATGAAAACTAGTGTTGACTCACATTGCGTGAAAACTCAAAAACACAAAGGGTATGATATCCAATGACTGTGATTTATCTCTAGAGACTGTTTGGGAGATTTTATTATTACCAAAATGTCCTTTCATCCTAGTGGCAATGAGGAAAAGGACTTTTGGACACATGGCAGTCTTAGGTGCATTCTAGGTTACTGTGCACATCTCTCCCACGTACAAGGGACTGCACAGAGACTATAAAGGCTGTCTTGGTTTCATCTGGAGTAGCCATCCATCGAATCCATCATAGAGGATGTGGGGATCAAGGCCAAGCTGAGGGAAAGCATTGGAGTGTTGAAAGAGGAGTAGATCAAGAAGAAAAGCAGTAGAGGAAGAAGGAGGAATCGTGCAACCAGCAGATCTGAAAATAGAGCATCATGGATTGAAGGAATACTCCGTCTGATCTTCTCAAGGACCTTCAATTCAAGCTTTTACAGATCATCTTCAACAAGGGACATCCAATTCACCACTCTTTCATTCATTTTTATTGGAGTGTTCTTCTCAATTTGTCTTTGAGTGCTTGGGAGATCTGTACACACGTTCTGTGTGCATGTAGTTATGTGAATCAGATCAGTGCTAGAGGATCTAATTTTCTGTAAATCTGATCTAGCTAGTGTGGTTGAGCCGTCGTGCTCATGTGGGTTGTTTGAGCCGTCGAGCTCAAGGGTGTTTGAGTCGTCGTGCTCAAGTGTGTGTGTGGTTTGAGCCGTCGAGCTCAAGTGTGTGTGTTGTACTCGGTTTTGAGTAGTGTGGCCTCACTGTGTGAGGGGTGGATGTAGGAATCACTGTTGTGATTTCCGAACCACCTAAAAATCTCCTGTGCAGTGGTTTGATCTGTTTTCAGCGTTAGATTCATGCATAGGAATTTCACCTTCACACTACTTGTCTAATTGCTTCACACATCAACTACATACACCCACACATCAGATCAATAAGATTATCTATTTGAATGGATCTATAATTTGAAGTGATTTTTAAATTGCTTAAGCTTTCGCTGAGATTTGTGTTAGATCTATTCAACCCCCCCCCTTCTGGATCCATTCATCCTACATATTCGATCCTACAATTGGTATCAAAGAAGGTTAATATCTGATTCTGATCTGATTTGATAGCTTCTGTTTGATCTTTTGAAACATCTTCTAATCGGCGTGAATTGCTTGACTACTGAAGTTTTACTTGATCTGTGTGATCTAACTGCTTGGACTATCCTCTTGCTCATTCATTGTTTCTTAACTTGATCTATGGATTCTCGAGGTTTTGTAGCTAAGGGCCATTCTATCAATAGACCACCATATTTTGATGGATATGATTACTCTTATTGGAAAAATCACATGCAAGTTTTTCTAAAGGCTCAAAACTATGAAATCTGGAAGATAGTTTAAAAGGGTCCCTATGAAAACCATGGGAATGAAGAGAATTGGACTAGAGAGCAAATTAGGAAAGCAACTCTTAACTATAGTGCCATGAATATGCTTCAGTGTGTTGTTCACCCTAAGGAGTATTCATGAATATCCATGTGCGAATCCTCTAAGGAAATATGGGATAAACTTGAATTAATGTATGAAGGAATATCTCAAGTTAGGGAAACCAAAGCAAACATACTTGTTTCGGAATATGAATTGTTTATGATGAAAACTGATGAATCAATTTCTGAAATGTTTGCTAGGTTTATGATAATTATCAATGGATTGAAGGCATTAGGTAAGGAGCACACTGATGCTGATCTAGTAAGAAAAATCTTGCACTCTTTATCATTAATTTGGCACACAAAAGCCACCGTGATTGAAGACTCTAAGGATTTATCCAAAATATCTTTGAATGAACTCATAGGATATTTAATGACATATAAAATAAATCTAAAAAGGACTGAAGAACACATGCTTAAAGCTAAACCAATAGCACTTAAGGCTTCATCAAGTCACAAGGAGAAAATCCAAGAAAAATATGATTTTGAAGAGTCTGAATCTGATGAGGATGAGATTGCCCTCATGACCAGACATTTCAGAAAATTCTTAAAATCAAGAAGAGAAAAATTCAATGGAAAAAATAAATACTTTTCTGGCAAAAAAATTGCTTCTTCTTCAAACATTAATACTGACAGAAATGAAAAGGCTGATGAAGTTGTTATTTGTTACAGGTGCAACAAACTAGGACACATGAAGGGTGAGTGTAAAATGAAGAGGTCAAAAGCAATGCTAGCAACTTGGTCGGATGAAGACCAGAGTGAACATGAAGGAGAGAATTCCTCAAGTTCTGAAAATGAGGAATTATGCTTTATGGCAAACAACAATGATGGCAAGGTAAGCTCTTCTTTTGAGCAATACACTGTTGATGATTGGCAAGATGCATATGCTACCTTGGCTGAAAAATACTCTAAAATAAGAAAATAAAATAAATGTCTGAAAAAGAAAATTGAAAATGTCATGCATGATGCTTCTCTAACTAGAAGAATATCTGAACTTGAAAACGAAATTTATGAACTCAGTGATGAAAAATAACTTCTGAATGAATTGGATGAGTTCAAAATTGCATCTCAAAAGGCTAACATTGATTTGGTAAAGCTCTCTGAAAGAATGTAAATGTAACAAAAAGAAAAAGAACAAGCTATTGATGAAATTCAGAAACTTAATAAGTTGCTAACTAAAAAGGATCAAGTGATAAATGGAAAGGAAAATCTTGATGCCTTATTGGGACTAAGAATGAATGCTGAAACATATGGACTGAGATTTACCACAGAAAAATCAATGAAAAATAAAACTGCTGAAAAGAAAGAAAAATCTTAAAAAATTCATTTTATAAAATTTGTCAAAAGCAATAGTTCAGAAAACAAAAATAAACAAGTGTCAAAGAAGACATCTGAAACACCCAAAAACCAGAATAAAAATGATGTGTCCAATCAAAAGAAACCAATGAGGTCGACACATGCTGCAAAGAGGTCGACACTGGTTAACCATAGATTAAAGTCTGTGGCTACTGTGTCAACGCATGCTCAACATAGGTCGACCTATCAGTCTCTAAAACATAAAAAGATGTTACACAAAAATTCAAACAAAAATATGAAAAATTATAAAAAAAACAAAAAAACACTTTCATGATGATGATTGGAGATCCAAGACACCATATCAATCCAATTGGATCAATTCATGGAATCAATGGTACCACAGTCCTCATTGGTATAATTCACATTCTTTCTATCCAAATTTTCCAAGATATCAACATAACTCTTGGTCTGGATTTCCATACATGAACAATCATGCCAAAATACATAATTTCCCTACTTATGAAAGGAAAAACACTGATGTTTTAATTCCAAATCAAAATGTTAAAATACCAAAAGGGGAAGTCATTTCAGAAATAAAACACAAACCAAAATTAACTCAAGTGTGGGTTAGAAAAGACTTATTGTCCCAACAATGTTTGGGTACCAAAATCTTTTCTCCTCTGATCTGAATTGTGTAGGAAGGTCGTGCACCCAGTTCCAATGTGTGGTCTCTTGATAGTGGGTGTTTACGACACATGATTGGAGATAGAACCAAGTTCTCATTTCTGATTGAAAAGGAAGGAGGATCTGTCACATTTGGAGGTAAAAACAAAGGGAAAATAATTGTATCTAGAAAGGTTAGTAAATCCTCCTCAAACTCAATTGAAAATATTTTGTTAGTTGATGGTTTAGACTATAACCTTTTGAGTATAAGTCAATTATATGACAAGGGTCACAATGTTGTTTTTGAATCAGATTTCTGCAAAATAATTGATTCTTCATTTGAGAAAATAAAATTCTTTGGAAAAAGAGATAACAATGTGTACATGATAAATCTTGATAGAAATTTTGCTGAAAACATCTGTTTGGTTGCTAATAAAAATGAGAATGCTTGGACACGGCACAAGAGACTTGGTCATGCAAGTTTCAATACCATAAATAAACTTTTAAGGCTAAATCTGGTTAAAGGACTTCCTAAATCATTTCCAATTGTTGAGAATCAACTTTGTGGGATATGTGCTCAAGGAAAACAAACCAGAAAGTCTTTTAAAATTTTTAATGATGTACTTGGGTTATCTTTCTATCCCACAAAAGTGATACTTGTGAAGAATTCAAGAAATTCTATAACACTGCCTTAATGGGATTTACACACAAAATAAAGTCCATTTTGACTGATCATGGGGGAGAATTTGAGAACAAGGCTTTTTTTTATTTATGTGCTGAATTGAATATTTTCCATAGATTCTCTTCTTCGAGAACTCCAGAACAAAATAGAGTTGTGGAAAGAAAGAATAGAACTCTTGTGGAAATGGCTAAATCCATGCTCTTGGAAAGTAAATTGCCCAAATCTTTCTAGGCTGAAGCTGTGAATACAACAAATCATATTTTGAACAGAGCATTGGTCAGACCAAAAATCAGAAAACCCCCTATGAACTTTTGAATAACAAAAAGCCCACTTTGTCTTATTTTAAAGTTTTTGGTTGCAAATGCTTTATACATAACAACAATAAAGAAAATCTTGACAAATTTGCTGTTAAAAGTCTTGAAACAATTTTCCTTGGTTATTCTAAAATCCCTAGAGAATATAGAGTTTACATTCTTAAGAATAAAATTGTAGAAGAATCTCCACATGTAGTCTTTGATGAAAATTCTTATGAAACTGATGACTCTACATTTTGCAGAACTCTACAAAATGTAGAAGAAGATGATTTCATTGTTGAATCTTCACCAACCATTGAGGAGCATGAATATGCATTTGAAAATCTGGACAATCCAACACCTAAAAAAAATGAACCAGGTAATATTGCTCCTAAACTACCTAAAACAGGTGAGGGAACATCTAAAATTCACTTTTTGAAAGATCATCCAGTTGAAAGTGTCATTGGCAATGTGCATGATAGAATTAAGACTAGATCTTCTTTTCAGAATGTAATAAATAAAGATCTATTGGCACTAATCTCCCAGATTGAACCTAAGTCTATTGATGAAGCTCTAACCAGTGAAGATTGAATTAATGCAATGCATGATGAACTTCATCAATTTGGCAGAAATCAAGTATGGAAATTAGTACATAGACCTAGTGATCAATCTGTGATTGGCACTAGATGGGTGTTCAGAAATAAATTGAATGAAAATAGATAGGTTGTTAGGAATAAAGCTAGACTAGTTCCAAGGGGTACAATCAAGAGTTTGGCCTTGACTTTGAAGAATCATAAGCTCTTGTAGCTAGACTAGAAGCTGTAAGAATCTTTCTTGCTTTTGCATCATCTTTGAAATTTAAAATTTATCAAATGGATGTAAAAAATGCTTTCTTGAATGGTTACATCAAAGAAAATGTTTTTGTTAAGAAACTATCCCTAAAAAATATTGCTAAACATTTATCATAATGTTTTTGCTATGACAAACCTTTTTTACATATTTTCTATTACCATTTATGAAAATTAATATATAAATACAAAGGCTTTCAAATATACTACTGTAATATATCTTAGCTAAAATTTATGCTTACAGAAAATCTAAGTATCAACACAGAAACGAAAAAATCTCTAAGTCCACAATGTATACTGTATATCACACTGACTCCAACTCTTAACTTCGACTCCAGGAAAGTCGAAGTACTGCTCCGATTGCTGAACTAACTGGCAGTACTCTGACTCCGTAGAAGTCGATATATGGCTTGACTCCGACTTCTTAAAAGTCGAAGTCTGGTTAAGCCTTACTTCGACTACTTACAAGTCGAAGTCTGGTTAAGACTTACTCCGACTTCTTAACAGTCGAAGTCTGTATCACTCCGATTCCTTGAAAGTCAATGTCCTTGCTGTCTTGACTCACTCTGACTCCATTCAAGTTGAAGTCTGTTATTCATTTGCTGACACTCCGACTTCTTAAAAGTCGAAGTATGACTTCGATTGAAGAACAAAGTAATATCACTCCGTCTCCATAAAAGTCGAAGTCTTGTATCAATCTGGTCTCACTACGACTTCTATATAGTTTGACTGTATGCATCTTTGACTATGACTTCTTTAAAGTCGAAGTATCTCATATCAACTTCCATATACTTGTACTTAGATAAATTCTTTTATTTCTGTCTTTCAGCACAAAACTTGGATATTTAATTTTCTTGATTTCTTTATAAGTTATCATTATTCATATTGAAATGTCTTTCATATATAAAGGTCTATTATGAGTCTAATAATTATTCTTCTACTATCATAAATTACTTAAATATATTTTTGGCAGGAAATATAATTATCCTCTCATTAAAAATATCTTTAAGATCTGAAAAGTATCTATGTGACTCCTCACTGAGAGTTATTTAAAATCCATTTCTATTTGACAAAAGATCTAACTTTTTAATGCTTGGCAGATATAAGTTGTATGGGCTATCTGTCAGAATTAACCTGCCACTGTTAGAAACTCCATGACTTTCAGAAAGATATCGCGTGCAACTGTCTGTTCATTCTTAAATGTTCTGAACTTCTGTCTGAACTTCCTCATACTTTATATACTTTTTATTTCACCTACTTCCAAAGGTATGTATGGAGGTATATGTAATCGTCTTGTCCTTTCAGGTTTGTAGAACATTTAATGATGTATGCCTAAGCCTTCAGCCTTGAGCATGGCTCTCACCAAACTTCCTTGAAACTGTCCATCAGGCCATGAAGCTACCCACATAGCATGAAGACATTGAAACCCCTAGAGCTGAAATGAATGACTGTCATGATAGAAATCTGAAAGACACCAACATCCAAGGCTCAAGCGGATATCCTTCAAACGGATAGCTTCCAACAGTTAAATTCAAATGGGAAGATATTTGTAGCTATATATTGAGAAGCTAAAGGTCAAATGAGAGATACACACATACATAGAGAGAATACAAGACTAGACACACACTCCACTCGATTCTAAAAGCCAAAGGAAGAAGTGCCATTGCAACGAGAGAAAGTTGTTTCTCAGTCTTCGACTTCCTTGCTCCTCTTTGATTCAAATAAGTCTTGTCCTCTTGGTGGCTTACTGCATTGCAGATCTTCTCAGTCCACCTTCTTGTTTCAGAAGGAGTTTTGAGTTTCATTCTATAATCGTTTCTCTTTCTGATTCTTTGTGTTTGCTCATTCTGTTGAGCAGACACACTAGTGTATTTTCACTTCTGTGTAAGATAACCCGTAGGGGGTTTGTTCCTTGCAGTGCCCCTCTTTTGAAGGGAAGACCTATAGGTGTAGGTGGTCTTGTACCCCTTGGCGAAGGGAAGACTTGCTTGGGAGCAAGTGGGTTTGTAATACCTCTCGGGTTTGAGAGAAGTCCAAGTATTCTTTGCAGTTAGTGAAATCCCAAGTGGTTTCTCGAGGACTGGACATAGGACTTCCATGTGGGAAGGGCCGAACCAGGATAAAATTCTTGTGGATTCTTGTATGATTGATTCTGCCAAGTTTTCACTTGTTTCACACACATCACTCTGACTACTAACAACTCTATTAAGTGTTATCTAGTTTTCAGATAAATTTTTAAAGCGCTAGAAGTCCTATTCAACCCCCCCCCCCTCTAGGACAACTATAGTGCCATCTCGATCCAACAATTTTTGTGGAACAACCTCCTGGATTTGAAAATGAAAAATATCATGATCATGTTTTCAAACTTAATAAGGCTCTTTATGGTCTTAAGCAAGCTCCAAGGGCTTGGTATGACTACTTGAGCTCATTTTTGCTGAATAAAGGATACACAAGAGGTAATGTAGACCAAACCTTATTCACAAAAAATTGTCAATAATCAGATCATTGCTGTTCAAATTTATATTGATGACATAAATTTTGGATCTACAAATAAAGAACTATGCACTGAATTTGCTAATCATATGAAAATTGAATTTGAAATGAGTTTGATGGGTGACATATAATTCCTTTTGGGATTGCAGGTACATCAAACCAGTGAAGGGATATTTATAAGTCAAACAAAGTATGTGAAAGAACTTCTGAAGAGATTTGATTTTCAGCACCTCAAGCACTCAAGCTCACCAATGACAATAAATGTAAGATTAGAGGAAGATTCATTTGGTAAGCCAGTAGATCCAAAGACCTACAGAGGTATGATTGGCTCTCTACTTTACCTCACAACCTCTAGACCAAACATTCAATTTAGTGTGTGCATTTGCATTAGATTTCAAGTCAATCCTAAGAAAAGTAACGTGTTAGCTGTCAAAAAAATTTTTAAATATCTTGTTGGAATATGTGAACTTGGAATATGTGAACTTGGAATATGGTATCTTGCTGGTTGCAAATTAGATTTAATTGCTTACTGTTATGCTGATTATGTTGGTTGCAAGCTTGATAGAAAAAGTACTAGTGGCTTGTGTTTATATCTAGGTGGATGCCTAATCTTTTGGGCTTCTAAAAAGTAACATCCAGTAGCTCTATCCACTGTAGAGGCTGAATATGTTGCGGCTGGTTGTTGTGGAACTCAAGTTCTTTGGGTGAAACACCAGCTCCTAGACTATAATCACAAATTGGGTTGTATTCCTATTTTGTGTGATAACACTAGTGCAATCAATTTGTCTAAAAACCAAATTCAGCAATCACGAATAAAACACATTGAAATAAGGCACCATTTTCTAAGAGATGAGGTTGCTAAGAAATCATTTGAGCTTCACTTCATTGAAACAAAAAAACAAGTTGCAGATATTTTCACCCTCTCTCAGAAAACAAATTTTCATCCTTAAGGAGAGAGCTTGGTTTGTGCAAGTTTTCACATCTTTGATATCTTCCATCTCCTTTTTGCAAATAAAAACCTTCTTGCTCTTGCTAATAAATTCCTACTTCTCACATTGCATTGGCATTCTTGGTATATCAAATAGTGATTTAAAGAAAGGCAAGTCAGACTTGTCTGGACACTTTCACTATGCGTGAGTATATGTCTCCGCTAAGTATCAAGAGCCTTTTTATGCAATTGTTGAGGGGGATCCTTGTCTTTCAATAAAACACTCTTGATGATTCTACTCTCACTTCACTTAACTCTTCCTTCATCAACAATCTTCATATTCACCTTGTGAGGGGGAGCTACATGGAAGGAGGAGTCACTGTTAATTCTTCACTTACTTTCCTTGGCACTGCTTGTCTATCTTAAGCCCCAAAAATTAAAATTTTTGAGTCCTTGTGCTATTTTTATATGAGAGACTTAAGACACTCACACTAAACTAATTGTTCACTCAGTTTAATTTCAAAGATTCACTTTCATATCAAGGTTGTGCCATCTTAATATTGAATGTCTTTAAAATGATTTACAAAACACTTGTAGGCACATGAGTGACTTTAATGTTTAACATGTGCATGTTTAAGCTTTATTTTTACCACATGGTAAGAATAATATCTCTACATTGGTAGCCATGATTTTTCTGGTCAAAGTAAATATAATCCTACAAAACATCAAAAGAAAATGAACAACAATTTGGAAAGATACAAACACAGTAATGCAAATTCTTTTACCACTGAGTAACCGGGCCATCTCACCTAAAAAGTGATTTGTCTCACATCAAAAAGGGGAATAACAAAAATTTCAACTCTATATAAGATAATGAAAGTTAAACAACTGAGTAATCAGGAGGTCTTGCATCTGGTAAACGTGATCTCTTGCATTGAAAAGTGAGATTTAACTAATTTATTCTTGTATTTCTTTTCCAGTAAAAATGAAATGAACTTCAAATAGATAGGACAGAAAATCTCAAGACCTGAATAAAGTTCATGTATACTAAATTTAGATCTATTATTCTGCACTGTGTTAAATATAAAGCTCATAACCTCCTTGTTAAATACTTCTGCTCACTCATATAGGTCACTTTGACTCACATTTGCATCATTATTTTAACTACATTCAGATCATTATATTTTGCTATACTTTGCATTGAGTGTGTCTTTGTGATTAAACTTTGATGCATAATAACAAAATACACTAATTTCTCTCATATATCAATATCACTTTGCCTCACTCATTTTGATCATTCCTGAACAATCCTTTCCACAACTTTATTTCTTGATCTCCTACCATTTATATTTTCATGTCTATCTTTTTGATGCTTTCAAAAAGGGGGAGAAGATCATGAGCTTATGTCCTTGTGGGAGAGTTAATGCATGAGTTAAAGAATAAGTTTATGAGAGAAAAAGTATGAAGAAAAAAGTTTGAGCATTTATTTTGCCATTATAAAAAAGGGAGAGAATGTTGTGTTGAGTGTGCATTTGAATTTCTTAATGATGTTTTTTAATGATGACCAATGGACACCACTCATACTTTGATTTTGATGATGACATATTGTACATATTGTACATATTACAATAATGACTAAACAACATGTTTTTAGTACTTATTATTTCATATTTTACTGATAATGACATGTTTTGATGGTCCACCCTTCATATATACAGGTTTACAAAGTTTTGTCAAAGTAGTGTCGACTCTAGTTGAAAGTCAGGTCGACTCTAGCTGCCAATCAGGTCGACTCTAGCTGCCAATCAGGTCGACTCTAGTTGAAAGTTAGGTCAACACTAGTGTCCTGCCAGTAAGCTGAAACTGTTACTTAGTCAGTAGTGTCAACACACATGAAAACTAGTGTCGACTCACATTGCGTGAAAACTTAGAAACGCAAAGGGTATGATATCCAATGGTTGTGATTTATCTCTAGAGACTGTTTCAGAGATTCTATTATTACCAAAATGCCCTTTCATTCAAGTGGCAATGAGGAAAAGGACTTTTGGACATGTGGCAATCTTAGGTGCATTCTAGGTTACTATGCACATCTCTCCCATGTACAAGGGACTGCACAGAGACTATAAAGGCTCTCTTGTTTTCATCTGAAGCAGCCATCCATCGAATCCATCACATAGGACGTGGGGTTCAAGGCCAAGCTGAGGGAAAGCATTGGAGTGCTGAAAGAGGAGCAGATAAAAAAGAAAAGCAGTAGAGGAAGAAGGAGGAATTGTGCAAGCAACAGATCTAAAAATAGAGCATCGTGGATTGAAGGAGTACTCTATCTGATCTTCTCAAGGTCCTTCAATTCAAGCTTTTGCATATCATCTTCAACAAGGGACATCCAATTCACCACTCTTTCATTCATTTTTATTGGAGTGTTCTTCTCAATTTGTCTTTGAGTGCTCGTGAGATCTGTACACTCGTTCTGTGCAGATTTCTGTATGCATGTAGTTGTGTGAATTAGATTAGTGCTAGAGGATCTGATTTCCTGTGAATCTGATCTAGCTAGTGTAGTTGAGCCATCATGCTCATGTGTGTTGTCTGAGCCATCTAGCTCAAGGGTGTTTGAGCCGTTGTGCTGAAGTGTGTGTGTGGTTTGAGCCATTGTGCTCGAGTGTGGGTGTGGTTTGAGCCGTCGAGATCAAGTGTGTGTGTGGTTTGAGCTGTCGAGATCAACTGTGTGTTGTACTCGGTTTTGAGTAGTGTGGCCTCACTGTGTGAGGGGTGGATGTAGGAATCACTGGTGTGATTTCCAAACCACCCAAAAATCTCATGCAGTGGTTTGATTTGTTTTCTGCACTAGATGCATGCACAGGAATTTTGCCTTCACACTACTTGTCTAATTGCTTCACACATCAACTACAAACACCCACACATCAGATCAATAAGATTATCTGTATGAATGGATCTATAATTTGAAGTGACTTTTAAATTGCTTAAGCTTCCACTGAGATTTGTGTTAGATCTATTCAACCCCCCTTCTAGATCTATTCATCCTACATATTTAATCCTACATACGGCTAATACTACTGTGTCCCTTGTTTTGATGATGTCATGGACCAAGTCTAACTATGATAAATGTCTGTATATGAATACTTAAGAATCCCCTAACACATTTATACTCATGATAGGAATAATCCCAAATTCAAAAGATCATATGTGTGTCGACACATATTAAGCTGAAGGTCAACACACATAGCTCAGTCAGTGAAACACATGTGTGCAATAAACTATTTGAGTCGACACTAGCTAAAGTGAAGGTCGACATAAGCTATTCTTCTAGTTAGTGCTGAAAGGAAAAGAACACAAGAGATTGACACTAGCTGAAGCTCAGGTCGACACTTGTTATCTTTCCAGTGAGCGCTATAGAGAAAAGAACACAAGAGGTCGACACTAGCTGAAGTTCAGGTCTACACAGTGTTCTTCCAGCAAGTGCTAGATAAAAAGAACACAAGGGGTCGACACATGCTGAAGATAAGGTCAACTCTATTTTCCAAAGAGGTCAACACATGACAGCAGTTAGGTTAACACGAAGATCTTCAGTCAGTCTACTCTGAAATCCAATGAATATGGTCGACGCATGAAGGACTCGGATTGGATTTAACCAACTTCTATGTGGGTCGACACAGTGCACAAGAAGTGTCGATACACTATTGAATCTTTTTCCCAATAAGAAAAAGACATTGCCAGCGTGTTCGGTTTGGGCACATGATCTGAGGCCCAATCATTGGGGTTACTTAGCACACTCTACGAGGTTCTGGAAGAGAACCTTTTTGGCGGCAAACATGTCTCTAATGAATTGGGGATTCTGATAGGGCACATCTGAAGATTTCGCAGCACTAATCAAAAAGACATGTGGTGTCCTTTTCAGAGAAGACACCCAGAAAGAGAGAAAAGAAGAAGAAGAGAGATATAGAGTTGTGAAGAAAAAAGGTTCTCAAACAGAACTCCCTGCGGGAAGAGGAGCAGTTGCATCGATGTCAATTCATGGTTGAAGCCTTGTTGCTATCCAGATAATGCAGAGCATCAGAAATCCTACTTGATCTGAGGCATACAATCTTCAAGCTTCTTCCAGATCCAAAGTACGAGGAACTCAAGTCTGAAGCAGAAGCCATATAAGAATCAAGTAATGAATTGAACAGATCTGGAGAGAACTCCAACCTATAGAGAGAGTGTTTGATAAAATTTCCCTTTCTCTCCTATCGGATTTACTTGAGCAACATTTTTCCTTTTCCTTCATACCATAATTTGTTCCGTTGATTGCTCCGTCTGGAGTAAGGAGAACAGATCCTACACTTCTAAGTGCGAGGATTGTGATATTGTTAAGATCTTGAAGCTGTGTATCAGCATTTAGTTGTGTATCAACGACTATATGAAGTTGTGAATCAGCGTTTGTGTGAGAGTCTCACACATTTGGGTTGTTGATTGAAGCCTCACTTGTTTTAGTGAGGGATGGATGTAGGTCTCCACTCCGAAGCCGAACCACCTTAAAAATCTTGCTAGTATTGTGTGGTTTGCTTTCAAATTATGTTGTTGATGTTGCAAAGTTTCAGATCTTAAGGTCTACTTCGTTACTTCAAATTTTATTAAGATCTATATCTATCCATCTCCCCTCTAGATATACATTTCATAACCAATAGATACAACACTATCTGATCAGAAACAATCAGCCAAAGGTCCCTTGTTTTCGTAGTTGTGCCACAAACTACTTCTCTAGGAGGTAGATATGCACAAACATGAAATTTTTCTCTCTCTCTCATGAAGCTCAAATAGTCCCTCCACTCATCTCTTCCTTTCAAATGTGTTGTCATCACTTTCACTTGATTCTTGGGGTTATAGCATGCATTGGTAGGGTAGACAACACTTCTTTTAAAGATCATGGACTGGGGCAAAGGGTCATCTACAAAATCAAACTTGAAGTGAAGCTCCATCCACAATTGAACAATAAACAAACTGTCACGGGTTGGACCTCCCATGCACATGGAGTCCAATGAACTATACAGATGGCCCAGAACAGCCTGACTGTTGGAGTCTCCCTACCCCAGGTGCGCTAATATCCCGATATGCTCATACTGCTAGAAATCACCTGTGGTAGGGAAGAGGAAGACACCAGTGAGACACATGGCTAAGCTGTCAGTCATACTCACAAACCTCAGATGCTTCCACTCAGGGCTTTGATCAGCCCTAGGGATCTCATGGATCTCCTTCTTCAGCCACGTTGCAAGTCAGTCTAGATGGATCCCCTCTTGATTAGTCATGTGCAATAAGACAAGGGAATCTGTTACAATGTTGGCTAGGATTTCATCCCAGGGGCGTAGCCAGCCTGTCTCCTCAATTGAAAGATCCTCCCAGCTGAAGAAGAACTCTATCTCTTCCACCAGGATCGTTGCTTCGAATCGATGGAAGACAAAGGTACGTGGGTAGGGATTGTAGAACTCCAGGAGTGCCCCAAGGCCACTCCAATCCCACCACATGTTCTTCAAGCCCTGCGCAAAAGTGACTAGTTACACCATGTTCCATGGGGCAAGAAGTGCCCACATGTCAAGGTAGATAACGTTGATCAAGTCCAAGAGCCAGCCATAGTTTCTCCTATGTTTCCGGCTAGGAAATGTCGGAAGTTGCTGCATGTTAGAACCCATAAAGCACCAGGTCAAGAAGGGTTTTTGACAGAAACAAAAAAATAAGAGGGAAGAAAATCATCAAAACCTACCTCTCCTTCATGAGCTCTTTGTCCAAGGTGCCCTGCCATGTCTGTCATGCCTTGGAAATTTTCCATGTCATTTCTTCATTTAGAAATCACAGTAGGAGGACAACAAAGACCAGCCCACATAGAGATAAAAGAATAAGAGTCCGGTCCATAGAGGGAATAGTCTGTTTGAAATAGACTATTTCAGTGACAATATGCATTGTCTCCAACTTTTTATAAGCAATAGTACAAACCGTCGTTTGGAGATTCAAACAAAAACAAGTATCGTCGTCAACATATATGTAGCAGCAATCGACATTGCCGCTAGGTTTGATATCATCTTGCTCAGTCCTCCATGAGTATCAAGCATATTTCAAAATCAAGGACGTGAGCACTGTTGTGTGTGGAAGGTATATCTAGAGGGGGGGGTGAATAGATATCAACCAATTAAAAGTTAAGACTTTGAGATTAGGATATGATCTGATGAAATGATCTAAACAGTGAACGTCAAACCACACAAGTGCAAACAATATTTTTAAGGTGGTTCGGCTCCAGTGTGGAGACCTACGTCCACCCCTCACTAAACTAGTGAGGCTTCACTATCAACTCAAATGTGTGAGACTCTCACACAACCGCTGATACACAGCTTCTACAAACTACTGATTCACGGCTTCAACAAACTGCTAATTCACAGCTTCAAGATTATCCCAAATCTCACAATCCTACCACAAGAAGTGTAGGATCATATCCGTCTACTCCAATCAGAGCAGACAACCAATCAGAGTGATATAGTGAAGAAATTGAGAAAATCAAACTAAAGAGAAGTTTGAAGAAGTGCAGAAATAGCAAACGCTCTGTGCTAGAGTCAGATCTGGTCAAAGGACTTCTTAAGCTCCAATTGCAACTTCTTCATGCTTGAGTTTATCGAATTCATCTTCTGGTCACAACACAAGAATCAACTGCCTCTGAATCTGAGATGTATTCCGATCCTCTGTTTCAGTTGATCAGCTGCATATCTTCATACGGAAGAAGATATGATTCAGCATACTCTTCTTAGGTTTAGTTAACTGCCCAGAAGTCTTCTTTTTTCTCTGACCTCAAGCTCTCTCTTTTTATCTATTCTTCTTGTGCTCTCAAAAATAACTGCTATTTTCCCCTCTATGCACGATGCCTAACTTCCAAGGACAACGTGCGCTTTGACCAGATTCACGAAATCTTTTTCGTGGGCCCTCAAATGAATCCCCAAAACTTGGGAGATGCTTTTCCCGCCAATAGAGTATCTAATAAAATCATGTGAGATGTACTCGAAGTCCCAATCATTGGGTCTTGGGTCATGTGCCCAAAACTTACACGCTGGTAGAAACTTTTTCTCTGTAGAACAAGTGTCATAGAGTCGACACATCCTGAACATAGTGTCGACTCATATCTATATGACTTAACTTGGATCAATGACAAATCTTCAATAGAGTCGACTCTATGCCCTCCAGAGTCGACCTCATTCAAGTGACTGTGATTCTGACCGTTTGTGATGTAGAGTTGACCTTGCAGCAGCATAGTGTCGACCTCATCTGATGAAAGAGTCGACCTGACCTTCCTTTATTGTCGACCTGATAGACTGATGGAGTCGACCTCAGCCAACACTTCTCTTCAGATGCTCACAAGAAACTTTGACTAGTGTCAACCTAATCCTCAACTAGAGTCGACCTGATCTGGTTCCTCCCTTCAAAGCTAGCCACAAAAGCAGCTAGAGTCGACCTGTGCTTTGAGTAGTGTCGACCTCATCTGATACTCTGAATACCAGTGCTACTGAAAACTCATTGAGTGTTGACCTAACCTTTTGTATAGAGTCGACCTTATGTACATTAGTAATCTCCAGAGACTCTTCCATTGATACAAATGTGTTGACTTATGATATAACCAGAGTCAACACATGAAAGATGACTTGGACTTTGTTAAAATTCCTGTGATACAAATAACTTGTGTTAGACATTTATGACATTATGCTTGATTTATGACATCATCAAAACCAGGGACACAACAAGCACCACTCAGGTATGTCTAATGTAGGTATTAGATTCACCCAGAGGCTAATAACATGGCAACTATGAACCCCAAGTACCCCTTCATAAAAAATAATGATGGGTTTGTGATCTCGTAGTTATTTGATTGGCCTTTAATAATTCCTCTAGTTTAGTAAGCTGTATTTAGGTAGGTCAAACCCCCACATGCATCATAACATTTTCATTGCTAACTTTACTAACTGAGGAAGAAGGTTTCTCTGTGTTATGCGCTTTAAAGATATCTTGATGGCTAGAAATAAATTCTGTCAGTCTGTTCTTGTAACGACCCGAGAACCTGACCCTCGGCCCATGCCGAGGACCCGATTTTCGCGATCGCCGCCCACAGATCTGGGGATCCAGAAGGGCTATAATATATATCTAATAGGATATGTAATAGAAGTAAACGTCAACTGCTAAACTAGAAGCGTACAAGCGGAAACAGAAAAGAGAGCGAGACCGCTACGTACTGCTCTAAGTACAGTCCCAACGCACGCACGCTAGTACAAGAAAAAGGCAGGGAAGAACAAGCCCCTTAGGGCATACCCCGAGGGTGACGTACACCGAAAAAGGGGAACCACTGCTAGCTACGGGGACCTCGCCTACCGCCCCGTCTCCTCCTCCTAGCGCGCGCTCTGCCGCTGCTGAGAAGTCTCACCTGGGAAAGGAGGGATGAGCTTCACAACAGAAGCTCAGTAGGGACTACCAATCTCCTACTGACTCTAAATAGGCAAAAGAATATAAATATAAAATGAATGACAATATTTTATATATTCTACCTACAAACGGAAGTGCGGAAGCAAAACTACATCTAGCACGGCACGGAAAGTACACACGGTCGGAAACTCCGTACGACTGCTCGTCGTGACCACCACACGGCTAGAAAACACAGACGGAGGGGACTCCTCCTGGACAAGGAACACTAGCTACGGGAAACACTACCACTAGTCAAGGTCAGGTGCTTCCACTGACGTCTTATCCTCGACCCGGGTCCTGACCCTCACGTCTCGTCAGAGCCAGGTAGGACACAAAGTAACACAACAGTAACCACCGTAGTCTGGCCAGACTACGGTCCCACGCCTGGCATCTCTAAGCAGTTCCGGGGCCGCAAAGAGCGAGGCAGTGAGAAAAGGACTAGCTGAACTGCGCCAAGAAGAACTCCAAAAACTGACCTCGGCGTCCCAGTCCAACCACGAGAGCTTTGCAAGCGACTCAACGCCACTGTCCTAGCCACCGTTTTCCACTAAGCTCCAGAGTCCGCCTGGTGGCTGCCAACTCGAGCACACTCGTAGCCCGGAGTACTCCCTCGACAGGCTCCCGAGGATGGGGGTCCCAGGCAACGGTAACAACCTCTCACACGGGACAAGCCCTCAAGTGCTGAGCATCGGGCAAAAGACTAGTGTAGACCGCACTAAGGAACTAGCACAGGTGCCACGGGTACAGTAAAAGAAACGGAAACGGCGAAGATCGGGAACCTGTCTCACGCTTGGGTCACGACGTATTGGACCGTCGCGACTAGGTCGCGACACACGAGAGCGTCACGATCTTGTCGTGACCGGCCATGCCATCGCGACCCGATCGCGACCTCCATGAGCGTCGTGATCTCGTCGCGACCGGCCAGGCCGTCGCGACTAGATCGCGACCTCCACGAGCGTCGCGTCCTCAGACAGAGGGGGGTTCCGGAGCAACCCCTCTGGGAACCACCCAAAAAATGGGGAAACAACCAACCAAGGGGGAGGGGATCATGCTCAACATGTTAGAAAGCTAGTAAAGCATCCAAACCACCCTTAAAAACCCCACAAACATAGATCTGCACTCTAAGGGAAACCTCACTCAACCACGAGCATGGAGTTCTCACACTCCCAAGCCCCAAACCACAGGGAAACCATGCTTTAGAGGGGGAAGGGAGCATGCTTAGGGTGAGAGGATCAAGAGTCCCTACCTCCACACGAAGAACGAACCCGTTGGGACCTCCTCGTAGGAAAGGATGCCTCCTCCTCGATCCAAACAATGCGAACACGTCCCCTGCACGATCGGGATGACACCACCTCAGCACGAACACCTCAAACGCCAAGAACCGCCAAGAATCCGCAAGGGAAACACGAGAGGGAAAGGAGAGGGGAGAAAGAGAGCTGAGAGGGCGAGAGGGAGACAGGGGGCGCGGCCTTGGGTTTTAACTCGTCGGCCCCCAGAACGCGACGGAACGACATGTCGCGATAAGACTCACGTCGCGACGCCCCTAGGCATCGCGACCTTATCGCGACGGTCGCCTCTATCGCGACCCCAAAAAAGTGGGTCAAACCTCGAAGACCGGGAAAGCGATCGCGACGGGTGACCACGTCGCGTTCACGCGCGTGCGCCTGACACCTGACAGAGCCATTCTGATAGAAAGGACACTGGTCACGTCTGACAGAAGGGCCATCGTGATGCCATCGGACGTCGCGTCCAGAACGCGATGGCCATAACGTTGCGACAAGAACACGACAGCCTTGATTGTCGCAACCTGAACCCGTCGCGACAGGCCTCCTGACGTGACCACGTCGCGACCAGGAGCATGTTGCGACCATGAGGATGGGGCCAAAGGGCTCAAGGGGGCCGGGTCTTACATCCCACCCACCTTAAGACATTTCGTCCTCGGAATGAAAACAACTTGGTCTCAACTCGGAAAGCAGAAAAAGGGAAGATAGCATACCAAATAATCAAACAAATAGGGGAACTGCTTGCGCATCTCATCCTCGTGCTCCCAGGTGGCCTCGCCACCAACGCGGTTCTCCCAGACGACCTTCACCAATGGAATCTGCCTCCGGCGCAGTTGCTGAACCCTACGGTCGACAACGCTGACTGGGTACTCTGGCATTGACAAGTCTGGTGCCACCTCAAGCTGCGAGTGGTCCAACACGTGCAAAGGATCTGCAACGTACCTCCTGAGCTACGAAACGTGGAACACACTGTGCACACCTGCTAGCTCTGCCGGAAGACTCAACCTGTAAGCCACCTCGCCGACCCTCTTGGTGATAGGGAAAGGCCCGACGTACCTCGGACTGAGCTTTCCCTTTCTGCCAAACCTCATGACGCCCTTGGTCGGCGAGACCCGCAAGAAGACAAGATCACCAACACCGAATTGCAACAGTCTCCTGCGGACGTCTGCGTAGCTCTTCTGTCTGCTCTGTGCTGCTCGAAGCCTCTGCCTGATCAGACTGACCGTGTCTGCACGGGCGACCATACAAAGCCTCGTATGGTGCCATTCCGATGCTCGAGTGATAACTGTTGTTATACGCGAACTCTAGCATCGAAAGGTGCGACTCCCAGGTGCCGCTCCAGTCTAAACAGCATGCTCTCAGCATGTCCTCCAGTGTCTGAATGGTCCGCTCTGACTGCCCATCTGTCTGAGGGTGGTACGCTATGCTGAACCTCAACTCTGTGCTCAGTGCTCTCTGAAGACTGCGCCAAAACCCTGACGTGAACCTCGTATCTCTGTCGGAGACGACCGAAATAGGGATCCCGTGCAACGAAACAACTCTGTCCATGTACAGCCTGGCTAACTTGTCCACTGACCACGACATCCTGATCGAAAGAAAGTGTGCTGCCTTGGTCAAACGATCCACAATCACCCAGATACCATCGTGTCTCTGTGGGGTGTGGGGCAAACCAACTACAAAGTCCATGGTAATGTTGTCCCACTTCCACTCGGGAATGGGTAACGACTACAGCTCACCACCAGGACGCTGATGCTCGGCCTTCACCTGCTAACAGGTAAGGCACCGAGTAACAAACTCTGCCACTCCCCTCTTAATCCCTGGCCACCAGAAGAACCTCCTCAAGCAATGGTACATCTTGGTGGAGCCAGGATGAATAGCATACCTCGATCTATGAGCCTCTGACAAAACTGCCTGGCGCGCCTCCTCAGGAACATACAAGTGACCTCTGAATCTGACCTCGCTGTCCTTGTCAAGCTCAACATCTGGCATCTATAAAACGTCTGCCAATTGAGGGTCTGCCTGTTGTGCCTGCAACACCTGCCTGAACACTGACGACCGAACTGACAAACTGCTTGCCACAGCACGGTCTCTGGTCCTCGACGAAACGAACACTCCCTGGGACAACTCCTCGAACAACCTCCACTCTCTGACCATCAGTGAACTTAAGCGCACGCGCCTGCTCAAAGCATCAGCTACGACGTTAGCCCTTCCTGGGTGATAGGAAAGGGTTAGGTCATAGTCCTTCAAATACTCCATCCATCGGCGCTGCCTCGAGTTCAGATCCCTCTGGGTGAAGATATATTGCAGACTCTGGTGATCGGTGAAGATCTGAAAAGCCTCGCCATACAGGTAGTGCCTCCACAACTTGAGAGTGAACACCATTGCTGCCAGCTCCAAGTCATGGGTGGGGTAGTTCTCCTCATGCTTCTTGAGCTGTCGAGAAGCATAGGCAACGACCCCACTGTGCTGCATCAGCACGGTACCCAAACCTGACCTCGACGCATCGGTGTAGATCACGAAACCACCGCTGCCCGATGGCAAGACCAACACTGGCGCTGAAGTCAACCTCATCTTCAGCTCTCGGAAACTCTGCTCACAGTCCTCTGACCAAACAAACCTGACGTCCTGCCTAGTCAACCTGGTCAACGGCGTTGCTATCTTGGCAAAATCCTGAATAAACCTCTGGTAGTAACCTGCCAAGCCCAGAAAACTGCGGATCTCTGACACCGATGTGGGCTGCTCCCACGACAACACGACCTCCACCTTGGCAGGGTCCGCTGCCACACCAGAACCCGAGATCATGTGCCCGAGAAAGTGCACCTCCCTCAGCCAAAACTCGCACTTGTCGAACTTGGCATAAAGGCGGTGTGTAACACCCCATATAAGAATATGTTAAATGGACTAAATCAGTAGACTACCAACAATCCGGACTAGTCATTTTCAGAGCTCGAGCAAGAAAAGAACTCTGAAGTTAAGCATGCTCAGTTGGGAGTAGTCCCAGGATGGGTGACCTTCCTGGGAAGTCTACCAACTGGCACGGTTGTTGGGCCAGTTTGCTGGTTGGGTCGTCACAAATGGTATCAGAGACTTGCCCAACCGGAAGTACAGGAACTAAGTGCCACACAGGGCAAAGTGTTACGCTATGGGAGCCACCTCTTGAGGCCATAATGGCGCAAAGTGCTACATAGTGGGAACCACCTCTTGAGCCTGTGGGGGCCACCTCTAGAATCTTGCCTGCCTGGGGTTTGATTGTGTGCTATATGTGAGCAGCGACGAGGATGTCGCTTATATAAGAGGGGTAGATTGTAACACCCCATATAAGAATATGTTAAATAGACTAAATCAGTAGACTACCAACAACCCGGACTAGTCATTTTCAGAGCTCGAGCAGTAAAAGAACTCTAAAGTTAAGTGTGCTCAGTTGGGAGTAGTCCCAGGATGGGTGACCTTCCTACGAAGTCTACCAACTGGCACGGTTGTTGGGCCAGTTTGCTGGTTGGGTCATCACACGGTGACTCCGCAGGGTCTCCAGCACGATCCTCAGGTGCTCCTCGTGCTCCTCCTCAGAAGCCGAGTAGACCAAAATATCATCAACAAAAACAACCACAAAACGATCTAGGTACTCACTGAACACCCTATGCATCAGATCCATGAATGCTGCAAGTACGTTCGTCAGCCCAAATGGCATCACGACGAACTCGAAGTGACCGTACCTGGAATGAAAAGCCATCAAACCAACATCTGACTCTCTGATCCGCATCTGATAGTAATCGGATCTCAAGTCAATCTTCGAGAAAACTCAGGCCGACTGCAACTGATCAAACAAATCATCGATCCTCGGCAACGGGTACTTGTTCCTCACAGTAACCTGGTTCAACTACCGATAATCGATGCACAAATGAAGACTGCCATCCTTCTTTCTCACAAACAAAATAGGCATGCCCCACGATGAACAACTCGGGCGAATGAAGCCCAGCTCAAGCAGCTCCTGCAACTGGCGCTTCAACTCGTGCAGCTCCATCGGGGCCATCCGGTAAGGTGCCTTGGACAAAGGCATCGTACCGGGCAAAAGCTCAATGGAGAATTCTACCTCCCGCTTAGGCGGAAAAATAGGTAGATCCTCCGGGAAGATGTCGGAGAACTCAGAAACAACCGGCACGTCAAAAACTGAAGATCCGCTAGGCTCCAAAGAACAAACCGAAGCAAGGTACACCACACAGCCATCGCGGATCAAACTGCGAGCTCTACACAAGGAAATAAATGGCCGACGGGTAGACTGGATACCTCGGAAGCAGAGGACAGGCTCTCCAGGTATCCTAAACCAAACGGTCTTCCGCTGGAAATCAACCACGGCTGAGTGAGCCTCCAACCAGTCCATGCCCAGGATGACGTCAAAGTCGCAAAGCTGCAGTGCGTACAACCTGGCTGGCAACTAGTGCCCCTCAACCTCGATTGCCACACCCTCCAGGTAACCAAAAGAATGCATGTAGTCACCACACGGGAGATCGACCATCACGTCACACTGCCTCTCAGACGCGTGACAAGTTAGGGACTCAGAATTCCTCGAAACCAAAACACAAAGAAGCACTGAGGTCGACCAAAACACGAGCAGCTCTGCAAAGGATAGGTAGAGTACCTATAACAAGGTTTGATGCCTCTGCCTGCTCCTGGGTGAGTGCCATCACACGACCACGCCTACGCTGCTGCGCCTGCTAGGGCTGTTGCTGCTGCGGTGGCTGAGGCTGAGGGTACTGCTGCTACTGCTGGTACGGCTGCTACTGCTGTGGCTGCGGAAACTACTAAGCCTGCTGCTCGTACTGCCCCCGCTGCTGCTGACGTGGTGCCTACTGCTGAGGAGGGTACTGGTACTGAGGCAGCTGCTGAGTGTACTGAACTGGCTGCTGCTACTGCGGAGCTTGCCCCATGGGGCAATCCCTCCTGAAGTGGCCCAGTAAGCCACAAGTGTAGCAAACTGCTTCCTGACTGCCCTACTCAGCTCCCTGGACAACTGACTGCTCTACAAACCTGGACTGATGCTTCTGCTGCTGGCTCTGACTGCCTCCGCGAGTAGACAACTTCCTAAACTGCGAGCGAATCCCGGCGCTGCCGGAACTTCCCGAGCCGGAGGAAGAGGAAGTTGCACTACCGTGGCTACCCGCTAGATGCTGGTAAGGCGAGGACCTGGAAGAGGCTCCTGCCTGCTGCTGCTGCTGCTGAGGCTGCCAGGTCTCTCTGTCCAAGGTGGTGGCCTTCGCCACGGCCTCTCCCAAGGTGGTACACATGTGTGCCGTCACACCCCACCTCAGGTCTGGTCTCAGTTCTACTATGAACCTCTCTGCACACACCTGATCGCTGCCTGCGACATGAGGCACATGCCTCAACAACCGAACAAACCTCTGGTGGTACTAAGAAACTGTGAGGTCGCCCTGAACCAATGCATGGAACTGGTCCCGTCTCTCACGTCGAGCGTAGTCGGGGAAGTACTCTCTGTGAAAGACCTCTGAAAATTGCTGCCAAGTGATGTGATCCAACCTCTGCCTCTGGAAGTGAGTCTGCCTCTGAACTCTCCACCACTCATGGGCTACTCCCTTGAGCTGGTACACCGCCAGCCGAACCTGGTCCACCTCAGTGCACTCCATGGTCTCGAAGATGTGCTCTAACTCATGGGTCCAGCTCTCTGCCTTGTCTGGATCATACTCACCGTGGAACATCAGTGGCCGAATGTAACGTCGTGTGCTTTTCGGATCCATGCGGATCATGTGTATTGTGGTTGTGGCGGCCGTTGTGAGGCCAATGTGAGTTGGTTGTGTGGAATGTATGGTGTGGATGTGTGGCTTGAGTAGGTGAAGTGCAGGTTTGGTCCTGAAATGAAACAGGACTTGCTGCAGTTCAGTTGGAGTTGGCGGCCAGGGGTGGCCGTTGACTGATTGGCATCCAGGTAAGTGAACGTTGACTGCATGATCTTGGCGGCATTGGATGTGGATGTTTAGAGTGGCGGTTGTTCTTGGCGGCATAGGGGTTGACGCCAACCTGAGAATTCTACAGGTTATAGGGTCACCCGAGAGCAGGTTCTTCACCTGGTTCTCCTTCTCCCCTTGCCCCAGCTTCTTGTCCCAGTGTTCCTAAAGCTTCCAACAGGTTCTAAAGGGTGCTTGGAGGATCGTGGGACGTGTGGCATTGCCGAATTGCGTGAGGAAACGCCGTGGCGTGGTGCAATTCCCGTGGAAGCTCACGGAGGGTTCGGTGTGAACCGGGAGATTGAGGGAGGTTCTAACGTGTTCTGAGGTAGGGGACGAACCCGGTCAACTCCGTAGAAACATTAAAACACGACGTAACCACTTGAATTAGCATGATAATAAATTTTCAGATTAAGTTGCACCATGCGGGGATAATGGGTGGTTTGAGTATTTTAGCAAGCAAAGCATGTTGTAATGGGTTATTCTGGGTTCCTGCATGTTAAAAGAACTATTTCGGTATGTTTTTCTGTAGTTTTAACGGTTGGAAAACCCGTAGAGCCGGATTAGGGTTTCTGCAGGGTTAAAGGCCGAAGAACTTGGGGTCAAGATCGTTTGTCGCCAAGCTCATCAGCCAGGATGTAGACGGCTAGATCCCTTGCCGTTAACTTCTGTAAGCGGCAATCGATGTTGCCGCCTACTGGTTATAAACAGGAATAACTAATTACGATATTTATCGATAATGCATGTGTGTTGGCACATGAGGTGCACTGAGTGCACATGGTTCTCGTGTTTAGCATACAAGGTATGATGTTAGTTATTTACCTTCGTGGCCACGTGTTGTTTACGCGAGTCAGTTGGGTTCACGTGTAGTGGACCATTGTTACTTGTGGTTTACTTGAGGTTTCACGTGGTTTGTGTGTGACGTGCACGTGGTTTTGTGTACGTGGCGAGTAGTACGATGCCTACGTGGTTACCTCTCCAGTTGGGTGCCCTAGGTTCTTTGTGAGCCAGGCTGTTAGCTCGGGGCTTTGTCCCGGTACTTGTGTTGTACCGTCGAGGTCTGTGTCATCTGACCTGAACACCCTCACTCTTGTGTTTGAGTTGCACGTCCGGCTGAGGGAAAGACGACAGTGGGACAGTGACACTTGTGTTTGTCTTTAGTCACTTGTAGGGTGCTCGTAGTTGGGGGTACGGACACCAGTAGTCGACACTAGTCCCCAGCTAGTCCTTTTCCAGTGCCTCACTCTAGAGAGCCCAGGCCAGGGTCTTCTGAGGTGACAGGCATGGGCCTGTGACCGTGTGGTCCGCAGGTGGTGGTGTTTAGTTGGTCTCCACAGTTGCTTGACCTTTTCACGTGGAGCGGCAGCTGGACCTTTCGTCCGTGGCTGCGAGAATGAGAGGTAGACCTGTGTTAGCTTGTCCGAGTCAGTTTCTGGTGTCGCGAACCAGTTCACGTGGCTCGTGTTTGGCTGTCTCTACTTTAGCTGGTACACCTGTACTGGTTTGCCGTTTAATTATTAAAGCTGTTTCTCGTAGTCGACAGACGATGAGTACTTTTACAGCTTTAATATCTGTTTAGCTGTTCTATAAATTGTTGGTATTGTTTACTGCTTTCGTACCTGTGGTTTTGGTTTGCTCGGTTTTAGGGGAGTTCCCTACTGAGCCAGTGACTAGTGAGGCTCACCCCTACCCCCACAGGTGAGAGCGAGGAGGACGTTTCACGACCGTCGTCCAGTTCGGAGCCGCGTCGTAGCGGTGCAGGGTCGGTACCTCCAGCTGTGTAGTGGCAGCTCCAGCAGTGTAGCTTAGTTAGTTGTTTATTTTCTTCAGTTGTACCTCGGGGTATGCCCCAGGTTCTTGTACTTTCTTTCAGTTTTGTGGAAATTTGGCTATGTAATCTTGTGAAATATAAATAAAATGTGGTGTGTTCCTTGTGTTTACACGGATTGTGGTTTGGTTTCCCTTGCGAGGCTTCGGCCCGTTCGCAGGAGGCGGACTCGGATCAAGTATGTTATCGGTTTAACGGGCTTGGCCGAGGCAAACCGATAACGTACTTGATCCGAGTCCGCCTCCCGCGAATGGGCCGAAGCCTCGCAAGGGAAACCAAACCACAGTCCGTGTAAACACAAGGAACACACCACATTTTATGTATATTTCACAAGATTACATAGCCAAATTTCCAAAAAACTGAAAGAAAGTACAAGAGCCTGGGGCATACCCCGAGGTACAACTGAAGAAAATAAACAACTAACTAAGCTACACTACTAGAGCTGCCACTACACAGCTGGAGGTACCAACCCTGCACCGCTACGACGCGGCTCCGAACTGGACGACGGTCGTGAAACGTCCTCCTCGCTCTCACCTGTGGGGGTAGGGGTGAGCCTCACTAGTCACTGGCTCAGTAGGGAACTCCCCCAAAACCGAGCAAACCAAAACCACAGGTACGAAAGCAGTAAACAATACCAATAATTTATAGAATAGCTAAACAGGATATTAAAGCTGTAAAAGTACTCACCGTCTGCCGACTACGAGAAACAGCTTTAATAATTAAACGGAAAACCAGTACAGGTGTACAAGCTAAAGTAGAGACAGCCAAACACGAGCCACGTGAACTGGTTCGCGACACTAGAAACTGACTTGGACAAGCTAACACAAGTCTACCTCTCAGTCTCGCAGCCACGGACGAAAGGTCCAGCTGCCGCTCCACGTGAAAAGGTCAAGCAACTGTGGAGACCAACTAAACACCACCACCTACGGACCACACGGTCACAGGCCCATGCCTGTCACCTCAGGAGACCCTGGCCCGGGCTCTCTAGAGTGAGGCACTGGAAAAGGACTAACTGGGGACCAGTGTCAACTACTGGTGTCCGTACCCCCAACTACGAGCGCGCTACAAGTGACTAAAGACAAACACAAGTGTCACTGTCCCACTGTCGTTTTTCCCTCAACCGGACGTGCAACTCAAACACAAGAGTGAGGGTGTCCAGGTCAGACGACACAGACCTCGATGGTACAACACAAGTACCGGGACAAAGCCCCGAGCTAACAGCCTGGCTCACAAAGAACCTGGGGCACCCAACTGGAGAGGTAACCACGGTAGGCGTCGTACTACTCGCCACGTACATAGAACCACGTGCACGTCACACACAAACCACGTGAAACCTCAAGTAAACCACAAGTAACAATGGTCCACTACACGTGAACCCAACTGACTCGCGTAAACAACACGCGGCCACGAAGGTAAATAACTAACAGCATACCTTGTATGCTAAACACGAGAACCATGTGCACTCAGTGCACCTCATGTGCCAACACACATGCATTATCGATAAATACCGTAATTAGTTATTCCTGTTTATAACCAGTAGGCGGCAACATCGATTGCCGCTTACAGGAAGTTAACGGCAAGGGATCTAGCCGTCTACATCTGGCTGATGAGCCTGGCGACAAACGATCTTGCCGCCAAGTTCTTCGGCCTTTAACCCTGCAGAAACCCTAATCCGGCTCTACGGGTTTTCCAACCATTAAAACTACAGAAAAACATACCGAAATAGTTCTTTTAACATGCAGGAACCCAGAATAACCCATTACAACATGCTTTGCTTGCTAAAATACTCAAACCACCCATTATCCCCGCATGGTGCAACTTAATCCGAAAATGCATTATCATGCTAATTCAAGTGGTTACGTCGTGTTTTAATGTTTCTACGGAGTTGACCGGGTTCGTCCCCTACCTCAGAACACGTTAGAACCTCCCGCAATCTCCCGGTTCACACCGAACCCTCCGCGAGCTTCCACGGGAATTGCACCACGCCACGGCGTTTCCTCGCGCAATTCGGCAATGCCACACGTCCCACGATCCTCCAAGCACCCTTTAGAACCTGTTGGAAGCTTTAGGAACACTGGGCTAGAAGCTGGGGCAAGGGGAGAAGGAGAACCAGGTGAAGAACCTGCTCTCGGGTGACCCTATAACCTGCAGAATTCTCAGGTTGGCATCAACCCCTATGCCGCCAAGAACAACCGCCACTCTAAACGTCCACATCCAATGCCGCCAAGATCATGCAGTCAACGTCCACTTACCTGGACGCCAATCAGTCAACGGCCACCCCTGGCCGCCAACTCCAACTGAACTGCAGCAAGTCCTGTTTCATTTCAGGACCAAACCTGCACTTCACCTACTCAAGCCACACATCCACACCATACATTCCACACAACCATCTCACATTGGCCTCACAACGGCCGCCACAACCACAATACACATGATCCGCATGGATCCGAAAAGCACACGACGTTACACCAAAGACGCAAGAATCTCTCTAGGAGAGCGGTCCTATCCTCCGTAACCACCGTCCTCCTCCGGCCGGCTCGGGTACTCCCAGTACCCAACAGCTGCTGACCAATTGGCTGCTCCACCTCTGGCTCTGCCCGCTACTCTGGTACCACTGGGGGAGGTACCGAAACTGACCACCTATTGCTGCCTGCCCGGGCTGCCATGCTCCCTGGTACATGGCCCTGAAGAACTGCTCGGCCATGGGAAACCAGTCTGCGTACTGCTGCGGCTGCGGCTGGTACTCCTGCTGCTGCTGCCCACCTACTGCCGCTGCTGCCTGCGCACCCTGAGGCTGCACCACTGACTCTGTTGCGGACACCTGCACATGGACCTGCCCCTGCGCGGGCATCTCAGACTCATCCTGCTGCTCAATCTGGTCTCTGGCCTGCCTGCGCCTCCGCAGAGCGATGTCCTGCACGGCAGCACAACCAACAAAAGTTAACAAAACCCACTCGGGCGGCTAGCAGTGTACTTGTACTATCGTTGGGACTTCCTGTTGCAGTTTAAATCCACTACAAGTCCTGTCAGACTCTCGCTCTGATACCAACTGTAATGACCCGAGAACCCGACTCTCGGCCCACGCCGAGGACCCAATTTTTGCGATCGCTACCGACGGATCCGGGGATCCGGAAGGGCTATAATATATATCTAACAGGATATGTAACAGAAGTAAACGTCAACTGCTAAACTAGAAGCGTACAAGCAGAAACAGAAAAGAGAGCGAGACCGCTACGTACCGCTCTATGTACAGTCCCAACGCACGCATGTTAGTACAAGAAAAAGGTAGGGAAGAACAAGTCCCTTAGGGGCATACCCCGAGGGTGACGTACACTGAAAAAGGGGAACCACTACTAGCTACGGGGACCTCTCCTACCGCCCCGTCTCCTCCGCCCGGTGCGCGCCCTGCCACTGCAGAGAAGTCTCACATGGGAAAAGGAAGGATGAGCTTCACAACAGAAGCTCAGTAGGGACTACCAATCTCCTACTGGCTCTAAACAGGCAGAAGAATATAAATATAAAATGAATGACAACAGTTTATATCCTCTACCTACAAACGGAAGTGCGGAAGCGAAACTACATCTAGCACGGCACGGAAAGTACACACGGTCAGAAACTCCGTACGACTGCTCGTCGCGACCACCACATGGCTAGCAAACACAGACAGAGGGGACTCTGTCTGGACAAGGAACACTAGCTATGGGAAACACTACCACTAGTCAAGGTCAGGTGCGTCCACCGACGTCTTATCCTCGACCCGGGTCCTGAACCTCACGTCTCGTCAGAGCGAGGTAGGACACAAAGTAACACAACAGTAACCACCGTAGTTTGGCCAAACTACGGTCCCACGCCTAGCCTCTCTAAGTGGTTCTGGGGCTACAAAGAGCGAGGCAGTGAGAAAAGGACTAGCTGAACTATGCCGGGAAGAACTCCAAAAACTGACCTCGGAGTCCCAGTCCAACCACGAGAGCTCTGCAAGCGACTCAACGCCACTGTCCTAGCCACCGTTTTCCCCTAAGCTCCAGAGTCCACCTGGTGGCTGCCAACTCGAGCACACTCGTAGCCCGGAGTACTCCCTCGACAGGCTCCCGAGGATGGGGGTCCCAAGCAATGGTAACAACCTCTCACATGGGACAAGCCCTCAAGTGCCGAGCACCAGGCGAAAGACTAGTGTAGACCGCACTAGGGAACTAGAACAGGTGCCACGAGTACAGTAAAAGAAATGGAAACGACAAAGACCGGGAACCTGTCTCACGGCTGGGGCCGCGACGTATCAGACCGTCACGACCAGGTCACGACACACGAGACGTCGTGACCAGATCGCGACCTCCACTAGCGTCGCGTCCTCAGACAGAGGGGGGGTTCCGGAGCAACCCCTCTAGGAACCACCCCAAAAATGGGGAAACAACCAACCAAGGGGGAGGGGATCATGCTCAACATGCTAGAAAGCTAGTAAAGCATCCAAACCACCCTTAAAAACCCCACAAACATGGATCTACACTCGAAGGGAAACCTCACTCAACCTCGAGCATGGAGTTCTCACACTCCCAAGCCCCAAACCACAGAGAAACCATGCTTTAGAGGAGGAAGGGAGCATGCTTAGGGTGAGAGGATCAAGAGTCCCTACCTCCACGCGAAGAACGAACCCGTTGGGGCCTCCTCGTAGGAAAGGACGCCTCCTCCTCACTACAAACGACGCAAACACGTCCCCTGCACGAGCGGGACGACACCACCTCAGCACAAACACCTCAAACGCCAAGAACCGCCAAGAATCCGCAAGGGAAACACGAGATGGAAAGGAGAGGGGAGAAAGAGAGCTGAGAGGGCGAGAGGGGGACAGGGGGCGCGGCCTTGGGTTTTAACCCGGCGGCCCCCAGAATGCGACGGAACGACATGTCGTAATAAGACTCTCATCGCGAAGCCCCTAGGCATTGTGACCTTATCACGACGGTAGCCTCTGTCATGACCCCAAAAAAGCGGGTCAAACCTCAAAGACCCGGAAAGCGATCGCAACGGGTGACCACGTCGCGTTCACGCGTGTGCGCCTGACACCTGACAAAGCCGTTCAGACAAAAAGGACACCGGTCACGTCTGTCAGAAGGGCCATCACAACACCATCAGACGTCGCGACCAGAACATGATGGCCACATTGTCGTGACAAGAACGTGACAGCCCTGGTTGTCACGACCCGAAACCGTCGCGACAGGCCTCCTATCGCGACCAAAACCCATCGCGATAGGCCTCCTGTCGTGACCACGTCGTGACCAAGAGCATGTTGCGACCCTGAGGACGGGGCCAAAGGGCCCAAGGGGGCTGGGTCTTACATCTTCAATTGAGAATAATCTAGTGAAATCCCAAGTTTGAAATTGATTCAATTGGTTGTTTGTTCACTCATATAACAGATTACCCTTTTAGTTGAGCCGACAAGTCATGACATAACCCCTTCGACTAGACAAAGTGTCTCAACGTATGTCGAGGTCTTACATCAATGATCGGAGAGCCTTAGGGCTGTGGTTATGTTAACACATAAGGCTCATCCTTCTCTTTCCTTGGTTACTGAGTTGACAAGTCACAACATAACTCCTTTGACCGGACATAGTGTCCCAGCGTGTGTCTAAGTTTCACGGCAGCGACCGAAGGGCCTTAGAGCTGCGATTATGTTAACATGTAAAACTCAAATACCTTTTCCTTCCTTGACTTTTTTAGACATCATATTGGCTCAGGTGTAGATAAAGGACCAAGCTTGAGAGTTCTCACCATCATCGGGGATGTTCATTCTCTGACATTTTCCCCAAAGCTTCAGAAGTTGTTCTTTCACGTCGGTTTTCTTTTCCAAGACATCCACTTATTAGTCTGCTCTACTACCTTGCAAATCAGATGCCTCGAAGGGGCATTTTTAGATGCGAATTTTATGACCATCTTCACAAAATATCATTCTTAGCCTGTTAGGCCCTTTTTGCTTCCCGACCCATTATGGAGCCATGCACATTCATGTTCTGGATCGTCCTAGAGTCAATCCCGATTGCCACTCACATGCACTTAGCGACAGTCCATGTTGTTGCTAGCCCCATGCTAGCGACATGGATGGTTGTTGCCCATGTACTATGGGTGAAAAAATGTGTTGTCTCCATGATTGTTTTATCCAGTCTCTATGTAACTACCCACGTTCTTCGTCCGGGGTTATCAAACCCCACTCTTCCCTTCTAGTTTCTGCACCTCCATCTACTCGAGGATAGTGGGGAATCCACCTTGGCAATCCTAGACCCCGTCAACATCCTCCTTGGTGGATGTTAATTGGCCTACACCACTTTTGGAGGATCACCACCTTGGCAATTCGAGCCTCCCTTGGAGCAGCGACGGTTCCTACTCCTAGCCCTATTTATACCACATCTTCTACTCCTAGAAAGGGGGGGAGGGGAGATGATTTTTTTGAGATCTTGTTATGATGCCATTTTGACATGCGAGTGAGGTCTACAATACAAGAAAGAGAGAAGTTGGTGCTTCCCCGTGGTTCTCTCTTCCTCCATTGCAAAGGGGACTTCTTCTTATTCCATCACAGGGCCGAGCTCCACACAAGGGAGTAGCCTTTTCTTCCCCATCCTCCTCCCAGGCATGCACTTAGTTCACCTCTTTTTACACACACATGCACATAGTGCATCTTCCCCACCCATTTAGAGAGGGATTTTAAAAAGAAAAGGAGGGAGGGAAGCGACCATAACATTTGGTCATTTACCCTCTCAAGCATGCAACTAGTAAGGCGCCCTTCATTAATTGGAGTAAGCTTTTCATAGTAATCTGAAGAGAATGTTTAGTAATCAATGGATATTCATTAATTGAAAGGACATTGACTTTTGCTAAGTAATCAGAATAATCATAACATCAATAGAAACAACACAAAAGTAATCAAAATGATGTTAAGTAATCAGAATATAGATTAAACATCAATCGATACGAACTTTGTTCTCTGATCAGAATAACATGATGCAAGTTTAGAAATAGTAATCAATATGAAACTTCTCTTCTTTAATCAATAGAAGACTTCTTCACTAATCAGTATGAGATCTCTTCTCTAATCAATAGAAAATTTTCATCAGGAATCGATGTAGAGCACACATATCGATTAGTGAATAGTTTATCAACAGTAATCGTTGAGCTCAAGAAGTCTGGATAAATTAACTATAATTAGTATGAGACTTCTTCACTAATCGGTATGAGATCCCTTCTCTAATCCATGTAAAACTTGTTCTATAATCATTATGGCACTTTAGTCTCTAGTCAATACATATTGAATTGTAATCAAAATAGACTTTTAGTGCATATCATTAAAGTGATAGATATTATCTTTTTATTATATATAATTATCTTTAAAAAATATTAATAAATATATTCATGAGTTTTAATTATCACCAAAACATAGAGATAAATATATGTGAGTGGTTCAACATGGTTGAATGTGTTGAGATTAATGAGTCGGCAATTACAGATTGAGTCATTAGAAGGTTAAGGCACCTTTTTGGTGTTGTCTTGAGATTGAATGTTTGAAGTTTTACGGTACACTTTTGATTATGTTAGATAGAAGGGAGATCATTGAACTTTGTAACGGTTATGGAATGCTCATGTTTTTTAGGCTTATCTTGAGAGCAAAATGAGTTGAGAGTTGTAGTTGTAAAGACTCTAGAATATATCAGGTTGCTTATTTGGTTAGAGTGTGGTGGTAATTCTCAAGTTTTAGTGAGAATTAAGGTTGAGATTATTTTGGTTAGTTGTGAATCGAGGAGGGTGTCTATAAATACCCACCATGAGCTCTCTCTCTCTCTCTCTCTCTCTCTCTCTCCTCTCTCTCTCCCCCCCCCCCCCCTTTTTTCAATCCATAGTCCGCCCTCTCCCTTTTTCCCACCTCAAGCAGTCGATGGCAAGAGGTGGATGAGGTGGCTATGGTGTGGCACTCGAACCACATGGTTAAATGAGAGATCCTATTGGTTTATAGCTTTTCTATGAAGTTCCATGTGTGGGGCATGTAAGAGGTGTTATTTCAATGTTTTCTCGTGAGTTTGATCATGTTAAATAGTGTTTTTATGGTGCATTGTTGTGAATTGCCTATAATAGATTGGTTTTGGCAAGTAGTTGTTTTTGTGCAGTAGTGATTTAATTATAGCTTTGTCGTGAATAGTGTGTTGTGATCTATTTGTTTAGGCAATGGTTGAGAATTAGTTAGAGTTTTAAAGGCATGTTTGGTTGGTTGGTGTGGATGGTGGTGGTCAGTGGGATTATTGTCTCTGTCATAAAATTTAGTGGGCCAATAAAATCCTTGCCAAAGAATCTTATTTGCGCTTGCATGGCCACCACACACACCGGAATGAGCTTCCTCAACAACGTTTTAGGATTCATCATCATCTAAACATCTAAGCAAATCTCCAGTGAGACCTCTTCTGTATAAGGCACTTCCAACCAGAGTATACTTTTGGGCCATGCTTCTTATAACTCTCTTTTCTTTTGGAGTGGCTTCTCTAGGATATGTTTAATCCTTACGATACCTTGCTATCTCATAATACCATGGTTTTTCCTCGTCTTCAAAGTCTTCTTCCCAGTCAATTAGCATGATCTCTCTCTTCTCATCTCCCTCTAATTTCCTAAGCACTTCCTCTTTGATTCTAAGGAAAGCAGAATCCCTAGTAGCAGGAGCGAGATGCTTATGAATGATTATAGATTCGAAGCACCTACTAAGAGGAAAATCAAGGGATGAGGTGAGAGAGGCAAGAGCATTAGCCAGAATGCTTTGGTTACGGGGAACATGGACAAAAATAAGCTTAGGAATAGTTGGGCATAAACTGAAGCCAGTTCTTTAGAAGGTTTGAGTTTTGGATCCCGAGTGTGATATTTGGTGAGCACTTGGCAAAGAATTAGTTGACTATAACCTACAATCCGTAGTTGGGTGACATCATATAGATGTGTGGCCTCCAGTCTGGCCAACAAGATTCAGTTATGTTGTTGGTGACTGTGAATGCTAGCTGAAAAGCTTGTGGAATGGTGACCCTTCAGACGATAGGAGAACAATCCCGATACCCTTACTATGAGAATTCAAAGCTCCATCAAAATGTAACGTCCACATAGGATCAGGTTGAGTAATGGACATTAGTTCATCATCTGGAAACTCTGAATGGACATGATCAAACTGAGGGATCAGGTGATGAGCGAGATGTTCTGCTATAGCATAGCCATTCATTGATTTTTGTTGAATGTAGATGATATCAAATTGAGAGAGAAGACTTTGCCAACATGCTAACCTATCAGTGATGACATATTTTTCATAAAGGAACTTGAAGGATTCATATGGGCTATAAGATGGACTTCATGAGCAAGAAAGTAGTCCTTCAGTTTCTACACTACCCAGACTAGAGCGGCACATGTCTTCTCCATGGATTCCTAATTGATCTAGCCTGCTGATGCAGGTGAGATTTTCTAGAAACTCTGGAACTTTTGAGCATGCCCCGCATCAGCGGGCTAGATCAATTAGGAATCCATAGAGAAGACATGTGCCGCTCTAGCTTGGGTAGTGCAGAAACTGAAGCACTACTTTCTTGCTCATGAAGTCCATCTCATAGCCCATATGAATCCTTCAAGTTCCTTCTTGAAAAATACGTCATCACTGATAGGTTAGAATGTTGGCAAAGCTTTCTCTCTCAGTTTGATATCATCTACATTTAGAAAAAATCAATCAAAGGCTATGCCATAGCTGAACATCTTGCTCATCACCCTATCCCTTAGTTTGATCCTGTCCATTCAGAGTTTCCAGATGATGAACTAATGTCCATTAATCAACCTGATCCTATGTAGACGTTACATTTTGATGGAGCTTTGAATTCTCATAGTAAGGGTATCAGGATTGTTCTCTTATTACCTGAAGGGGTCACCATTCCACAAGCTTTTCAGCTGGCATTCACAGTCACCAACAACATAACTGAATACGAAGCCTTGTTGGCTAGACTGGAGGTCGCACATCTATATGGGGTCACCCAACTACGGATTGTAGGTGATAGTCAACTGATTCTTCGCTAAGTGCTCACCAAATATCACACTCGGGATCCAAAACTCAAACCTTCGAAAGAACTATTAAACCACTCCTATATTTTACCCATATATTTTGATGATAACAAAATTTATGATTAATTAAATATTATTAAAAAATATTTAATATCAAGTTTTTCTAATAAATATAAATTTATGATATTATTGCTGTGTGATTTACACTAAAAAGATAAATCGATGTCCATTCAATATACATCGATTTCAGTTCACAAAGTGCCATAAGGATTCGCTCTCATAACGATTCACTCTCATAAGGATTCACTCTCATAAGGATTCGCTCTCATAAGGATTCGCTCTCACATTGATTCGCTCTCATAAGGACTCGATAAGTGACTCTCATAACGATTCACTCTCATAAGGATTCGATAAGTGACTCTCATATCGATTCGCTCTCATAATGATTCGCTCTCATAAGGATTCGATAAGTGACTCTCATATTGATTCGCTCTCATAACGATTCGCTCTCATAAGGATTCGATAAGTGACTCTCATAACGTTTCCTCTCATAAGGATTCGCTCTCATAAAGATTCGATAAGTGACTCTCATATCGATTCGCTCTCATAAGGATTTGCTCTCACATGGATTTGCTCTCATAAGGATTCGCTCTCATAAGGATTTGATAAGTGACTCTCACATGGATTTCATAAGTGAAATATGGATTCGCTTGTAAAACATGAATTTCAACATGGATTTCACTTAAACATAGATTTCCTTTATATTCCAAAATATTTTTTGGCATCTAGTGAAAAAGTCAAATATTCTTGATTTGTGTAATCCTCTATCTTTCTGACAGGAGATCTTTTTGCTTATCTCTCTAGATCTCTTCTTTCCCGCCAACAAAAAGGGGACTACTTACTACTTCTGGGTGGCAACAGAAAACATAGAGGTATGAGCCTTTTTGATAGAAACACTCTTTTATCTAAACACTTTCTTCTATGTTTGCAGACCTTGTAGACCACAAAATATCAGAAGAAAGAGAAGATGAGCAACGGCTAGAACTCCAGCGGATCTCCTCAATGGATTTGTTCAAAACTATTCATATAAAAGATGAAGCATGGCTGAAGAATAGATAAGAGCCTTCCTGAAGATCATTCAAGGAGTGTACATCTAGTGAAGAACCAAAACTCCACATACACTCAAAGAAAGAGAGAAAGAGCCTGAGCCAAGAAGAAGCAAGCAAAAGCATTCAAGCCCTCAAACTTTCTTTTCTCTCTTCATTCTCTCTCTGCGCTCATTGTAAATCTTGGGGAGAGTCCTTGACTGTCAGCTAATTCTTAGTGTTCATCTTGTAATAGATCTCGGTCTGATCTTTCTTTTCTAAGAAAGATTTCTGTCCAGCTGTAGGACTGTATACAGTGTAGAACCTTGCTAGGGGTTTGTGTCTAGCAGAACCACACTGGGGTTTGTACCAGTAGGTTTGCTTTTGAGCCTGTAAAAGAAGTGGGCTGCCTTCTTGCCCGGGAAAGAGAAGAAGACCAGCTGGGGAGCTGGGTGTTGTAGTGTCCTTGAGGGGGACTGTACCCTTGGTTAGTAAAATCCCAAGAGGTTGCTTGGGGACTGGACGTAGGACTTCTATGTGGGAAGGGCCGAACCAGGATAAATCTCTTGTGTCATTTGTGTGATTGTTTATTTGCTTCCGCACTGCTACTCTTTATCACACTAAACTAACCAAACTTTCAAGTGTTAATTTTCTGTGTTTAAGCTTGTGTTTCAAATTTCAGAAAAACCTATTCACCCCCCCCCCCCCTCTAGGTTAGCTTGTTGTCGTACCAAGAGGGCCAACAAGAACTGGCTTCAGTTTATGCCCAACTATTCTCTAAGCTTATTTTTGTCCATGTTCCTCGTAACCAAAACATTTTGTCTAATGCTCTTGCCTCTCTCACCTCATCCCTTGATTTTCCTCTCAGTAGGAGCTTCGAATCTATAATCATTCATAGGCATCTCACTTCTGTGACAAGGGATTCTGCTTTCCTTAGAATCAAAGAGGAGGTGCTTAGCAAATTAGAGGGAGACGAGAAGAGAGAGATTATGCTAATTGATTGGGAAGTGGTATTATGAGATAGCAAGGTATCGTAAGGATTACATATCCTAGGGAAGCCAGTCCAAAAGAAAAGAGAGTCATAAGAAGGATGGCCTGAAAGTATACTCTTGTTCGAAATGCCTTATACAGAAGAGGTCTCACTAGAGATTCACTTAGATGGTGATGAATCCTGGAAATTTGTTGAGGAAGCTCATTCGGATGTGTGTGGTGGCCATGCAAGCGCAAAAAAGATTCTTAGGCAAGGCTTTTACTGGCCCACTAAGCATGTTGATTCCTTAGAATTCCTTAAAGTTTGCTTCCCCAATGGTAGGTTTGAATCCTTTGAATTGAATTGCTTAGCATGTTGTGTTTTCCAGTTGATATGTTGGAATATCCAATGTACATAGTGGATAGCAAAGTTCAAAAATTGGGGAATAAGAAGATTTAATTGGTTTAAGTTATCTCGCGTGGAAGGAGAAGCTATGTGGGAGATGGCCAATGAGAGGAGAAGATTGTACCCTTGTTTGAGTAAGCTTCAATTCAGGTGTGCTTTTGATAAGGTATGATGCATCTTGTTGTTGTATATGTGATTTTTGTAATTGTTGAGATGTATGGATTCTTTCCTAATTTCAAGGTCAAAATTTCCTTTTCGTTGGTTATAATGTACTACCTTTGTGTTCTTAGATCCATTATTATCAGGTTTAGTGGATGAATGTAGCCATTGGAAGACTTGTACAAGTCTTTTGGCCAATGTGGGCGTGTCTAGGTAAGAATTGTAGGCTTGTTGACTTATTGGATGACATTTTTGTAAATGCGCTACGATCAATCTATGTGACTCTAAACAAGATTGTCAAGGGTGGCATATTTGTAACGCCCTTATCTTGATGGCACGTTTAGGTTTGGAATCAAGCTAGAGGGGTAGGGCACATTACGCTATTCCATCATGGCGTATTTAGGTTTTGTTATTTTAATCACTTCTCTGAACTCCTGCCAGTTAAGTTCATGCATGTCGGGATGAGTGGTGTGCCCCTGAGATGCATGGAGTGAAAGTTCTTAAATGTGCCTACAAGGAGTGGTACATTTAGAATGTGCCTAATCGGGGAGGCACATCTTGGCAATTAGAGTTTATAAAAAGAGGGGGGGGTTGGAAGATATAAGGTTTTCCCTCTCAACTCTGGCTAGCACGTGAGAGGTGACTTCTCTAGCATTCCAAGTAGACTTGGTGGCATTTGGGTGTAATTCTTGGTGGATCTGAAGCCTTAGGAGTTGGGGTTCTTTTGAAGACCCTTATAGTGGTTCTTCAAGTTGGTAGGTTGCTTCCCCTTGATCTTCTTGCTTCTTGTTGATTCTAGCTTCAGAAATCATGTGTGCATGTTTGAGCTATGTTCTATATGGAATGCATGTTACATTGTGTTTTAAAGGCCTTCACATGTCAAATTCTATTTAGAGTGCATGATATACATATTGATGGTGTCTTCAAACATGTTTAAGGGTAGTTCTCTTGGACTTTGTGTTCATTCCATGGTTCCCTATGTTTATGGGCTTATGCAATTAGTGACTTGTGAGTCTTATAGCATGAGATAGGTTTTTTTTTAGACTTCCTACGGAGTTTGGCACACTGTGTTGAAATGTATCAAGTCACATGGACATGTTATTAACACACTTGGTTGTCAGGTCACATCTTCATCCAAGTCGTGCCGGACTTGGATGGTGTGTTTCTGCCTTGAGTGCATAGAACCTAGGTGTTTCCGGATATGAGTAGTAGAACTATTCTAGCCATGTTTTTAGCATTGTTTTACATATTAAGTACTCTTTGTTACTTACCCTACTTTACCACTAGTTAGAAGCCCCAATATTGTGTGCACCTTGCATTATGTGTGTGTAGACACACCATTTTTGACATCATATTAAGTAGATTTCATGTTATACTATAATGCCCCGAAGTGGCTCTCCTCATTTTTGGATTTTTCTAGCATATTCTAGGATTTTTCTAGCATTGTGAGGACTTTGTTATTCATGTTAGATGCAGTGGACACATTTTATATTGAAGGTAATCCACGACAGGTCAAGTCGACAGGCTTAATTGCTGAAGTTTTGTTTGTGAAAGATATTCTATGACAGGTCAAGTCCATGCAGTTCATATTTTGATTGCTGAAGGTAATCCATAGTAGGTCAAGTCGATGCACTTCCAGTTCTGATTGCTGAAGGTAATCTGCACTTCTAGTTATGATTGCTGAAGGTAATCTACATCCATTATAGTGGACATGTTTTATGTTCTAATTGTTGATAGTAATACTCTACATGTCAAGTTGACGCGATTATGGTTTCCTAAATCCATTTTTGGCAATTTCCCATTTGAATTTTGGAAACATTTTATTGCTAAATTGATATATGTCGTCTCAAGCTGATGTGATTTTGACTTCCCTAATTAGTATGTGTGAGATCCCTCAAATTTGGTGCATATAATATTGTTTATTCTGTGTATATAATATATTTATTGAATTCTGTGAATTATATTTATTTAAATGTGCATATGGTATTTAAGTATTGATGTGCATGTGGTATTTATTTATTCTGTGTATGTGTGTTTATTTAACTATTTCTGTGTTCTGGCCAAAATTCTTCTTAATGTCAACATCTCTTGACATTAAGAGTGAGTAGACGGCCACAAGTGTGTCTTTTACTGTTTGACTGAAAAATCTTGACGTCAACATCGATTGATGTTGACTTCTGGTCAATGACAGTGAGTTGGATGTTTACTTCTGCAGTTTTGTTGCGATTTTAGATCTGAAAACGGTTGTGTTTCTTGCAGTTCTGGATTAGGAAACCTAGCCCTAACGGTAGGATAACTTAACCCTAAGCGCAATCCGACCCATCAGTCTATAAAACCTAGTTTTTTCAGCGAGATTAGGTCTTTGGCTCATGAGGAAAAACCTAGGGCTTCTGTGGGAAAACTTGATCTTTGGCGAGCTTGATCAGGTGATTGAAGAGGTCTTCTGGCGGTCTGCATCGACTGGGAGGTGCTCTTGTGATTGAGGAGGCTTCCCAAACTCCGGAGGATCATCTGCATTAGTAGGAAGATCGGATCTGGGAGGAGAATTTTACCTTCTTGGCTTGGCCGAGGAGGGCTTCTTCGACTAAATAATCCCTCTAGAGATTTATTTCCAGGCAAGTAGCTTAAGGTTTCACTCCGTGGACTTATCCTTTAGGGTTTTGCAATTTTACGGATTTTTATTTCATGCCTGGACCCCCAAAATTCTATGTTTTCTATGTTTCGGTTTGCACTGTGTGTAGACAAGAGATTGACGGCCACTTTGTTGCCACCAAGATCCTAGGTCAACGGCAGGCGATCATGTCGTTTACTCCTGTTGGCGTCCAGACCCTGGACGTCAAGTTCTTCTGATTTTCCAGGACAGTGTTTGACTGCATGTGATGTGATTTTTTGGGTAAAAGTGATTACATGCATGTGTTTAGAAAATGTTGTCCTATCTAATATGTTCAATTGATCATACCATGAAATCTTGATAATTTTCAGATTATATTTGCTATTTTTAGAAATTCTGTTATGGGAAAAATACACATGTTTAGTAGAGTTAAATTCAGAGTAAATGTGTGCGATGAATGTTGTCATCTCAGAAATTTTCCCTAAATATAGAACTAATGTATGCATGTTCAGGACTGTTAGATTCGATGGCTTACTGTCTATCATGCTTAAACAAATTATCTTGTTAAATTACATGTAATCTCTGTTAAATATGAAAAAATAGTTTTACTATTCCTAAAATTCTGAAAACTTACAGATATGTTCCATGTGCTATATCTACCCCGTGGTTAAAATTTGGTCATGTTCTGATTATTGTGAAATTAGTTTTGAATTTCTGAAGCTTTTTGTACCATGTGTGAAGAATAGATTTCAATTATGTTTTAAGGCATGATTAGCAGCATGATTTTGGTTATGTTACTGACTGTTCATGATTAAAATGTGTATTCATAAGTGGTTTATAATTGATCCATGATATGTGTGTGCATGTGCATGGAAAGTGAGATAACATGTGGTATGTGTGTGTAAAATGTATCAATGTGTAAAGATAAAATGTGTGCCAACAAGACACTGCCACCATAGATTGCGTGGAGCTGTACTGTAGTAGTGCCCCTATGGGAAAGCTCAAATGTGTTACATGATACTCGGGGCAACGGGTCGTGTGAAATCCTGGAGGTGGACAAGTTCCACTGATAATGGTGGGGAGGGCTTCCCCCAGTTCTGCAGTAACCAAGACTTGGTCACTTTGCCTGGTGATTAAGTATGTGTATGTGTTAAGTGATCTTTCTAGTGATGGTTTGGGCTGTGTCTTGGCAACGCGTAAAAGTGAACATGTGTATAATGTGTAAAGTGACATGTGAACATGGCACGTGGTAAGTGCAAGCGATGTGACATGTGATACGTGAATGTGTAAAGTGAAAACCATGTGAAATCATGTGTAAGTGAAAGTGAATGATAATGTGGAAGTAAGTGCATTTGTTAATGTGAATTTTGTAAATTTTGATATCATGTATAGTACCATGTGTAGGTGTATGTTATTGTATCCATGAGTTAGTAATTACATGATGAGTGTGTTTAGTATCATGTTATAAATTGAACATAAGCCATATGTTAGTGTTATGTGAAAATAGGAAATGAAAGCATGTGATTATATGAATGCTCTTATGTTTGTGAATCCATGTTATTAGTATCCATGTTTAGAATTATTGTTTTACATGTGTTAGTATAGTCTTGCTTAATAGGTTCCATGTTTATTATCCATGTTTTAGAATGAGCATATGTTAGTATTAAATTGTTAGAGAGCATGTGTGTTAAGTGCATGGTTTGAAGTTTTAAGTTACTTGCTGAGTCTATTGTGTAGACTCACCCTTGCTAAACATTTCAGGAGGTTTGGAAGCTGAGGACTTAGCAAGATCAGATGTGGAGCGTGAAGAATAGATTGAAGACTTGTAATTTATTTCCTAGTATGTAATGCAATTGTAATTTGCACTTTGGCTATTTTGTAATTGGAAAACTGGCTATATGTTTAGTGGTAGCCATGTTATGTTATTTCTTTCTTGGACTATATAGACTGTGGAATGTGGATTATAAGTTGATGGAATAAGAGTTATTTAATTTCCGCTGCATCATTCCTTTCTATTGTATATCCCAGTCCATATGTCTATTGTTGGAGTTTTCTCCCCTGTAGCGACTTGCTCTCATCTGATGTGGGTTGGTATAACCGTACTGGGCAGAAGTGGCTCGTTATAGGATGACTGACTTGCCTCACATTAATCGATTATATTTAAAAGCGTCGTCACAAGTGTACGCGTATTCAAGCCTTCCATTTTTCGATTTTGGTAAGCAACCAAATCGATTTTGAAAATTCATAATCTGTGTCTGGTTAAGTTGACATGATTCAATTATTTCTATTTTGAAAAGCGCAAGTCAAATCATGGAAATTTCTTAAATGTGTCATCTTGACCTGACGCATTTCAATATACCCCCTAAGGCTTGATTTGTTTATGTTAATCATTTTTGAAATTCGAGCCCAATCCCTTATGAATACCCTCCCTAGGGCTTGATTTCGGGGTTGTTGAAGGTTGGGAGTCTGAACCCCTGAGCTTAGTCTTTTAAGAATTGTGAGAGAGTTGTAAGAGCTTCAACGCCATGGGAGGTGCTACCAGATCATCACCATGTTGGAGCATCATCAGAGCATCATCGGAGGAGTCATCACAGCTTCCTCAGCCCCCTCCCTCATAGCACCAACCTCTCTCTCCCTTCTTCTCTTTTATTATTATTTTATTCATTAGTTGCATGCACATCAAATTCTACTTCTTCTATTCTCATCTTGTTCTTCTTGTTCTTTATAAGTTCTTCACATCATATCATCATTCACACACCCACCCACATTGTAGGGGTTTAAAAGCCACCAAAAGGTGTGTTCATGCCCATGCTTTGTTCTTTCTTTTCTTTTAAGAATTGATTGCTACACTCATCTTGTTTCTAATCCTTTCTTTCACTTGGTGGCTTTGTTCTTTGATTGCAAGGCAACCAAGAGTTGAAGCCTTCTTCGTCAGCTGGCCGATTGGAGGAGTAAGAGTTTGAATTACAATTTCCCGCTCTTTAAATCAAGGTACACGTGATCATCCTTTTCTCTTTTCCTTCGAGACCCATGTGTCTCTGGCGATCACACTCCATCCCTGTGCACACACACACTCTCTTTTTATTTCCCACCATCCTTTCATCTCTCTCTTTTCATTAAACCCCTCTAAATCTTAATTCGAAACTCTTAATTTCTCTTTGTGGTTTTTCACATCCATAAATTGGTGATCATGATGAGACTCTTTTTGTTTTATTTTTTGGTTACCTCTCTTATTGGCACCCACGTGTGCCCCTCCTGTCGGCACCCACATGTGCCCCTCCCTTCATACCCCATGCGGTACAAATTTTTTCTCCTTCCGTGCACCATGTGTACTCTCTTTTGACCACTGAATTACCAAATTGTGTTTGTGATCCACAAGTTAGTTGAGTATTTTTTATTAAATTTGGTTTTAAAAAATCATCATCATCATCTTGCTCTTTGATTGCTATTACCTTGAACTTGAAGTTGCCATCATCATATTACTATTTTCTTCCATATTTATTTGTTTTTATACACTGCTTGGTTGCTATATTGTGAAGTTTGTGTTCTCTGTCTCTTCTTGAATTTGCGTCACCTTGACTAGATGCGATTCATCTGTACCAGAAACATGCCAGAGGGAGTTGATGCGGCTCTGGCAATCTACTGGACTCTCAGATCCGCATCTGACTGAACTAGCGTGATTTAAAAAAACGCGTCATCTACGCCTGACGTGATTTTGCCTGGTGATAGAAGTTGCTTTTGTTTGAAAGTTTTTTGCATTAGTTTGTGCATCCAGGGCCTCCCAGGCCGAGGGACCTTCTCCCTCCTACCCTTCTAGGCTTCCACACACCTTTCTAGTAAGGGTGATCTCTCCAATGGGCATTCCATCCCTTTAGACTAGAAAATCCTCTCTCAGAACCTCTGTAAGTCTCTATACCTCATGGATTCCCTCACGAGGACCGAGCAGGTTGTACCTTTGAAGTACCCAAGTTTAATGAGCCCCAGAGATCTCCCTATCAATCCATGACCATACCCACTTGGAGTGAATATAGTGTTTAAAATCCACATTGAATCATATTGAATTAATTGAATTGGACGTAAGCATCTGCAAGTGATTGTTTAAAAGGCACTAACTCATCTCTTCCACTTGTTTAAGTAGTTGTTTGGTAGTGGTTGCTTGTCTTTATGACGATGTTGCATTCATGTAAAATCATTGGCATGGCGGAATATGAGCATGTTGGTTATGAGGATGACCAGTATGATGAGGCTTATACTCCCTACCCTTCCACTCAAACTCAATTGGAAGAACATCACAATCATTACAATCCTCATGTCTATGTAGTGGATGCCAATCAAAATATTGACTCTCCAAATCACTCTCCGAGGCATGCAACTGGAGATGCCTCTGCCTCTTTTGATTTGGCCGCTGTAATGGATAGTTGGCAAATATCCCTCCTTCCCAACTCTGCGAGGTTCAACTCGCACTCAAGGGTAAATCAATCCCTCTCCTAACTCAAGATCTTCACCTGGAGATGGGCGTCATTCACATCTCTCAAGATTCGTTGGTCTCTCCTCCTCATGCTCCCTTGCCAGTAGGGCTGTTCATAATTCGGTTCAAACCGAAAAACCGAACCGAACCTGCCAATTCGGTTCGGTTTGGTTCGGTTTGAGGAGTGTCACGGTTCGGTTCGGTTTTGCATAGTGAAACCGAATGAACCGAAAATATATAATAAATATATTTTAATAATAAATATAACATAAAAGCGCGCCTAGCCAAGTGGCTAGGCGCGCTTCTTCCTTTGGGGGCGGCCTGGGTTTGAAACCTAGGACCGCCCCGCGCATTTAGTTTAGGTTTTTTTTTTTTTTCGGTTCAAACCGAACTGAACCGGTTCGGTTCAGTTCGGTTTGAACCAAATTTCGGTTCGGCTCGGTTTCCTCTAAAAAGAGGTCTAAACCGAACCGAACCAAACCGTGAACAGCCCTGCTTGCGAGCACTTTCTCATATCCCTTCCTATCCTCAGAGTCCCTTAGCTCATCTAATTCCTCCTCGGTCAAGTCACTCCATGGCGAGGCCCTTCTATTCTCCCTGTGCTCTAGTTGGCCCTTCTTTGTCTTCTCCTCATTTGGGTGCCTCCTAGCCCACTTCTTCTAATCGTCTCACCCAAGCCCTCATGGCAAAGGTGAGTCAAATGGAGTAGCAACTCAAAAAGGTCACTGCTGTAAATTGTGACTTTCGTCCTACAAAGAAAATATGAAAATATAGAGTAAAAAGATGCTCACAACGCCGGATTTGGAGGTGTGATAACCAGAGATTTGTGGCTCTCGAAGAAGTAAATAAATAAAAATGAATAAATATAGAGAGATAGAGGAAAAGTACCTTAGTGGGGAGATTGTGCGGAGGATGCGGGTTCTCTCCTTCTACAGCACGGCCGGCCGTTGTAGAATGCTTCTTGTTTGATTACCCTTAAAATAAACACAACAAAGAGATGAAATAAATGATTAGCCAAGTTGTGATGTATCAATTGTCATAAATAAATAAACAGTAGAACATAGAGAAGAACACAACTCTTGTTGGCTTTTAAACCCCTATGAATAATAGGTGGGTGTGTGCATGCATGAAGTGTAAAATAACATGTGTGTGTGCTGAGGGAGATTAAAAGATGCTCTTGTGGGAGGAAGAGGGTGGTACTCTCAATAGGAGCAAAGGAGATGTGAATAGAATAAACAAAAATTGACAAGAGGAGGGGGAAAGAGGTTGGCTTCCCCAATAGTGGATGGTGCACGGGCATGCATGGGAGAGAGCTTGCGTGGAAGCTCGAGCAGAAAGACAAGGAGAGTGTAGGGGCTGCTGCTCCTGAGGATGGCTGCTGTGAAGAGGAGAACGCACTTTAAACATCGAGGTGGAGATCCAACAATATCTCCCCTTCAATTGGACTCTCTCAACTTACTGCACAGGGGGAACTCGTACTGGCCAACCTTGTCCAACGATGGACCAAAGGTGTATTTATAGGGAATTGGGGGTCAAAGTTTGAGGTAGAAAAAAGTCCAAAATTGCATCAGGGACAGTGACTGCGAAGAAATTAAATTGTGTCAGGTCAACTGGACTCTTTAATGCATTTCCAGTTTTGCTCGAATTCTAACGAAAATAGCAAGTTGAATAGCATCAGGAAGACTAGACGCGTTCATGAATTTCTGAAAATAGTTTATGGAAACTTGTCAAAAGGAAATTTTAGAAAATGTAATTGTGTCATGGGTGCAGGATGAATTTCAGAAAAGAGAATATGTATTCTCAAAAACAAAAAATGGAAATTATTGAGAAATATGGAAGCCCAAAATCACGTCAGATAAGACTGACACATTTCAAAATGCTTATTAGTCAGCAATTGATTATTCAGAATCACGGCAGGTCAAACATATGCGTTATAGCCAATCTGAAGCTTAATCGTGTCTGGGTATGCCGATGCATTATGGGTTGTTCACCAAATGATGGGGAAAAGGTGTTCACCAATCGATAAGAAAATCATGTCGAGATGACGTGACACGTTATTGTCAAAAAGGAGTTTGTTTGGTCTGACGCATTTATGAAAAGATAATCGCGTCCTCTTAGGCTGACACGATTCAGATAGGGCCAAAAGGTGCTCCATTAAGCCAGTAAAATTAAGGAAAAACCATGAAGAAATAGGGGAAAATGAGATAGACCCAAAAAGATGGGAAAAAACACTCACAAAGTGGGAAATGGAGGGTCAATTGGGGCATTATGGTGCAATATGAGATTTGCTCTTTGTGGTGTCAAATTTGGTGTGTCTACAATTGCCCCTAAAGACATTATTGAAGTTGCTCTCCCCTCTCTTCCAGTCCTCCACTTACCTCCTTCAGAGATGCCCTTTTATCGCCGTTACAATGGCACGGGCAATCCTTTCGTACATTTGAAAGAGTTCATATACGAATCATCATTTTGGCAAGATATAAGAAGGCCTTGGAATTCCTATTCAAAAGGTTCTTGGATGGTCCTCCCCTTGAATGGTCTACTCATTGGAACCATCTGAAGCTAAATATTTCTATGTGGTGCTGAGAAGGTTTGTGTAGAAATATAGGGACTGTGTTGGTCCATCCTTGTCTGTGACTGATCTAGTGGCATAGAAAACGAGGTCAAATGATGACTTTACATAATATGCTGATAGGTGGAGGTCCATGGCCGAAAAGTTGAAAGATCCATTGTCTGAATCTGATCAAGTAAAGCTGATTGTCCCAAACTCAACCCCTCAATTCAAACACATCTTAGCCATGAACAAGCTAACCACAATGGAAGATCTATATGAGAGGGGAAGATACATTCAAACGCAATTGAAGGACTCCCCAATCATGAGCATGTTTGAACCCAAGACTAGGGAAGTAAAAAAGAACAATGTCAACCCCAATGCTAGTGGTCCCACAACTGAGGGTGTCATTAATGAGTAGGTGAGTGCAATGGGAAATCCAAACCAATTTCGTCCACCACCCAACAACCAAAGGCCTCCACAACAACCATATCAACAACCAAGGCCAAATAATCCACCCCAAATGCTTTGTACTCCCTCCACGTCGTTCCAGCAACCCTAGTAGTCTCTATAATATCAGCAACAACAACAACAACATCCTCTTCAACAGCCTTAGCAATACACCCAAGTACCTCTAACTCCAAGAGAAGCTCATCCCCTCCCTGCAAGAATCCATTATAGATATCTTCAACGCTCTCACAGCTGCCAATGCACTCATCCTACCTACAGAAAGGCTATAATGGCCCCCTAATGATGATACTTCTCGCTACTATGCATTCTATAGGGGACCTAGGCATACCATTGACTTAAATGATTAGGGAGGCATTGATTGGGATGAAATGAAGAGGTATATAGCTAAAAATGAAAGCAAGGAGACCACCTAGGCAACAACAGTAAAATCGGCACCAACAACATTAACAACAACAACAACCTACACCACAACCTTAAGCTCCCCAGCAGTCAAACATGGGCATAGTGCAGAACCTGCTTTTGGAGCACTCGACTCCAAATCAGTAAGTAAACATGGTCATGACGTCTCTTGACTCTGAAAGAAGGCAAGGCTGGCATGTGGAAGCCCCCTCCGTCTTCACCACCAACCATCCCATCTTCTCTGCACCACCAACTCCACCTCACAACCCCTACTACATAACCACCCTCTCATACGTCAGCCACTTACCACCACCATATCACAACCACTGCTACCTAACCACCCTCTCATACGTCAACCACTTACCACCACACCACAACCCCTACTACTCAACCACCCTGTCATCTGTCTGCCTCCCACTACACCCATCATCACACCAACACCGCAAGCCACCTTCCTACGCACCATTTCTACTATACCCTCTACCTTCTCTCGTCCACCACCACCCATGGTTAACATCAGACCCCCACACCAAATGTTCACCACCATGTACCCAACCAACACCCCACCATCCCACATGCTTGGACTAGCGAGCCCCTTGTAAACAATGAAGATGAGGAGACCATGGTGCTCTAAAGTGGGAGAATATTCCACAAGCTATTTCCACTAAGTCAAGAACAGGCACCCCAATAGCCAAAGGAAGAAACACTCACAGAAGATTCTATCCCTAGCACTCAATATGATCTATTGAAGCAATTGGACAAGACACTGGCCATAATCTCCATTCTTGAACTAATCTAAAGTTCGACTGTCCACCAAGAAGCCCTCATGCAATACCTACAGAAGGTGATGGTAAATGAAGACTTTCCAGTGAACAAGATCACCTCCATTTTAACTCCCATAAGTGAGCATCCGACCATAGAATTCCATGAACATGAGCTTGCACTCATGGAGGCTAGCAAATATTCTTTATGCTTAACTATCAATGTCAATAGAATCCCCATTACACAATGCTTGGTAGACACTGGGGTATCCATAAATGTGGCTTCTATTGACTCTTTGAACTTGTGTGGTGCGAGAATAGAGTAGATCCGACTCTTTATAATCACTATCACTGCTTTTGACAATACTAAGAGGCCGCCGAAAGGGGTGATTACACTAAAGGTGGGATTGGGTCCGTCCATGGTTGAAATAGAATTCCACATCCTTGACATGGACCCAACCTTTAGGATGATGCTGGGTAGGCCATATATTCAAGCTCTTGGCACCATCCCCTCCATGAATCACCAATGTTTGAAATTTCCACATAAGGGGCATGTTGTCAAGGTCACAAGTAGGCTAATGATTTTAGAAGTTGATGCCATGATAGATACTTCCATTCCCTCAATCTGGCCAAGCAATAAGCCACTCATGTCCCTCTTGGACATCTACAATCAACAGCAAGATCCAGTGGCTAGTCAATAGCTAGCACGTTCACCATCACCTACACTGTCACGCCCCGACACAGAATATCGGAACGTGAGGTAGTTGCAAGTAAACAGGTATAGAGCGTATAATAGACATCAAACCATTGGTCAAAAAATAAATACTAAAGCAAAATCATCTCATTAATAATTCCTCAAATGCCTATTACAATCACTAATATCAAAGCCAATCTATAGGGCCCAATTACATTGAATAAAAGTAAAAGACTAAACTAAGACTCTAACATAATACTAAGACGCCAGGGTACTCTTGACTTCACTCCTGGTCATTCCCATCCTCTTGAGTGTATGTATCATCCTCGGTCTCACCTGAGAACACACATCAATAATGCAGGGTGAGTGATAACACTCAGTAGGACTTAAATCACATGATCAGGCATGCTTTAAATGATTAATGTATTAAAAATTAGAGTAACTAATGAAGAGAGTGATAGTCAAGTATTGTCAAGCAAGGGATAGCACGATAGCTTCATTCATATAGCACAAGTGTCGAGCATAGCACAAAGAGCAGGATGGCCATAGCACAAATAGCACAATATAGTTCATGATAGCACAACGAGTCGAGTATATAGCATAGAACCTTGATTGCCATATAGATAGTCGAGATAGATAGCCCTTGAGTGTAATGCCAAACACTCTGGTCAATTAACTCCCGTGGGCACTAGCACTTTTGGGCGCACCTCCCAGAACCAGACCGGGCCCTTTATATATTGCCAGGCATTAGTTATGTTGTTTATCTTTAGACAATCAGTTAATGGCCAATAGAGAGTACCAAGAAATAGATGAGAGTACTAGATGAATAGACGAGTGTATAGAGAACGATAATAGATGAGCGAGTAGAGTATAGATGAGAACTATAGGTCATTGCACATGAAACGTCGAGTAAATGGGCGATAGTAACAGTTGCACAACACGCACAATTGGTGTTGCACTACCCTTCCACTGGCCATGTTATGCACAGGTCCAGAGGTCCGACGTGATTCAAGATAAGAGCGAGAGAGCATTCTAAGGCCGTTTGGATCTTACTGATCCCTAGAGGGTATCTTAGGTATTAGGGTACAACCAACTCATCGACCATGTGGGAATCCATGGATAGAGGAGTCTTATGGAGGCCTTGAACAAGGATTCACTAGTCTCACAGAAAGAATATCCGACGGAGAGTTTGTCCAAGTCAAGAGAAAGTGTATATAGAAACAAGTGCTCGACGTTCCAGAGGAATTCTAAAATAGTGGAGCGTCGGTAACGGTATTCCCAAAACATTGCGAGAAATGAAGACAAGTCCAACAAAAATAGGGCAATTTAAATACATTATTAAAGTAATTTACTAGATATATTGTGAGATATTTTTATGCCAAGTCGAGTCATATTGGATGGTTACAAGTATGTGCATGTGATGAAAAGAATCATAGATATGAAAAGATCATGTGTGTGTCTTTTAAATTAATCAATACATGTTCACATTATGGCATCTTTCTTCACTGCGTTTAAGACTGTTAACAAGGGGTATAATCACTCTAGCAGGACAAGAGGACCAAAATCCAAGGGTTTATATGCAAAAGTCTAGAAGGCGACGTACCCTTGTAAGGATCGTGACAGGGTACATCCAGAACGCGACAGAGTCCTTCAAAGGTCGCGACGGGTCGGTCAGGACAGACAGCCAGATTGCGACACCAGTGCCTGTTGTGTTCAGAACGCGACAGATTTCTTGTCGCGATCAGCCCCTGAGAATGCGGCCTATCGGGCCATCGCATTCTCAGGTCCTGCACCTGAGCCCGAACAGGAAGAAGTTTTGCCTTGGATTGTGGTCCGAGCTTTACATGTTTTGATACAGGGTAGATTAAAAATGGATATCTCGGTGTACAGTTGATCAAAAATCACGAAACAACTTTCACACTAATATAGACATGCGAGAGTATACACAGTAAATAGAATTTGAAAATAATCATGATCTTGGCAGGTTTTAAACAAGTTCATGCACGAAGAACACAGAGCAGGATACAGTGAAGGAAGAAGAATTAATTTGTGTAGTATACTGAATGGAAATTGGGGAAATCGGTGGCAAATGATTCCTGACCACGAGCAGTATGTCCAGTAAAAATTTCGTGGCATAAGATCAAGTGTACATGGAGATCTAAATTAAATATGAGGATTGGGGGACAAGATGATAGCAGGGCATCAAAAATAGAGATCTCAAGATATGGTCGATGAAATTAGAGCAACTAGAGAGCTTTTGTTCCTGATACTAAGAACACCTTACAGACGAGATTAATTAGGTTTAGCTTGTGAGAATGCCTACCTTTGGGTCGATTTGTCTCCTAGGGCTTTGAACTCGTAGAACAAGGGTTAGATCGTGAGCAAGCCTTCTCCCCACGTTGTCTCCCTTCCTTTGGCCTCTCCTCCACGTCCAGCAAGCCTCAGCAACGCATTAGGGCCGGCCATGAAGGGGTTGGGGTGTATTTAAGCACCTATTGTTTCCAATTCCTAATACAACTCTAATTCCTATTAAATTCTCGAGTTTCCATATTCCTTCCAACCTTCCAAGCTTTCCACCTCCTAATTGGGTTAGGTTGGGTTGCAAATTCGTACCTAGCCAATTTGGGTAGGTTAGGAGTCCAGTTCAAACCCATATTCACTATTTTAATGATTTAATGACTCTTTTCATTTTAGGAAATATTAAAGATACGAATTTAGGGTATTTTTCTTTTATTCAACCTTTAAAAATCCCTATTTTAGCTTAATAACTTTTATATGATCCATTTAGTGTAACGCCCCGACGCGGAATATCAGAGTGGAATTACAGTTATTAAATAGTACAGAGCGATAGATAAATGTCAAACCATTGCACAATTAGAATAATACCAAATGAAATCCAACTTCATTAATGATTCATCGAATAACTATTACATCCATTGATCAGAGCCAAACTAGGGACCAAAGTACTTTATTCAAATCCAAACTATTACATAATAGATAACTACTGACTGACTCATAACTAAACTAACTACTACTAGGCAGTGATTACTAGAACAGGTCACTCTTGAGCATCCTCCTCAGTCCCTTCCTCGTGAGTGTGGTAATCGTCATCCGACTCACCTGAACACATGAATTAAAACACGCAGGGTGAGCGAATGCCCAGTAGGACTTAATATCTCATGAGAACAAGCATGCTTTAAATGATTAATGTCTTAAATGGCAGGGTAACTAAAGAGTATAGTCATGTAGAGCAAGTAACGATAGCAAGAGAACAATAGCACTAGTACAGGGAAAAATAGTACAACGAGAATGATAATGGAATGGCCATGTAACGAACTAGCATGTAACGATAGCACTTATATAGATAGCACTTTGATTGTCATAGATTAATTGTTATAGTATTAAATGGCACTGGATGCATGTCGTACACTTCCTTATCATGTAACCCTTATGAGGAAATGGCACTCTTCGAGAGCTCACCCCAAGATCAGATCGGGCCCTATTGCACTGGCATATAGTATTGTTTATTATTTTAGACAATTAATGTAAATGGCCAAATAGAGTACTAAGAATAGATGAGAGTAATAGACGAATAGATGAGAGTATAGAGTGAACGTGAACAGATGAGAGTAATGAGATAGTAAATGGCATATGGGTACAATCGTAAAATAACGTTAAGCATCCATAGTAACAGTTGCACGGCACCAGGTCGGGTACCGGCAGTCAGGTAGAAGTCACATCCGCCCACTATCTGTGTCATGAACACAGGCCAGATGGTCTGGCGTGATCACAAGTAAGAAGGATACACACTAAGGCCATGGATCGTGCTGATCCCTAAGGGTAACGGGTGTTAAGGGTACAACCAGCTCGTCGACTAAGGATATGCGCCAAAGCCAAGAAGACTTATGGAGGCCTTGACAAGGAGTCCCTGGCCCAGTCGAGAGTATTCCCGATGGAGAGGTGGTCCATGTCAAGAGAGTGTCTAGAAACTACGGTCTGTCGTGCCTCGAATGCTCGAAGGCCGAGGGAAACGATCACAGTATTCAAATCACCCGATTAAAACGAAGACAAGTGTAAATAATTAAATAGGGGAATTTAGTAATTAATTTCACTTAATTACCAAATACATTATTGAGTAATTAAATAAGGTTTAATGGTAAACATGAATGTTAGGTGTGTGCAAGTGTAAGGAATCAAGAGAACATGTATGATTGTGCACATAGCTTTTAAATTAATAGATTTCATGTAATTATTATCCCTTAATAATTATCATATCGAAATTGTTCATAAAAATGTTTAATTAAGACTAGGCAGGGTTGAATTGACATGATTAGCAGGGGTATAAGTGAAATTTCATGTTCTGGCCGCTATACTGCTGTCGCGACATGGGTAGCTGGCGCGTTCAGGTCACGACGCATGGCCCGGTCACGTTCTGCTGAACTGGCCACTAGGGTCGAACCCGGCCAGGTCGCGACATGTCGACCCGTCGTGTTCATAATGCGACGGACCCCCGTGTCACGACCCCCCTCTGAGATCGCGACGGATCGGGCCGTCGCGACTCCAGAAGGTGGCCCGAGGCTAGAAAAGGACTTTTCCCCTTTTTCCAGGTGGAATCCCTTCCTCCATACAAGATACCAGTCACTTCAAAAACCCGAATAAAATCACAGGGACATCCAAAAATCACGAGATCAATTTTAGATGAAACTAGACATGGAGATCTAACAATGGGCATGTTTAATTAGAAAACAAATACATGTAAGACGTGCTTTGAATAGGTTGATCTTCGGTAACCTAAACATGCACAGTCATGATTCAACGAATTAATTGGCAATGGTCACATCATAAAAATTGGGGCAAGTAGGGGCGTTTGAAAGCTAAGATCATGTAGTATTTATGAGAATAATAACATGGCATGAGATCGAGTACAAGCATGGATTGAAGACAAACTTTAGGGTTCGTGTACAAGATGATGATAGAGTTTCAAATAATTAATTCATCCTCATGGAAGAACAAAATAGAGCGAAACCGGAGATCTTTCAAAGAGGATCATGCGGGCTACCTAGGGTTAAAATTTCACAATTTGTGATTGAGAGATTGCCTACCTTTCGTAGTTGTAATGAAGACCTAGGGTTTAGACGAAGGAGGTGACGAAAATCCCTTGCTCCAAGCTTCCTCCTCTCCTTGCTCTTCGTCCTCAGCTCCTCTACTCGTCCTTCAAAACTCCAATAGTCGTTCTATGGTGTTGATAGGGCCGAATTGGGTGTTTTGTATGTTTAAAGAGTCCAAACAACTTAAAACTCTTCTCTCTTCTTCCAACTCCAAAAATCCCTATTTATCTCCATTATTTCTAGCATTTATCCACCTAATAGGGTAAGGAAGAGGCCTAATTTCGTGGCCAAGGGGTTAGGATAGGATGAGGACTCCTATTTAGGATAATTACCATCCATTTAGGCATTATCTCTTCCTCATTTAATTTATTAATATTTAACTCTGAATTTAGGCTAAATTACCTCCTAACCCATGATGGGCTCTTCACAATTGGGCCCATTTTTTCATGCTTGGGCCATTTATACAAACCATTTCTATTTTTGTTTATTGGGTAGTGGTTTAATTCCCTTTTATTTCAATTATTCTCTCTTTATTCTAAACTAACTCTATTTATCACATTTATTAATTAAAATTTTATTTTATTTGAGATTTTAAAAATCAAGGTTGCTACATCCTCCCCCTCTTAAAAAGAATTTGGTCTCCAAATTCATATGATCATAAGGGGAAGGGTGACTTACTGAATAATTTCGGATAATTTCGGCGCATGGCGGCTTCGGGTTCCCACGTGGCTTCTTCGACTTCATGATTTCTCCATAGTATCTTGACCACGGATATAGATCGATTCCGAAGTTGTTGCATCTTCTTGTCTAATATCTTCACCGGCCTTTCTTCATAGGTCATGTCTTTGTTCAAAATAATATCATCATAGCTGATTACGTATGATGGATCATACATGTACTTCCTCAGTATTGACACATGAAAGACATTGTGTACTGTAGAAAACTGAGGAGGTAGTGCCAAACGATACGCCACCTCACCAACTCTATCCAATACCTCAAATGGACCTATGAATCTTGGTCTTAACTTGCCTTTCATCCCAAACTTTTGAAATCCTCGGGTCGGGGATACCTTCAGCATCACATGGTCTCCTACTCCGAATTCTAAGTCCCTTCTTCTTTTATCAGCATAGCTCTTCTACCTGGACTGAGCTATCTTAATTCTGTCTCGGATAATCTATATATCCCTGCTTGTGTTTTGCACCATGTCTGGTCCCAACCATTGCTGCTCACCTACCTCATTCCATCACACTGGAGATCTACAACTTCTGCCGTACAGTGCTTCAAATGGTGCCATCTTAATGCTGGCCTGATAACTGTTGTTGCAGGAGAATTCTATCAATGACAATTGCTCATTCCAATAACCCTCAAAGTCTATGGTGCAGGCACGTAGCATATCCTCCACGATCTGATTTGTTCTTTCTGTCTATCCATCCGTCTGTGGGTGGAAAGCAGTGCTAAAGTTGAGTTTAGTGCCTAAGGCAGTCTGAAGTCCCTTCCAAAACCTAGATGTGAATCTAGGGCACGATCTGAAACAGTGGACACGGGGACTCCATGTAGTCTTACTATCTCCTTTACATATAATGCTGCTAATACATCAACACTCCAGGTACTCTTAATTGCAAGGAAATGTGCGGACTTAGTCAAACAGTCCACAATGACCCAAATAGCATCAAGTCCACCACGAGTTTGAGGTAAACCCATGATGAAATCCATGCCTATACTCCCCCACTTCCATTCAGGTATGTCCAGGGGTCTGAGTACACCCGCAGGACGACGGTGTTCAGCTTTTACCTATTGACATGTGAGGCAGTGCGCGGCATGCTCAGCCACCTCACGCTTCATGTTTGGCCACCAAAACGACCTTTTCATGTCTTGGTACATCTTGGTTTCTCTTGGGTGTATTTAGTCTTGTGGGCTTCATCCATCAATTTCCTCTTCAGCTCTTCATTATCAGGCACACACGTCCTGGCTTGGAATAATATTCTCCCATCTTCAGTGACAGAGAAATCAGGCCTGTCAGCTATGGTCTCCCTAACTTGGACCAAGAATGGGTCATTAGCCTGCTGCTCTCTGATCTCGTCAAAGATGTCGGGTTGAGCTCTAAGATTAGCAACTATCATCTTATCACTTCTCTGCTCAATGTTCAGATCCAGACTGGGAAATTGCTCTAACAATTGCATCTCGCCCATGACTAGACAAGATAAAGAAGCTACTGGCTTCCTACTAAGTGCATCAGCTACTGCATGACCTTTGCCTGGGTGATATTGAATGTTGAAATCAAAATCCTTCAAGTACTCCAGCCATCTCCTTTCTCTCATATTAAGTTCTTTTTGGGAAAATAAGTACTTCAGACTCTTGTGGTCGGAGTAGACAATAAATTGCTCACCATAAAGATAATGCCTCCATATCTTGAGTGCAAATACCATAGCAGTTAATTCTAAGTCATGGACAGGATAATTGACTTCATGAGGCTTCAATTGTCTTGATGAATAAGCTATGACCTTCTCGTTGTGCATCAACATGCAGCCTAGACCGATTCCAGATGCATCAGTGTAGACTGAGAATCCTTCCCCCTCGACTGGATATGCAAGGATAAGTGCAGATGTCAAGCATTGCTTCAATGTCTGAAATCTCTTCTCACATTCCTTACTCCAGACATAGGGGTTCTCTTTTCGCGTAAGACGAGTAAGAGGTACAGCTATCTTGGAGAAGTCTTTTATGAACCGTCTGTAATAACCAGCCAGTCCAAGAATGCTTCTGATCTCAGTGATGTTGGTCGGTCTCTCTCAGTTTAAGACAACTTCTACTTTGGAAGGATCGACAGCGATACCATCCTTCGATATGACCTGGCCTAGGAATGACACCTCCTCGAGCCAGAATTCACACTTGCTCAATTTGGCGTAGAGCTTGTTGTCCCTCAATCGTCTGTAATCGATGCATAATCTCAATGATCCGTCCTTCTTCTTGTCGAACAATACTGGTGCTCCCCAAGGAGAAGTACTTGGTCTGATAAATCCTTTTTCCAACAGTTCCATCAATTGTTCCTTCAATTCTTTCAATTCATTCGAGGACATTCTGTAGGGTTGGCGTGACACCGGTGCAGCTCCAGGTGTTAGATCAATTGAGAAATTTACATCTCTCTCTGGTGGAATGCCTGGCAGTTCATCAGGGAACACTTCGGGGTATTCTTGCACTATATGTATGTCTGATATCTTGGATGCTTTCTTTTCAACCACAATTGCGGCAAGAAATGCCACACAACCCTTTCTTATCATGTTATGTGCTTTTATAGCAGAGACAAGATACAAGTGCCTCTTGTGTCTATGGCCTGTGAAGGTTAATTTAGAAAATTCATTAAAGGAGATCTTCCCTCTTCTACAATCCACGATAGCCCCATACGTGGACAGTCAATCAGCTCCCAGAATAACATTATAGCCCTCCATGGGCATATAGATCAAGTCAGCTCTCAGATTGAGATCACAAATCTTAACATCAGCTAATGGAAAGTATTTATTTAATTGAGCCTTTTCTCCCAATGGTGTAGTGATAGGTAATTCAAATTCCATAGATGTAGGTTTTTCTTTTAATGTATCAGCAAATGCTTGTGATATAAACGAGTGTGTTGCACCAGTGTCAAACAAAACAAATGCTGATTAAGAAAAGACTGGTAGAGTACCTTCGATGACTCCACCCTCCTCGGTGGTTTCTACCTCTAGCAGGGCCTGCAGTCGGCCAGGCTTCTTCTGTCCCACATGATGCTTCTTGTTTTCTTTGAGCAGGGGGCATTCGGGAATACGATGATCTCTACTCCCACAGCATAGGCATGCGCCTACCTTCCTCCAGCACTCCTCTACAGTGTGACCCAGCTTGTCACAGTGCTTGCATCTTGGCTTGTTTGTGGTAGTGGGGGCAAAAACTTTGGGCTTCCGCTCCTGGCTTGGCCCTTCAGTGATACTTAACGGCATTTTCTTGCCGTTAGTGGGCTTGCTCGGTGCTCCTGAGATCTGTTCCTTCTTTACCATTCTGCCTTTGATGCGCTTGGTAAGGTTGGTCGCATCCTCTAGCAATTGGGCTTTCCTGACCATCTCTGGATACGTCTGAATGTCCAAAGGTGCCACTTGTGTGATATATGTAGGCCTAAGCCCATTAAGAAAGTGCTTGGCCTTCATTTTTTCCGTGTCGACCAGATGATTGGCATATCGTGCCAACCGGGAGAACTGAGCCTCATACTCAGCAACTGTGAGGTTTCTCTGCTTCAATGCAGCAAATTCAGAGGCTTTTCTTTCTGGAACCCTCTCAGAAAAGTACTTGGAGTTAAAATGTTCCTTGAATTCCTCCCATGTAAACTGTGCATCTGCTCTTGTCGCCTCGACGGACTCCCACCACGCATGGGCGTCCCTCTCAAGCTGGAATGTCGCTAATAGTAATTTGTCTCCATCCGTGCATTGCATAACGCAGAAGATACGCTCAATCTCCTTGAGCCCGTTCTCCGCTTCATCGGGATCCGTAGTCCCACTGAATCGAGGCGGATTCAGATTGTGAAAATTCCTGTGTATTTCTCCGCCTCCTCGGTTATTGTTATTATTCGCTCCAGCAGCTTGAAGTAAAGCCTGGGTAAGCTGCTAGATGGTCTGCTACATATCACGGAGTTGTGCACGCTCTACTGTCATTGCTAAGTGTTTAAGTTCCTTCAAAAGAGAATTTGAATGTAAGATATTGAGTTTGCACTACGTTTGTGCGTGTGTAAGTTTATTTTATCTTATTACCCTTGGTTCTACCCATCTCACATAGGTACGGAATTTAGATGCTAAGTCAAGGCAGGTCAAACCTAGATCATCCTATACTTAAGAATAACCTAGGCTCTAATACCACAAAATTGTAACGCCTCGACGCGGAATATCGGAGCGTAATTGCAATTATTAAATAGTACGAAGCGATAGATAAATGTCAAACCATTGCACAATTGGAATAATACCAAATGAGATCCAACTTCATTAATGATTCATCGAATAACTATTACATCCATTGATCAGAGCCAAACTAGGGCCCAAAGTAATTTACTCAAATCCAAACTATTACATAATAGCTAACTACTGACTGACTCATAACTAAACTAACGACTACTAAGCAGTGATTGCTAGAACGGGTCACTCTTGAGCGTCCTCCTCCGTCCCTTCCTCGTGAGTGTGGTAATCGCCATCCGACTCACCTGAACACATGAATTAAAACACGCAGGGTGAGCGAATAACACCCAGTAGGACTTAATATCTCATGAGAACAAGCATGCTTTAAATGATTAATGTCTTAAATGGTAGGGTAACTAAAGAGTATAGTCATATAGAGCAAGTAATGATAGCAAGAGAACAATAGCATTGGTACAGGGAAAAATAGTACAACGAGAATGATAATGGAATGGCCATGTAACGAACTAGCATGTAACGATAGCACTTATATAGATAGCACTTTGATTGTCATAGATTAATTGTTATAGTATTAAATAGCACTGGATGCATGCCGTACACATCCTGATCATGTAACCCTCATGAGGAAATGGCACTCTTCGGGAGCTCTCCCCAGGACCAGATCGGGCCCGATTGCACTGTCATATAGTATTGTTTGTTATTTTAGACAATCAATGTAAATGGCCAAATAGAGTACCAAGAATAGATGAGAGTAATAGACGAATAGATGAGAGTATAGAGTGAACGTGAACAGATGAGAGTAACGAGATAGTAAATGATATAGGGGTACAATTGTAAACAACGTTAAGCATCAATAGTAACAGTTGCACAGCACCAGGTCGGGTACCGGCAGTTAGGTAGAAGTCACATCTACCCACTAGCCGTGTCATGAACATAGGCCAGATGGTCCAGCGTGATCACATGGTAAGAAGGATACACACTAAGGCCATGGATCGTGCTGATCCCTAAGGGTAACGGGTGTTAAGGGTACAACCAGCTCGTCCGCTAAGGACGTGTGCCAAAGCCAAGAAGACTTACGGAGGCCTTGACAAGGAGTCCCTGGCCAAGTCGAGAGTATTCCCGATGGAGAGGTGGTCCATGTCAAGAGAGTGTGTAGAAACTAGGGTCCGTTGTGCCTCGAGTGCTCGAAGGCCGAGGGAAACGATCACGATATTCAAATCACGCAATTAAAATGAAGACAAATGTAAATAATTAAATAGGGGAATTTAGTAATTAATTTCACTTAATTACCAGATATATTATTGACTAATTAAATAAGGTTTAATTAAAAACATGAATGTTAGGTGTGTGCAAGTGTAAGGAATCAAGAGAACATGTATGATTGTGCACATAGCTTTTAAATTAATAGATTTCATGTAATTATTATCCCTTAATAATTATCATATCGAAATTGTTCAGAACAATGTTTAATTAAGACTAGATAGGGTTGAATTGACATGATTAGCAGGGGTATAAGTGAAATTTCAGGTTCTGGCCGCTATATTGCTGTTGCGACATGGGTAGCTGGCGCGTTCAGGTCGCGACGCAAGGCCCGGTCGCGTTCTACTGAACCGGCCACTAGGGTCGAACCCGGCCAGGTCGCGACATGTCGACCCGCCGCATTCAGAACGCGACAAACCCCCGTGTCATGACCCCCTCTAAGATCGCGACTGGTCGGGCCGTCACGACTCCAGAAGGTGGCCCGAGCCTAGAAAAGGAGTTTTCCCATTTTTCCAAGTGGAATCCCTTCCTCCATACAAGATACTAGTCACTGCAAAAATCTGAATAAAATCACAGGGACATCCAAAAATCACGAGATCATTTTTAAATGAAATTAGACATGAAGATCTCACAATGGGCATGTTTATTTAGAAAACAAATACTTGTAAGGCATGCTTTGAATAGGTTGATCTTCAGTAACCTAAACATGCACAGTCATGATTCAATGAATTAATTGGCAATGGTCACATCATAAAAATTGGGGCAAATAGGGGCGTGTGAAAGCTAAGATCATGTAGTATTTATGAGAATAATAACATGGCATGAGATCAAGTACAAGCATGGATTGAAGACAAACTTTAGGGTTTGGGTACAAGATGATGACAGAGATTCAAACAATTAGTTCACCCTCATGGAAGAACGAAATAGAGCAAAACCAAAGGATTTTCAAAGAGGATCATGCGGGCTACCTAGTGTTAAAAGTTTACGATTTGTGCTTGAGAGATTGCCTACCTTTCGTAGCTGTAATGAAGACCTTAGGTTTAGACGAAGGAGGTGACGAAAATCCCTTGCTCCAAGCTTCCTCCTCTCCTTGCTCTTCATCCTCAACTCCTCTCCTCGTCCTCCAAAGCTCCAATAGTCATTCTATGGGGCTGATAGGGCCGAATTGGGGTGTTTTGTATGTTTAAAGACCCCAAACAACTTAAAACTCTTCTCTCTTCTTCCAACTCCGAAAATCCCTATTTATCTCTATTATTTCTAGCATTTATCCACCTAATAGGATAAGGAAGAGGCCTAATTTCGTGGCCAAGGGGTTAGGATGGGATGAGGACTCCTATTTAGGATAATTACCATCTATTTAGGCATTATCTCTTCCTTATTTAATTTATTAATATTTAACTCTGAATTTAGGCTAAATTATTTCCCAACCCATGATGGGCTCTTCACAATTGGGCCCATTCTTTCATGCTTGGTCCATTTATACAACCCATTTCTATTTTTGTTTATTGGGTAGTGGTTTAATTCCCTTTTTTTCAATTATTCTCTCTTTATTCTAAATTAACTCTATTTATCACATTTATTAATTAAAATTTTATTTTATTTGAGATTTTAAAAATCAAGGTTGCTACATTTAGCAAAGCCCATTACTTCTTTTTGTTTAATGGGTCTTAATTAATTCCTTTTTCTTTAATTTTTTTCCAATTTATTTATTTATTAAAATATCAGATTGCTACATACACTGTAAAAATTGGGCATGTTTATGCCTACTAGGGGCTGGCAGATCATGTTAAAAATGGGGTACTAGCCATGCAAAGGGCTAGGGGCATTCTTTCAAGGCATGACCAAGTTGATAAGTGACAAGAAACTATTTCCCAAAGGAGGTTTGGGCTATAAGTCGGATAAACATAACTAGCTTATGAAGATGGACAGGCAGCCTCTCACATAGTCATTGTATTGTCATTTCCAAATAGGGCTTATTCAGCCAGGCGAAGAGTAGACCACTGTCATCACATCTAAACTATTAAGCCATGATGTGCACGCCCATCAGTTTGCACGTCACATAGCTCCCCTGGCTACTTACAAGGCTCTTGAATCCCCTATGAAGATGAGAAAAATGGGTGACCCAGAGTGTGAATGGTACTGTTGGTTCAACATGAATGACATCACCATATCTCTAAGTCGATTGTTCATGCCAACGGTGTTGAGCAACTACTCCTAAGAAACTAATTTAAAATTTTAAATTATTGTAACATTGTTTTTGTTATGACAAAACATTTTAAATAACTCTTTACAAATTAAAATACACTAATACATATGCCACAAAAAATAGTTTGGACAAACTCTATCTTGAAAATTTTCTAAGTCCACTAAGTCCAGACTACTACACTGTATCCGACTGTCAACTCCGACTTCATACAGTCGAATACTTTAGAATTCTAACTCCTCTGAATCCAACTCTATATAGTCAAATACTTCATTCTGGACTTCAATTCTCAGAAATCGAATTCTTCTGTATCCGACTTCTAAAGTAGAATTCTCTGTCTTGTTTCTGTCTAACTCCATGAAAGTCGAATTATGATTCATTTCTATCCGACTTTCAAAGTCGAATGATATAATCCTAACACAACTTCTGATGAAGTCGAATTAGTCTATTCTCATGATTCTGTCTCCGACTCCTAGATTCGAAGTACACTCTCTTTTAAATCCGACTTCACTGACAAGTCCTGTACTTGTAATTTTTCTGTGCATATAATATTTTATCAACTTATGAAAAGTTGATTGCATATCATCTTATCTTCTTAATATGATTTCTGTCAGAACTTACATTGACTAAATATTTTCTCAGTCTATCAGATTATCATTATTTAAATATTTTTTCTGATAAGATGAGACATATTATACTTAAAATATTCATCTAGAATTGTTTATGATTATATTTTAAATATTTATTCAAATTGATCTCTTGTTTCATGACAGTAGTCTAGATTTTCTACATTGCAGAAGATATGTTGCATTTATTATTTTCAGACGCATGGCATCTGACAGAAGCTCACCTACCACTGTCAGAACCTGTCCATATCTTCTGTTGCAAACTATCTGTCCATCCATTATTGGTCTGAAAAGCTATATGTCTGAGGTTTCTATACTTTTTTATTTTTATATGACTTACCTACCTCAAAAAGTATGGAGGTACCCTATCTTTTTGTCATGTCTTTGCTGCAGGATATTTATTAGACATGTTTTCAGCATGGGCTTTCTCAGAGTAATTAATTGGAAGTTGACCCCTTAGCTGTGAAGCTGCAAGCCTCGTCTAAAGACATTGGAAAGAGACAATGACAGGAGAACTTATGGACAACAACAACCTCAACCAGCATCCAAAGGGTCAATGTCTCTCCTCAAATGGCCAGATCCCCAAAACCATTTTCAAACGGCTACATTCTTCTGAGGAATATAAAAGAAGCCGAAGTTTCAATGGACCAACACAACAGATAACTCTTACAATTTTCAGAGACTAGCTAGCAACTCCTTCAACTCTCAACTGTCTTCTGCTAGCAAAAAGAGATGTCCACAAGCCTTCTTCCAAGCTACAAGATTGAGAGCTCCACATTTAGAAAACTCTCCAAGCTCTCCCATTCTCACATAAGTCTTGTTTTTGGGTGGAAATTGTAATTAGAAATCGTTTAGTCCACCCTGCTTGTTCAAAAAAGATTTTAGTTGCAACTCTTATCTTTTTATACTTTCTGAATTAGGTGTGTTTGCTCATTCTTGAGACAAACACACAAGTGTTTTTACATCTCTTTCTGTGTAATTCCTGCAGGAGGATTGTTCCTGCATTTCCCCTCTTGTGTAGGGAAGGCCTTGTGAAAGGCAGTATTTGTACCCCTGTTGAGGGAAGAGTTGCTTTGGAGCAAGTGGGCTTGTAATTCCTCTCAAGGGTGAGAGAAGGCCAAGTTCTCTTGGCAGTTAGCGAAATCTCAAGTGGTTGGCTTGAGGACTGGACATAGGACTTCCATGTGGGAAGGGCCAAACCAGGATAAAACTCTTTGTGCAATTTGTGTGATTATTTCCGCCAATTTACACTTGAATCACACACCACACTAAAATCTAACAGATTTGTTTAGTGCTATTTAGTTTCAGATAAAAATTTTAAAAGCACAAGAAGTCCTATTCACCCCCCTCTAGGACATCATTAGTGCCATCTCGGTCCAACAAATGGACCCTAAGTGGCCACCCCTCATACATGATCTGCTAGAGAAGCCCACGACTATCATGCGCAAAAGATAGTTAATAAGTGATGAGGCCAATGAAGCTGAGCCAGACATACCCTTTGAAAAAGAGTTCACAGTTGATAGGCTTTGGGTAGGCCTATTCTACCTTGATATCTCCCCATCATGATTCTTGGCCAACGCATGGACCAACATCCTTGCTCTAAGCATTCCCAGGGCACCCACACCTTTTTTTTTCATTTCTCACTCCATACTCGAGCATACTCTCACCATCCAAGCTGCTGACGTTACCGCCACCCTCCAATTAACTGGGCATATGCCCACAGTCCCACTTTCTACTCTCCAAGCAAATGGGCATATTCCCACACTCCCTCTTTTCCAATCAGTTGGGCATACGCTCATTCCCCCTCTGTTAAATCCCCAATCAACTGAGCAATCGATCATTCCTCTTCTTTCTAATCTGTTAGTTTTTGATCTCCCTTCATCCGAGCATATACTCGCCCACCAATCCTCCAACTCCTCAATTTCTCCTATTCTTGCTTTAAATGAAAACACAAATAAAAATCAACATAATTCCAAGATTAAAAAAAAATGCCAAATTGGCAACTCCTGTTCAAACTGTCTCCATTGAGGAGACATCCTATCTTGCTATTGAGTGTGCTCCAGTCTACAGGCACTCCTTCCCAGTCCTCTGATCGACCTCCTCTTCTCTCCCTCCATAGAGGGACCTCCCCCCTCTTCCTCTTCTTCTTCCGTTCTTTCTCCTCCTCCTATAGGATTAGGGCAGTCGAGCCATAGTGTAGGAAAAGTTAGAAAAGGTCTAGAGGTGGTACCTAAGAGAAAGTGCAAGGGAAAGCAAATTACCCATAGATTCCTAATTGATCTATCTTGCTGATGCAGGGCATGCTTGAAGGTTCCAGAGTTTCTAGAAAATCCCCTGCTGTTGCTAGATGTTGTATGTAAGGAGGTGTGCTTTATTGATGATGGGTATGGGGTATATGAGATCATGGATGATAAGGACCTAATAGATGAAGGGGATGAAGAATTTGAGGATGAGGCTAACACGTTTGCAAGTGGAATCAGAAGATTTGACGAGCCGTCAACTGCCATAGAAGAAACTACCAATGAAATCAATCTGGGAACTGAAGAAAGCCCTAGGACCGTCCTCATCAGTAGTAACTTGTCATCGTCTAAAAAGGAGGCAATTATTGAGGTCATCAGAGAATATAACGACACATTCGCATGGAGCTATGAGGATATGCGGGGAATGGACCTTACACTTGTTGAACGTCGTCTTACCCTTAAGCCAGAGTCCATCACGGTCAAGCAATGGTTAAGGCGTTTCCACCCTCAGATGGCTTTGAAAATTAAAGAGGAGGTCGACAAGCTCCACGAAGCTAGGTTTATTAGAGTTGTCTTATTTCCTAATTAGGTGGTAAGCATTGTCCTGGTCATGAGGAAAGATGGAAAAGTCATGATTTGTATTGACTTTCGGGACCTTAACCGTGCATGTCCTAAATATGATTTCCTCTTGCCTCAAATTGATGTGCTAATTGATAATACGGATGGCTATGAAAATCTTTCTTTCATGGATGGCTTCTCAGTGTATAATCAGATTAAATTGGCTGAAGAGGAATAGGAGAAAACCTCATTTACCATAACTTGGGGAACCTATTGCTACATGGTCATGCCTTTTAGGCTCAAGAATGCTGGAGCCACCTACCAGAGGGCAATGATGACAATCATCCATTGCATGATTCACATTTTGATCAAGGTGTATGTGGATGACTTGGTAGTTAGGTCAAGAACAATGATTGAACATCCTGGGGTTCTAGCTAAAGTGTTGCAAAGGTCAAGAAAATATAATTTGAAAATGCCCTAAGAAGTGCATGGTTGGTGTGTCATCAGGCAAGCTTTTAGGTTTTATCATGAGCAAGAGGGGTATTGAGATCGATCCCAATAAGGAGAAGGCGATTAGGGAAATGCCATCTCCTAGGAATTTGAAGGAAGTTTGAGATTTAATCGTGAGGTTACAATTTATTCGTCGATTTGTCTCCCAGCATTCACAAAGGTGTAGGCCCTTCTACGACCTCACAAAGTCGGGAGTCAAATTCCAATGGGATGCTAAGTGTCAGGCTGCCTTTGACGGACTAAAAGACTATCTAGCTAATTCTTGTGCCCTGAGGCCGCCGACCTCAAAAAAACCTTTAATTCTCTATATATCTATCCTGGAAGACTCTGTAGGAGCTGTCCTTATACAAGTGGATGAATAAGGGAAATAAAGTGTAGTTTACTACTTGTCTAAGCTTCTCAACCCCTACAAGCAGAGGTACACAGCCATGGAGAAGACTTGTGCCGCTCTAGCCTGGGTAGTGCAGAAACTGAAGCACTACTTTCTTGCTCATGAAGTCCATCTCATAGCCCATATGAATCCTTCAAGTTCCTTCTTGAAAAATATGTCATCACTGATAGGTTAGAATGTTGGCAAAGATTTCTCTCTCAGTTTGATATCATCTACATTCAGAAAAAATCAATCAAAGATTATGCCATAGTAGAACATCTCGCTCATCACCCTATCCCTCAGTTTGATCCTATCCATTCAAAGTTTCTAGATGATGAATTAATGTCCATTAGTCAACTTGATCCTATGTGGATGTTACATTTTAATGGAGCTTTGAATTCACACAGTAAGGATATCGGGATTGTTCTCCTATCACATGAAGGGGTCACCAAATATCCTTAGTGCTCACCAAATATCACACATGGGATCTAAAACTCAAACCTTAGAAAGAACTGGCTTCAGTTTATGCCCAACTATTCTCTAAGCTTAGTTTTGTCAATGTTCCCCGTAACCAAAATATTCTGGCTAATGCTCTTGCCTCTCTCGCCTCTGTTGGGTTTGAGTGCATGAACATTCATAATCATATATGTTTTTGATGATGACATAAAGATTGTGCATACACCATATTGACTACATGATATCTAAATTGATGGTTTGTTTCTTGTAAGAGTTTACATGATAAAAGGCAGTGCACAAATATCTACAAGAGTTGTCGACAAACATAGCTTTGCTTGTTGACAACTTTAAGAAACCTTCAGTAAAAAGCTTATGGATGGATGACTTCAAGCAGTAGTTGTTGGCAACCTCCTTGCGTCTGTCAACAACCAGTGACAACCATCAACAACAAGTTTCTGGAAGATCAGTTCAAGCAGCAGCTGTCAACAGCACCCTTGCATCTGTCGACAACCACTGATGGCCTTTAGCAATGAGCTTCTGGAAAAATCAAAGTAAGTAGTAGCTGTCAACAACCAGGATGTGTCTATCGACAACCCAGCCTAAGCTTCAAGGATCCAGTTCTGGATAGTAGACTTGCGGCAGTAGTTGTCGACAACCACACTGCGTCTATCGACAACCGCCGATTAAGTTTCACCAAGTGAGCAAACATGTGCTCTTTATTAGGGCATCATTTTCTCATACATACGAATCCCAATGTTCATATGAGACAAGGACACACCTATATAAAGACTCCTTAGCCTCTTTTTTGGACAAAGGAGCCTCCATACCATTTCCAAAGCTTAGAAGCAACTAGAGGAAGGCTCCCCAGTGCTCTGCTCAAAGCTCCAAGGTCCAACAATCAAGAGATCCATCTCAGGAGATCAAATTGGAGCAAATTTGTCATCAAAGCTCAAGCATCCACACCAGTTCATCTGCAATTCAAAGTCAGAGGAGGATCTGGACGAAGAACCTGAAGAATTCTACTCTTTCATATGTTCCTTCCACACTCTGAATTCTTCATTTGCATTTCATTTCTTCAAATCAAGTGTGTGATGTTGAATTGAGCAATTCTTATGCTCAATTCACGTGTGTGTGGTTTGATCTGAGGTCTTGATCATCTCAGATCGTGTGTGAGTGTGATTGTATGTGTTGAAGTTGTTGATAAGTAGTTTGGCGTGTGTGTGTGGCCGGTGGATGTAGCATACACAAGTTGTGTAATCCGAACCACCTTAAATCATCGTGTTCTGTGGTTTGTTCTTTGCTCCATCATTAGATGCTTGACAGGCACGATTGATTGGCTTCATCTCTTTCACATTGCTAATCCTTAGTTCATACTCTACACACACAATTACACCTGATTTCAATCTGTGATCTCACTAGATCTCCACATTCCTTTTGATCTCGAATTTAAGTGCTCTTTAATTTTAAATTGGTGGTAATCTATTCAACCCCCCTTCTAGATTCTCTTTAGGACTAATTCCGCACACTCTTTAATTGGTATCCGAGCGGGTTTCTCCAATTTCATAGTTTAATTTGCTTGATCTAACGATCGGGAGAGATTCTGCATGATGAATACTAGCAAGAGATTTTTAGCTAAAGGACACTCAGTGTCTAGGCCTCCTTTCTTTGATGGAGCTGACTATACCTACTGGAAAAATTGTATGTAGGTATTTCTGAGAGCTCAAGACTATGAACTATGGAATATCGTGAGCAAAGGTGCCTATGAGCTCCGTAATGATGAGGATACTTGGACAAGGGAGCAGATTCGAAGGGCAACTCTGAATTGGAGTGCCATGAACATGATGTAGTGTGCTGTGCATCCAAAGGAATATTTGAAAGTGACCACATGCTCATCTGCAAAGGAGATGTGGGACAAACTGAAACTCATCTATGAAGGTACGTCTGAGGTAAGAGAAACCAAAGCTAGCATGCTTGTTTATGAATATGAAATGTTTAAAATGAACAAAGAAGAAACAATCTTAGACATGTTTGCTCAATTCATGATAATTATCAACAGTTTGAAAAGTATTAAGAAAGAGTACAGTGAAAGTGACTTAGTGAGGAAGATACTTCGGTCTCTTCTATCTTCTTAGCACACTAAGGCCATGTCATTGAAGACTCTAAAGATTTCTCAACAATGCAATTAGATGAGTTAATAGGTTCTTCAATGACCTACGAAATCAACTTGAAAAGAAAAGAATCAGAGGTCATCCAAAAAAAATCAATTGCATTAAAAGCTTCAGGCAAAGCCTCATCTAGTTCCAAAAATGAAGTTGAAAAGGAAGAGAATGATACGTCAAGTGACAGTGATAATGATGAGATGACCATGTTGACTAGACAATTTAGAAAATTCTTCAAATTTAGATAGAAGGGACAACGTAACTTCAAAACTCCTCCTAAAAGAGATTTCACAAACAAATTTGATTCAAACAAAAAGAATGACATGGTTGTTTGCTATGAATGTAAAAAACAAGGGCATATGAGAGGTGAATGCCCAAAGCTCAGGAAGAAGCTAATAAAGAAAAATTTTGCATACAAAAAGCCCACAGCCATGATGGCTACATGGAGCGATGAAGATGGAGATGAACGTGATCAAGAGGAATCTGATGATGAGGATGAAGATATCAAGTGCTTAATGGCAAGAAGTGATGACTCCAATAAGGTAAACTCCTCTTTTGAAAGTTATACTGTTGAAGAATGGGAAGAAGCTTACACTATGCTATTTGAAAATTTTTGTGAATATCGATCCGAAAATAAAGCTTTGAAAAAGAAAATCAATAACCTTGTACATAACTTAAATGTTGATGAACAAGTTGAATTTTTGAACAGGGAAGTAAATTTATTAAAAAGTGAAAAAGAAAATTCCATGCTGAAATAGACTGGATGAAGAAAAAACTTCAAGAAAATGAAAAAGAAAAACAAGCACTAAATGAATCTTTTGAAAAAGTTCAAAATGAGAATCAAAAGATTTAGAAGAAAATGGAAGAAGCTCAAAAGGAATTGAAAGACAAAAATGAAACTTTGTCAAGATTTGTTAAGGGCAAAGAAAACCTTGATGTTGTACTAGGAGTAAAAACAAACACAACCAAACATGGACTAAGATTTCAAAGTGAAAATCAGAAAAGATTTGGACAAACATTAATCACATCATTTGTTCAACACAATTCAAATGTAAATAAGCAAGTTCATCTTGAAAACAAAGTTCTGAATGAAAATAAAAACAAGCAGAAGAACTGGACTAGTCGACAATTGAAAGTGCCTGTCGATAGGTACTCATATTAGAAGTTGAATTGTCGACAGGTATGACAGTCTGTCGACAGATCCAAACTAACAAAGCATTATAATGTACAAAAATTGCAAATCAACAGAAATCCACATGCCCAAACAATAACAAGAGAATATCAAGAAATCAAACTCCATCATGTAACTTTTGCAAAAAATTTGGTCATACTGAGTTGCATTGCTGGAATAAAATGAGCATGATAAAATGCAAACAAATGTGGATTCCAAAGCATTTACTTTCTATCATGAATAAAAGCATGGGACCCAAAGTAATTTGGGTACCAAAATTCTTCTTCTGATTTGCTTTTGCAGGAATGCCTAGCAGCCCGGAATCAAAATAAGTGGTACTTGGACAGTAGCTGCTCAAGGCACATGTCGGGAGATAAAAAGAAATTATGTTTGCTGGTTGAAAAAGATGGTGGACAAGTTGTTTTTGGAGGTAACAATAAAGGCCAGAAAATTGGCACAGGTAAGGTAGGTAAGGATGCTTCTAACTCCATTGAAAATGTGTTGCTTGTTGATGGTTTTAATCACAATTTACTAAATATTAGTCAACTATGTGATAAAGGCCACAAAATTATCTTTGACTCAGAAGCATGTCAAATAATTGAAGAATCATGAACTGTTAAATTTTCTAGAAAAAGAGTCAATAGCATTTATCTAGTTGATTTAGATGAACCCAAAAATAAAAACTTGTGTCTTGTTGCAAATAAAAAGGATCAACTCTCTTTATGGCATCGTAGGTTAGGTCATGCAAGTTTCAATATTTTGAACAAAATCATGAGATTGAAATTGGTGAAAGGACTTCCTTAAATTCACTCTAGTAAAGAATTGAGTATCTGTGATGCATCTGCACAGGGTAAACAAACTAGAAAATCTTTCAAATCCAATGCACCAATAATTACTTCAAAACCGTTTGAACTGCTGCACATGGACTTGTTTGGACCTACTAGAACACTTAGTCTCAATGGCAAATGTTTTGGTTTTGTCATTATAGATGATTTTTCTAGGTTCACTTGGGTCAAGTTTTTAACTCATAAAAATGAAACTCTGAAAAACTTTGAAGAATTCTTTAACAAAATTGAGCATGGAAACACAAATGGAATATGCTCAATTCTTACTGATCATGGGGGAGAGTTTGAGAACAACCTATTTTTTGACTTTTCCAGGAACAAAGGGATTGAACATAAATTCTCCTCTCTGAGAACTCCAGAACAAAATGGAGTAGTAGAGAGAAAGAACAAAACCTTGGTGAAAATGGCTCGCACACTTCTAGTGGAAAATCAACTTTCAAGGAACTTCTGGCAGAAGCTATGAACACATCATCCTGCATCCTAAATAGAGCCATGGTAAGACCTGTAATGAAGAAAACCCACCCCATATGAACTCCTAAAAGGTAAGAAACCAAACATTGGGTACTTTAGAGTTTTTGGTTCAAAAATTTTCATTCATAATAATGACAAAATAGATCTAGACAAATTTGAAGCAAAAAGTGGTCAAGGAGTTTTCTTAGGGTATTCTGAACATTCTAGAGCTTATAGAGTGTTTAACTCAAAGAACAAAATAGTAGAAGAAACTCCACATGTTGTCTTTGATGAACATAAAAAATCTAATGATTCAAATGCTTACAGACATGATGAAGATGAAGGAGAAATACTTGAAGAAGAAATTGATAAGAAGTTGTTGACAGAACAACCAGTTGCTGTCGACAGATCTCAAGAAGCTCATGAGCATGAACCAACAATAACAAATGCCAAGTATTCAAAAGTTCACCCACTTGAGAATGTGATTGGAAATGTGACTGATAGAGTTCAAACTAGATCACACTTTAGAAATATTGTGGAACAAGATTGTATGACCCGGCCCTCTTGGGGCCCTTAGCCTTGTCCTCTCGGTCGCGATGCACCTGGCCATCGCATTCTAATCGCGACGAGGGTGGGTGTCGCGTTCTTGTTGCGGCATCTGAAGGCATCGCGACTACTTTTCTGACTGATTTGACTGCTATCCTTTCTGTCAGAATGGCCTTGTCGGGTGTCAGGTGTGTACAACATTGATGTGACCTGGCAGGCCATCGTGTTCTAATTTTCCAATCTTCAAGGTTTGGCCGCCTTTTAGTGTCGCGCCGGGGATGGCTGCCGCGACATGGTCGCGATGCTCGGGGGCGTCGCGACATGTTTGATGTCACGTCGGCCCAACCCGTCGCATCTCAGGGCCCATCGATTCAAAATCGAGGCCAGCCCCCCCTTTCTCCTTCCCCTTTCCTTTCTTCTTCTTCTTCCCTCTTGTTCTCCCCTCCGAGCCCTTTTGCTTCTCTGGCGTTCCTTGGGTGTTTTGGGCGAGGAGGTGATGCCTTGTTCGTGTAGGCGACGTGTTTGTGGTGCTTGGAGCGAGGAGGAGGTGGCCATTCGGCGTGAAGGCCCCAATGGGTTGGCTCTACTCCTTGAGGTAGGGACCTTTGTCTCCCACTCGTCCTAGCATGCTCCCCTCCCCTTGAGATCCTTTATTTCTTCGTGGTTTTAGGGTTGTGTGGTGAGTGAGGTTTTCCTCAAGCGTAGATTTCCTTGTAATGCATGTTTGTTGGGGTTTGAGGGTGGTTTGACTTGATTGGAAGTCTTCATAGTGTTTCCCATGCTCCCCTCCCCCTATTGATGTGGTTTGTATCAGTTTTGGGGTGGTCATCGGGAGGGTTGTCTCGAGACCTCTCTCGATTGAGGTTGCGACCGGTTTGGGGGTCGCGATCATGTCGCGACCGGGGTCGCGGCAGCCTGGAGCATCGCAACATGGTCACGACAGCCGTGGGCGTCACGATAGTATCGCGATGGCCCTGGGCATCGCGACAGCATCAGAGACAGGTAAGTCTTATAAAGTTTTGTTTCTCGTGGAGTCTTCGCCGTTTTCGGTTCTTTCTGCACCCGTAGCACCAGTGCTAGTTCCTAGTATGGTCCTACACTAGTCGTTCGCCCGGTGCTCGGCACCTCACGGCCTGTCCCGTGAGAGAGGTTGTTACCGTTTGCCTAGGACCCCCATCCTCCCACGCCTTAGAGGGAGCGTTCGGGGCGACGAGCATACTCGAGTCACTGACTCTGGAGTAGAGGGTAAAATGGTGGTTAGGACAGCGGTGTCGAGTCATTTGCAGAGCTCTCTTGGTTGGTCTGGGACACCAAGGACAGTTGGAGTTCTACCCGATGCAGGCTAGCCAGTCCTTTTTCTTACTGCCTCGCTCTTTGTGGCCCCAGAACCACTTATAGAGGCCAGACGTGGGACCATATTATGGCCAGACTACGGCGGCTACTGTTGTGTACTTTGTGCTCCTGCCCCCACTCTGACGAGACGTGGAGGTTTGGACCTGGGTCGAGGATAAGATGCCAGTGGGCACACCTGACCGGTTGACTAGTGTTAGTGGTTTCCGTAGCTAGTGTCTCTTATCCGGATAGGGTTCCCCCTGTCTATGTTTCCAGCCATGTGGTGGTCACGACGTGCAGGCTCTATGGAGTTTCTGACTATGTTGTCTCTTCCGTACCGTTGTTAGTTAGTAGCTTTGCTTCCGCACTCTCCCGTGTAGAGTAGAATATATATAACTGCTGTTATTTAATTTGTTTATATACATTCCTTCTGCCTGTTAGAGCCAGTAGGAGATTGGTAGTCCCTACTGAGCTTCTGTTGTGAAGCTCACCCCTTTTTTTTCCAGGTGAGACTTCTCAACAGCGGCAGGGCGCGCGTCGGGCGGAGTAGGCGGGGCGGTAGTTGTCGTCCCCGTAGCTAGTAGTGGGTTTCCCCCCCCCCCCTCAGTTGTACTTCACCCTCAGGGTATGCCCCTAAGGGCTCTATCCTTCTCCTTTTTACTTGTACTAGTTGTGCGTGTGTTGGGACTGTACCTAGAGCGATACGTAGCTGTCTCGCTCTTCTTTCCGCGTATGTGCTTCTAGTTCAGTAGTTAACATTTATTTCCTTTACATATTCTGTTAGACTTGTGTTATAGCCCTTACAAATTTAATTTCTTTTAAATGACTCTATTGAATAATTCTTTTATGGATGATCTTATATCCAAAATGATTTGATAAGTAAGAAGATTCTTGACCTTAATATTCTGCATTGGTCTTTGACCTCAAACATTTTTTGAACTTGGTGTGTTAAACAAAAAGAGGAGAAAAGCTACCTATTTCTTCAAATAATTTAAGAAAAAAAAAGAAAAGAAAAAGAAAGGCTGAGAATGATGGTTAATTTGCTGAGTAACCATTGGCATCACAAATGTCTATCTTCGCGTCAAAAAGTAAAACTGTCAACTCTATTCAATGGTATGATGATTATCTACACTAACTGGGACATTGACATCATAAATGTCTTCCTTCACGTCAAAAGGTGCATACAAAACTGAATTACCACCTACCCTTTTGAAACATGAAAAATCTTCTGAAAATTGAAATAGAGTGAAGCCTCCATGAATTCAATCAAGTTCATTCTTCATGTTTCTTGTCAAATGCTAAATTGAATATTCATTTCAAGTATCAACTGTATGTCACATCATAAAGACATAAGTAACTCTTCAACAAAGATTTTATTCAATTAGTTATTTTATAAAAATCTATTTTGTAAGGTGCATTCTTCTTGCTACATTAAGTAAGATTCCTAGAATATTATCTCCAAACCATTATGAAAAATGAAATGGATTAATATTATTGTTTATAACATTTTGTAATGAGTATATCACATGATTCTCTTTCTTAAATGTGTATTGAACAGTCACTCTCATCTAATGCTGATCAAAAGCCACTTCTGCGCATTTTTGTCTCAGTGGTTGTCGACAGATGAACTGTGGTTGTCGACAACAGGAATTTCATTCAAATCAGAACTTGAATTGGTTCACTTTCTGTCTGGTTTTCTTGTATCTGTTCACTTTCAAAGGGTTTTAAAAACCCTAACTATCGACACATGCCCCTTCACCCCCTCATCTTTCTCCAACACTCGCCTCTCACTATTTTAACCAACACCCCTCTTTCTCTCCAAAGCGCCATCTCCACTCTCTCTCTCTGTTGCTATCCTTCTTCTATCTTCTCCATCTACTCCATTCCTCAACCTGCTACATCCTCTCGATGGAAACATGATAGAAGATGGTCACCTCACGTCAACGAAGATCCTCTCAAGATGTTGGCAACAGTTCTAGGGCTCCTGTAGAGTGCCAAAGCAAGCACAGAGTAGATCGCACCCCAGAGCTCAATGTGCCATAGAACCTAGATCTGTGTAGAGTTCGTGGAGTCTTCAAGAAGATCATGCATCCAAGATATGTCAATTTCGCTTCACTTGAAGACATGTTTGAAGGCCTGGAAGCCCTATTCGAAAAGTAAGGATGGATCCCCTCTCTAAAATTGCAGAAGAAGTACTCACCAACTGTCGTCACTGAGTTCTTTAACAACTTGGGTATGTCAGATCAACAAGACTTCTACTCTACAGTCAAAGGTATCACTTTTCAACTTACCCCCAATCTTTTCAGTCGTGCCTAACAAATACCCAACAATGGGGCTGACATTCTTCTCACACATCTACCTCCTTCTGACTACTATACCTTAATCACTCAGCAACCCTATGATTCCACAAAAGCCATTGCCAGATTGAATGCCAACACATTTCCACCTCTTCACAGAATGATCTATCATATGTTCACCACTCTCATTGTCCCAAAGGATGGCAATCGGGAACTTGTGAGTGAGGTTCACAAAACTCTCTTCTTCTATTTTCTTCAAGGTCAACAAATAAATCTTCCATCCCTTATGTTTGACCTTATCAAACAATGCTACAACAATCCTAAACGCTCTTATACCTTACGCCTGTCCCATTACATCCATTATATCCTTTATTGGGATTCCTCTTTCAATGGGTGAAACTGTCAATCTCAAAAGCCGAAGTTCTTATGATATCCAACAATACACAAAATGGGATACAAAATGGTTAAAGGTAGAGTCACAAGGACTTTAAAAGGTCAAGAGGCTGAAGAAGAACAAGACTCTGAAGAAGAAGAGAATAGTGATGAAAATGAGCCACAACAAGTACATATGAACATTTCTAGAGGCAATGAGGATGTACCACACATTCCAACTGAGCCAGATATTCAGAGTGCACCTCAAGTTCCATTGTCTAAAGATATAAAAGACTTCATCTCTGAACAACTGCTTCAATTTCAAACAATAGTCACACAACATATAAATACTCAATTTGATCAGTTGAGGCAGCATATGGACACAAGACTGAATGCCATTGAGCAGAGTGATGGTCATCTACAAAGGCATCTGGATGGCATGGATTATGGAATAATGAAGCTTCGGGATGATTTTTAACATATGCAGAACTTTTATAATCCTCCCTATCCTCAAGATGACAATTTTTTTCTACATTTCATCTTATGGTGCTTAGGGTCCCTGTCGTCCCACTCCTCCTAGGGATCACAATCCCTAGAGATGTATAGGGAGAAATTGTTTTTTGAAAGGAACAAGTTGGGTAGAAATACCAAGTTTTATTGGTCATCTCTTGAAATGTATGCTCTATGCCACATGTAATGATTGACAATCTTTTGAATGAAATCAACTTTTGTCTCATCTATGACTTATTGCACTTTCCATCTTTTTGAGTGTTGTCAAAAAGGGGGACAACTATTTGATTGTATTTTTGTCATCATCAAAAAGGGAGAGAATGTTGGGTTGTGAGTGCATGAACATTCATAATAATATATGTTTTTGATGATGACATAAAGATTGTGCATACACCATATTGACTACATAATATCTAAATTGATGATTTGTTTTTTGTAGGAGATTACATGATAAAAGGCAGTGCACAAATATCTACAGTAGTTGTCGACAACCATAGCTTTTCTTGTCAACAACTTGAAGAAACCTTCAGTAAAAAGTTTATGGATGGATGACTTCAAGAAGTAGTTGTCGACAACCTCCCTGTATTTGTTGACAACCAGTGACAACCATCAACAACAAGTTTCTAGAAGATCAGTTCAAGTAGTAGTTGTTGACAGCACCCTTGCATCTGTCGACAACCACTGATGACCTTCAGCAATGAGCTTATGGAAAAATCAAAGTAAGCAATAGTTTTCGACAACCAGGATGCATCTGTCGACAACCCAGCCTAAGCTTCAAGGATCCAGTTCTGGATGTTGAACCACTCTTATATTTTATCCTTTATTTTGGTGATAACAAAACTCATGATTAACTTAAATATCATGAATATATTTAATATCATGTTTTCATCATAAATACAACATACTACGACACTATCGTTTCATGATTTGCACTGAAAAGCTAAATCGATTGTTGTTCAATGCATATCGATTACTGACTAAGTGCAACATTGATTACCATTTTTAAAGTCCACATCGATTACTATACAAACACATTGATTACAGTTTACTTAAACATCGACTTCAGTTGAACATAGATTTCACTCAAACATCGACTTCATCCAAACATCGATTTTGGTTCAACATCGATTACTATACAAACATATCAATTACAGTTTACTTAAACATCGACTTCAGTTGAACATCGATTTCACTCAAACATCGACTTCATTCAAACATCAACTTCGGTTCAACATCGATTTCGTCCACATCGATTACTATACAAAAACATCGACTTCAGTTGAACATCGATTTCATTCAAACATCGATTTTACTTAAACATCGATTTCGGTTCAACATCGATTTCACTTGAACATCAATTTTGTTCAAACATCGACTTCAGTTGAACATCGATTTCTTTCAAACTCCGACTCTTGGAAAGTTGAAGTGGTTCAAACTCAGACTCTTAGAAAGCTGAAGTTGACCAACTCCAACTCTTGGAAAGTTGATATGCGATACATACTCCAACTTCTTTACAGTCGAAGTTTCTTTACTTAAACAATGATTGCCTCTATATTTCAAAAGTTTCAAAATGTTTGTGGCGGCAACTAAAAAAAATTCATATGTACTTCACATATTATCTTATTATTTCTCTATCTGACTGAAGATCTTTTTGCTGACTATTCTTCAAGGTAGGTGACATGTTGTCAGCAGAAAAACAAGGAAGTAAGGCAAGGTATGGGCTTTTGTCAGAAGACCTTTTTAGTCTAACCCTATCTTCTGTACCTACAGATAAGACTTCCCTCTACACCAAGTGTCTGTTAGACAAAAGAAGAAGAAGAATAGATGAAGAAGAAGATGAGCAACGACTAGAAGAGTTCCAACGGATCTCTTCAATGGATCTGTTCAAGCTGCTCCATAAAAGTATGAAGCAAGGCTGAAGAACAAGACATGAGCCTTCCTGAAAACCATATACACTCAAAGCAAGAGAGAAAGAGCTCAAGCCTAAGAAGAAGTGTGAACGCAGCCATCTGAAGTCTTCAAGCTCCAAGCATTCAAGCTTCTTTCCTCTCTTCACTCTCTTTGTGCATCATTGTAAATATGGGGGAGAGTCAGTGAGCTGAGAGCTAGAGTTTCTTTGTTCATCTTATATAGCTCTCAGTCTGTTCTTTCTTTTCTAAGAAAGACTTGGTCCAACTATAGGACTGTATACAGTGTTCCCCTTCCGGTGTGAAGAGAAGGCCAGTGGGGTGTTGGTGGTTTCTGTCCAGCTGTGGGACTGTACACTGTATTCCCATTATGTTAAGGGAAGAACCTAGCAGGGGTTGGTGTCAGCAGAACCGCACTGGGGTTTGTTTCAAGAGGGTGGCTTCTTGATCTGTAACAGAAGTGAGTTTCCTTCCTACTCGGAAAGGAAGAGGACCAGCATGGAGCTTGGGGTTTGTATATCCTTGGGAGGATTGTACCCTGGTTAGTGAAATCCCAAGATTTGCTTGGGGACTGGACGTAGGTCTTCCATTTGAGAAGTACCAAACTAGGATAAAATTTATGTGTTCTTGTGTGATTGTTTAAATTTGCTTTCGCACTACTACTCTATCTCCGCACACAACTACATTCACTAACCGAAATTTTCAAGTGGTGAATTTTTATGTTTTAGTATTTCTGCAGCTATTATATTCACCCCCCCCCCCCTCTAGAAACCTTGCTGCCATATCACCGTAAGCAGGCCAACACTTGATAGCAGACTTGCGGCAGTCGCTGTCAACAACCACACTGCGTCTGTCGACAACCACTGGTTAAGTTCCAACACGTGAGCAACATGTGCTCTTTATTAGGGCATCCTTTTCTTGTACACATGAATCCCAATGTTTGTATGAGACAATGACACACCTATATAAAGACTCCTTAGCCTGCCTTTTGGACAAAGGAGCATCCATACCATTTCCAAAGCTCAAAAGCAACCAGAGGAAGGCTCCCCAGTGCTCTGCTCAAAGCTCCAAGGTCCAACAATCAAGATATCCGTCTCAGGAGATCAAATTGGAGCAAATTCGTCATCAAAGCTCAAGAATCCACACCAGTTCATCTGCAATTCGAAGTTAGAGGAGGATTTGGACGAAGAACCTGAAGAATTCTACTCTTTCATCTGTTCCTTCCACACTCTGAATTCCTCATTTGGATTTCATTTCTTCAAATCAAGTGTGTGATGTTGAATTGAGCAATCCTTGTGCTCAATTCACGTGTGTGTTGTTTGATTTGAGCTCTTGATCATCTCAGATCGTGTGTGTGTGTGTATGTGATTGTATGTGTTGAACTTGTTGATAAGCAGTTTGGTATGTGTGTGTGGCTGGTGGATGTAGGATACACAAGTTGTGTAATCCGAACCATCTTAAATCATCGTGTTCTATGGTTTGTTCTTTGCTCCATTGTTAGATGCTTGATAGGCACGATTGATTGGCTTCATCTCTTTCACATTGTTAATCCTTAGTTCATACTCTGCACACACAATTACACCTGATTTCGATCTGTGATTTAACTAGATCTCCACATTCCTTTTGATCTCGAATTTAAGTGCTCTATAATTTTAAATTGGTGGTAATCTATAAGACCCGGCCCTCTTGGGCCCTTAGCTCTGTCCTTTTGGTCGCGACAGACCCCTTGGTCGCAACATTGTCGCACCAAAGGTGCCGGTCACGACATGCCTTTGGTCACAGCACGCCTAGCCGTCGCGTTATGGTCGCGACAGGGGTGGGCGTCGCATTCTTTTTGTGACGTCTGAAGGCGACGCGACTGCTTTTCTGACCATTTTGACCGATGTCCTTTCTGTTAGAACGGCCTTGTCGGGTATCAGACGCGTACAATGTTGATGCGAATTGGTAGGCCGTCGCATTCTGGATTTCCCAGTCTTCGAGATTGGACCGCTTTTGGTGTTGCGCTGGGGCTTGCTGTCGTGACAAGGTCGTGACGCTCTGGGGCATCGCAACATGCTTGCTATCGCATCGGCTCGACCCGTCGCGTCTCTTGGCCCATCGGTTCAAAACCGATGCCAGCACCCATTTCTCCCATCTCCTCTTTCCTTTCTTCTTCTTCTCCCTTCTTCTAGAGAAGAGCCTCTTGGTTTCTTCGATGACCTTTGGGAGTTTGGGCGAGGAGGTGACGCACCGTTCATGTAGGCGACGTGCTCGTGGTGCTTGGAGCGAGGAGGAGGTGGCCATTCTGACGTGAAGGCCCCAACGGGTCGGCTCTACTCCTTGAGGTAGGGACCCTTGTCTCCCACTCATCTTAGCATGCTCCCCTCCCCTTGGGATTCCTTGTTTCTTCGTGGTTTCAGGGTTGTGGGGGTGAGATCCATGCTCTATGTTGTGAGGTTTTCCCTTGAGCGTAGATCTCCTTGTGTAATGCATAAATCGTGGGGTTTGAGGGTGGTTTGTATGTTTATAATCTTTCCCATGCGTTTCCCATGTGTTTGTATCGGTTTTGGGGTGGTTCTCGGGAGGGTTGTCCTGGGACCCCTCTCGACTGAGCTCACAAGTCGCGACCGACTTAGGGGTCGCAATGATGTCACGACCGGCATGGCTGCCGCGACATCATCATGACGCCCTAGGGTATCGCAACATGGTCACGATCGACTACGGCGTCGCGACAGTGTTGCGGCGGCCGTGGGCGTCGCGACAGTATCAGATACATGTAAGATCTTGCGAAGTTTCGTTTCTCATGGAGTCTTTGTTGTTTCCGGTTCTTTCTATACCCGTGGCACCAGTGCTAGTGCCTAGTACAGTCCTACACTAGTCGTTCGCCCGGTGCTCGGCACTTGAGGGCTTGTACCGCGAGAGAGGTTGTTATCATTTACCTGGGACCCCCATCCTCATGCGCCTTAGAGGAAGCGTTCAGGGCGACGAGCATACTCGAGTCACAGACTCTGGAGTAGAGGAGAAAACGGTGGTTAGGACAACAGCGTCAAGTGGTTTGCAGAGCTTTCTTGGTTGGTCTGGGACACCGAGGATGGTCGGAGTTCTACCTGGTGCAGGCCAGCTAGTCCTTTTTCTCACTGCCTCGCTCTTTGTGGCCTCGGAGCCACCTGGAGAGGCCAAACGTGGGACCGTAGTCCACCCAGACTACGGCGGTTACTGTTGTGTTACTGTGCTCCTGCCCCCACTCTGATGAGAGTAGAGGCTTGGACCTGGGTCGAGGATAATATGTCAGTGGATGCACTTGACCGGTTGACTAGTGGTAGCGATTTCCGTAGCTAGTGGCTCTTGTCCAGGCAGGGTTTGCTCTGTCTGTGTGCCAGCCGTGTGGTGGTCACGACGTGCAGGTTCTACAGAGTAGAATATATAACTGCTGTTATTTAATTTGTTTATATATATTCTTTCTTTCTCGCCTGTTAGAGCCAGTAGAATATTGGTAGTCCCTACTGAGCTTCTATTGTGAAGCTCATCCCTTCTTTTCCAGGTGAGACTTCTCAGCAGTGGCAGAGCGCGCGTCAGGCAGAGGAGGCAGGGTGGTAGTCATCGTCCCCATAGCTAGCAGTGGGTTTCCCCCTTCAGTTGTGCTTCACCCTCGGGGTATGCCCCTAAGGGCTCTGTCCTCCCCCTTTTTCTTGTACTATTTGTGTGTGTGTTGGGACTGTAGCTAGGGCAATACGCTACAGTCTCGCTCTTCTTTCTATTTTTGCGTGTGTGCTTCTAGTTCAGTAGTTGACGTTTATTTCCTTTACATGTTCTATTAGACTTGTGTTATAGCCCTTCCGGGTCCTCGGATCTATGGGCGGCGACCACGAAAATTGGGTCCTCGACTTGCGTCGAGGGTCGGATTCTCGGGGTCATTACATAATCTATTCAACCCCCTTCTAGATTCCCTTTAGGACTAATTCTGCACACTCTTCAGCCTCATCCCTTCATTTTCCTCTCAGTAGGAGCTCTGAATCTATAATCATTCATAGGCATCTCGCTCCTGCTAATAGAGATTATGCTTTCCTTAGAATCAAAGAGGTGGTGCTTAGGAAATTAGATGGAGATGTGAAGAGAGAGATCATGCTAATTGACTAGGAAGAAGACTTGGAAGACGAGGAAAAACCATGGTATTATTAGATAGCAAGGTATCGTAAGGATCAAACATATCCTAGGTAAGCCACTCCAAAAGAAAGGAGAGTCATAAGAAGGATGGCCTGAAAGTATACTCTGGTTGGAAATGCCTTATACAAAAGAGGCCCCACTGGAGATTTGCTTAGATGTTTAGATGATGATGAATTCTGGAAAGTTGTTGAGGAAGCTCATTCTAGTGTGTGTGGTGGCCATGCAAGCACAAAGAATATTCTTAGGCAAGGTCGTTGATTGCAAGGTAACCAAAAGTTGAAGCCTTCTTTGTCGGCTAGCTGATTGGAGGAGTAAGAATCTGAATTACAATTTCCCGCTCTTTCAGTCAAGGTACACGTGATCATCCTTTTCTCTTTTCCTTCGAGAAGCACGTGGCTCTGGTGATCACACTCCATCCTCGTGCGCACACACACACTCTTTTCATTTCCCACCATCCTTTCATCTCTTTCTTTTCATTAAACTCCTCCAAATCTTAATTCAAAACTCTTAATTTCTATTCGTGGTTTTTCACATCCACAGTGTGTTGATGGGGTTAGTCCCAGTGTTGTGTGCACTGTCAAGGTCTGATGCCATCTTCCTGGGCTTCCTTGTGTGTGCTCTCATCCAAGGTAGGATATAGATGGCCTAGGATAGCGTCTTACGTCTATCTGCCACTTGAGTACTAATGGTTGGGAAGTGGATGCTATGCAAATGTGTAGGTCTCCAACTAGTCTTTAGTTTACTTCTCACTTTCCTCACTCTTTAATGAAATCCAAATGAGATAGATAGGGGTGGGACTGTAGCTCGGCTAGGCTGCAGGTGGTGGTGTGTTAGAGTAGCCTCTATAGCCTCTTCTTATCTGGGATAGCAAGTGTGGAGCTATAGATGGAATATGTTTCTGACTGTGAGATTAGTATTTGGGTGCTGTGTGCTTGTCCGGTCCTATTTTCAGTGACTCAAGTGAGTGTCTTGCTTACCAACTTGTAGTTTACTTGTCACAGCCATGTGTTACTGATGGCTAGCTATGTTATTCTATTTCAATGTGTTATTACTTTGTTAGCTACTACCTTAGCCTTAGCATGCTCCAATTTGTTAATTATTTCATTAAATTTTTAGTTACCTAGTACATGTCTCAGAAAGTTGTTATTACTCCACTCTCTTATTTCAACGAGATATTATTTTTTATTACCTATTTTACTGCTTTGACTCTTGGGGTTGCTCTATTAAGCTGATGAACTTGTGAGGCGCATTCCCCTACTTTTTCAAGTACAAGTGTATGAAGACAATAATCTTGACCTAGCATAGGAAAAGTGTAGTGGTGTTGCATATACTAGTAGATAGTTCTTTCTTTGTACAACCTCATGATATGTCTCATAAGGTGATGTATCTTTAATATTTGTATTGATATTGTGAATTGGGACACTATATAAATTTTCAAATGAGCATTTATTTCTTGTTATAGTTACTTATACTTATACGACTTGTTTATCTCTTTGTGTTGGGTGGCATGCTGCGAGGCAGGTGCGCGTGCCAATGTCTCACCCTGGGGCGACCAGAGAATGAGGGTGTGGCGGAGGCCGGGTTGGCCAAGTCATGCCTAGGTCCGGGTGTGGACCTGCCTGCGGGTGTTGCTGAGTTGTCCAGCAGGGGGACTGTACCCTGTGGTGGGTTATAAGGAAGGATGGTATCCTTACACAAGAACTCGAGTTTTGGCGTAACGGCAATGCCTGAGAATCAATTACATACTTATTTTGGTGAATCCTGAAGTTCTTGCTCCTATCCTCTCAGAATGTGAAAGGCTAAACTCCTTAGATGGTCCGAATTGTATTCGTTGTCTGCTCAGCAGTTAGCTCATCTCAATGCTGCTCAGGCCAGGGAAGGAAAAGCCCCTGTCTCTCTTGCCACCTTCTTGGACATGAACTCCATCGATCTTGTACTTGATCCCTACAAAGTATGGGCTGAAAGATACAAGGTGTTTGTAGCTCTACGCCAAGTCCTCAAGGAGAAATAGATTTTCTACCCTGTTACCATGGATCAATTCCTTGCCTGTGCAAGCTTTGGAAAAACCTCCTTCATCAAGTGCTCCATGGATGCTGATGGGTATGCCAACTTTCTCTCCAAGCAGCGCAGCATCTACCTGTCCCGGATGTCTTCTACCATGGGACCAACTTTCTCTATTTCTGATGGAGCCTTTAGGCAATTTTTTGATAGGCAGGAAGAGCAGGCCTGGGAAGCCATTTCTCATTTTGCTTCTCTTCTCTCTCCTGCATATTATTTGCCTGTCCCTCCTCAAGCTTAATGAAGAGATTGTGTTCCTTCTCCTCCTTGTCTCTTATTCTTTGTCTCAGTCCTATTTCTTTTTGCTTAATGACAAAAAGGGGGAGAAAATACTTACATATGTCTGCAACATCTTTGAAACATATTTTCAGTACTTTTATTTCTGCTTACTGTTAAGTATTGTTAAAATATTGATTAAGTTTTGTCATCACTAAAAAGGGGGAGATTGATGAACAGTCCATCCCCACGTAATTTTAAATCAATTACATACTTATTTTGGTGATAAACAAAACTCTGTCAAAAGTTCTCTAACTTCATTTCATTTAGCCTTAAGCACAGGAAATCTTCAAAGAAAATCAAGCACTTATGGTAAGTACATATATGCATTGCTTCCAGTAAAGATGTAACGACTTCTTTGTAAGTTCTAAAGTTCAATCAAGTCGATGTCACAACGATTTCATAAGTCTTCGTAACGATTCCTTTAGAACTCGTAACGACTTGCCAGTCATAACGATTTCATAAGTCTTCGTAACGATTCCTTTAGAACTCGTAACGACTTGCCAGTCATAACGATTTCATAAGTCATCGTAACGACTCCTTTAGAACTCGTAACGACTTGCTCGTCATAACGACTTCATAAGTGATCGTAACGACTCCTTTAGAACTCGTAACGACTTGCCAGTCATAACGATTTCATGTCATCGTAATGACTCATTTAGAACTCATAACGACTTGCTCGCCATAACAACTTCATAAGTGATCGTAACGACTCCTTTAGAACTCGTAACGACTTGCTCGTCATAACGAATTCATAAGTGATCGTAACGACTCCTTTAGAACTCGTAACGACTTGCCAGTCATAACGATTTCATAAGTCATCGTAACGACTTCTTTAGAACTCGTAACGATTTGCCAGTCATAACGATTTCATAAGTCATCGTAACGACTCCTTTAGAACTCGTAACGACTTGCTCGTCATAACGACTTCATAAGTGATCGTAACGACTCCTTTAGAACTCGTAACGACTTGCTCGTCATAACGACTTCATAAGTCATCATAACGACTTCTTTAGAACTCGTAACGATTTGCCAGTCATAACGATTTCATAAGTCATCGTAACGACTCCTTTAGAACTCGTAACGACTTGCTCGTCATAACGATTCCATAAGTCATCGTAATGATTCCTTCAGAAGTTATAACGATTTGCTTATCATAACGATTTAATAAGTTATCATAATGACTTCTTCCAAGTCTACAACGATTTGCTATGATTCATAACGACTCTTATAGACTATCATGATCTCATAACGATTTCATAAGTCATCGTAACGATTCCTTCAGAAGTTATAACGATTTGCTTGTCATAACGATTTCATAAGTTATCATAATGACTTCTTCTAAGTCTATAACGATTTGCTATGATTCATAACGACTCTCATAGACTATCATGATCTCATAACGATTTCATAAGTCATGTTTCCATTAAATAAATGTTTACCTTGAATTAAAATACGTTGAATAGTCAAAGTCGTATCTCACCTGTTTGACTGCTATGCATTTAATGAAGTTTGAACGCATCTCTGCATGGACGCAGAACATATCTTCCATTAAAGTGTATTCTCTGCATGTATCCTTTTAGAACGGTAAACTGTCACTACTATATCTTGTTTACTTGCTCTAACGTTGACTGACATCTGGAGATAGTGTTAGCTGTCTACCATTAAAGCTCAACTTTTGCAGAACCTTGAAGTTGTACCATCTTACAACGTTGGACATAGAAAGAACTACAAGTCACCTCAGAAGATCTCATCACTTTGCGTGCTCAAAAGAACAAAAGACTGTTGACTGGAAGCTTCCACAAATCCTTCAGTCTAACGTTCACCAAAGCTGTGAGACAACGGCTATCTCATCGTCTACATTCAAGATGAAGATATATATATACAAGACAGAAGATTTGAAAACGGATATAGAGGATTAACAGACAAAAACAACTCAGCAGTCTTTCAAGTCTTCTCAAGAAATCTAGAGCCAGCATTTTTCATTCCATTCTGCCTTGGCTCTTAGCTCCCTGTGCTGTGAGAAAAATCCGAAGAGAGCTAGAATAGTTCTGAGAGAGCACCTGTGTAGATCTGTAACTCTCAGTGCTTGTAGCTTCAGATCAAGTTTTGTTAAGCTTGATCTAGGGGCTAGTCAATCCTTTTTCAGATTCCCTTGTTTGTTTCCCTTCGGGTGTGAAGGAAGACCTGGTGGTTTCCAGGGTGGTGTTTTCTTTCCCTTCATGAGTGAAGGAAGACCTGGTGGTACCAGGGTGTTGTGTTCCCTTCGAGTGTGAAGGAAGACCAGCTGAGCTGGGTGTTTGTCTTGTCCATAGGGGGACTGTACCCTAGATAGTGGAATCCTGAGGTTTGCTCAGGGACTGGACGTAGGACTCCTAAGGAGAGGAGATCCGAACCAGGATAAATCTGTGTGTTGTGAGATTGTCTTCTTTGTGTGATTGTTCTTTTTACTAACCATTACTAATCTCCTCCAAGAATGTTTTTGTGTTTGTGTAAGTTCAGGTTTTAACTAGGTAAATATTTTTAAAGACCCATTCACCCCCCCTCTGGGTTCGCCAACCGGGCAACATGTAGTATCAGAGCGAGTCTCTTCGACAAAGAACAAGATCCAACGATCTGAAGAGTAAAGATCCATAGCAGCCCAAGCTCACAACGAAGGTCAGTCAGTCAACAGACCTCCCTTGTTTGATGGTGATGATTATACCTATTGAAAGACAAGAATGGAGTACTTCCTGCAAGGACATGATTATCAAATTTGGTCGATAGTAGAAGAAGGTGATCTGTTAGTCACAAATGAGAAATCACAATGGACATATGATGACAGGAAGAAGATTTCCCTGAATTGTAAAGCAAAAAGCATTCTATTTTGTGCTCTAAGCAAGAAGGAATTCAACAGAGTTTCAGCCTGCAAATCCGCAATGGAAATGTGGGAAAAGATCAGAATCACTTATGAAGGCACAGATAAGGTCAAGGAGACAAGAATAGATATTCTTGTAACTCAATATGAGCGATTTCAAATGCAGTCAGGTGAATCCATAACCCAAATGTTTAGTAGATTCACAGACATCACTAATAGGTTAGCCGGATTAGGAAAAACCTATGAAATGGGAGATATGGTCAGGAAAATTCTTAGATCCTTGCCATCCTCATGGACTCCAAAAGTAACGGCCATTGAAGAAGCCAATGATCTGAAGAGAATGTCTCTAGAAAAGCTAGTTGGGTCACTCATGGCCTATGAGATAAACATGGAAAGATTAGGGGAATCCTCCAGTAGAAAAAAACAGTCCAATGCACTCAAAGCTGATGAGGACTCATCTGATGAATCTTTGGACAACAGTGAGGACAGCAAAGACAGTGATGAAGAAGCTATGCTGTCAAGAAGATTGCAAAGGATCCTGGCCAAGAAGAAAAAGTTCCAGTCCAGTAGGAGGTATTTTAAGAAAAATAAAGATTACAAGAGACTAGACGGAAAAGATCAGAAGAGAAATGAGGCACTTTGCTGCAAGTGCAAGAAGCCAGGACACATGAAGGCTGAGTGTCCAAAGCTCAAGAAGCCAGAGTTTAGAAAGAAGGATAACTCCAAGAAGTTCAGAAAGTACAAGAAGAAAGCCATGGCAGCTGCATGGAAAAACAGCAGCGACTCAGACAGCGAGTCAAGCTGCAGCAGTGATGAAGAAGAAGCCAACCTGGCTTTTATGGCAAATATCGAGGATAAGGTAACTTCTGACTCCTCTTTTGATTCATGCAATGATTCAGATTCCGATAGCTTAGAAGAGGCTTTCAACAAATTATATGAAAAATATAAAGAAGTGACCAAACTATTAAAGGTGAGCAAGAAAAACATAATCTGTATAGAAAATACAAACTCAGATCTAAAATCAGAAAATGAACAATTGGAAAGTCAAATAACAGAACTTAAAAGGAGAAATGAATTGGTTTGTGAAGACCTAAAAGCCAAGAATGAACAAATAACAAAATTGGAAAAACATGAAAGTACAGTTGAATTAAGAGAAGAAATTAAAAACTTAAATAAAGAAAATGATAAACTATCAAGCATATTAGAGAAATTTACTAATGGTAAAAACTCACTAATATTAAAAGGCGCTAGAAGATCAGGTAAGAAGAAAAATAGATTAGGATACACACCCCCAGATAATGAAGAAACCATAATTTATCCTAAAAATTATCCAACACCAAAATTTGTACCTGAACAAGATATAGCATACAAAGCTGATTTCAAATATATTGAAAAAGTAACTAAGTTATCCTGCTGTAGTCATTGCAATAAGTTAGAACATATTATAACTACATGCCCAACAAGACATAAAAAATGGATAATAAAAGGCAAAATCAACGATACTAACCCATCAGGACCCAAAAGAATTTGGGTACCTAAAGCTTGATGTTTTTATTTCAGGTTAATTCTAGAGCATCCAAGTGGTACTTGGATAGTGGGTGCTCAAGACACATGTCAGGCAACCAGAAGTTATTCTCGCATCTCCAAGCTGAAGAGGGGACAGTCACCTATGGAGATAATGGGAAAGGCACAGTAGTAGGCAGCGGGTCTGTGAACAACAAAGGAAAAACAGTCATTGAAGATGTATTATTGGTCAAAGGATTGAAGCATAATCTAATTAGCATTAGTCAGCTGTGCGACAGAGGCCATCAAATCAAGTTTCAAGAGTCTAAGTGTAGCATACTAAAGGATGGAGAAATCATCTTTGAAGCTAATAGGGAAAAGAATTTGTACGTACTCTACCTTGAAGAACTCAAAGAGCAAAACGTCTGTCTGGCAGTTAGTAAAGTCAAGTCCACTGAATTATGGCACAGACGTCTTGGACATTGCAGCATAGATGGCATAAGAAAACTATTGAAGAAAAATCTTGTGGAAGGTTTACCAAAAGTCAGTGGAAAATTGGAAGGTGTTTGTAAATCTTGTGCTAAAGGAAAGTATACCAAGAGCTCCTTCAAGTAAAAAACCGTGGTAACCACCTCAAAACCCTTAGAACTCCTACACATGGATCTATTGGGCCAATGAGGACTACCAGTCTTGGAGGAAAGAACTTTGAATTTGTCATAGTTGATGACTATTCAAGATTTACATGGGTTTCATTCCTAGAGCATAAAGATGACACTTTCGATAACTTTGTTAGCTTTAGCAAGAGAGTTCAGAAAGATCAAAAGTTCAGCATTGTGTCTATCCGATCAGATCATGGTGGCAAGTTTCAGAATGAAAAGTTTGCCAGATTTGTGAGAGTCAAGGAATTGAGCACAACTTCTCAGCACCAAGAACACCACAGCAAAATGGCATTGCCGAGAGAAAGAATAGAACCCTACTGGATATGGCAAGGACTATGCTCTCAGAATATGATCTGCCAAGATATTTTTGGGCTGAAGCAGTTAACACAGCAAGCTATATTGTCAACCGAGCAATGATCAGACCAATCCTTAAGAAGACCTCTTATGAACTGTTCAAAGGAAAAAAGCCTCAGATCAGCCATCTCAGAATCTTTGGATGTCCATGCTTCATTCACAACAACGGAAAAAGGGGCATTGATAAGTTGGATGCCAAATCAGATGAAGGCATCTTCATGGGGTACACTTCTAAACCCAAAGGCTATAGAGTGTTTAATAAACGTACCTTATTGATTGAACAGTCTGTGCACATTATTTTTGATGAAACTAACCCTTCCTTGAGAAAGGAAGTAGATATTGATAATGATGATGCAGATGAATTGTTCAAGAAATTAAAAGACACATCAATCGAGGACAAGGATGATCCGCCTCTGGAAGAATTACAACATGAAGAAATTTCTCATGAAACTCTTCCAAAGGAGTGGAGATACAAGAAAGATCACCCACCTGAAAACATCATTGGTGATCCATCTGCAGGGGTAAGAACAAGAGGTAATGTGATCCCTTGTGATTACCTTGCTTTTGTATCCCAAATAGAGCCTAAGACAGTCAATGAAGCACTTACTGATGAATCTTGGATAATGGCCATGCAAGATGAACTGAATCAGTTCAAGAGAAACCAAGTATGGTCACTTGTTCCTAGACCGTCAGATCATCCAGTTATTGGCACCAAATGGGTGTTCAGAAATAAACTAGATGAATCTGGTACAATCTTAAGAAACAAGGCTAGACTGGTAGCTCAAGGCTATTCTCAAGAGGAAGGCATAGATTTTGATGAAACCTATGCATCTGTAGCTAGACTGGAGGCCATTAGAATATTATTAGCTTACGCATCTGCTCTAGATTTAAAATTATTTCAAATGGATGTTAAATCTGCCTTTTTAAATGGTTTTATAAAAGAAGAAGTTTATGTGGAACAACCGCCGGGTTTTGATGATATAGACTTTCCGAATCATGTTTTTAAATTGCATAAGGCTTTGTATGGTTTAAAGAAAGCACCTAGAGCCTGGTATGAGAGGCTTAGCTCTTTTCTCTCAAAACATGGTTTCAGTAGAGGTCAAGTAGATAGCACTCTTTTTATAAAAACAAAATTAAACACATATTGTTGGTTCAAATTTATGTGGATGACATCATCTTTGGATCTACTGATGAATCCCTGTGCAAGTTTTGAAAAGTTAATGCAGGGAGAATTTGAGATGAGTATGATGGGGGAGCTCAACTACTTCCTTGGACTTCAAATCAAACAAGGAAAGGAAGGAACTCACATCTGTCAAGCAAAGTACACCAAAGAACTGTTGAAGAAGTTTGGATTTGATAACACCAAGCCCCTGTCAACACCAATGGGTACAACAACTAGGATGGACAGTGACAAGGATGGTAAGAAAGTAGATCAAAAGGTCTACAGAGGTATGATAGGTTCATTACTTTATTTAACCGCCAGTAGACCTGACATATTATTTAGTGTATGCATGTGTGCTAGATATCAAGCAGATCCTAGAGAGTCACATTTAATTTCTGTAAAAAGAATTTTTCGTTATTTAGCCAGAACTCATGATTTAGGTCTATGGTATCCAAACTCTTGTGATATAAATTTAGTAGGATATTTTGATGCTGACTATGCTGGATGCAAGGTAGATAGAAAGAGCACCAGTGGTTGTTGTCAGTTTCTTGCAGGGTGTTTAGTATCATGGTCCTCAAAGAAACAAAATTCAGTAGCACTGTCTACAGCTGAGGCTGAGTATGTAGCTGCTGGAAGTTGTTGTACACAACTCTTATGGATAAAGTAACAACTTGAGGATTTTGGACTCAAAATCAAGTCAATTCCACTGCTATGCGACAACACCAGTGCTATCAACCTCACCAAAAATCCAATTCAGCATTCCAGGACCAAACACATTGAGGTTAGATACCATTTTATTCGTGATCATGTAGCTAATGGCAATATTGAAATATCCTTTATTGATACAAATAATCAGTTAGCAGACATTTTCACAAAGGCCCTACCTGAAGAGAGATTTACATCTCTTAGAAGGGAGTTAGGCATGTGTATTTTGTGAAAAGATCTTCTTTTAAAACTGATATAAAGAATTTTAGAATTTGAATAAGTTCTCTCTCTCTCTTTTGTAAAGTGAAAAGACTTCGAATACCTCTATTTAAGCGCTCCTTTCATTTAAGCTAAAGTCGTTCGAGGCGGTCAACCTCGTTTGTCGTTTTCTGTCGCCTCACCTTTTGGAGCATTTATTTTTCTTTAAATCCATGCGATAACGATTCCTCTTCTTCGTTCACCTCTTTTCCCTCTTTCGTTCCGTCGCATGAGCCGATGCCCTAGCGACTCTCACCTCCATCCTCTGCAAGTCTGAAACTTTCTTCTTCTTCCCACGAAATTTCCTGAGGGTTCCTTCTCGTCAACCCTTCAGAACTTTTCCCACCTCCATGGCCGCACCAGCTATCGCCGACAGTTTGGGTGGCTACAGCGCCAAATTTCTCACTCCTGAGCAGCAGGAGCGTTTCACCTTTGTGAAGACGAAGCTCTGTGGTCATAAAGAAGTAGACATTGAAGATCTGAAGAAGAATGGAATGAGCAGCATAGTCGAGAAGATCAACCAGATGCAGTGGAAGGGTGTTACCACTTTCTCAGAGGTTAGTTATCCGAACTTGGTAAAGGCACTCTTCGTTTGCTTAAGAACAGAGGCAGATGGGTCCCTTGTCTCTTCTGTAAAGGGCACCCTGATCAAAATAGACCCTGAGGTTCTAAGTATGTTGTTTGAGGTGAAAACATCAGGCTTTAGTGGGGTTCACTCGGAGGACGCTCAAGAGAAGGGTTTGGGAATTGTAGGACCGGGCTTCAAATTGAGGGAAGGAAAACTTCATATAAATCAGTTGAATGCCTTCAATCGCCTCCTTCACTTCATTGTTTGTCAGATTTTGGTTCTCAGAAGTGCAACCTTCTCATCTTGCACTAAGGCCGATTCTGACCTAATGTTCTGGGCCATACAAAATAAGGAAATCAATATGGCCGCAGTAATAATGGAAAGAATGAAATTTGCCAGAGAACAAATTTGGGACACCAAGAGCAAGCTGAATGTGTCTCTGCCCTATGGCCATTTACTTACCAAGATTTTCAAACACTTCGGTGTTGATCTCTCTGGGGCAGTTGTAGAGAAAATGGGCCAAGCTATCAAGTCCAGAAATTTGAAGAAGAGTGGGTTCTCTATAGTTAATGGGGTCTGGTTCAAGGCCTCAGCTGCTGAAGGCGAAGTTTACTCTGGCGATGCTTCAGGAGCTCATCCTCAGATGGAATCAACTGTTGAGATGCCAGAATTGCCAATGGAATCAGGTTCTGTTCCAACCATTGCAGCAGCAGAGCAGGCAGGGCCATCCTTGGCCGAAAATCAGTCAGAGGTTGCAGCAGAAGAAGAAGAAGAAAAGGCTGTCAGCAGCAGCTCCAGGAATTCTAGAAATGCTAGTTGAAGTTTTTGCCGAAAGGAGAATTGAGGATATTCTCCCAGAAGATAATTATGCCAGTTACAAAGGAGACTGTGGCATCTGTCCACATCGTTGAAGAGGTTCCACTAGAGAAAGAGCACCAAATTCCTCAGGGTGACTCTGTCACGCCCCGACGCGGAATATCGGAGCGCGAAGGCAGTTGCAAGAAAAGGTATAGAGCGTATACTAGACATCAAACCATTGCACACTGAATAATACTAAAGCAAATCTTTCTCATTAATAATTTTCCAATGTCTAGTTACAACCACTAATATCAGAGCCATTCTAAAGGGCCCAATTACATTGCAGCAGAAGGAAATGACTAACTACAACTCTAAGATAACATAATGACTCAAGGGTACTCCTGGCTTCACTCTTGGTCATTCCCTTCCTCGTGAGTGTATGTGTCATCCTCGGTCTCACCTGAGAACACAACATCAAATAACGTAGGGTGAGCGATAACGCCCAGTAGGACTTAAATCTCAGGCTCAAGCAGGCTTTAAATAATTAGTGCATTAAATGGCAGAGTAACTAAAGATAGAGAGAGTTATGTAAAGTCGAGAAAGTAAGAGCACAAGTAACATGGTTCAAATAGCAGATGAATCAAGTATAGTACAACGAATAAGATCAAGTCACGATATAAAGCAACACAACAACACGATGATAATTAACGTCAACATCAAGCAATAGCAAGCAACATGTATAGCAAGGAGAGAGAAAGTAGTTGGCCATATAGAGAGTAAATTGCACTTTGATTGATTTTCTTATCAATCGAAATAGTCTGGCACTTTTGATTAACTTTCGTCAATCGAGATAGTAATTGCACTTTGGTTATCCGAAGATAGCCGAGAGAGAGTATAGCACTTGTTTGTCAAAAGACAACGAGAGAATATAGCACTTTGTGTTGATTGTCTTAGATTAATCTTGATAGTATGGCACTTGGATGTAATGCCGACATCCTGATCATTTAACTCCCGCGGGCAAATGACACTTTCGGGAGCTCCTCCCAGGACTTGATCGGGCCCTATTGCGTTGGCATTGGTTATATTGTTTATCTTTAGACAATCAATTAATGGCCAATTTGAGAGTACCAAGAAATAGATAAGAGCACTAGATGAATAGATGAGATAGTAGAGTGAACGTGAATAGGTGAGTGAGTAGAGTATAGATGAGAGCTAGTGGACAATTGTGCGTAACACGATGAGTAAACAGGCGATAGTAACAGTTGCACAACACGCGCACGTCGTATTGGCAGTCAGGTGGAATTCACAATCTTCCCGCCGGCCATGTTATGCACAAGTCCAGAGGTCCGACGTGATTCAAGGTAAGAGCGAACTTCTAATAGCCGTTTGGATCATATCGATCCCTAAAGGGGTAATGGGTATTGGGGTACAACCGGCTCGTCGACCATGTAGGAATCCATGATCAGAGGAGACTTACGGAGGCCTTGTGCAAGAGTTCACTAGTCCAGCGAAAGGAATATCCGACGGAGAATTCACCACAAGCCAAGAAAAGTGTGTATATAAAACAGGTGCTCGACGTTCTAGAGGAATTCTAGAACAGTGGAGCGTCGTTATCGGTATATAAACAACGCAAGAAACAAATACAAGTCCTTTAAAATAAGGCAATTAATATGCTTTATTGCAATAAATTACCAGATACATTATGCGATATTTTCTGCAAGACTTCAGCCATAAATGGAAGGTTCAAGTGTGTGCAAGTGCAAGAGAAATCATAGATAGAAATAAGTCGTGAAGATGTATTTAAAATTATTCAAATTTTGCTCCATTTTTAAGCAAGGTTTTTACTGGGGGTATAACTGTAAAAAGGCGTAAGGATTATTTAGAAAGTGACAGAAATATTTTTTATGGGTTTTTCACCAAAATCTCTGTGAAGGTGACATACCCCTGTACGGGTCGCGACAGGGTCAGGGCAGAACGCGACAGGGTCTTGTACAGGTCGCGACAAGGCTTGCAAATCGGGTTATGAGAATGCGACGGCTCACCTGTCGCCTTCTTGAATGCGACAGGTAGGCTGTCGCAATCGCAGCCCAGAAAGCGACGTATCGAGGTGTCGCCTTCTGGTTGTCTGCGCCTGACTCTGACAGGAGTCAGACCAGACATTGGATTGCGGACCAGAACATTTAAATTTCGATATAGGGTCGTTTAGAAAATCATAACTAATTATATAGTCAACGAAAAATCATGAAACTAGTTGCAAATTAAATTAGACATGTAAGGGTACTTCCAGTAAATCAGAATTAGAGAGAGAGCATGGCTTGAACATGGTTTGAGAACGAACAAGAGAAAGTAACATAGAACATGATACATAGAGAAAGATCGATTAAATTCGATCAACATGCTCGATGAAATTTAGGGCTTTTAGGGGCAAAAGATGTCTAACATACATCAGTCCCTACAGTAAAAATCTCGTGGCATGGGGTTGAGTATACCAGGAGATCAAGAATTTAGAAGCGGGTTCGGGGTCATGTAAGTTGCAGAACATGAAAAATCAAGAACTAAAGATATGCTCGATGGAAAATTATGAAACATGAGGGTTTCGTTCCTGATAGACGAGACATCCTACAGAAAAAGTTTCATGGTTTATGCTTGTGAGAATGCCTACCTTGACTCAATTTCCTCTTCTAGGGCTAGACTTGAAGAACGGGGTTGAGAGCTTGAAAGGTTCTTCTTCCCACGAAATCTCCTCCTCCTTGGCCTCTCCCCTTAGTCCAGGAATCCCTTGGCACGAGCTTGGGTCGGCCAAGAGGGTTTAAAAAGTGTATTTATGTAAACACAAGTTCCTATTCCTACTACTACTCAAATTCCTCTAAATTCCGAGATTTCCTAACTCCACCTTTCCTCTCTTGCTTTCCAATCTCTATTTAGACTTAGAAAAGATCCAAATTCGTGCTAACCCATATGGGGTAGGTTGAGGAATCCAATTCCAACTCTAACTTCCTATTTAATGCATTAAATACCCCTTTTCTATTTAGGTAATAATTTAGTTAGGAATTTATGGTATTTTCCTATTATTCTCCCTTCGTAAATTCATATTTTTGACAATAAATTCTAGAAGATCCATTAAGCAAAGCCCGTTACTCTTTTCCATTTAATGGATTTTATTTAATGCTCTATTTAAATATCCATTTAGCTAGGTTTTAAATTCTTTATTTAAATTTTTATTTTTCGCAAAAATTCAGGTTACTACATCCTCCCCCTCTTTAAAGTATTTGGTCCCCAAATTCATATGACCTCACAGGAGAGAATGACTTACCGAATAGGTTAGGGTAGTTTCGTCTGATAATTCCTTCCGGTTCTCACGTAGCCTCTTCCATTCCGCGGTTATTTCATAAGACCTTCACCACGTGAATGGGACGATTTCTGAGTTGTTGTACCTTCTGGTCCAATATCTTGATCGGCTTCTCTTCATACGTCATGTCCTTGTTTAACACCAGATCATCATGGCGAATGACATGTGTAGGATCGTACACATACTTTCTAAGCATGGAGACATGGAAGACATTGTGCACACTTGCCAAATTTGGCGGCAAGGCCAGTCTGTAAGCAACTTCACCAATCCTCTCAAGTACTTCGAAAGGACCAATGAATCTTGGACTAAGTTTTCCTTTCACTCCGAATCTTTGAATACCACAGGTAGGAGATACCTTCAATAGCACATGATCTCCTATTTGAAATTCCAGATCCCGTCTTCTCTTATCAGCATAGCTCTTCTGTCTAGACTGAGCAATCTTGAGTCGATCTCGTATCATCTATATATCCCGGGTTGTACTTTGTACCATGTCAGGTCCTAACCATTGTTGTTCCCCCACTTCATTCCAAGCACACAGGAGATCTACAATTTCTGCCATAAAGTGCTTCAAATTGTGCCATTTTAATACTCGCCTAGTAACTGTTGTTATAGGCGAACTCAATCAAGGGTAAGTGTTCATTCCAATGACCCTTGAAATCTATAATGCAGGCTCTTAACATGTCTTCTACAATTTGATTTGTCCTCTCAGTTTGCCCATCAGTCTGTGGGTGAAAGGCAGTACTAAAATTAAGCTTCGTACCAAGGGCCGTTTGCAGGCCTTTCCAAAAATGAGAGGTGAACCTTGGATCTCGATCTGAGATGATAGATGACGGAATACCGTGCAACCGCACGATCTCCTTGACATATAATGCAGCTAGCACCTCCACAGACCATGTACTCTTTATGGGTAAGAAGTGCGCCGATTTGGTCAACCGGTCAACAATGACCCATATGGCGTCGAGCCCACCACGAGTCTTGGGTAAACCCATGATGAAGTCCATGCCAATGCTTTCCCATTTCCATTCCGGAATATCTAGCGGTCTGAGTGCACCGGCAGGGCGCAGGTGTTCCGCTTTTACTTGCTGACATGTAAGGCAATGAGCTACATGCTCGGCTACTTCCCTCTTCTTATTCGGCCACCAAAATGTTCTTTTCATGTCTTGATACATTTTGGTACCTCCTGGATGAATAGTGTACTTTGTTTGATGAGCTCCATCCATTAGTTTCCTTTTTAGGGCTTCGTCGTCGGGGACACAAGTTCTTCCTTGGAATACTAACCTTCCATCTTCAATCATGGCAAAATCCGGTCTATCCGCTAAGGTTTCCTTGACACGAACCAAGAATGGATCGTTGTCCTGTTGCATCTTGATTTCTTCTAGTAGATCGGATTGGATTTTGAGATTGGCAATCAAAACATGATCATCCCTATGTTCAATATTTAAGTCTAGCCTCGTGAATTGTTCAAGTAATTGCATCTCGCCAAGGACTAGACTTGAGATAGATGCCATTGACTTTCTACTAAGAGCATCAGCCACGGCGTTTCCCTTGCCTGGATGGTACTGGATGTTGAAATCAAAGTCCTTTAGATATTCTAACCATCTTCTCTGCCTCATGTTGAGTTCTTTCTGGGAGAATAGGTACTTTAGACTTTTATGATCTAATAGACAGTGAATTGCTCACCATAGAGATAGTGCCTCCAAATTTTTAATGCGAAGACCACGGCAGCCAACTCCAAGTCATGCACAGGGTAGTTGACTTCATGCGTCTTCAATTGCCTTGAGGAATAAGCGATGACCTTCTCCTTTTGCATTAGTACACAGCCTAGCCCAATTCCTGAGGCATCAGTGTAGACAGAGAAACTTTCTCCCTCTACTGGTAGAGCGAGAACGGGTGCTGAGGTAAGGCAGTCTTTGAGAGTTTGAAAACTCTTCTCACACTCTTTACTCCAGGAGTAGGGATTTTCCTTTCGTGTCAGACGCGTGAGTGGTACGGCGATCTTAGAGAAGTCCTTGATGAACCGCCTGTAGTAACCAGCCAGTCCTAGGAAGCTTCTTATCTCGGTGACGTTGGTTGGTCTCTCCCAGTTGAGTACAGCTTCGACTTTGGAGGGATCAACAGAGATGTCGTCCTTTGTTATGACATAGCCCAAGAAAGACACTTCTTCGAGCCAGAACTCGCACTTGCTTAATTTTGCATATAGTTTGTTGTCTCGTAAGACTTGCAGTGCGGTCCTCAAGTGTTCTTCATGATCTTCCTTGGTCTTCGAATATATGAGGATATCGTCGATGAAGACGACCACAAATTTGTCAAGGTATGGCCAATATATGCTGTTCATGAGTTGCATAAAGGCTGCAGGAGCATTGGTTAGACCAAAAGGCATAACAACAAATTCGTAATGTCCATACCTGCTCCTGAAAGCCGTTTTGAAGTTATCGTCATCCTTGATCCTCATTTGGTGATAGCCAGATCGAAGATCGATCTTGGAGAAATATTGTGCTCCAGAAATTTGGTCGAATAGTTCGTCAATCCTAGGCAATGGATATTTGTTCTTGATGGTAAGCTGATTCAGTTGTCGATAGTCGATGCACAGCCTCATCGACCCATCCTTCTTCATGACGAATAGCGCAGGTGCTCCCCAAGGGGAGGTACTTGGTCTGATGAACCCCTTCTCTAGTAGTTCCATCAGTTGCGCTTTCAGTTCCTTCAGCTCGGCAGGTGACATCCGGTATGGTTGACGCGATACCGGTGCAGCTCCAGGAGTCAACTCAATGGCGAAGTTGACGTCACGTTCAGGGGGAATTCCGGGTAAATCTACAGGGAATACATCTGGGTAGTCCTGGACTATATGGATGTCTTTTATCTTTGAACCCTTCTTTTCAACTATGACGGCCGCAAGGAAAGCAAAACATCCCTTCCTTATCATGTTATGGGCTTTTAAGGCGGAGACTAAGGACATCCGCTTCTTATGTCTAATTCCAGTGAATGCTAATTTAGGAAAGTCACTAAACGTTACTGTTCCTTTCTTACAATCGACGCTTGCCCCATATGTGGACAGCCAGTCGGCTCCTAATATGACGTCATACCCTTCCATGGACATACATACCAGGTCGGCCTTTGGGTTAAGGTCTCCGATCATTACATCGGCGGATGGAAAGTATTGGTTTAATTTCTCCTTCTCCCCTAAGGGTGTTGTGACAGAGAATTCACCATCCATGGTGGTAGGTTTTGCAGTCAGGGTATTAGCAAAGTGTTGAGATATAAATGAATGAGTAGCTCCAGTATCAAATAACACAAATGCTGGAAAGGAAAAGACTCGCAGGGTACCTTCCACCACGCCACCTTCCTCGATAGTTTCTTCATTGTGTAGGGCTTGCAGCCTGCCCTGTTTCTTAGGCATAGCGGTGCGCTTCTCATTTTCTTTCAACATCGGGCACTCGGGTATGCGATGCTCGCGACTTCCGCAGCGCAGACACGCTCTGGCTTTTCTCCAGCACTCATCAGCGGTGTGACCAGGCTTGTCACAGTGTTTGCAGTGGCTCTTTCTTGGAGTGTTGGGTACGAAAACCTTGGGTTTCCGTTCTTGGCTAGATCCCTCCGTGATGTTGAAGGGACGCTTTTTGCCGATGGTCGGCTTGGCAGATGCTGGTCCCGATGTCATTTCTTTCTTGACGAACTTCCCTTTGATACGGTCGGTGAAGTCCGTAGCATCTTCTAGTAGCTGGGCCTTCCTAACCATCTCGGCATAAGTTTGTATTTCGAGTGGCGCCAGTTGAGTAATGTACTGAGGCTTAAGGCCATTTAGAAAGCGCTTAGCCTTCATTCACTCAGTGTTGATCAGATGTACAGCATAGCGTGCCAGTCTAGAGAACTGGGCTTCGTACTCTGCTACCGTCAGGCTTCGCTGTTTAAGAGCAGCGAATTTAGCAGCTTTCCTTTCCTGTACTCGTTTAGAGAAGTACTTAGCATTGTAAGCTTCCTTAAATTCGGCCCAAGTAAATTGGCCGTTTTAACTTGTGGCTTCTACGGACTCCCACCATGCGCGGGCATCCTTCTCCAGTTGGAATGTCGCTAATAGAAGTTTGTCTCCGTCCGCACATTGCATTACACGGAAGATCCTTTCCGTTTCCTTTAGCCAGTGCTCCGCTTCATCCGGATCCGTAGACCCACTGAACCTAGGCGGGTTCAGACCCCTGAAATTACAATGTAGCTCGCATGCGCATGGCTGGTTCCCTCCGCGGTTACCACCGCCTTGCTGGGTGGCTTGTAGTATGGCGCGAGTCAGTTCCTGGAGGGATTGTTGCATGCCTCTCATCTGGGCACGTTCCGCAGTCATTGTAGCTAGTAAGTTCCTACAAAATAGTTTGATAGTTATAATGCCGATAAAAAGTTTAATTTGTGCGTGTGTGAGTTTATTTTAACTAGTTACCCATGGTTCTACCCACATCTCTCATAGGTAGGATTACTGACTCTTAGTCGAGGCTGGTCAACCTAGATCACCCTATACTTAGAATAACCTAGGCTCTAATACCACAAAACCGTCACGCCCCGACGCGGAATATCGGAGCGCGAAGGCAGTTGCAAGAAAAGGTATAGAGCGTATACTAGACATCAAACCATTGCACACTGAATAATACTAAAGCAAATCTTTCTCATTAATAATTTTCCAATGTCTAGTTACAACCACTAACATCAGAGCCATTCTAAAGGGCCCAATTACATTGCAACAGAAGGAAATGACTAACTACAACTCTAAGATAACATAATGACTCAAGGGTACTCCTGGCTTCACTCTTGGTCATTCCCTTCCTCGTGAGTGTATGTGTCATCCTCGGTCTCACCTGAGAACACAACATCAAATAACGTAGGGTGAGCGATAACGCCCAGTAGGACTTAAATCTTAGGCTCAAGCAGGCTTTAAATAATTAGTGCATTAAATGGCAGAGTAACTAAAGATAGAGCGAGTTATGTAAAGTCGAGAAAGTAAGAGCACAAGTAACATGGTTCAAATAGCAGATGAATCAAGTATAGTACAACGAATAAGATCGAGTCACGATATAAAGCAACACAACAACACGATGACAATTAACGTCAACATCAAGCAATAGCAAGCAACATGTATAGCAAGGAGAGAGAAAGTAGTTGGCCATATAGAGAGTAAATTACACTTTGATTGATTTTCTTATCAATCGAAATAGTCTGGCACTTTTGATTAACTTTCGTCAATCGAGATAGTAATTGCACTTTGGTTATCCGAAGATAGCCGAGAGAGAGTATAGCACTTGTTTGTCAAAAGACAACGAGAGAATATAGCACTTTGTGTTGATTGTCTTAGATTAATCTTGATAGTATGGCACTTGGATGTAATGCCGACATCCAGATCATTTAACTCTCGCGGGCAAATGGCACTTTCGGGAGCTCCTCCCAGGACCTGATCGGGCCCTATTGCGCTGGCATTGGTTATATTGTTTATCTTTAGACAATCAATTAATGGCCAATTTGAGAGTACCAAGAAATAGATAAGAGCACTAGATGAATAGATGAGATAGTAGAGTGAACGTGAATAGGTGAGTGAGTAGAGTATAGATGAGAGCTAGTGGACAATTGCGCGTAACACGATGAGTAAACAGGCGATAGTAACAGTTGCACAACACGCGCACGTCGTATTGGCAGTCAGGTGGAATTCACGATCTTCCCGCCGGCCATGTTATGCACAAGTCCAGAGGTCCGACGTGATTCAAGGTAAGAGCGAACTTCTAATAGCCGTTTGGATCATATCGATCCCTAAAGGGGTAATGGGTATTGGGGTACAACCGGCTCGTCGACCATGTGGGAATCCATGATCAGAGGAGACTTACGGAGGCCTTGTGCAAGAGTTCACTAGTACGGCGAAAGGAATATCCGACGGAGAGTTCACCACAAGCCAAGAAAAGTGTGTATATAAAACAGGTGCTCGACGTTCTAGAGGAATTCTAGAACAGTGGAGCGTCGTTATCGGTATATAAACAACGCAAGAAACGAATACAAGTCCTTTAAAATAGGGCAATTAATATGCTTTATTGCAATAAATTACCAGATACATTATGCGATATTTTCTGCAAGACTTCAGCTATAAATGGATGGTTCAAGTGTGTGCAAGTGCAAGAGAAATTATAGATACAAATAAGTCGTGAAGATGTACTTAAAATTATTCAAATTTTACTCCATTTTTAAGCAAGGTTTTTACTGGGGGTATAACTATAAAAAGGCGTAAGGATTATTTAGAAAGTGACAGAAATATTTTTTATGGGTTTTTCACCAAAATCTCTGTGAAGGCGACATACCCCTATACGGGTCGCGACAGGGTCAGGGCAGAACGCGACAGGGTCTTGTACAGGTCGCGACAGGGCTTGCAAATCGGGTTCTGAGAATGTGACGGCTCACCTGTCGCCTTCTTGAATGCGACAGGTAGGTTGTCGCAATCGCAGCCCAGAAAGCGACGTATCGAGGTGTCGCCTTCTGGTTGTCTGCGCCTGACTCTGACAGGAGTCAGATCAGACAATGGATTGCGGACCAGAACATTTAAATTTCGATACAGGGTCGTTTAGAAAATCATAACTAATTATATAGTCAATGAAAAATCATGAAACTAGTTGCAAATTAAACTAGACATGTAAGGGTACTTCCAGTAAATCGGAATTAGAGAGAGAGCATGGCTTGAACATGGTTTGAGAACGAACAAGAGAAAGTAACATAGAACATGATACAGAGAGAAAGATCGATTAAATTCGATCAACATGCTCGATGAAATTTAGGGCTTTTAGGGGCAAAAGATGTCTAACATACATCAGTCCCTACAGTAAAAATCTCGTGGCATGGGTTTGAGTATACCAGGAGATCAAGGATTTAGAAGAGGGTTCGGAGTCATGTAAGTTGCAGAACATGAAGAATCAAGAACTAAAGATATGCTCGATGGAAAATTATGAAACTTGAGGGTTTCGTTCCTGATAGATGAGACATCCTACAGAAAAAGTTTCATGGTTTATACTTGTGAGAATGCCTACCTTGACTCGATTTCCTCTTCTAGGGCTAGACTTGAAGAACGGGGTTGAGAGCTTGAAAGGCTCTTCTTCCCACAAAATCTCCTCCTCCTTGGCCTCTCCCCTTAGTCCAGGAATCCCTTGGCACGAGCTTGGGTCGGCCAAGAGGGTTTAAAAGTGTATTTATGTAAACACAAGTTCCTATTCCTACTACTACTCAAATTCCTCTAAATTCCGAGATTTCCTAACTCCACCTTTCCACTCTTGCTTTCCAATCTCTATTTAGACTTGGAAAAGATCCAAATTCGTGCTAACCCATATGGGGTAGGTTTAGGAATCCAATTCCAACTCTAACTTCCTATTTAATGCATTAAACACCCCTTTTCTATTTAGGTAATAATTTAGTTACGAATTTAGGGTATTTTCCTATTATTCTCCCTTCGTAAATTCATATTTTTGACAATAAATTCTAGAAGATCCATTAAGCAAAGCTCGTTACTCTTTTCCATTTAATGGGTTTTATTTAATGCTCTATTTAAATATCCATTTAGCTAGGTTTTAAATTCTTTATTTAAATTTTTATTTTTCGCAAAAATTCAGGTTGCTACAGACTTTGTGATGATGGATGCTCCTCGTCAGGAGGAGCCAGTACCAGTTGAAGAAGATGCTCCAATTGAGGGGGAGCAATTACAAGAAACATCAGCAGGAGCACCTCCAACCATGGTGATTAGGAGGAAATGCATAGAGATTCTCAAAATTTAGATAACAGAGAAGGGGAGACAGCTAGCTCCTCAAGTTTGATGAAGATGATGATCAACCTCCTCCAGCCAAAGAGGGCAAGAAGAAAGACAAAGAGACTGCACCTGAAGTACCTCTCTTAGCTGACACACCTTTTGAAAGGTAGGTCAAACAGAAAATAATCATTAACTTGAAACATGTGATTGAGAGGCTAGATGTTCAAGGTGAACTACTATGTATACTCCAATCAGATGTGACTTCTATATTTTTGAGCCAGGCTTCAGCGCGCAACGAGTATATTCAGATTCGCAATGCCATGAAGTGGTTGAATCAAGAGATGGGCACCATGAAGAGCGTGATCTCTGAAATCTTTAAAGCAGTTGGAGCTCAAGCTCCTTCTCCTCAAGCAGCTCAGGAACCTGGAGAGAGTGTATCTGGACCACCAGGGCCAGAAGAACCACCAGCAGCAACAACAGCAGTAGCACCACCAGAAGAACCACCAGCAGCAACAACAGCAGCAGCACCAGTAGAAGAACCACCAGCAGCACCAGCAGAAACAGCAACAGCAGCACCAGCAGAAACAGCAAAAGCAGCTCCAGTAGCAGCAGTAGATGCAGATCAGGCAGCAGCAGAGGCTGAAGTACCAGGGCCATCAGGGCCAGCTGTGATGGAATCAGGACCATCAGGGCCAGAAGTGTTGGATTCTGTGCAATCTTTGCCTGAAGAAGTGGTCTCAGATCCATTGCCCCCTGCTCCCACTTCCACCCACACTCCTATTCCTCCATCTCCACCCACAGCCTCCACAGCTCCACCTGCTCCATCTCCTTTCAAAAGACCTAGACCCAGACCTATTTCTTCTCCCACACCTTTTCCTTCTCCTAATGCTTCATCTTCCCCAGTTTCCTCCACTTCTCATCTTCCTTCCTCTCCTAGCCTTGAGGCCCCTCCGGCATCCTCCGCTGGAGCCTCATCCTCTTCTGGTCCTTCTTCAGTACCAGAAGTAGGCATTTCTACCACCGATGATTTCCTTCACCCTTCTGCACCTCCCTCCTTTATCACTATTATTCCTAGGAGTGCTCAAATCGACTCTCCTTCTCTTATAGAAATTAAGGATGAGTTTGAAGAAGCTATCCTTAGGTCTGTGCTAAAGGTAGGAGGCCACATTTCCAAGACAAACTCCTCCAATACTGTCTCCAAGAAAAGAAAGCTCAATTCCTCAGACACTCCTCTCTACCCTCCTTTGTGGTTTTCTCTTACAGTGACACACAAGCATACATCACTGTACAAAGAGTATCTACAAAAGGTTGTCTTTTCCACCCTTGTCAACCTCCCTTTTCTCAACCTCTCTGACCACCTTGACGTCATTCTTCCTTACACTCCTCTTTCCAAAACCGAAAGATCCAAAATCTTTTCCTCTGCCCATTCCAAGACTGAGGAGCAATGGGTTAGATCTCAAAAAGATCGTTACAATCGCTTTCTCCAGGCTAAGGCAGCCAGATTTCCTCCCAGGGATCACTCCTTGACCCTTTCTGAGTGGTTTAAAATTCATCACCAGAACACCTAGGCTTCTTTTATCCAGAAGGAAATCAAGATGATCAGGCACTTTCAGATGTTCAATAACTACAGATATCTCAACAGATTACCTGAAGTTTAGTTAAGCCAATTCAAGCGAGCCATCAAGGTCCTATCCAGCTCTGGGCACTCTGAAGCAGTGAGAGTGGATTTTGCCACACTCCATTTGCCTGAAGAGATCCTCTTGCCTCAGATTCACTTCCTGATCATGGAGTCTTCTGTTGGATCCCTTATCTTTGAACGTTTTGCAAGGGTCATGGGCAGAATCAAAATTCAGAAAACTCTCCAAGTTGGTTTTCCCAGATTTCTATTCCGGGAATATCACAGAGGGTTTGTGTCATCTGAAGTTCTTGCTCCTATCCTCTCAGAATGTGAAAGGCTAAACTCCTCAGAATGGTCCGAATTGTATTCGTTGTCTGCTCAACAGTTAGCTCATCTCAATGCTGCTCAGGCCAGAGAAGGAAAAGCCCCTGTCTCTCCTGCCACCTTCTTGGACATGAACTCCATCCATCTTGTACTTGATCCCTACAAAGTATGGGCTGAAAGATACAAGGTGTTTGTAGCTCTACGCCAAGTCCTCAAGGAGAAACAGATTTTCTACCCTGTTACCATGGATCAATTCCTTGCCTGTGCAAACTTTGGAAAAACCTCCTTCATCAAGTGCTCCATGGATGCTGATGGGTATGCCAACTTTCTCTCCAAGCAGCACAGCATCTACCTGTCCCAGATGTCTTCTACCATGGGACCAACTTTCTCTATTTCTGATGGAGCCTTTAGGCAATTTTTTGATAGGCAGGAAGAGCAGGCCTGGGAAGCCATTTCTCATTTTGCTTCTCTTCTCTCTCCTGCATATTATTTGCCTGTCCCTCCTCAAGCTTAATGAAAAGATTGTGTTCCTTCTCCTCCTTGTCTCTTATTCTTTGTCTCAGTCCTATTTCTTTTTGCTTAATGATAAAAAGGGGGAGAAAATACTTACATATGTCTGCAACATCTTTGAAACATATTTTCAGTACTTTATTTCTGCTTACTGTTAAGTATTGTTAAAATATTGATTAAGTTTTGTCATCACCAAAAAGGGGGAGATTGATGAACAGTCCATCCCCACGTAATTTTTAAATCAATTACATACTTATTTTGGTGATAAACAAAACTCTGTCAAAAGTTCTCTAACTTCATTTCATTTAGCCTTAAGCACAGGAAATCTTCAAAGAAAATCAAGCACTTATGGTAAGTACATATATGCATTGCTTCCAGTAAAGATGTAACAACTTCTTTGTAAGTTCTAAAGTTCAATCAAGTCGATGTCATGACGATTTCATAAGTCTTCGTAACGATTCCTTTAGAACTCGTAACGACTTGCCAGTCATAACGATTTCATAAGTCTTCGTAACGATTCCTTTAGAACTCGTAACGACTTGCCAGTCATAACGATTTCATAAGTCATCGTAACGACTCCTTTAGAACTCGTAACGACTTGCTCGTCATAACGACTTCATAAGTGATCGTAACGACTCCTTTAGAACTCGTAACGACTTGCCAATCATAACGATTTCATGTCATCGTAACGACTCCTTTAGAACTCGTAACGACTTGCTCGTCATAACGACTTCATAAGTGATCGTAACGACTCCTTTAGAACTCGTAACGACTTGCCAGTCATAACGATTTCATAAGTCATCGTA